>OY728582.1:14636074-15836074 GCA_963422195.1 Carabus problematicus
TTGTCATAAAGGTTAATAAAAATTATCTGACAACATAAAAACAATAGAATTCTATATCGATTTTATTTAAAAAATAGTAAGATTATTTTTTTTTTACCTTAAAAACATAAAAAATATAAATAAATTGGATTTTCTTGCCGCCGGCATGTCTGATAATATCCAGTAATTTTCAGATATTTATAGCAACATAACAATATGCTACATCATCCATTATTTTTTGTGTGTGCGCATCATTATTCTGCTACTCTCTTTTGATGGTTCGTAGAGAATTTTTCCAAAAACCGCAATTAAAATTTCTCGTACAAAAGCACAACGTTGATTAATATCTTAATAACCGTGTAAATTTCTAATTAAATTGCGTATGAAAAATACCGACGATGCTGTTACAACGTACACTAATCAACCATAAACAACCGGATTTTTATTTTACCTTGTGTTGGGTCCGCCTGCCAAACAGGAGTAGGGAACCTATTAGGATCAGCATAAAACGGCATGGGAGCCTGGAAAAGAAATGCGAGATTAGTATCTCAAAACAGAAAAAAATCGTAATACACAAAACAGAAAAAAAAGTATATTCACATTCTCAGACTTTTATCATAACAGTGTAGTATACAATTATAAATTACAGTGTAAGTCACGCTCGGATATATGTAATTACATTTAGTAATATGAAATTTTGAATAATATTCCGTTTAATATCATTTACCACCGCTAAATTGGTAATACATAATTTTCGGATAATTTGTAAGAAATATAGCATAAATTACTCGGATAATTACAGTATTATAACTCCAATACACTGTAATTATTATTGCCTTAATTTATAATTCGATAATGTCCAATAATATGCAAACGTTAATTTTGGATTTTCAGACATTTAATATCATTTTATTGATGAAAATAGAAGCATAAATATATATTATTACAATGTACTTAGTCCATCAAAGAGTTTACGTTTTTCTATGAAAGGCTGTCAACTTACAGTATTTCATTTCAAACAATTTATTACAAATAGAATACCGCTGTAGAAATATTTATTGAGTATGATTAATTTTACTATAAAAAAAAATTCCACTTGTGCAGAGATGAAACTGGCCATGAAATTCAAAAATTCCAATAAGAACAAAATGCGGAATTTTCCATTCGTACGCAGAAATTCTTATTTGCAAATCGCAATTCTCTCACGTCTGGTTTTGCATATATCTCGCTCTCGCCTTACGCTTCATCTACATTTCTTTTTATTCTTCATACACCGAATTTTACGTCCTGCATAATAAAAAAAGCACCCGCCGTTTGCATAACGGGATCTCTGTACGTCACATGTATGAAAAAAAAAAAACAATCTACTATTTCTGCCTCATTTATAATATACGAGTTTTGTTTATTTATCAACATCTCTGTTCTCCAACGTAGAGTAAAAATAATAATATTTGAAGAATATATCTATCGCGTATTCCATATTTTATTAAATTACATATATCTTCAAATAATAATCTATCGATTTTCCTCAAACTGTGTAAGTCCAGACTTGGAGCAAAATAGAAAATAGAGCGAGCATATTACAGTACTAAATAATAAACTTGAAAGTACATATAAATATTTGAAATAATACTGATATACTCTGATGTTTAGTACAAAATACCTACTTTTTATTACCTAGATCAATGGTTAAACATTTTATTCACTTAAAATGTCATTACTTTCTTTTCTTTGTCTGGCCGATTTTATGTGAAATCGAAGGTAGGCACCATGATCGGGTTTCTGTATTTTATTTATATGGTATATAATGAATTAACTATAGCCTGTCAATGCACGTACGGTACGTGCTGTCCTCTGTGCTTTTGCCGTAGATATACTGTTGATAGTTACGCAAATAATTAATATATTACGTACATATTTACTGAACATGCTCATTTATATGTATTCATAATACGCACCGTGTTTATTTACATACATAACCAATACAATTATCTAAATATTATCACTCGTCTATTGTCTAAATATTTATTCATTATAAATACAAACGCTGCGGTCGTATAATTTAGCATCAGTACTCCTTGTTCTTGGAAATTGTATGCAAATAATCCTTGTATTTATTACCTTCAAGTATACGCTAATTTATTACTGTGTAAATAAGAATAAACAGTGTAAATCTAGATATTGATACAGATCCGGCGTGTCCACATATCAATCTTGATAAATGTCAAAAATGGTGTAGAAATAAAAATGTATATTTCAAAGTCTGTTCTTCCATATTTGCAAACCAAATAATCTAGACTGAACAAAAATATTTACTTTATTTTCCAATATATATTCAGTGCAGATGCTAAATTTTGTTGAAATTTAATATTCACAATAGTAACTTCATGATCAATATTAGTATTGAAATGATATAAATGTATTTCGTTTCCAATTGAACTGATTTCTGTAGCAAGTCTAAGAGGATATTATAAACTAATGGAAATTACCGTTAGATTCGATTAGATGAAGTCAAATAAGACAAATACTTTTAATGACTTTCGTAGTAGTATAATTTAATGTAAAGGCCAGTCGAAATATTTGCTGAATATATAAACTCTAAAAGCATTTATGTGTACAGTAAATGTGTCTGTAGAGGAAAATTTATTCTGCAAATGAATATACCAAAACAAGCCAACTATAATATATAAAAGGCGTAAAGTCAAGGAATATGATTACACAAAGATGCATAGTAGAAAAAAAACTATATAAGAACATGAGACAGAATTTGTAATGAAAAACTTTTTGTAAAATTTATAACAAATTATGATTTTAGTCCTATAATTGGTTTGATTAAAGTTATTATTAATAAATATTCAATTTAGCCAAAGATTCTAGTTGTTCTAGTTTCAGAAACTTTCGACTAATATACTAATATTTGAAATGTTTTGCACATACTTTTGTATCCAGAAAATATCCTACGTTTTATAAAAAGAAATTGATGATTTAGAAAAAAAAAATTACGGTCTATAGAAACTCAAACACGATTGACGAATGCTCATGTAATCAAGCAGAAATAGCCAATATCTAAAAAACGAAATTCTCGTAAATCCATGTTGTTTTACGATGAATCTCAATTATGTCGACACGACACACAATCCGTGCTATAATCCAATATAATCCGATTGTTTCAATGAAATCGTTCGTGGTAACATTTTCACACTTGTTATCTCACTTCAGCAACAGAATTGTGGGCTCTGTGTGTCTTGCTTTAGTTGCATTTCATTTTTCTAACGTTTTTTTTTTTTTTTTGCCCGAATGACTGCGCGCGCGCTGTCTCCCTCACGGTGGCGAGTTCAATGGTCCGTCTTTTCTGCCTGTCAGCAGCGATATCGACACCGTGTTATCAGACGGCCTTTATGACATTATTCTCAGACGAGTAAGAATATAATTCAATTGTCCTGACACTAAATGCCTGATAATGTAGAAACTATATTTTACGCATAGTATCACATGCAGCAGGCATATGCTAGGTTCTACTTAAAAGAAAGATGGATTTTCAACAATTTCAAATAAAAGTGTAAAATAGTAACCGGATATTTTACAGCGTGCCTTGTTAAAATATAATCCAATATGAATCTTTAGAAGAAAAGTTTAAAAATAAAGAAATATGTAATTCTAAATTATATGACGTTTTCTCAAATAAAAATATTTAATTAACTTATAAATAAAATAAATAACAACGTATGATTAACTTTACAGAAAATACTTCATTAAATCAATAACAATTTATCAACTGAAAAAAGGAACACTTCTGAGTTACCATGAAAAAGCACAATAATTAATTCGCACACTTTTACAAACTTCACAGAAACAATTAACTTCTTATTCGTTTTCTGAATCAAGTAGGCGGGGACTAACAGCTGTTGGGGTAGATTCGCTTGCACTGCAAATGTATTCGACTTCAAGTCTTCGTTAACAAGCAGGCTCTGACCAACAACCAACATTATGTGCAATGCATTGCTGATTAAAACTGTAATTAGTCTACGCCATGTTAGACGCTTATCAAGAAATGTATCTTACCCAACGTTTCATAAATGCCTACGCTAAAACAAAAGCCTAACTTGTAAACGTCTTATGAATGTATCTAACGTGATATGAATATCGTTGATTTATTTAGAAAGTTTGAAAATGTTTTAGGCAAGTTTCGCCATAAACTTCTACTCTTTATCATTTTCCCTTTCCTTTAGTACCAAAATGGGAAATATTGAAACAGATGATTCTTGGTTCGTGCCCGAAATAATGAAATACATACTGACATTTCTGCTACTGTTCCATAACCTCAACTTATCTAACCTATGAAAAATTTAATAATTTCAATTATCCTATCATAGAATGCATATCGCATTTGAGATTTAATTTCGCAGTTTGGAAATGTTGGTTTCTGTAATTAAATGATTGACCATGGCATTCAATTAACGCACTTAAATAATAGCGTTCGAAGGTCCAGAATAGCGACGTTGATTGGAATTGTTCGGAGACACATTAAATTTGCAACAGCACTAATACAAGTAACATAATGGCAAAGTGAATTAGCACATAGAGGAGATCTGGCGTTAATATCGACTTTCTGCTTACACCAGACATGTTTGTGTATTCATGAAGTAGATAGCCAGTTTCCAATGATTTCTCGTGAAAAAATACCCATTTTACTGATTTTTACAAATCCCAACAAACATTTATACTTTCTTTATTATATTCTACTGTCTTTTATTTATATATGATTTTATTTTATTTGGTTTATTTGTCAACAGACAATTTTATTCAAGAACAAAGTGTTTGTTATTTGAATTAGCTTTTTTATTTGTTATTTGCAAGTAAAATTACCCTCTGCTACAAATTTAATTACCACCAACCAATCAGAACCTCGCGATGCTACCTGGTTGCTATGATACGTCACACAGCAAGACTCCCAATGAGCAAGTACAGTAGCGAACAATAG
Source organism: Carabus problematicus (assembly GCA_963422195.1). Lineage (NCBI taxonomy): Eukaryota > Metazoa > Arthropoda > Insecta > Coleoptera > Carabidae > Carabus > Carabus problematicus. Next base: position 14,641,035 of record OY728582.1, read on the forward strand.
TTTTAAGTAACCTCTGTGAACGAAATACATGTAACATTTTGAAGTGAATATTTCACTGAAGGTACAATTTTTGCTCGCTGGATCCCAAAACTTTGTAAAATAAAATTAAGATTTCTTAAAATTCGTCAATACTAATCTTATAATAAAGCGAATTTACTATAAATCTTAATTCCTATTGAGCTAATACTTAATGCAATATTCACGAAATTGTACCAAACTACAATATAATCATCACAAAGTTCTAAATTCGGTACTTAAATAAGAACTTAGTTAATATAGAGAACATAGTTGGTGAACTTTAGCCACAAATCATGTCAATCTAAAGTTGAACTAAACGCGAGATTATTCGCAATCATGTACGGAAGAAGAAAGTTAAAACAAATTCCGAAGCTTTCGTTTCATAAGATATTTTATTTAACTTGTATAGATGTGGTAACACCAGTAGTTTATTTGACAACGAAATACACTTGTGAACTGTTTCAAACAAGTGACAAATTTACCAAGCAAAATGTTCACTTCAAAGTTTCACAATTTTTACAATACTTCCCCTAGTGACGTCCGAAGTTATATAACAATATTTAAAGCCACGCTCAAAAGTATGCACGTAAAAATACATTTTCATTCGAAATCACTCCGAGTCATTCAAAACTTATGTCTCAGGAGAAAAAAAACAAGAGTAATTTATGTTCTTGCAACTACTTCTATCTAAAATAATACAATTTTACTGCGTATCTCCCTATAATTTAAAAATATTATTACCAAAACTTATTTTTCCCATTAAACTTGCCATTGTCAATCCATATTTCGATCGGCAACAATTGAACAAATTATTGAAATTGGCTCGGAACGAACCGATAAAAAAATTAGTTTTACCGAATATTTATGACATTTACCGTGGCGACAAATTAACCGGACATCGTTTATTTGTTGTATGTAACTGTTTGTGCTGAACATCACAATATATCACGTTTAAATTATGCACAGTATTTACCCCCTTTTTACCAACGCAGAGGTCATCCAAAACGAAGTAGTATCTCAAGTTCACTTTATGAAACGTTTAAAAAGTTCCTTTTACAATATTTATATTAAACTACATTACAACTTTTACTTTGATTTAATCAAATACACTAGAGTATACATAATGAGAAACAAGTTTTTCCGTTGAAAACATGCATTTTCAACTCATTAATTTAATTTACCAAATTAATATTTCCCTAGAAGATTCAAACATATTCCTATCTATGTTTGCGAACGTGAAATAACCTGCAAAGTTTGTTTGCACTTGAAAACACATGTAGATATACGGATAAAAATAACACACAAATAATACAAGACAGCACAATACACGTACACAGCAAAACAAAACAATAACACAACATATGACAAGACTTGTAACATGAACTGTACCTTGCATGAACCTTTCGCAAGCTGCAAAATACAAACAGACAAATGAATAAACCATTGGTAAATTACATTTCCTATTACTAAGTTACAACATCATCAATACTGTTGGCAAATTGGTCCGCAAATGAATAGCTGCCGAATCGTATTTCTATAGTACGCCAGCAGTCTGCCGAAACTGTAAGGCGCTGGAGAATATGGCCTCATATCGACACGGAATCATATAAGGCGAGGGTTATTCAGTGGAGCGAACCAGTCAGAACAAGTCCACACACACACACATGCTCACGTACATGTATGTATGTGTATGCGGATATTAAACTTGCCCTTATATAACCAAACTTAATACGAAATTTTAAGCCACTATTAATTATGCGGGCTTTCGTGGCAATACCCGTATATTTGACAACACCGCCTAGACGGTGGTGCTATTAAAACCGAAGGCACAAAATGCAAAACATCCAAAAACAAAAATGGCGGTCGTGTTAGTACACGTGGTTTCACTTGGTATGTGCAAGGAGCGGCAAACCGCACTAATATAATATTTAAATATTCTATCCACCATCGACCCTCATAAAACAGCGGGGCCTAACGCGCAATTAAACCATATTTCGAGAGGTGAGCTAACGTTTGCCGAGGTACACAGAATTGGCGAAGTTCTGATTGAAAGAACCAGGACATGGTACAAGACAATCTCGGTACCGGTAGTAGTTTTATTTAAAATATTATAATTTTCTCGGCAACTCTCTAGAGTTCCGCTTCTACATAATCCTGCCACACGCTACACACAGTCTGAGACTTTTTGTCCAATGGTGGGGGCACAATCGATATGTGACGTCACACGGCTGAAAGCTTACAATGCGCAATGGTGTTGCGCGCAGTATGCACTGAAAACCAAGCAAGTAGCAGGAGCTGCGCTTAAAGCAGCAGCAGTAGTACCACTACTACTACTCTAAACATCATACACACATACACCACCCTTCGACAACTCCTACTTCCCCGTCCCTGACCCGGTGTACAGGGGTGAATTGAATGGATTTTCTTCGTTTTAAAATTGTAAAAGTCTCAAATGCGTGCGCGCACATGGTCGTTCTCTCAAGGACCTGGGCAATTAACAACGTAGGGAATGAGAGGTTTTGCCACTTAATATTTCACAGCTTGTAAAAGTGAAATGTTTCCAACATTGACAGAGCTGGAGCTCTCTAGCTGTTCGTTCCATCTCGTTCCACCTTGCTCTCTTCCTCCCTGGCGGGCTGGTAATGTCTGCTTGTGCACGGCCTGTTCCTCAACTAGCTCGCACGGGCCCCGTGCTCTCTCTCACCCGCTCTCCCGCGCCAACATTACCGTGCGCGCCTGCTGGCTCCTGTCGCCTTCCTGCTACAGCCTGAACCTGGCCGTATTTTCCTTTTGTTATTACACTTTTAATTAAACTCCACAAGCGAAATCGGAATTTACAACTTTGACCGTCTTTAATAGTGTTATTGTTCATTGAATTATTTCACGCAATAACCGAACCGAACGCAAACGTGAATTTGGAAATTACACTTCGTAATCCAGTTTCGAATTTACATATAAAACAAACTATTTCCGGTATTGGTTTGTCCCAGTTTCCAAACTCAAATATTTTGATCATAATCGATTCTAACAAAAAGTTTATACATATACCGTATAAGTTACGATATCACTTGTGATATTGTATGAGCTTTTATTCTAATTTATTCTTAATAATAGTTAGCAACACCCAGAGCATAGACGTACAGCATATTATCTAATGCGCAGAAAAATAGATCCGGTCGAGATAACAACAATTTTGTTTGATTTTACAATTATTATGTATATAAGAATAAAAACACATCAACCTCTAGCATGTAATCATATCACTAACAATTTCTAAATTAAATACAAAAATGTTTTCATATAATTATTTGTCACGAAAAATGACAAAATGTCAAATTCAATATGTATTCTTATCGTATCAGAAAATAACTAGGTATAAGTAAATGACTCACGAAGTTTAAATATCAACAATATCGAATCAGATTACAATATACTTATTAACGTGACGCAACATGTTAAATGGAGTACGAAAATAATTTTATCTCCAATAATAAATCTACACAATTACCTATTTACTGAACCATAACAAGTGGAACTAGTGAAAGTTAACCTATAAATGTGTATTTGTTATTAATTCAAATGATTAATTTAATAAATCGTTTTTATATTCTCTTTACATTTGAAATTATCACAAACTGTTACACTCGTTATGAAATATTACCTACATATTATTTACACATCCGTTACAATACATAAAATGTACAATAATTTATCTGGTAATTAGTAAATATTAAATTTTATATTATCACAGTCCATATATAATTAAAATGTGTTATTTTCTTGTATACATTTGATTATGGCATGTAGATATTTTTCATTCTATTTATGTATTAAAAATTGTAATTTTCGCATTAAAAAATAATATTTTGATGAATAAATTCATTTGCGGATTCTAAATAGCAACATTAATTTGACGTAAACATTTTGTTTTATTTCATGGAAATATTGACAGGTAAAAATGTTCAGGTTCTATTTATTTATTGAGTGAATTGATAACAAAATACTTACGCATCTATCTATAGATACATATCAACACATTCATTTCGTAAACATCCTTAAAATTACATACATCAACATGTTATTGTACTTTGATAAACATATACGAAACATTTTCATACATATGCTATGAATCATTGAATTGTTTTCAGTGATATTCCTACCAAGTAGTTTTTCCTCGTGTAATGTATGAATTTCATCCCATACGATGTGAGCAAAATAAAACTGTAAATACACCTGTACGCAATATATACAGGTGCAAATAAAACCAAATACAAACCAAAGCACCATTTAACATAACCAGTCTCGTGAGACACCGGAGTCAGCAGCCGACAATCCGAGATTCATTCACGCAGAAGCATAAACAAACACACTTGACCTTTCCATCAAATATACACGCACGCACGGACGGACTTGTATATGTAAACACGTGTACACAAGCACACATGCATACACACAAGTAAAACAAAAAATTCAGCTCACGAGTGAATAAAAACCGAAACGTGATGCAAATAGAACAAAGCTACTGATAACCTTGATACTGTCGTCTGTCCCGTCGGACAAAATACTCAGCTATAAAGTAGGAGAAAGAATAGCAACAGCGGCACAGGCCATTGTGGCTGAGGTGAGCACGTTCTACAGGTGACAGGGACCCTTCTGACTGTGAGGCATCTGTTTTCCTTCCTTCTCCACCCCGACAATCAAGTCGACTGGGTTGGTGTAGGTCGTGTGCATTCGGTCGACACCACCCTGGAGAGAAACGAGTGTTGCCAGGGGAATCCCCTGCTCTGCCGTGTAACCCCGGCGCAGTCGACTTGGATACGCTTCGCTGCCACGATCCACACGATCTCAAACCACACCACGACCGGGATATTCTTTCCCGAGGCGCCGTTTTCGCACCGACGACTATACGATGATGCAACCAACATGCCCCGACACGTACAAGGGGATTCCCCCGACAAACACATTGCCAGACAAACGGATACGAACACATACACCAGACAAAGACCTGTGATTGTATGTTGTTCCAGTTAGCAGTACAATTTCAGCCACGTGCTTATAATGAAATGTTCACACCAGATATTCGGGTAGATACAGTGGCTTCGGTCCTGATATATTTCTCTGATCTGGCAAATGTGTATCGCATGTTAACATCGGACATAATACCAGAGAAATGTATGTCTTGTTGGCGAAGAATTTCCAAATGACATCATATTACAATACTACACACAATATCATGATGTCTTCAATCAACAATACTGAAACCCAAAAACTATCTAAAATAAAGAATACCAACGGCTATTGTTATCTGAATTTTTCTTCAGAAACTAAATTTGACGACAGTTTGCTCAAGCAAATAATGTGCTTATATTTTCTCCGCTAACATGTGACCAAACAAAAACATAATTATCAAGGAAATTTGATATTGGGCACGTGCTATGTTGACTTTAAATTAATATGTGCACACCTTACTAATTAACTCATATGCTGGCCACGTAACGGACCAAAACATAACAAGGGGTGTCCATGTTATACGTATAATCTCCATGTTGAAACCTAACCCTAACCTTATACTAGGGTTAAAAGCAACCAAGTAACCAGGCTACGGAACAGGACCGAAAACCAAACATACGTTATCTGATGTCGTGCTGTGAACTAACATCCCCCGGTAACGTGATACCGCCTCTCAAAACAATCATCTTGTCCATCAAATTAATGAATTATATCTGCATCGGGGATTCCCACGCACCCCGTAATGGATCGTTTTCGTTGGTTGTTGAACGACAAAGGGTGAATGCACTCATGACGAACGGGGTTAATTACGTAATTTTTAGGGGCAGACGAATTAATTTTTACCTGGTAGTCAGAAGTAACAAGTGAATGGGAAAATTGGAGGAAGAAATATATTCCAAAAGATACATCCCAAATTAATATAAAAAATTAAGAATATCGCATGATGAAAATTATGATCAATTTTTTTTTGTATCTTTCCAAATCAAATAAACTGAGATACGTACTGGATATATTTTTCGATCTCACTAAAATGCTAAATTAAATTGGAATCGAATCGCGAGGGAACAAATTATTCATACACGAATATGATTACGTCGTGAAATGTTAAAATGTTTCAGCAATAAAATAACCAAGGAAAAAGTCTTCTTTTTGCGTGTATTAATTTATTTTTACATTCATTGATTATGAATTTATGTACTTTAGTTTGCCCAAGGGCACTATTTACTCAATGTTTTCATACTCCGAGGAACTGGATCTGTAGCTAAATATAATGCGATTCGAGATCAAATATTGAAGAATGTCTTACCATCGGTTGCTGTACGGCTGGTTGATCGGGTTTGAGCATGGTCAGAGGTGGCTGTGATGACGGGCGGCTCGTGGGTTGGGGGCTTGGCTCGGGTGCTGCGACAGTGCTGCTTGCTGCGGCTATACTCACACCACCAGCTGGTTTGCGTCCACGGTACGTCTGCGTAAAAATACATGAACCAACATCAATTTATAAAAAAAATGCTGAGTTTTTTTTTGTTCTGTTTACATTGTATAAACAATTATAAACAAACAAGTCAACAAAATGTTAAATGGACCGATGTAGCTTATGTATCAAATTACCTGACGGTTTTTTTGGCAAACAAATGAAATTTTAGATATGTGATAAAATTTTAAAACGGATTTTTACAGGAACACAATTTTCGTGTTCAGATTAAAATGATTTATTTTTATTATAAATTGTAATACATAAAAATCTACTTAAAAGTTTAGTATCATATGGATACTGCAATAGTATTTTATTTATAAAATTATTTTAAATATGCCTAAATATAATAGAAATTTTTTTATTCAACATTTTGCTAAAATATATTTACAATATAATATTCAATATGAGAAAAATTTGTTTTTAAAATTTGCGTTATTTTGTTCGCAGAATACGCAAAATAATATTTGAAATCTTATGGAAACTACCGCAAGTCACCATAAGCAATATCATAATCAACACATCGAAGTTCATATAGTTTGAAATACGATCTGTTCAGAAACTCAAGAAATCTTTCTGATATTTACAATTTCTTAGTTTTGCATTTTCAGTCTTTTCTAATTTAAACTTTTCCTAGCACTCTGTTCTTCGACTAGAACTTTTATCCAACGTACTTTCACATATTTCACAAACTTATGATTTCCAATTTTTTCCTTTTCGCTATATACTAGCTAGCAAACAACTCAATATATTATGTATTAGTAAACTTACTACAAGAAGTACTTTCATAACTGAATTTAATTAAGTTATCAAAAGTTTGAAAACTATATCATAAATCTAGAATTATAGTTTATTAATAAACAAAAAATGTCTAGGTTTGTCTAACGAAAATTTGATTATATCCAAATATTTCACACCAAGAATTTATTTTTCTAGCACTGACACTAGCTATCTTCGGTTGGCCTTATCTGTAAACATTTGAGTATACAAAATTCTCTGAAGAGAAACAGCCTTATCAGGCCAAATGTGTGGGAGTTACGATAAGAAATAAGCATATGAGATGATTATTAGTTAATTCTGCTTAGGTTGCAAAAGAAATTTATAGAAGGTTCTCTTTCAATATATGTATTTCATTTACTTCTAATAATTTAAAAAGTAATCTTATAATACGTATGAATGTAGAAAATTAAATCAGAAAAACCACGCAAATAAGAACGTAATTCGGTTGATATACGTACGTACATATGCAAAAGTTAATTTGAAATAGCATCCAAAATTGTTATGAACCAATTATCCTAAACGAACCAGTTAATACGATTTTCTACGGACTTTTTTTATTATTCCTGTCACATGAGTGGTGTTTTATAATATAAAAATACGGTTACAATTGCATTTATACCATTTTCAAACAAATAAATGTACACATTGTTTAAAATTACTCTATGTTTATTTTTCTCTGCAGAATTTAAACATATTCTGTTAAAAAAAAAACAGGAGAACTTTTGTTTTTTTAACAACAAACATGATAATATTCGTTATATTTTAATTAAAAATAATGTAATAAAAACAATGTTGATATTGAAAAATACTGTTTATTTAAATGCTAATAAAAAATAATTCATATACGCCATATGCTTCCCTTAGCTTGATCAAATACGTGTTATCAATATGATTGTAACCTTATTTAGAAAACGTATGTTTTTAATGAAATCAAACCTATCTGATTTATATCCAAATTTGTAGTATGTAACAAATGGAAACGAGCTTGTCTGCTTTAATATAAATTCTATACTTTTCGTCTCCGAATCTTATTTGAATGTTCTTCTTCTTGTTCTGCTTGTGTATATATGTATTCTTGTTGTTTTTATTATTTATTATATGCATTCTTGTAAGCTTATTCGTATCTGGGGGACCGTCAACCTTTAGTTTATTTTATGTCTGGTTCGTTACAACTTTACACACAATGCGTTCCTAGGGACTTTTTATTTTAAACGTTATCGCATGTTGGTTAACCTTGGTTACAATACACTGTGAACCGAACCACACTGATTTGTGATGCAGGAATCTGAACTTTATTATCCGTTAATATACAGTTTGTATTCGTATGCAACAGTGAATGTTTCCAAACAGGTTTGAATAGTGTGCTCTGAAATAATTGTGTATTTGTAGACAAAACATAATTTACTTTCATTGTTTTCCATGGAATTATTGTTTTTTAGTTCTTTTTTAATGATACGTTATGTGCAGTGCCCTGAAATTGACCGACAAGAATATTAATTAAGTATTGCAAAGTTATATTTAGACGTGGTACATGTTCAAATATTAACACAAAGAGAATGTTATGTAGGTACCTCATCAGCAACAACCAATATTCACGTGTAATTGTTTTCACATTATAATTTTAACTTGTAATCATTAACATCACTTGCTCATTGTAACATAATGAACGCATAACTTTCTAAATCAATCCTTTGTTCTAACAAACAACTCATAAAAAAGTTCTTTTCATATTAATCGATTTTAAAATGAACAAAATCATAAGAAATTTAATTATCTTAATGTCAGTTCAGTTCTTTCCAATTTGTTATAAACACATTTTACATTTTTTTCTGAATTTTGATTTGTTATTTATGTAGATAAACTCGTAAATTTCTGCAATTATTTTAACTTCCGTGTATTGCATATTGCCTACAAAGTTAGCATTTACATCAAACTCTATTATTACTATATACATTAAATGTATCTTAAATAGTCCATAAACTATTATTTACGATCACTTCTGTTTCAATAACTGTATTAGGTTTACGAGTATTGTACACTGATATTGACATGATACAAGTGTCAATATATTATTAACTGATCCCAAGACATTTTGCAGTGTATGTATGCATTGACGTTAAATAATTTCACATTTAATTTCAGGTGCAATGAGAAGGGAGTTTCTCACGGATATCACGAATACTGTACTGCACACTGACATTTAATTCTACTAAGTGCATACTATTATTGCTATATTATTTATCTGCCGCCGGCTGCATTTTGCAATGTTTTCAAGTTATGAAATTATTAGCTACTATACCAATATTAACGCTTGTCAATACTATGTGGACTTACTAATAATAGTGGAGGCATTCGATAATTACTTTGAAATTGCTATGTTTCAAATGAATATTCGTCATTTGTCTACAAAAGTTTTTAATGAAATATCCAAAGATATTAAATTTTAAATACCGTAAATAAGTACAAATGTTTTTAATTAATAACAAAGTATTGCAATTTTTTAATATTACATCATTCATTATTTTCGTTCAATATAATGAAATAAAAAAAACTATTTTAATATTCCTCAAAATGAGAGGAGAAAAGAATAACTTAAATTGCATATATAGGATTCTATATCAAATACACATGTATATTTATTTTCATCATGAGTTTCTTTTATACATTTTGTGTTTCCTCAGCCCACGTTGTTTGTTCTGAATATTGCTTCGCTCTTTTCGCATATTCCGAGTGCATTTTACCCCGCACCCCAATCTTCCCCGCTCACAGCCATTACTTGCTTGCTTCATTCTGCAGCAGATGATTCAATGCACTCAAAACTAATATTATTTATAAATTATCATAGATCTATAGAAAATATTATCGTTGCACGAAACGCCACGCTTATTGGTTCTGACAAGTTCCTCCGAACCGAAAACTATTCATACACTTCCAACCGATTTGTACCCTTAACATGGTATTTGATAAGGTACAAAATCGCAAGCTTTGTTCGCGAGGATGCATTATCAAGAAAATGTATGCGATCGCCCGTAATGCAATCGAGTATAAGCATCAATTTTGTATGCTTTAATAAATTCTCATAAGGCCCATATTTTTTTATTTGAACAAAGAATTTTGAAATATGATTTTCTTGTCAAGTTATACCCTATTAATGATGGTATTTTGAAAACTTACATGCACAATGGGCGAGTTTTGAATTCTTATTGTGTGCCTGTCAGTACATTAAGGAGCTTCAATTTGACGGTTAAATTTTTTTGAAATGTGTATACAATTTTTCTGAAGCATGTATGATATACATTACATATGTGGTATTGAAGAACACAATGATTATATTTCATAACCGAAAATAATTTTTGTATAGTAGCTGAACATATTTTCATTTACTACCTAACAGATTAGATGTATATTTTCCAAATACTTATTTCAAATGGTACAGAGCCGTAATAATAATATTCAAATATATTGAATTTCAGTGCTAGTATTCTCTATATATAATTTTGTTATCATATCAATAATATACTTTTACTTTTCATTCAATAACAAATAAATGCATTTACCGCAAAACTAATTATAATTTTATTCATTTATTTTGTCTGTATAAAAATTAATTTAAATGCGTGCCGTTTAAAATGAATAGCTAATGCTAAATTTTGAATATAAATTACACATCTCATTTTTCAAAATAATTGCAATCCAATTCGATAATGATAAAATTAATTTATCTTTATTAAAAAGCAATTACCATACATTATTGTACATTTCTGTGCAAAGAAATAATGATTTCTTCTTGTAATGTAAATCCGTAATATAAAATGCCATTTGTTAAAAGACGCTTATTACCGCCAATATTGTATAAATTGTCATTTTGTTCAGAAATATTTGATATAGCAGCATATAAATCGTGAAAACGACGAGATATTTTGATATCAGTAATAGTATTTACGCATATCGAGTATAGAATGAAATAAAAAATATAAGTACACTGGGGTATAATAACTGACATTTTGCCAAAAGCAACTGAGATATTATTAATATACAATGAACCTCCTTTGATAGCTCGAATGCAATACATTCAACAAAGTATAATATACTTCGCGGTTTTTTCCTCGAGATTGTGTAGCCGATCTAAAAATAGAATTGTTTTTGTTTGTTTAAAAAGTTGAAAGCAGCATCACGCATCTCTCGGCTGGACCAACGTGGTCCATCATCATCGTTACACAGCCAATACACACGATACTGGCAGATCTATTCCTCTCATCTTAAGTCTTTTATACCATTTATTGATTATTATTATTGTTAAAATTCTATTTTAAAAAAGTTTTTGATTAATAACAGTGATGAGATCAATTATTCTAAATAAGAATCTTATTACATTTTCTGGAAATTATTATATCTCCAGATACATATTTCTTATATATTTAATAATCTGCTTACTTCAGATTTAAATCTAATTTGTTTAAATTAGCTTTGTAGTTAAAAATTACACTTTATTTAAATATAAAATTATTTCTTAAAAGCAAAATGTTAATACAGTAAAGTCGCGATTTAGTGAACTCTCGATTAAATGAACAACCCGATAGAGTGAACACTTAAATTTTAGCATTGCGTCCCGATATAGTGAACAGCTGTAAACCCCGATACAGTAAACTATGGTATTTGCGATACTTCTTTGAGGGATCCCACTAAATATGAATCTAGATGGAGCAGAAACGAAAATACTTGAATTTAAAACAAAAAAATTAAATACTTAAATGTCTGGGTAAAGGAAAATGTGTGACCGTGTTTGCTAGTAGAATATTGCAGTTTGCTTGTGTTACATGATTTGCGACAAAAAGTAGTACAAATTAACTGAACAAAAAGCGTAAACAATCCAACATTACTTAATTTTTTTCGCTTCTGCAATAAATAACCTTTTATATGTATCTTCCCTTTACATAATACACGTTTACATAATATTATGTAATAGGTACATGTTTTTTTTTTTTTTTTTATTATTTTATTGTAGATTTTCTTTTGTCAATTGTAGATCTTGAGAAGAAGAAATATTGAATCCAAAATGATTGGAATAAATGACTATAGTTCAAGATGATAACAGATATGTGACGTTTCGACCAGATGGTTTTTGGTCATTTTCAAGCACATAACAAAATTCTAGTGGAAAGAAACATAAACAAAAATATTCTCTAATATTTTTCAAAATATTTTTGTACTTTTTGAGTGTAATTCCCAAGAGATTTTGTTTATGTTTGTTTGAACTAGAATTTTGTTTTTTGCTTGAAAATGACCAAAAACCATATGATCGAAACGTCGTATATCTGTTATCATCTTGAACTATAGTCATTTATTCCAATCATTTTGGATTCAATATTTCTCCTTTTCAAAATCTACAATTGACTAAAGAAAATCTACAATAAAATAATAAAAAATCATCTTTATGATTAAGTTTTGAAACGAACAGTTCATATTACCTTGAACTAAGCATTTTGGATTCAATATTTTTCCTTCTCTTTTATTATTTTACATATATGTACATACATAAATTTGTTGATTTAGGTACCTAGAATAAAAGTTGTTTCTCAAAATATCTGAGTAAGACCAGAACCCCGAAAATGTAAACACCCCTATAGAGTGAACAGGCTTGGCCGGAATTAGTTCACTAAATCGCGACTCTACTGTATTGTTTAAAAGCTCGTATAAAAACAACTTTTAACAGAAAAAATACTCTTCATGTTAAAGCTAATTTGATTCATAAAATAATTATTTAAATTTATGCATATTTCAAAATTGTATTCAAGAAAGGGGTCGCCTGTTTTGATAAAACAATGTTAAAAATTAAATTATGCATTAATAAAAAATAACTAAATAATGATGAAGAATATATTGGAATCGCATTGAATCATGGATAAGTTGACTTAAGTTCAGAAACCTTAACAAAGCTTTAGTAGTATCGAGTTGAAAAAATTCAAGGTCAATGCAAAAAAAAATCCGCGCGAATACATTTGTTTACAAACATAATTACATTACTTGAATTAATATTAAAATGTGAACATTTCATAATTTTCTTCAAATTAAAAGATCTCTTCAATTTTAATACGCATGTATTAAAATGCATATAAGTCATATTTCAGCAAAATGAATTAAAAGCTATAGTAAAAGTTAAGTAACATGGATAAAAATCATATACATATTTAAGAATAATTAAGACAAATTTAAAATAAAACTGTTCAATACAACGTAAATTTGGTATGAGAAGTGATAAAAATTAACTTGATTTAATTTAAGTAACATGTTAAAGATGTCTTAAGAAAAGTATTACCTTAAAAATAATGGAACAAAATGTAGCGGAAATTGTACATTTAATATCATTGCAAGGAACCGATGTTCCACGATTATTTTCGAAAATTTTACCATGACTTAAGTAATTTAGGTAACTATCTTACTTGACTCGGTCCGGAGGATCACAGTTAATAGTGTTCTTTCTCAACTCTTTCGACTTTCTTTTATAAAACAAATACAAATCGTGCACTGTAAACAGTAAAAATAGTCAACAATCTTTCACTCATCACTCAGAGATGTTTGTCAAGTGTTTTTGCGCGAATGTTTGTTCTGTACGAGTAAACGTAAATGCGGATAGACACACACGTGTGATTATACTTGGAGTATCAACATAAACACTTCAGTGGACACTGTGAAACATCGATGAACCGGTAATTTTTCAGGTTAACGAGATAAGCCGATAAATTCGGTGTAACTCACGTGTAACATGAGTACAGAGCATATATAACGCACGGCTGATGCTGTATACCACACAGTATAGTTATCAAGACTAAAATTTGTAAGTTATTTTTGCCCCTCCTTCGTGAGCGCGACTTGCTGAAACAAGTACGCGCACACGTCCTAGACTTCTATCGGCCGCATGCATTGAAAAGTGTAAGTCAAACGTGTGACGTGCGTCGCGGTGCAGTCGAAAACGTAGACGGAAATGTACGATTCTGCGCGAGAATAAACGAATAGAGAATGAGGTTTCGTACCTTAGATATTCCATGCAGTGATCGACCTACCCTCGTATTTTAAAACACAAACATAACATAATGTTAGTAAAAATAATAAAAATCAACACAGCAAATATTAATAATTATAAACTCTTATAACTTAACATCAAATATGAAACAAATTGGGAACGCATTTATATTATAGCGAAAATAAAGTCTTAGAAGTTTTTAATTAAGGATTTAAAAACATAAATTAAATTTTCAATTATTTACATAAAATTTAATGCGAACAATTTCCCGGGATTTATTGTAGCGATTTATTTACTTTTAGAACAGTAACAAGTCTATTAGAAAACTTCAGTCACGGTAATATAAGAAATGCTATTCCAATAGCCCCTGAACGTCTGGTGACCAACATGACAGATCAGTTCTGCTGGTTGCAAAAACGAAATATCCTTCTATTCATCTGTGTTATGTTGGTTGCCTACAGCACTAGCGTATTTAAAATGTAAAATACATTATCAAATTTTCATATATGCTTACATATAAACAAAAATAAGAACTTTTGTCCAATATGATTCATCTTTGTATTATTAGTCAAACGTATGCATGCACACGAAGTTTCCCGAACGCAGAAAATTTAATCTAGACTTTGCCGGAAATGACCGAACCGTAAAAATAATGGAAAGTTGTAAAATGCCTTTTTTTGTAAGAAAAAAAAATATATGTACAGTGTTTCGATAAAAAATGCAGACATTCTATGCTCTGAGTGCAACATTTTTCACAGCCCAATTACGTACGAAACCGGTAGAGCTATATTGCAGACCGAATGAAACTTGCATTGAAACAGAATAAATCAGGATCGCATCACAGCAAGCATACACAGCACTCTCGATCTTCATAATTAAAAATATTATTTTCAAACATTCACAGTGCGCGTAAATATTTGAATTACATTTTTTTTTTTGGGAATGTCTAATAAAAAATTTTAATTAAAAATTTGCAAATTCCACATCATGATTTTACTTGTAGACAGGAGAAAATTCGCACTGTGAAAATTGAAAACAAATATTTATTTAATTCTGTCTAGAATAAATGTCTCCAGTACTTTTCCAGCGTCTATTCAAATATGCGTGATGCTTGTTTGTTTGTTAAGAAAGACGGACGGACGCTTTTAGGATAAAATTATAATGCATGTGTACAATTTTACCATTTGCACATAATACTGCTATGTGTCTGCATGCATGTATGTACGTATATATGTACACAATTCAAGTGAATACTAAAAATGCGTGTTCATTACGATGACATTGTAATTTGTCTGTGTTTTGAAATTTGTAAATATAAAAAAAAAATTATTATCCGTACGCAATTAAAACATATAATTTTCCATCTTTATGACTGTTTTAAGTGTCCAATTAATTTTTGTGAATTTATGTTTAAAAAAATAAAATGTTGATTAAGTTCCACATTTTATGGCAAATTTTTAATGGTACTTTTTTATTTTCCGTTTTTACAACCCCCGTAATGACGTCATTAAAAATGTTATCATACTTCAAAATAATTTTACTGCTGCCTGTACTTGGTAATTGCAAATTTCGTTCAAAATGTATTCAAGTTCGACGCGTGCGTACTGCGCGAATCAATATTTTCAGTAAGCACGGTACACTCACGGTTAAAAGTGTTTAAATTTCCCGCTTTTCCCAACATACACACTCTTATTTGGAAGTTTTCATCTCGTAATAAATCTAAATACGTCACATGGGTGTTGAGATCTCCACCAAGTATGTACTTCAAATACATTTGTACAATGTACATAGATATCTACGCATAATAATCATATATTCTGTTTCTTAAATTCATTACGAACATTTAAAATCGTAAAAATATCATTGTTAAAATATTGTCATATATTTTTAGTCTAATTTGACAGTGACTTTCCAATGTACTAAGGGGGCTATGCCTACTATGCTAATTTAGTTTTCTTAATTCTGATTGGCTGAGCACGTACCCCTGTGCCACGTCCCTTCCCCCTGCCACGTCTAGCTTCGCCACGACCGAAACTTCCGTCGCCATATAGATTCTAGAACAAAATAAAACATAAAATAAATAAATAATAAAATGATAATAACAATGACGAGATGAATAACTACTTTACCAAAAGTCTATAAGAAATCAATAAATAATGTACACTAGGTATCTAACTTTTACGTAGATAAAAATAAACAAGGTTATGAAGAGAAAAGAAAAATATGTTTAGATACAGTGCACCCATCTAGGTGGAGTGTACAGAACTAGGATGTGGTAGTTCAGAGTGTAACCGCTAGATGACAGCGCAGGCTAGCGATGTAGTTCACGATATGTTCGCCAGTTCGCGGTAAAAGTGTTTATTGGTGAAAGGGGATGAAAACCACCAACAAAATGCCATGCAGCATACATTCATACAGAGATACAGTGTGTACTTGAATAGATACTTACCTTTCACGTACCTAAAACTATTCAGAAAAGAACTACATTGCATACAAAAAATAAGATTCCCGCTAATGTACAACTACGAAGATTTTGTAATTTGTAATAATATAAATTAAAGTATTTTACGGACAAGAATTATACATATTGTGATTAATAATAAATATAATTTGCAGAACGGCTAATTTCGTCGATTAGCACGATGACATAAAGACATATTATAGGTGTATTATTTTTAACCAGAATGTCAGAATTTTTGCGATAAAGTGCTAATGTCAAATGCTAATGTCGTATATGTACTTTCAAAACCATCATTTACTTTATTTAGTAAATTTAAACACAAAACATTATCGTACATTACATTAGGCATCACTCGTGCTATTTAATGTCTAAAATTCACGTGCCATTTTTTTTCTTTAGTACGTCACTTAAATTACTAGCAGACACGGGATAGTGTTAGAAAAAAACACAGGCGTCCGCCACATCATTTCCTAAGCTTTTTTTTCTGTCGTCACTACTTAATTTCCATCAAATATTTTGTGTGAATCTAAAAATACCCCAGGTTCGGGGTGTTTTTGCACGTCTACAGGGGGTCGGTTCCGTGTCGCAGGGGTTGTAATGTCTCGCGGGGGTGTCTCCTCTTTCGGAGGAGCGACAAGTTAGGGATGTGCATATCTGTCGCACATTTATTCCATATTCGGGTTCTAGTTCGTCAACTTAGTAATGCAATATAAGCAGTCTGCTGCTGCTGTTGATGTTGTTGCCGGTTGGTGTTGGTTTGGGCCATATCCGGTAGCTCTGCGACCAGGTGCGCGCCCTGAACTCGAACCAGGGCTGTCCAAAACTATTTCAAACTAACGGTATATACGTAAGGCGCCTCGGCTATACCGGACGTTTGACACGAACACTACTTATCATTTTACTCACAACTGATACATGATATTTTTACTTCCGTTTTATTTTATTACGCTTGATACGATTACAGGAGAAAGCAATAAACGTATTTGAAACTTCATATTATTTCAATGGATTGTTATAGATTAAATAACATGTTCGTAACGGGAAATTGCTCAATTTACTGTGTAGATTTGTGGTATAAATATATTAATTTATTATTATTATTGAATTGTGGTATAAATACAAACATTTTCATGTATGCTTTAGCAGTGTATTTAGATATTTCGCTAATTATATTTACACTAAATAGGAGTATGATTTTTATTACAATTTTTTAGACTATGTTACACATTATCAGCAAGATGCTAGTATTAAAAAGTAATATGTAATAAAATTACTACTTAAAATTACAACGTCTTCATGTAAATTATGCAAATGTAACATATATAGGAGTTACATTTACGTTTTTATGTGTATATTACATGTTAACAATGTAATTAACCAGACTGCTACTGTTTCGTGTTAATAAAACCAAAGTACCGTAATTATATCGTTAATTGTTTGCAATATTCTGAAATCTGCATAATTACTAATAATTGTATATTAGTCACATATGAATCATAATAGCAAATATCTAATATGATACAAACAAGCAAAAAAAAAATATTGAAACGCAAAAGCCTGCAATTTCATACATTGTTAAATAATATACTTATCGAAAAGGGTAAATGGTTGTAACTGATTTTTTTGTGTGTAATAGGATTCTGGTTAACATGACTGATACAATGTTTCAAATAAAAAAATACATTTTATCCATACACTCTATACAGTAAAGCTTCGTTTTCATTTACGGGTTACCGTTCCATAGATCCGTTTATTGTGCACGTCGTAGTGGCAGTACTGGTATACTTTGTACATCCTTGTGACGGAACACACGTGGTCGCTGACAGCTGTTCATCCACCACCACCACCCCCGCACATCCCGGTGAGACACCCCGCGAACAGTAGATCCGAGAACACGAGTCTCGTTTCCACATCGTTCCAAATACGGCATCACTTTTTACGCAAGCTAAGATTACTGTATTCGCAGTTCATCGGCTTCACTTGCGATCAGAATTCGGAGGCTTCGTCCATCAATCATATCAGTACCGGATTCATACGTGTGTTTTTTTTGTATTTATTCGATTATCTTATCGATAGCCCAATTGTGTAATAACAAACAGTAGATACATGCTCGGAAACAGAGTTTGTATACGACTAATTCTTAACTACTATAATGTATAATTCTTTACAGGATATATACTTTTCACATGAGCCAAGATAATAATTTATAGCTAAAATATCGCCTTCAAAATAATCCACACACAACAGATATGACATCAAGTATGACCTTCAAACATGTAAAACCTTTTGCGCAACTGTACAAAATAATCCCGTTCATTAAATTGCAAGATTTACTGTGACAATAGGCCAGCCGGTATCACGATCTGATCCCATTGTCCACGGTACGGTAACATATGGTATTTGCAGGTAAATACGGCCCTGATAAAAGGCCCTTCTACTGCCGATGTGCCCCGTCTCTTTTCTCATTTTACTTCTCTCTCGGTACACGGTGTCAAGTTACAATTATATTTATTCCGAATATATAATTTCCACGGTCGGCTGGCCTCTGTTTTTTTTTTTTTTTACCTTACCTTTCCTCGTGTATTTAACGGTACTACACCGACTACGTGTCCTGACACTTAATGAACACGATATTTTATTTCTCGTGCGTAATGATTTTTTTTTCTGCCGTTGGTACAAGTAAAAAGTTACGTTTATGTTTGATATAATGACTTCAGATGGCTTTGTGTGTAATGAGAGCGTTCTACGTCACATTGGGGATGGAATTTGCACGCAAAAAAAAAAAATGCTGATGATATCCGTTCTACATTTTTAGTTTTATCGGCAAACACATTATAATGATGCGTGAAGAACTGATGATTTTTATAATTTGGAATTATTTTATTCTTCATATTCGAGTCACTAACAGACGAAGAATACATTTAAAATGTTTGAAACTCAACTAAATTTAGAAACGCCATGTTCTATCGTGAATTTAAAGTTAACTGTATACACACAAAAAAAAATTCAAGGTTTCTCCACAAATTCTGCACACATGTGTCTTGGTTCGCAACCAACCCTCTTGTCTTATTTCAGTATATAAATAGCTACATTTTTTCTATAATGTTATTCTATCGTAGAAGACTGAATTTCGCTATTTATTTTATCTGAAGTACGATATATTTTCGTTACAAATATCGTTCGTAAATTTAAATACAATATATACGTGTATTACATCAGTAATCTGAATTCAAAACGAATATTGTTAAATTAATCTTATAGTGCTAGAAGTAGTTCGTTTTAGTTGGGAATAAATATAATACTTTCAGTCCATTACGGAAAGGGAAAATCCATGAAACTCATCGTACATCTAGAAAACATTCCCAGGTCAGACCGAATGAGTGAGACCGTTGTGTGACTGTTTCCATGCAACCTTTTTCCCAGACACGTCTGTTGGCTCGTGGTCCCTTATCCCGTAATCGTTTGGTCCCATTTCCCCGAAGCGGTTACAGTCTTCCGGGAACTCATCCGTCGTCAGCCGTTGCTGACCGCTTTCGGTTCATCGGTTCACGGTCGAGGCCAGAGCGGCAACAAGCCGCACGCACAGACAAGTCTGGGACGGGTCTGTTTGGTCTCCCGTTGTGTAGAGTCGGTCATCTCGATGTCTGGCCAGTGTCTGGCTGGTTAGCTGATGACCGAAGGGATTTCCCATGCCCACACTAACGACCCCGCTGTCCGTGACCCTTGTCCAACAGCACTTACCTAGGCCAACTAGATCGAGAATCTCCCTCATCATTCGTCCAGCCCTTGCGGACGCGGCCGAACACACTGTATTGTCGTCCAACAGCGCTAGGAATCAGTGAGTAACGCGAAAGGGGACGTATCAATTGTCGGTCTCCGTCACGCTTATTGGCCTTAGTGTGTGAAACGGATACTTCTTTTTCACTTCATGTTGACTTGGACTTGTGATTATTACGCGTTAGGGGGTGACCACTGATTTCTTTGTAGCACGATATAATAGTTGATGATGGAAAATAACGATGTATTGAGTAGTTTCTTTCTTATTGTGACCCTGGCGTTAATCGCTTCATACAGCATGTATTTATACGCGCGACCGATGTGTTAATAATCATTGCTTAGTAAGTAATTAATCACGATCAAAATTCTATACGTGTGCAATTATGTGAATGCTTCACTGTTAAATCGTAACAATAATTGTACAAGAATATACATAATTCGCCCGTATACTTGTAGCGTCAGAGGATAACTAAAATGTCAATGTTTGCTCTTGATATTTTAAAAATAAAACAACGATTACTACTAGAACTAAACATTTGCATATTTTCGTCATACGAGTATACTTCTCTTATAAAAAAGAATACAAAATAAATGATAATTGTTGTGAATGAGGAAAAAATACATAGGTGTTAAATATTATTCCAAAGATTTTAATTCAGTAAAGCTTGATGAATCCTATAATTCCATCCAATACCCCTGGTATTACAGTGTAGAGCACAGTATAAACCTCTTCATTACATTCAAATTTAATATCCCTTTCCGAGCTCATAATTTTACATCTCTGATGAATAATGAAACGCACAATTACTCCCAACGAAATCCAATAAAACAGAAACACATCATACAACAATCTAACCACGCATAGTGAAATATGGTATATAATACACAGCTCAACTTAGTACAGAGTGCTTTGGTCGTAAACAAGGTGTCATACTGCGATATATCCCCACACATCAAACCACATTTGTCTTTATAAAATCCCCGACAATGCGACATCCGATTTGCGAATATCCGGCGTGAATGGCACCCGCTATATCTCCTCTCCTACTTATGCTTTCCTGTTCCGACAGACAGACAACACAAGTCCCCGGTATATACGATGATGTAAAAGTAACCAGGTTACAGTAAGGGTCCCCGCAGACTACAGACTTTCTATCGGCCGATAGTTTAGTCGAGTTGGGCTGTTAGCGCGCACACTGAGCCAACTAAACTGTCTGGTTGGTGAGGAGTGCGCAGACCAGCCAACAGTCGGCCGATTATCCTCAAACAATTTACTAGTTAGTAAGCTGCTCTTGAATAAAATGTTGTCTAGAACTGTTATTATTGCTCTTATACAACGGAGGAGACGGATCAAGAAGAGAAACCGAAAGTATTGGGTACATCCCATCCTACAGTGATAAATTATTACAAGGAAAGTTTTACACGATCCATTCAAAATTACTGAATTTCCCGAAAAAGGATATGATGCGAGTCTCTTTTTAATTTCTTTTCAACCAAATTTGTGATAGACGTTTCTTCTAGCAGCGCTATCATGAAACAATGCTCGGTGGCTCGCAGCGGCTTGAGACTGTCGGCCGACCAAACAATCGGTGAGTGTGCGCGCGTGGCTTCCATGCCATACTGATTAAGCAGTCGGCCGATAGTTGGCCGACACTTTAGTTTGAAGGCAATCGTGTAGCCCTTCAAACTTATTTATCGGCCGATACTGAATCGTTATAATGTGCGCACTTGCATACAACTTGATGCTGATTAAGAACCCGACTAAACTATCGGCCGATAGAAAGTCTGTAGTCTGCGGGGACCCTAAAGCTTACAGACAGATCGGACTCGGTGACAGGATCAAAACATCGACAAAATCCCACTACGTCGAATTCTACATCTGTTGTACCGAAATTCAACTAACATTGTGTAGCAAATACAGCTATATAGTATATAGTATAATTAACAATTGTGCTTCAAAATTTTACCGAACTTTTTGAATGAAAATACCACCATTTTGAATACAGATTATTGTTTGTTCATGTCTTTATTATTAGAGAATATTTATAATGAATAAAACGCAGGTTAGTCATGTACAGTATTGTATCTCTGTCAAAAAAATACTACCAGAATTCAATATCAATAAATGTTTATTTTTATTGCTGTACGATTATCTCTAATACTGCTCCAATTCTATTTTGAGTGCATTGTATGCAATATTATCTACCCTGATCCTTGACCTACCCCAGTCGGTTTGTTTTAACTGTTCCACTCGCTTGCGTATGGTGCTAATTCGAATATTGTGATGAATTCGAAGTGCTGGGTCGCCACGATAAGGAGGTTAAAACTCAACAGCTCAACACTGTTTGCCGGTGGTGGGGGGCGGGGACGCTACTGTACGCGTGTGTATATGTTGCGGACCCCACTCTGTTGGAATCAAAACATCATAGTGGGCCGCGCCCGCCTTTAACAACATCACCGGCAGTCAGGTGGGTTCGGGGCGGTGAAGGGCGATCCTTCACTGTCTGGTTCCGATCCCGGACCCTACCGTTGCATACAGGGCTCACGCGAATCCTGTGGCCCCCGGCGCTTACAAGGGACCGCTCGGCTTCCCCAATGTCGCGCGCGACCGAGAGGATCCCCCTTCGAAACCGAAACACGTGGGCTTGCAGCAGACAAGTCACGAGCCTTACGATGCACGAACATTTACGCGTAAATATAGATGATGTCGGTGGCATTTGCTGGGGTTTTTTTTTCTTGTTGCGTTCTGTTGTGTTTATGTCGTATTGATTTTTTTCATTTTTTTTTTCATGGTTACTAACGCAAGCTTCACAGTGTAAACCTAGGGTATTATCAAGGATAAAAGGATGGATCTTAACATTTTTTTTTATATATAAATCTGTACCCTTACTATAATTACTTTACTATTAAAATGAAGATAAATAGCTAAAATGATACAATGAAATTTCCCTAAGAAAAATTACAAAACACATTTAATTAATAAATGTTTAACGTTCGAAGTAAAATATTTGTATAATTTTAATTCAGTTTCCGTGATAATTATTAATTGCGAAAGTTTGAATCATTCAGTGTTAAACAAACTAAAGCAGAATAGTTTTTTTTTTATCATAGTTTTCAAACTTGAAGAATTGTCTGCTAGAAACAATTCTTGACTTGACAAGTAAAAAAATTACGTTCGAAGAAAATATGAAAGATACTTATTTCTACTGATGGATTCAAAATTGCTTCGTTTTTTTGCTACTAAAACAGTTCCGATAGAATAATTTCTATCGCGCACTTTGAAGCTTTTAGCGCAGTGAGTTTAAGGTCACCGTGACTATGTAAATGGAAAATTCCTCGATTCTGCAACGTAATAGTGCCAAGTAGATGTTAATTTATGTCACACTATATTTAGCCTAAATTATTTGTCTACCCAAAGTAACGTAGAACGTGAAACACTTTAGTTTACGTCCATACAATGGCCAACATTTGCATGTCTTTGTTCAAGCATAAATTATTCATTGTTTTGCAAGAATACACGTTACTCTATTAACTCGAAAATTACCTTTTAATTGAATTGAAACGAAAGAAATGTAGTTTTTTTTTGGGCCATGATTAAGGAACAAAATAAAGCCAGGTGTTCTATATGTAAATGATATATTTTGCATCAATGTCACAATTTTTTTTTCTTCAACGATATTTGTTCGTTAACTGTAATTGGACTTTTCACTTAATATGTGTTAATATTTCGTGATTAAAAATCTTGTATTTGTTCTTGTATATATTACAAATATTATTTAGTTATTCTACATAACCTATAAACATTATATACGAGTACATAATTTTGGTACACGTGTAGCGGTGATGCACACAATCACAGTTGATTAAATCTAATTGAACGTGGTTAATGAAAATTACTGGCTAAACACTTGTACCACTGAGACACAAGGTCGTCTACATATTTGAGAACAAAAGTGAATCATTGTTATCCTTATTAAAAATGTCTGAACATGATTTGTACTCATACTGTTCGCTAAATATTTTATATAAGATTCATTTTCTGTTTGTCAACATGTAAATGCTAGATGTAATCATCTATATTTAAATTCAAGTCAACTACAAGCAATTGTAGAACACATTTTCCCTCTGTAGGTATATATTTTTTGTTGTCATATCCGGATCTGGTTTCATTAACATGGCTTGTCTGTGGTAAGCTTTAGAGAGCAACCAGGTTGAGGGGTGCGCTCGGATATCTTCAGTCAGAGACCTACCCTAACCCGTAGCGATTCTCGCCCACGCATTGTCTGGCCTGTCCGTCTACGTATACCCTCTTCCCACCTCATTCGCCTCTCACGGCTCCTCACCCTCTGTGGGGGGTCAGAGGGGAGTGAGTAGTAGCACGCGACCACCACGCGTCCATATACCGTACAGGTGGTGAAACTTATCACGGGGGGATTCCCCTAGGCGCACCGGGTACCCCTTTCTCGTACTCGTGCCGTTGTGGCCCCTGTGCATATGTGTGTAGGAATTCAGTCACTGTTAGTTCATTCATTCGCACCAATCATCCGCTGGTCACCCACCCCTATCTTACACTAATGGATACGTTTTCTTTAACCTGAAACGTATACGTTTGGTCCCATTCCGAACGCGTATGGATATTCTGACGGACACGGTTTTACTGAATGGTTTGACTTTTATTGAATGAATAAGCAGGAGTTTTATTATAAAATTGATTATATATAAAAAGGAAATAATTTTCAAACATTTATTTATTCAGAGATTAGATATCATTAGATATATAATTCGGTCAACCTTGATACTTGAAAATACTAATTAAGACGAGAATAATTACCAAGTACATACTTCAATCATTTGAAGTACAGCGTCAGGAAAAATTCAATACTAGTAAAAGTATAAACTCAACATACTTTTTAACAACAAAGTTCGAAATGGAGTGAATTATCAATAGAACATCTAATCCAATAATGACCAGTTATTGACCAAAGTTATTCAGTCCTTTCAAGCGGTAATTGCAAAATAAATGATGGATATTCGTGATACAAATACTGGCAGCTGATACAACACATTGGACTATAAACCGTTAGCGGGGCAGGGGCAAGGGAGATGTAATAATATTTTCTGTTTGCTACGCACATTTAACTTATGAATTATACATGGGCGCCAAGCTAACCGTGAACAACAAACGTTTCACGGTAACGCACTGGTACAAACTGGACAATTTGGATTAGTAAGCAACATTTTAAACCTTAATCGACCGACTGCGAAATGGGATAAATATTTTCTCTGTAATGAAACCGTTTTATTGTGAATATTAAATGGAGAAGATATGTTAAATGTAAATGAATAAAGCTTACAGCAATACCTATCTGAATATTGTAACTTACTAAAGCGAGTTGGCATAGTTAGTATTGTCTTTGATACAAGATTAAATATAATATTCGGAGATTATAGTGTACAATAAAAATATAAAATATGCTATAATATAACTGCTAACCTATATAACACATTCAAAAACATCACAATACCATTAGAGAGGGTTAGAATCGGGCACTTGTCATACGGATTACACTTGGAATCATCGTTTACCACTCAAATACTCGTTTTTACGTCATTTGTTGCACCCCATCGTATCCCCCAGGTATCACAGTGACACCACGAGTTCTGGGGGAGAGCCACAAGTAGACTGTGACACTCCCACCAGGCACGTTTAATATCCATTGATACCTAGTGAACATGTATGATTTACATCTGAACCGTACTTCTCGATAGGGACTCTAACCTACAAATAATCGTAGTGTTGATATAAAGAATACGACAGTGGGGTGCCTGTAGATTCTTCGGGAACTGGGTTAAGAGTTCCTGCGCTTTTTGGAAGAGATTCTAAAAGTCTAATGTAGAGAAAAATTCGTATATCCTTCAGATTTAAACATTGAGTCTGAATCGAATTTTGGATAAATGTTGAATCATACTGACTAATATATTGTGTTCGTATTCCATTCGAAAAAAATATGTTGTTTTACGCAGAACTTAATATGAACCATATTCAGTGTTTAAAATGAAATATTGAAATATATTCTACAATTTCTGCACGTATATAATACAGACAAAATAAATAATTTGATTATGAAATGAAATATAAATATGAAATTTAGAGGAAGGTACATAAAATGCGTAATATAGATTAGTGGTATTATGATAACACATACAAATTAAAATCTACTGGCCCCAAAACCCATTATGTTGGACATTAATGCCGAGCCTGTTGTTACATATCGATAGTATCAAGATGAAATGAAAATTCATCGTTGCCGGCGCGTGCACAATTTTTACAGTGTGTAATCATTATAATTCACGTGGATAATGTATACACAGGTCACAGTAATGATTCAAATTTTAATCCGATAGATGAACCGTGAAGTCATAAACCTCACCCGTCAACTGCGTGTTATCGAGGGACCTACAGCCAGACATGGCAGCAGTACAGTACAACATAGCGCCGGTCTCTCGTAAAAATATCCATGAAAAAACAGTGCCCGATAAATCAGTAAAAATCCCATTCGCCATGTCCCGAATTAACACTTCTATATCATCGTTATTCACTCGGTCACCTTCGACAATTTTTCACAAAATCAAAATAAAAAAAAAACAACAAACACACTCGTGTATTGATAGGATTAACCGATCAGTACCAGCTGAAGCTGGACTTTTCCAGCTTCAATCATATTGAAACATTTCACTGACAAATTACGTGGTTTATTCTGACTAATATCAACTATGTACCATGTGTCATTCGCAAGGTTAGTAAATGCTTAGGAAAAGATAGTAAATATGATTGAATATTTACCATAAAATTAACCATAGTCGATGTAGTTAGGAGAACATAATCTATGTAATGATCGAACACTGACGATTTATAACGGTGCTCCGGTAATTCCGGTGAATGGTGGTGACTATTACCGACGTCGTCGGTGCACGAATGTAAATTTAATTCCACTTAAACTGAAACGCTGAAGGTTGAAAGTGTGCGAGTACGTACGTTGATACGTGGCTGATATATATCTGTAGTAAATATTTAATACATCAGTGCCAAGTTGGCACTGTAAATGTCGCATTTGGTTTAGCATGGAGAGAATTTATTTTAGTTCTACTCATTCCGAAGTATTGATCCGGATTTTCGAAAATGGGGCACCAACGGTAAAACGCACCGTTAAAATCTAACAATTGTTTCACGCGCGCACACACACACGTATGTATATATAACTAAAGCGATAGGGACAGCAGGTCGCAATTGCAAAATTTAATTAAATGAATTACGTACTGTAAATTTGTTAGATGCATAGCGGAATCCTATAATAAACCTTAGCACGTATAAATTCAACCTCGTTCAGAATTACTTTCACTATTAACATTTTACACCAAGTCAATTACCACTCTTACTCCCTAAAAAACAAAAATTAATTAAAAATATCAAAAAACAAATTTATCACACATTAATTAGAAGTAAAATTGAAATTTCACAAAAATAATGACTTAATACTAATTAGAAATTATCGATACGGATTTATAATAATTAATTATAATTTAAAAATAAATAAAAACGGACCTCGCCGTGACAGTGTTTGAGCACTGCCGTGACCAGGATTCGAACCTGGGTTACTACGGCCACAACGTAGGGTCCTAACCACTAGACGATCACGGCTACCGAGGTCTTGTAAAACTGGTTTTCCTGCCTATAATATGACTCATAATTTATTAAAACTCGTCATCGTACATCGCTCATAGGCAACCAACTTTACATTTGAGAAAATAAATTAACTATTATTAACTTTTCAAACATTTGCTCAAATTATTATTATAAGTTTTATATTCTCAGAAGATTATTCAGGAATTACTCATTATAATAAAATCTAGAAGTATGCGATACGTGAACTGCATAACAGATGTTTGTTATCATACCGAATGAGACACAATGCCATTATGAAATCTGTGCCTGTCTCGACACGTACGTTACACGACCACTTCTATAAATAAATAAATAAGTCAATTGTTTCGCAGCGGCAATTTTTAAATCTAGAACAATATAAGCTAACGATGAGAATATTTTTACAAAGGAAGTAACCAGTCGGATGCAGGTTCAACTCTGTTAGATTTAACAATCTATTTCCTAAATTAACTGTACGCCGTGCTTGGCTACTTTACTGTTTAGCCGACACATACACAAACACATCACACACCGCAATCGGTGTCCGTCTGTCGCTACGTACGTATGTCGAACGAACAAGCTTATACGAGCACACGGATTGCAGCACCGGCGACTCTCTGGCTAGTCTGTACATTGCATCATTCCATTTAATGCATCCACTAACTGAATGTGTCGGGCTGTAACATTACTTTACGTGTGTAATTCGTGTATTAGGACACAAACGTTCATACACTTGGCATTAAATCGAAACACGAGATCGTTTTATAACAGGCTAAATGTTCAGTATATACCCTGATGAAATTTACAGCAATTATCAACAAATCATAGTATTATACACACCAGGAAGTTTGTATATTTAGCAGGAAAAATCGGTGACACATGATTAGAGATCATATGAACTAAATTTAAGTTAGTTTAAATAATGTCTGTTGCCTGTTCGACCTCTAAACGTGCGATGGTGCAACACTAATTCAACTTCAAAATTCGCACACGTATTATCTATAATACAAACTAAAGGCTAAAAGATTTTTTTTTTTAATAATAGATCTCAATATGATTTGTGTTTAAACGAGTTACAATTATTTTACCTAGTATTCTAGAAATATCTATGTAGGAAAAATATGTCCTTGGAATATTCAAATGTAGGAATGAGTGTGGGAACTAACCTAATATTCAGAATCCAGAGAGTCTGTTTCTAATTAAGAGGCACAGAAAGAGATAGAGAGATAGCGAATAGAGGTTATATACTCTGCAAAATGAAGTAGATTACTCAAAATTAGAATTCGTTCGGGAAGTAGAAAACGGCAGAGGCGAACAATAGTACGGCAACGGAACTAACGCACAACCATCGGCCGTAGAAACTTTTCCGATCGACTGTGCCACTCGCATTTGTCGAAAGTTATCCGATACGTAGGGCTGGGTGCTTCCCTTTGTGTACTACGACAACTACGTAAATATATATACACACATACAGTCACAGATCCTTACATAGTCACACGTATACACAGGTAAACACACACATACACAAAATACAAAGGTATACAGACAGGTTTGTACAGGTATAGGTACATTAGGAAGGAAACGACCTAAACGAATATCGCTGTGCATCTCAAACTATATTGAAATGTACATTTATTATCTGTCGAGATAGGAACAACAAAAAAAGATACAAAATGTATTTGAGAAATAAATTATATGACGTGCATTTCTCAATTTATGAGTACAAAAAGATTTATACAAATATATTTGAAACATTAATGCTTTTTTTTTTCATTTAATCATTTTACATTGCTGTTTGAGGAACTCTGGAGAAACGCAATCACAGTGATTTAGTATCGAAAAAGAGCTTTAAAGTGAGGTTATACAGAGTGGACACACAAACGGATGGGCAAGCAAATAACGCATATAGGTAGGTGGCATTAGGTACTATAGCACAATCTTCGCGTATAAGTTTCAAGTTTCCTACAATACATACGATGACGGTGTACACACATAGCTCTACGGTTCATAGGTGACCGGAAACGATTCACAACATATGTGGCCGGTTTCCGTCCGCCATTAAACATCCCCCACCCCCCTCAGTACACACAACTCACCCGCTGCAGCCCGCGCAACGATACAGTTCGGTGGTGGGACCGGTTGCGTCACATTTCTGCCCCACAGTAACGCACAACTCGCTATAATTTATGTGATACGTTTTTTGTAATTAGTAAACAGTAGTTAGTAGAAAGAAAGTGAGGTATAAATGTTGCGTACGAGTGTGACAAGGATGGAACGAAATAAAAATGGCTACCTCGATGCCGTTCGTTAAGGTGATTTATGGTTTTGATATATTTTGGCGGGCCGTGACCGCTTTTCTATAAAATTTATAGTTCAAGTTACGTGAAAACTTCGAAAATATGTGCCAGTAATACGAATTTCTTCAGAATTCGATTTTTACTATCGTAAACATGGAAAGGACGATGATCCGAAGCCATCTCATCCGTTAGGATTCGGAAGAGTGTATATTTTTATTCAATTAATGCGATTTTTTGTAAACCTACATAATAGCACGATATGGTAAAAAGCATGAATATTACAAGTTTAATCTGATCTACTGTGAAATATTGATTTACATTTTTCCTGAATTTGAGCCACGGAACGATCTGCTCTTGAATTTTCCTCTTTTTTTTTCGGCGAATTTTCGCTGGAATTATGATAAAAAATTGCCGTGCGACAAGAATGGAAGGATTTTATTTTTATGTCGCGCACGGGACAGGCTCTGTTTTTTATATCCGTGATTATAAAATGGGGAACAGTGAGCGTCGGGACGCTTAGCTGTGGAAGGTTTATACGTCGGTTTTACAACCCTTTGTTTTGCGGCACCGAATGCTCTATTAATGATTTTCGTAATGTTATTTGCATTACTTCCGTTTCTACGTGTATTCCTCCACTTTTCTCCATTGTTGCCGTTACTTTCTTGTCTCCTTTTATGTCGCTAAAAGGATGTAAATTTGTTGACCTGAACGAATTGTGGTACACTTTCCATTTACTCTAATTTAATTTGTTGACATTTGTATAGAAAAAGACTTCTGCAAATGGCAATATACCTGGACTGTATGTGTATACTGAATGTAATACTGTAAAAGCATTTGTCATCAACAATTATTAGTTGGAATCCTAAGTGAATCATGTTCGGTATATCTTTGCAGTGCATATACATAACCTGACTATAAAATTGATTCAAACACTGTAAGTACATTCAGTGCAGATTTGTTCAGTCAGACAGTTCTTTTATATACCATCTTATATTCAGGTGAAATTCACTCAAAATTTATATTCATCCCGGTAATATTTATTTCTACTTTACGAACCTTTTCGCAACCAAAATTTACGTCACGATTTGAAATGAAAAACATCAGGTACGCACAATATACTCTACATAGGAAGTCCCCAGCATTTCATCCACCTTTATACACAAGTAACTCTCATCCTGTATAAGGTTGTGTGTTGTGCTGTGTGTTTACGACATTCTACATAAAAGTAATCGCCGTTGTTTATGATGCTGAGCTGACACTAAATCTGCTTTTACTATCGGTTCTTGTTATCGGATGTCCCCATGAGTTTTGTCACGGAAATTTGCCAGCAAGGAAAAAATCGTAAATAAAACAAGTTCGAAAATTGTACATTACTTATTTAAAACCTATTCCATGCGCATGTAGTATTTGTATCTGGATAGTATAGTAAACAAAATACTATCAATGAGAAAATAGTACGTCAATATTTTCACTCATATTTGTAGAGGCTATGGATTTATGGATGAGAATTGAAAGTTAAATGACGTATGATGCAATACTTGCCTAATATTGCATATGCATATATGACGGTGATGTGATGCAAGTACGTGTGATGTGATGCTATGTGGTAAGAGCTCGAGGGGTTGGAGGGTGTGCCATAGGACGAACAATTATACGAGCAATTAACTTGTCCAGTGCCAAGGGTCACTGTCAAAAAGGGTCTGAAGTGTAACTTAATTAGCGATTCTCGTCATACGGTAATTAAGCACAGAAGTGATCCAACCTGGTCATAATTTGCAATTTTTTTTACTATCAAAAATAATTTGCCACAAATATATAACATTAAAATATTCATGTTTTATAATTACTACAGTTAATCGACATATTACAAATCAGTTTAAATTGTAAGCAAAAACATATATTTTTTCGAATTTAAAACAAAATCTACATATTTTATTCAAATAGTAATTTATTAAACATTATTAAATCAGGTATGAATTTTTGAAACAATATTTAACGTAAATATATATCTAGAAATATGTCTATTGTATAATGATTTTAATATACGATATTAGGCTTGAATTAACGAATTTCACATATTATTATCTTAACAACAACTTTGTATCCTGTATGTTTAAAATGTATAAAGAATCTTTAGCTATATGATTAAGCCTCATAATTTATAATGATTGTCCCAGATTTTTTTTAATGATATTTAATACATGTTTTTTCCAAGTAACATGATACTTTTCGGTACTGCAAACAAAAAATGGCACACGTTTCTTCCACGCCCAGCAATGCTTACGTGTACATCTGGTTGCATCCGGTTACACAGTACAGTCGACATAAAAATATCATTCACATATATCTGTTTACATTATATGTATATTTTTAGAATGATTTTAATTGCTTATTTATATAATTTTTACTGGTCGAATATTCAAGATATATTTGTAAAGAAAATCATGACAATAATTGTTATAATTTAATAATTATTATTAAATTGAAATGGCATAGAAAATTGATCTTTATCATAATATATATACGTACATATGCACTACCGTACATATTTTTGTATACTACCGAAACATGTTCTACAGGAAGCTTTAAATTTTCACGTCACATTTTATCAAGTTTTGCTGTCACGAATCAATCACGTTATCATCGAAACACAATCATCTCAATAAGCTTCAATCAAACGCGTCATAGCAATCACTTTCCCGTAAACCAGCGAGTCATATTTCTTCATTGAATTTTCCCATATCTACTTATTACTTGGGCACATGATGGAAGTGTTATATTTGTGCAGTGTGCATCTGGCTTCACTAACCTACGCACTTGCGTTACTGCGTCTCTCGTGTTCGCAGCATTCTGAAGGCAACAGATCGATAAGAATGTGTATAGAGTGCAATGATGACTCATACAGAGCGTCATTCTGCACCCCCCGCTGCAACCCTTGTCCATGCACTTGCTACCCCCACGTCAACCCCGCATTACACAGCGATGGACGAAGTTTCGCCAACACTGTGAAAAAATCAATCGGCCGCGTACTCGCACGTTGCGTTGCGTCGGTAAATGTCAAATGTTGCCAAATTTAACCCCCGCAGAAAGTTAGCACTGACGATGACTACCGTATACATGAGAGTTTGCATGAACTCCACTTTTTCTAGTAGGCTACGTCCGTATGTACATGTAGTGTATGTACCGTCGATATGTACGCTACGTATACATATTCGTGTTTACATTTTGTTGGTTGAAACAGGTGAACATCGACAACATTTTTTAGGGGTTGTGTTATTATGATTGTTGAATAATTTTTTGGGTTTTGTAATTATCGGATACAATGGAAAATTATGGTCACTGAAATTGTGTACATACGGAAAAAAATATTCCCCTGTTACTAAATTTATTATCACATTTTGTTTTAACAGAGGAAAATTTTGGTGAATCGATATGGGCATAATTAAAACAACATTATCAAACACCAATATGTACTGATAATGTTCCAATATACACATGTATCATCCGATGAATCCTGAGTTTCTATTCAACGAATTACATTATTATGAAATAGTCACATATAAACATAAACTTGTATATAATACAAATAAACGGCAACGCACAGTAACATCCGTACCAATATACGTACAGACATGCGGACGGTCGTGTGTTCGTTCAGTAAACGACAGCTGTACGAGCAGGGCACGCGACAAGAAGCCTTTATCTGTGACAATTGTGTTATTTCATCTGCCGCTATACGGTACAAAGCGAACGGCCAGCCAGCGATTCGTTCGAAAGTTACACACCTTTCTACCTGAATCAATCAAAGTCCCTTGTACATACACACACGTATGTACGTACACACATCACGACATCACAGTTTAGAGTGAAGCACCCAGTAGGTAGTTGCTGTGAAATATCGTACGTGCTAAAATGTCACCGGTGCAATTTCAGAAAGCAATATTTTAAAAGTTTGTTTATGAATAGCACATAATTGGTAGACGTTTTGTGGGAACGTAGATTTTTGTACAAAGATTACTTGATTTTTCCTTTGATAACATTTCTTTTTGCAAACGACATTTGACTTTAGTATCTGTGAGCTTTTCTTGGAAGTAAAATATGTTTACTGAAGAACGAATAATATATTTACCTAGAGATTATTTTGTACATATGTAAGTGAATCCCCTTACGATAAAGATATTTATCAGATCAACATTAACCAATTGTATTTCCTATATTTGTCATTAGATGCACATGAACATAATGATAATGTATAAATCATTTACCTATCTGGTGCGGTACACGTTTGAAGTATTCTCATTCACATTCATCATAAGTAATCATCGTCCCCTCTAGCGTGAGACGATTCGCTATTACCATATTTTTCTCCTACATTTCGAGGGTTAAAAAACATGTCAAATGCATAATCTGCTCTGTTCGACAGCACTTCACTTCGCAGTGCTGCGCTGTGCTGTGTTCGTAATTTGGAGAACCCGTAGCACACGGATAGGATTCCCTCTTAAGTCTCTCTCTCAAGTGTTATCTACGTTTCGAATATTCAAAAATTCTTTGAAACAATCTGCCTGCGTTAGAAGTTTTTCGGGAGCACTGTACATATGTTCCCGTTGCTCTATAATGTACGCCTCGGGCAAACTGTGAAATGCAGTTTAAAACCTCTATCGGAAAGAAACAGATTCTCATTCGTTTCGTTCTGAAAATTTCCCTCAATTCGGTTTGCTGCGTGTAACGTTTTGGAATCTTGTCAACAACGAAATCCTATTTCACGCACATTTCTAAACCGGCAAGGTTTGCATCGAATCAAAATATTTCGAACAGTGATTTACAATAGAATTCAACATATAAAAGTATTTTAAAGCCGGATTTATAAAAAATATTGTTAAAATAAATATAAGCGCATTGAATTAGTAATCCTTTATTACATATATATATATATATATATATATATATATATATATATATATTATATATATATATATATATATATATATATATATATATATATATATGTTGCAAATTTAATTTGTATTTGTGAATAACCTATTGGATCCTAATAAATTTATTTAGTCGCTTTACTACAAAAACATTATTTGTGTTTATTACTCAAATTTTAACACTAAAATGTTATATCTGACTATTTTGTGTAGTTTTGTTATTTGCAAAACTTTTTTCATAGTCCATGTCTGCGTACAATTAGATGTCGTAAAAACCATAAAGTCTATGTACGATTTTTAAAACTCCAGCATTGAAATCACCAGAAGAAAACACTATCTACATCGTTTGTCACTTAAAGCGAATCGAATTCATATGTGCCGCTAATAACAAACGAACAATGCCATCGTTACTTTTTGCAGTAAAAATGCCATAATTTTTCATGTGGTAATCTGCATCATTCTTTCTTTTATCCGGGTATCGAGTTTACTTTTCAAATGCATTTCGCTATTATGTACTCGAATCCAGCGGACCACAGCACCGTGTGCACATGGCTGGATTATTAATTATAAGGTGGTGGGATGTTGGTTAGTTGTTTGGGCGACTGGGTTCGAGACCAGCTGGCAAAAGTTTATTCTCCAAATGCAGCTGTTGTATGTCGTCGAGCCCAGGTATAACGCGCTATGGCTGGCACAGGCCTTACACATAATATGGCATATGTTAGACGGGAACTACTATACTCTACACCACTATACTATATATGCTGCGCGCAATGCGTCCTGTAGTTTCGACTGGAAGCTACGCCGCCATGTTCCGCTCGTTGGGCGTGTACATGTGTGTATGTTTGTGTCTGCACACACACGAACGTGTATGCCGCAATTTTATTTCAAAAATTCCGTTAAACCTTGTTGACTCTTGTATTTTTTGCTATCATTTTGTTTCCGGGCCCTGGGAAATAGTAGACGAAACATATGTACAAACGGAATTGCGAGATTAAATAAAGAAATATGTTGAACGTAAACTAAAATCTATAGGTTCCATGTGTCGATAAATATGCCAAAATGGAAATGAATCGCTACATGAGATATCTTCGGAAATCATTTGAATTTTAAAACATCTACGTTAGTACTAATTGCTATATACCAGTATATTAGTTTTAAATTTCTCGGAAAACATTTACATTTAAAATATTACCCGTAATGTAGTTTCATAGTTCATATGAAATGCTGTTTAAAGTTAAAGAACTCATTTAACGTAGCGAGAATGGCCGGACGTCTGCCATTTGTCATTAAACGAACAAGTTCACATTTGGCGTATGCCAGCAGCTAAAAGGCACATTCACAACAACACGTTTAGATGTAGTATCATTAACAAAACACCATCGATTAATCTTACGCTTAATGTATTACCTCATCTAATGAATTAAAGCTTGAAATTAAAAACAGTATTTTTCTTTTTGTTTTAATATAGAAGGTTTTATTTCGTCATCCGTGAATTTCAAAATTCAATGAAAATTGTGTATGTAGAGAATTTTATTTTATTTTCGAACAATAAATGGACACAATTCAAGTATTACAATTTGCAACCCTTACGCACTCCGTAAATTGATATCCTTTTCATTTCCTTTTCATTTTCATACGAACAAAAGAAGCTTATTAAGGACTGACGTATTTGTATCACCTCTTTGTCCACGTGTTAGTCAGTGTCCCCTTTCGATTTTTAAACTTCAGATCTCATTTCAAATAATATTCGTACATTTGGGGTTGGTTGAAACGTATTTTACTTAATACTATATATTTAAAACCAAGGTTATTACGAATGGCCGTGTGAAATAATCAATTTTATGTGATGATATGCAATAAAAATAATAAATTAATCCCAGAACTTCATGTTGATGATAATCAACGTGAGAATAAATTAAATTTAGTATAACACTAATTAGCGTTTAATTTACTAGTTGATTAAAGCAATTTTAGACCCCGTTAGAAGCTAAGACGAGCTTTAAATGATTTTATAAATTCAGCTGGCTGTGAATAAAATTGCAATAATTGCGTCCGTTGCGTTTGCTGTAATGTTACGTTCATATTTCATAACGTGTATTTTCAAATGGCATTATTAACAAGTCTAGTTATGTCCGTTACCGACCGAAACAAGAACTTCGTGTGGTTTTTGTTTTTGGTTTTTTTTTTGTATTCGGGCACTTCCGGTGAGATGGTTTCCTAATTCACGCGAAACTTATCAGATTCTGTGATCTCGTTTCGCATTGCTATCATCATCGTTGACGGTTTTATTATTGTAATTAATATTCTGAGTTACGGTTATGTGGTTGGTTTTAGTTTCAACGGCCGCTAATAATTCGTTTTAATTGTATAATATATTACACGAATATACATTCCATAAACGTCCAAATCTACCTTCTTCTTCTTCTTTTTATTGTTCTTTTCGCCGTGGCCTACTTTGATACTAATCGCAGATTTTGTTGTGAAACAGAAATTATCATGTTTTGACTAATTAAAGACAAGGGGTAAGATTGTGTAACTTGATTCTGGAACATAGTATAATTATGAATAAAATTATATTAAATATTAGCTGTTCTATATGTGTGTGCGAGAATGATGAATTCGTTCAATTATTCGACTATGTAAGTGTATTTGTTGATATATGTCTATATGTGTGTGTGTGTGTGTGTGTGTGTGTGTGTGTGTGTGTGTGTGTGTGTGTGTGTGTGTGTGTGTGTGTGTGTGTGTGTGTGTGTGTGTGTGTGTGTGTGTGTGTGTGTGTGTGTGCGTGTGTGTGTGTGTGTGTTATACCAAAAGGCCTAGTAAGCAAATACAGGGCTGGTGGTGGCTGCTGTTGACTGCACCACCGTACTCGTGGGAATTTCATCCGACTCGCATCTTGCGAGCTTTGTGTATTTATTTTCCTTCTTTGTGAAATAAAATATTCTAGTCATCCGCGTTTGTTGAAAGACGTCGTTGGTGCATTATGTATTACAGCCTAAACTGTGGTGTTTTTTGAATTTTATAAACCCATAAACCATTACTTGTAACGTTCAACATTACAAAAGGGCACACGGGTAGCAGACAACTGTCATTTTTACAGAAAATTATATACACGTATGTAAAGTATAGCATTCGTATAAAACAACATATGCATATTGTATCATTTCAAAGCAACTCATCAAAATATAAAACATACTGTTTGTTAAATAAGTATAGACAGAATAGTAACATAATTATATCATATCAAAAATATATTAAAATTAACAAGAATCTTATGGGTCAATAGTGCTGTGTGTATTTGAAATATTTAGCGATAGCAATTTGCGGTAAGTTAGTTCAATACAACAATTCAAATTATATTTGTATATTTTGAAAAAAAATTCTATAATTAA
This sequence comes from Carabus problematicus, assembly GCA_963422195.1. Classification (NCBI taxonomy): domain Eukaryota; kingdom Metazoa; phylum Arthropoda; class Insecta; order Coleoptera; family Carabidae; genus Carabus; species Carabus problematicus. Next base: position 14,679,895 of record OY728582.1, read on the forward strand.
TTGAAATTAAATCGTATCACATATCATATTTTGTGTATGATAATACTTGCATATTAATCGCTAATATTCCTCATTTAAATAAATATGTATCGTGATGATAAATTTGTATCCACATTTTTATGATAAAATTTAATATTTTTCATATATGTATGTATGGCTTTGTAAATACTAGAGGTACAAACACCTTTTATATAATTCGACTTCATAAACCAAAATTTAAAAATATAGTCACGGTATAAAAAAAAAAACAACAAACAACCCGAAAACATAATCCTTTCGCACCAGCCGATATTAAAATGCAACCTTTCACCAAGCCGCATCATAAAAAATATATAATAAATTACTTGTACAAACAGGACGCACGTCTGACTTGCGGACCGCTACTACCCCTGTCTCTGCAACCAGATTGTCTAGTTTATCTATTATATTCCATTGTTAGCCAGTCCCCTACGTAAAAAATAATGGTTACCCATCACTGTTCGTCCTTAAACCCATCGTACACAAGGCGTATAATCGCGGGCAATAGATTCGCGCGCGCTTTCTGCCGACTCGGCCAGACTCGAAATGGAAATTTGATTAATGCCTGGTCCCATGGACCATGAAACGAAGATGCTACGACGAGATGTCAGATCGAGATGTGAACTCTGAACTCTGCTAGTAGGTAAACTAGATGACGCCTGAAGTGGTTCCATTGTTATACCAGATCTAGTTCTGCACAACGTCTATGGGAACCACGCTGCAACGTTTTCATATAACACATCCTGAATATTTTGGTCGTTATTTTTTCTGATCATGAGAATATGATGTTTCATTTTCACAGGGGTTGATTTGAAGTAAATGCATTTTAATAGATACTACAGACTGGTTTAGAATTATTGTTAAATATTACTGTTGAAATGGGTGTAATATTAATAATTATTATACTTATTATTTGACGATGGAAATAGTCATATGTAAATGTTAATTTCACGTTCATCAGACAATTCGTGTTCCTTCAGGAGAGTTTAAATTGTAAATTGCGTCTAACCGTGCGTTCTTACCAGAGCCATTAGTTACATCGTTCACATTTAAAAATGGCAGCAAATATAATTAGGGGTTATATATCACTCAGCTAACAGTTACGATTTTTTCGGGCCAGACCGTGGCTTGTCGTCTGGCTTAGCTTGTTAACATTTTCAGTGTACGAATTTAAACAAACTATAATTGAAATCATATAAAATACTAGGTACTGCTAATTTTAAATACGCCATACTGGCATATGCAATAAAACAGTTGTTTAGGTATTAATATTCAGTAATAACTTAAAATTAAAATATTTAAATTCTTCAATATTTTCTCAAATACTACGACGAATTTCGTATAGAAAATGATTACATTCAAATGACGGATTCAATTGTATTATTGTATATTTCGATATTCATTTCAAGTGTACAGATATATTTGCGATCCCTTTGAACATTTAAAAAATGTCACTTTCTAATTACACACACGAAATATCATAGGAATGAAAACACTACTTCCGAACAATCAACCTATATGCTAAATAATTCCGTGCAATATCAGTGAGTGTCTTTGATCTCTGAACATCATATCATCATCGTGCGTCTAGAACGCAAATATCAATCCATGATGCCACTCACTATGAAGCAGCGAACGAGCGTCCGATTGGCCGTGCTCTTCATCTTCCGTAACGTGTACACACACGCACGAGTTTGCCTCGAAACCTCTAAAAGGACTCTCAAAATCAAAGGGTATACACACTCACACATACATCCATACATACATGTATGTAGCATCCTGTTGGTGTGATTCATGGATCGATATGAAATGAAAGTGACATCGTCGTACACGTACTGTAATATGTGGAACGTTCAATGCATCCCTTCGCACGTTTCACACCCCTTTACAACCCGAATTGTAGACACACACACACACACATCCACGTATACTCCCCACCAGTGTATATACTTGTCTGTTACTAACCAACATAAACACCCCATGTTGCTATCGCTGTTTCGCACGTTACACTGACGTGACGCGACATGTTTGGCTGCAACGCGGTATGCCGAGTTTATACAGTGTATGCCGGAGATTAAGGGATTTCAACGATAGATCAAAACGGGATAATTACACGTGACCTCTTTAATTTGGTTTTATTGCAAACCTACCGTAATTGCACGGATCGGTGCCCTTGATTTCGGTATAATTGAACCAGGATTATCTACTTGTATATTAGTGAATGATTCATTTGATGATTTATATTATCACTTATCTTTTTATAAATAACATTTTTTTCTTTGAATTTGACCAGTATAATTGTTAGATAGTAAATGTAAAGAAATACCAGTAAATCAAATGAATTATTACAATTTATTCAGTATCTCTTCAGTTTAAAATCGTATGAATTTTTTCGAAAGTATAGAAATAATCTTTGCGAATAAAATATCTCTACCAATTTGTACAAAGCTACGATTCCTTTGTTCCAAGTGCAACAAACACGTAATAATAATCTATAAACGTGCCGACAAAAACGAGTGATAATTTTTCACGTCACGCGTGAAAACCAGAGCGTCGCTCATTGGCAACTGCCTGGCGTCGGAACAGAATGATTCACGCACACGTCAGTGGGGGTTTTAGGGACACATGTCCCTTGAGACACTGCCGTGATCTCCGCTCATGAACGAACACAATGTAACATGTCTCTCACGTATTAAATTATTGGTAGTTACATGAATTTGTTAATTCAGTTTTCAAACTAAAATAAAATCAACATTATTCCATACAACTTTAATGGCAGAAAGTTTAAAAACTATGACAGGAAATATTTCTTGTAGAAGTTATTACAAAAGCCCAAGCTTGTAATGTTTAATGTGCAAGACAACCCTTTATAATATGCATAAATAAAATTAGTGCTAGATAAACATACATGAGTACACACATATCTACCTACGGGTAAGTAGGTACATAAAACTTTCTACATAAATCTACACGCCAGCAAATCTCTGCATAAGGACGTACATATATACAATATCAAAACTTGTGCGTGCTAGTGTTTACATGCGCGTGTATATGAGTACGAAGCGCATGCATTATACGCACAACTGTAAATTGGGTCGAGTCCATGTTTCGTTACGCGAACCACTGGGGTAGGTTCTATACAACGTGCGTGTGTACGTGCGTCCGTGTATGTGTGTGTGTGCAGTAACACATCCTGGCACACTGGCTGCTATTAGTTGGCAACGCATCATATATCCAGGACCGACTTAAGGCCCCGGGATCGCTGTATGCTGCTTAAAAACGACAGTTTTAAAATCAAATATCTCTTTAATGCAGCTATTAAGAGATCTGATTTTTTCTACATCATTAAAAAGGATTATGAACGTACTATCCCGCAATTTATTTATTTCATACCATTTGTCTATATTAAGAAATAAATGTTTGATTATTAGTAATTTGTCAATTCCGTTTCGGATAAGACTCTCTTCACAGGATAAATATCGAATATTTTTTGCAGCACACATATAGCAAACACTGTCCTCTACAATAGTGGATATTTTATTTTTTGATCAACCATCAATTAATTGAAGAAAAGTCAATTTTTGTTACAAATCGAGGAACGGACGAACACAAAATAATTTTTTCCTCGTTTACTAATGACAATATCGCTTTAAAAATTATCCATTGCTGTAGTGGTTCACTTTCTACAAACAATATATTTTTTTTGAAACAATATTCGTGCTAGTATCGGCGTCTTATCCAAAACGCGAAACTGTCCTATACTGCCCTATGTTAAATTTAGTTCCAGAAAAATGCACCACGTGGCGTAGTGACCTTTTACTTGTCAGAGTTTTGGGAATGTACTTTTATGACAGGCAATTTATCGGATTATTCTATTGACAATGTTTTAATCAATGGCTCTAGCCTTTCGTATAGAATACTTTACAAATTTGTATGTATACTAACGTGGCTGTGAAGATATTTCATTCTAGGCTAACCGAGGAAAAATAGGAGATAACTAAATAAAAATATTGCAGAATGTAGAGAATTAATTTCTGCATCTAAGACAGTAATGAGATTTAATTTTTTGATAATACATAACTAAAAAAAAAGTTTTAATTTCTTGAAAATATACTTTACATAAAATAGTCATTTTATTGACTTGATATTAGTCCATATTTTTTATTTTTAACTCAAATATGTTTTTGTTACATATTTAAAAAAAATCTGATTATATCTAAATAAGACGAAACATGTTGTAATGGAATATTTATTTCAATGAAAGTAATAGAATGAATTAATATTTTGTAATGTAATTACATGTTTTATAAGAACAGCTATTGAATTGAAACAAATATACAAACTGTAACACATTGTAACTCAAAAAGTTTGTGTTTTACGAAATTAGTTTTGAGAATGTACAGTAGACTTTCGATTATCCGTGCACGGTTGAACCGCAATTCTGGAGCAACAAAGCGATTCTCTGCTTTACGATAAATTGGTGTTATGCAAATTAAGAGAAACCAGAAGGAAGAAAGAAGCCATGTCATTGAAACAGAAGTCAATAAAAGACTATTTTTCCTAAACATTTGTAGTTTTTGTTGTTCATTTATATATCTTCTATTTAGTGTACACTGTACAGTTATACAGTTTATACCAGTATATCTGGCTTGCATATGTGTACTTTATTTATCCGTTGTTTTTGATTATCTGCGCCGAGTCTCGCCACCATTATCGCGGATAATCGAGTCTACTGTAATGCAGATTATTGTTTTAATGTCAGATTATAAGATAGCTAATTTAAAATTAAGGAGTTTTCGAAATTTAGAATTTAGAGGTTGTAATATTACTAAATATAGCATTTTTAATTTAATTTCTGCCGTTATAAAACATGCAAAATTAATTCTGTTTATTGCTTTTAATGTAGAATTTTATGCCCTACAACATTTATTTGAAGCTTTCTTCTCTAAAATTATAAGAGAAGCAGGAAATTATAAAAATATGATTTTACATGTTAAATTCCTATGTTTCGGTGTCACGGTCACCACCCGGTATATATGTATATATATTTATTTCTTAGAATTAACAATTATTATAAATGCAAAAAATCCATGACCATTGCTTTACTCTACTTTATTTGAAATAGATAATACCTTATAATTACAGAAATTTAGAAACAATTCGTATTTTTAAGAATAAATTCGAAAAATCTCTTTATTTACTTTATTAAATAAATATATACTGAAAAAAGCTTACAGAATGAAACTCAATATATTGAAAAATAGATATAGATTTCATATTTTTCCATGTCTAATTCAGATTTAAAACTCGCTTCAGTAAACAGAAATACTTCTATTCACTGTACTTCGGCATACACGAATTCATACCCATAGTTCTATTGTCCTAGTTATTACCCCTAACTGGGATGTTGTAAATCATAAGTACACTTAGCGAAGCAAGTTTTCTTGTGACCACGACGATCACGACGACATCTAACAGGCCAGAAACAAATGAAACGGGCGATCCCGGGGCCTTAAATAATTATTCTATCACACAATTGTAATTCAATGTTTTACAAAATAAAACTGCATCTAAATATAATTCTTCACTATAATTAAATCGACAATTCCCTATTTTATTTTCCACCAACATGTATATAATACCTGTATAGTCACTATATTATATTACCAAACAATAACAGTGATTTGATTAGAAATTTCAAATTATAGTTTTGACTTAATGTTAAAATATATACTCATTGCGGAATTGTTATTAAACCAAAGTAAGTATGACTAAGGTTTATATTGGAGTAAGGCTTAGAAACTATATAAACGACTTAAAAGGTTCAAATATAAAATTTGTAAAAGGTGAATGTAATGAATAGATGTTTTACACTGCAACACTAATAAAAAAAGGCGTGAATTTATAATATGCATAGAAAATATATTTATAATATATTGAAAAAACAAATGTGTATTTTTTTTAAATAGTATTATTGTCGCAGCTGCTCCTCCTTCAGACCGGACCTGTGCTGCGTGCACCCGTGTGTGTTGCACCAACCAAGCTGGCTCTTTCATTTCATTGCGTTTAATTTAATTAAATCACCACTGCACTACGTTACTGCACCGTGAATGAATGCACACTCACTCTCACTAGCTGGCTTACTCGCTTGGCACAGCAGCACACATACACATGCACACACACACACATGCATGCATGTAATATCGGCCATGATTTACTTCGATACGCTACACGTTGATTCCGTCATTTTCCTAACGGGATTATCCACACAATATGTCATCCTCTCTTGCGCCGTCTCCTAATATGCATGAACTACGAGGGAGCTCATAAAATTTCGCGCTGTATTCCCCAATATGTTTTGCGAAAAAATTGCACCAAAGAACCAAGCACAGCTAATGGTAAATAACATTATCTAATTATATCTAGTGCGGCTATGCTAATCGGCATTAATGAATGCGTTAGGTTTTCGGTTTAGTGATTCGTTCGGATTGCTCGGTGACCTGTGTTAACGGGGGAGGTAATTTTATAAAAGGAAAGGCTAATTTATTGAACCATTTTACCCAATCAAATGTAGTACAGCCGTTTTAAAACAACCTAGGTTTGTGTACATCATAATCAGAATAAAACTTCTGTAGCAAATGACATTTCTTGAATAGAAAAAAAAGGTACTGAAGTCGAAAGACATCGCTATCAAGTTTTTAATCGAACAGGTCCAGCAATAAAAAGTAGAATGCTCGTTTAAACTTCGTAACACATTTACATAGACGATACGGTAAGAGAACGAACATACGCCAACGTGAGTAAAAAAAAAAACACTGTAAACACAGATAACTAGATTTCCGCGTTTGTTGTTGTTAACGTGCGGACAGGTTTAATCTGACAGAACTAACCTAAACCAACGAGTAATATGTTTAATGTTTATACACATCCATCTCTACAAAATGTTTACGTATTTTTATGGTTAAACAGTTGCAGCAGCAGCTTCGAAAATTTTTCTCTGTATACACCACCAATGCACACAGACACACATTTTTGTCGCGCGTTCTGCCATATTTCAGCTGGAGTTTTTTTTTTTTCATAAATCGGTGACGTACATATCCGGTTTCTAGATTTCCAAATGGAACGTGTGCGCACGCGCTCTGCTACACACACGCCAGATTATATGACAAATGACAACGAACGCACATTTGCAACGAGAAGGTATATTTCATTGCCTCACAAAAGCATCTGGCGATCTGAAAAGTTTCTAAGATATTTCTTACCGAATTGAAAAGCAACCGAAGTTTTGTTACGCTAAATGCGGTTTCTCTCATTTTCATCCTCGTCGCTATCAGCCGTCGTGACGGCACAAGCTGCCATTTAAAACAACAAATTCGTAAATTAAACATGAAATTAAAGCCGGATTATGATATTTATCTTCTGATTTTACAACATAAATCACCGACTAATGCTTGCTAATTTATTATTAAATCCGGTACAATTAAGTGTAAGAGCACAAGGAATAAACAAACAAAATATTATGAAACAAATATCATTCGACATTCTTCTATTAATAATATGATATTGAATTTTAACATCATAAATATACCGACATGAATACTTCATTTATGGAAAGTTTTTGCTAATTATTGACAAATATTTATTCAAGTCCCGCAATCGACCATTCTTTACTTCACATAAATTGACGCTCAATATAACGCAATGTCTTTGCAAAGCTACTTGAAAGTCTAAAAAGGAAGAAGTACCCAGAAGCATGCAAAAGTTTCACACAAAATGTGAATTCAGATGTCAATGTACGAGTAAATGCAAGAGACACTTCTTTGTTGATAATTCAACATCTGAGCTCACGTCAAACTTTTAAATAATCGATCGATTTTTGAAAGAATAAAGAAAACAGTGGTTCTTACCTTTTTCTCCGTCAGCTTCTCGCACCGTCGCTGTTTACAGATCTGATGACTTTTATCGTTCCTACACGGAGCACAATCACCACAATTGTCTTTGCGCTGGCACCCAATACATTCCCCACACCGTTTCCGTTTTTTCTTCACTTGCTTGTCCCCGTTGCCACCGCTGATCTCATCTATTTCCATGCCCCCATTCGGTTGCATTGTCTGATGTGGTGACTTAAAACCCGCGGTACTGGACACAGCAGCTACCTGTCCAGAATTCTCCGAGCTTATTTCCATATTACTAGAAGCTCCATCACTCTCAGTAGCTGAACTTTCCAAGCTGGAAGCCCGGATTTTTCGCCGCTCCTTCTTGCGAAAATCACTTCTCGTCGGCGAGCCCATTGTCGTACTGAACCCGTTAATCTTCTTCTCAAGGCTACCGTACCCGTTGTCCAACACCGTGGACATTGGATTTTGGAACTGTGTCGGATGTAGTCCAATATTCTGGATTTTGAGTCCATCCGGTTGAAGTGACGCTAAATGGGTGCCCAATTTCAGGTCGACCAAGTTGGTTGGTTCTGATTTGAGCACGGTGACCACTGTGGGAGCTTGTATTAACTGATTATTCTGGATGAGAGCCGTGCCATTCTGACCGGGGAATATGTTTGTCGGATGGATGGAGTTATTTAGAGTTGTCAGATTGGTGGTCGGATGCGTGTACAGTTGTATGTGTCGTTCGTCTAAGAATTGCTGTTGAATGGAGGGTATCTCTCTGGCTTGGATTGGGGCTGGTACTAGCGGATAGTTCCGTGCATTTACCGTACTCAGCGTATGAAAGTTACTGTTGAGCGGTGTGAGACTCTGTAACTGAGGACTGGACGATGAATTCGGTGATACGGGTGTCAGATTGGTGAGCGTGGTAAGACTAGGTTCACTGGTAACGGTCGTTGTTCCAGTCGGATCGTTGAAACTTTGAAACTGCGATTGGAACGACGGAAGTTTTGAGACACCATTCTGCGAGAACGCGTCCGCGAACGTATTGACTGACGGTGGCGTCGCGAATGTTTGCCGTAACGAGTCCTGCGACGTGGAATCGACCGGTTTCGATTCCCACGGCCGGTACTGTGGTTGCGAGGAGATTATCGAAAGTCCATTCTCATTACGCTCCAACAGGCGGCCGCTCAGTCCTTCATAGTAGTCCCAGTTAGAGATGTCCAGGAGACGCTCAGTGGACACTGGATAACCGGTTGTGGCGTCTATGTCGCCGGTGAAGGCGGTACCGAAGGACGGCAAATTGGAATTGGGTACGTCCTGTACGGTGGAACTAGGAGTTACTGGTTGCGATGGATACGCTGTCACACCGCCAGCGGATCCGATATTATATCCAGAACCCAATGTGTCGGGGTCCTGGCTCAACGTTTCGCTCATCTTCTCATCGTTCTTGCACGATATTCACAAGCGTTCATCTTCCGTGTACAAAATACCGGATTCTCTTTGAATCTTGTCGCTACTAACTATAACGTTACTGCGTTTGAGCAACTACTGTGAAGGAGGACTATAAATGTATACTGATACTAGATGAAATACTGATTTGTTTGTTAGTTGTTCTTAGTCGTCCGGAGATTTGGTTATATAGGTGTTTAGTTTTTGTTTCATTTGGTTATTGTCATTATTGTTAATGTAAAACCTGATTTTTCACTGAGATTTGTTTTTAAAAATTTGCTTCATAGAAAAATTAAATCAGACTTCTTATTTTGTACTTTACGGAAATTTGTACTGTTTTGTTGCTATGTTGCTATTTGATAAAAAAATACTTTGTTCACACACTTTGGTTTCGGCATTTGGATTCTCACTATCTGTTGCTTGGTTGGCGTGAATAAAAAATCTGTGAACAAACAAATAAAACACACATGTAAATATCAATAATAACAGGTATATGTATACAATTTTATAACATATGTACAAATAACCACAGTATATACTCAATAACTATGTATGTACATTGTTAATAGTTGTATTGTAGTTATTTGGAATAATTCATAACAACGTAAAATATTTATCAGAATGAAATGAAATTATTATATTGACAATTAATTGCGAGTTTACAAATTCTTTCACAACAATCTCTTCAACTTGCCAAGAATTACTATTGGATAAATAATTAAGTAATAAATATTTTTAATTACGTAAATGTTATCTCATTTTCAACAAAAACATTCCTCACGGAATTCAACAATGCATTACTTCCTCGACAAGCTGGCAATGCATTTGCGCGCCACATTCATCCAAAAACCGGCGTCGTTTTTCGGACGACGCTCTCTGTAAACTATAGACGCCTCGACAGGTTGCGACGTGAAGCGGGGCGACATATACATATAGAGTGTGTTAGTGTGTGTGTGTGTGTGCAGAACAAGAAGAAGTAGAGGAAGAAGAGAAGCGAAGAGAATTGAAGAGAACGAGCAAGCGACGACGCATTTCCTCGTTGGGTCACGGTCGCGAACTCTATCTCTGTGTATAGTGCGTGCGTGCGTATCAATGCGCATGCGTACAGCACCAGTTCACGGGTCGATTGTACACGCACCTACAGCACGAGCGTCACGCGTACATCACGAACAAGCACGGACATACACACAGGGTATATACAAGTTGGTACTTGCACCAACCGGCTTATGAGACGAGACGAAACGACAAGAAACAACGTGCGCGCTACGTGAAAATTTGCGAATTATTTATTGAAAACGTTCGTGCACGATCCTCACCGTTCAACGGCTCCCGAAGGTGAATTATATAGGGCTCACCGCCGGGAAGATTTTGTTATATATTTTGCATCATGAATCTGGGGATTTTTTAAGTACCCACTGATAAAACAACAGTTTAAAAGAGTTATACGACTGACGGTATTTAAAAATGCAAATTGCTGGTACTTATTCAGCTATCGTTCTGGAGTCTACGAGATAAGATACATATAAATATATTAGTACCTGAAACATTTTGTTTATCTAGTACATATTTACATAGGTACATTGAATGATATTTCTAAAAATATACACCAAAATTTTACAAACATACTGTATAATTTGGAACTATGTAATGAACAAAATAATTACATGTTTTAAAAGTACTATGGTATTGTTAAAGTAAACAAAGTAAATAAAATACTCGAAAGTGTTAAATGTAACAATGATTAACATGTTATATTTTAGTGTTGAGTTAATCGTTAATATAAAAGCTACCAAATTCAGTTCGTAAACGATTTCTGTAAAACACGCCTTTGTACTTACGCCTGGCAACCTAACAATGTTACATGTCACGAATCTAAACAGTTACTGTAATTTATTCTTATCTAGAATCTACGCCAGTTTGATCAATGCGCGTGTAGGGACATGCTTAATAAATATTGCTTATAAATTTCATTTAACAAACGACGTCAGAAATGTTCTGCACTCACGAAAATATATTCATCAAAATAGGTTCCGTTTGGAACTATTCTCGAGAAATAAAGAATAAATTTCGAAATTCACTATTGTCGTATTTCATACGCCAGAGTTATTAGTTTTAATATAATCATAGGTAGTTCCATTAGGGCCTATTTTCAGTACTAGACTGTGTCTCTAGTGGGAGCGACGACATTCACAGATCGATAACTATCGTTGAGTTGAGTCGGAACTTCTTGTAGCTACGTATACATTGTTGGCATATCCGCTTACGCATCTGACGTAACCTGATACCAGTCCATGGTGACGTCAGTAACGCCTCAATGCTACCGATTCGGAACCAAAGTTGACAATCGAGAGAGGAAAATACTAGCGACAGCTATCTACCACGGTAGGTTCATTATACATGTATGGATTCTGTCATTTAGCTGCTGGAGCAACCGTGCAGCAAGCTTAAGACAACCTGACAACTTCCTATATTACCTGCTTACGTGTCACGGCAAAGTTTGAATTGAAACTGTATTAGTCCGCTGTGTTATTAATGAATTAACTTCGAGTTAGGCTAACTATCTCCTAGATTGGAAAAGTGCGCTCACTACGTTCAACTTAAATATTACATTAAAGTTACATCGTAACTTGATCCGTGAGGATTATGGTCTAAATCGAATGTGATTTTCTTATATGTAAATTAAGAATGTTTTCATACAAAACATCGTACCAAAGTTATTGTCATTATAACAAAATTATAATAAACCATACATTTCTCCTCAATTTATCATATATAGTGTAAAACTTCTACAACAAGAGTAAACTACTTACGTTACGATAAAATATTAAAATATTGTTATAGAAATGTAACTTTATGATTATATTCACGGTTTACGATTTAAAAGTTTTGAATGTGAGCGCACGCAAGTATACATATTTCAACTTCAATCTATAAAACGAGAAGTACCGCTTACAAAACAGTAATTTTGCCTCAGCAACATTACGCAAAACTCGCATCAACAATAATAATAACCGATGCAAACTCAAATACATCCGCTTCATCACTTTTATTGCCAAGTCATAACGCTTCGGAACGGAAAACATACGAATGTAAAATAAAAAAGTTGAAAAGCACATCGCGCTGCTGAAAGATATACAGTATACTTATATGTGCGAGCGCGCCAAAATTTATTGATTGACCCATCCGGTGTGCGCTGCCACCATTCATTCTAGCATGAATGAGTATATTTTGTTCAGACGCTGTTGTCATAGCAACCGTTTACTATTTTCACCGCTGCCACCAAACTGACAACATCGCAGCCGGCTTACGCGCGTGTTTAGGATTATAACGCACGTAGACACGGCAGCGGTTGCTCCTACTTTTACTACTACAACTACTCCTACTATCTTCCCCCACCACTACTACACTAAATACCACGGTTTCTGATTGGTGCACACTACCGTTGCTCCGTTGTGTTGGAGTTTCCCTTTCGTTTTTCGTAAACGAAGGAAATATATACGCCACACCATTTTGAAGATAGAGAAAAAAGTTGAGCACATCTGGCAACGACGGTGTCTGTTTTTAATATTAATTCGCTACACTGCTTCACACTTTAAAATGTTTTTGTTCCTCAAATTTATATTCAGTTTTCCCGTATTTTAAACTAGATTATTAACAGACAACACTAAACTTTCAGTGCAGATTTGTCTAAAAGTAACCACTTACAATAACGTGACAAATATGAGCGAATTTTATTCAGAAATAAATATAATTTTCGAATAGTTATACGGAAATTAAAATCAATAGTTGCCTTTCTGTTTCTGAATTAAATGGAATTTTAAAGTACGAATATTCTCGAGCACATTTACCATAGAACTTTGTAGTTCGTGGTCATAAATTATTGCAGTACGGGTCTGGACGGCACCTAAAAACATTTATAGTGTTCAGCTGCACACAAGTGATGTGCCTTAAATCTGTCAAAACCGAATACCTCTTGACAAAATCAATACTATCCTAATCGAAATGCAGCGTGCAGAATTTCTAGGATTCGTGGATATTTCATGCGTGACTCTTCTATATATGCGCGCGCGCGTGTGTGTACGATACGGAACGTGCCCGTGCCAGTACGTACGTGTGTGAAATGCAAGCGGGGATGCATCATGAGTCATTCTTTGCAATGGAGGGTGCAGGCTTCAGCGAATACAGTCAGGATCAATGAAATTAGCACAGTTGTACAGTGCTGGAAAGAATATGCAGTTTCCGACCTACACGCTCCACTCTGAAACAACGATTTTTCCTCAACTATTTTCCGAGTTTCTTTGCCTCGATTTCTAGATTAAACTTGTGGAATATTCTGGAATATGAACCGAATGCAGAATCGGACAATGAACTACGTGTTTCATATTTGTTTACAAAGTTACACTGTTATTTCTTGAATTGGAACAGATGAAAATAAAACGCACAATATTCTAGAACAGGATTCTAATTAATTTGTGTATGAACAGTGACGTATTCGTATGGATTTTCTAACTATGCTGACTCATGTTTTTAATTGTATTCGTCATAAATGCAACCATGAATGTTACGATTGAAGATATGTAAAATACAAATTTTCGTTTGAATTTTGCGCTGATAGTAAAGTCGAAAACAGTAAAACTCAAACAGTACAAGAATACATCCACTGATTGGTTACTGTGTTTCATATGTCAAAATTGTGACAGACGCGATATCGTTACGATGTAAAACCACGGTGAATCGCTATGTATGTTGTTACCGTGACCGGTAACCGGTTGTTTGGTTGCGGTATCAACTGAGACTGATCTGGAAAACCATTTACTTTCTGTGAAATTTTCAACTGAAATCAAGCGTACACTAACGCAATTGGACAAAACTCGCAAGGGTGTCTCCCGATAGTATTGAAAGTACAATCTCTGGACGATCGCGACGCCGTATTTACGTTCGGTAAATTGCACGGGAACGGCGTACGAAATGGCCGACACTGTGGCGGGAACGACGACGACGACGCGCGTCGCTCATTGACGTTCGTTCCTTACGGGGGCATTTATACAATACAGTCATATTTAACAAGTTTTATTGTTATTTCAGTAGCAGAAAAACACAACTTAACAATTATCGAAACAAGTGCAGACTATCACAGGTAAAATAGTTTTGTTTTATAAATTTAATAAATATTCGTACATATTGTTGTTTTATTATTATAGGGGAAAAAATCTTGTTTGGTAATGTTTGATATTTTCCGACTGCAGTTTCTATTGGGAACGGGCTATTGTCTCTAGGTTCAAGAACTAGCCGACAAACGTTTGATTGTCGCTTGCCGCTGAGACATTTCATATGACCTAGGAATATAAAAATCCTTTCTGAATCTTTTTCAATGAGTACTAATTATTAGTGAACGCAATAAATATCTAATTCAAAAATAATGAAACTATATTTTATACTCTTTTTATCTAAAGTAAACTATAGGAAATATTACGATTTACAAATTAAATTTCTACTTTATTAATGAATGTAGAACTCTCTTATGGAAAAAGCGAATAAATTGACACATGATATATATTTGCAAGTACGTCTATGCAGATATTTTTACCATCTTTCTACTAGGGATGAAAATTTGGCTGAAAATATTATCTTCATGCGCGTTACTTTATTCCACAACGATACATGCTGAACATAAACATATACACATACATACATACCTAGTATCTAATATGTATGTATTATTAACAGATTGGTGTTCCAAAAACATATGCCCGCGTGCCACAAATTGCAAAGTTAATTAAAATTCTACTTTTCATATCGATGTGAACGAGGAATTTACAGTGATATATTACGTGAATTCATGTTTGATTTGTGATGTTGCAAATAGCGTGGGGACGAATTATTGTTAAGTGCTCGAACATTATCGATGTTTTTGCCGATGTGCTTGCATCACATTATGATAGATTTTGCGTCGTATTTTATACGAACATACAAACACCTATAGATAAAATATTACGTACACTTCATGTACAAAATAAGGGACAATAGTTTAAATATGATCGATATTTTACAAAATTCAAAACGCAAATATGTCAATTAAAATACATATAACAATATTGAAAGCTAAAAACAAATACAAGAATTAGTTAACGTAATAACAAAAAATACGTACATATGACAAAAACCAAGTTATTTGCATTTCTAAATATTATCTTATCTATATAGGCATATTTTAGTTATTTTAAAAAATATTGATTTATGTAGTTGAAAGCAAGTAATAAATGATAGATAATATTAAATTAATTATTATTAAAATTCCATTGTAACACTTGTCATTTAAAGTGTTTTTAATAAAAATAATTGAAATTTCAAATATATAAATATTGGTTTTTCATTGATAAAAGCCTGTATTCTTAATACTGCTAAACACAAAATAGTAATCAATATGTATGTTGAAAACGCTATCGTTATAAATCATACATTCATTCATGAAAATATAACAAAAATATCCTTTTTAGAATTAATAAACAAAGCGAAAAAGTAAATGATAGAAATTTGAATATTAGGTCGTTTAGTATCAACCTTTGTCATTTGAATTTCAAAAAATAACAAATATTGCATAGATAAAATAAATTTCAAAACAATATAAAAATATTTAAAAACATTGTATTTATCTTACGACATTTAATTAATTTAATATATTCTGATGTTAGTATGAGATACTATATGTAAATGACGAATGTTTTTCGAAAAATGCGTATTACGCATTCACCGACGCCGCACTAATCTTCATGTTAATATTATTGAAGCAAATAAACACAACACACAACAAATGATATCCTCAAATAATGCATGAATCAGCATCATCATTACACTAGATAGATAGTAGTGAATCATCAACTGATTTCGCGAAATTAATTACAAACTTGCTTTCATCAAAGCACCGCCGAAAATTCATCACATGCAGCACTTACACAACAAAGTATAAATAAAACAAAACCACTGTATCACAACAACAACAACAACCAGATTGGTTAAATAAAACTGAAACTGTATAGTATTTCTAGCACCTATGTATGTTGTAAATAAATATGCTAGCGGAATAACACAGAGATGATATGATGTTTCGTACTAACCATGTGGAAATGAAAAAACTAAAACCACTCAAGCACGCACACAACCTCACACACGTAATGTTTAGTAACGACTGGTCCCTCTGCATACGGTTTTGAAGATCTGTTGTGGCGCGCTTTACAGCTGCCACCGTGTCCACCAATCAGCGGCAAGCATCGAGCGAACGCGTTCATTGGCTCATGCGTGAGGGTTCTGTTTTGGTGCGTTTGTTTTTGTGATTTTTCTTTTTGCTGTGCGCGTTTCTCGTTCGCCGTTGCGTTTCACGTTCGTAGGTAAATACGCGACGCGATGCGCCAATGTTTCGTGACGTTGACTGGAACGACGCCTTCATTTGTCTTCTTGTTTCTCCGCGGAGATCGTATGCGATGCGATACGATGCACTCTTGTTTTGTTTACTAGTAGCATCGCGCTGTTCTCAAACCCCCCCCCCCCCCCGCCACTTTCAACAGACGAATAAGTAGCGGTAAAGCTTAACGCTGCACTCTGGCATTGTAAAGATGCCTACGATGTTTATAATATAAACGAATGCACTAAGAGGAATTATAAACAATTTTATATACAACATGCTATTATATCTTCCGATGCACAACTGTTAAATTCGCTATCAGAAACTAAAAAATCTAGTGGAATATAATACGCTACCTTTTAGAATTCAATAAATAATAACACAGTTTACAATCCTTATTATTAAATAACAAACGTATTCTTCTTATTACGTAATACATGCAGAATAAATAAAAATAGTTGATCTACAAAGTGTTTGTCCTTGTTATAAACTTATTTATATAAATACAATACAGAAGCTTGAATCAATAAAATGTATACGCAGTTAAGTTATAACTGGTATCGTGCATATTTTCAAATATCTATGAATTTCCCAAATTCGGTTTGATTTTATCTAAAATTCGCATACCTACATAAAATGTAGCTATTTATTCGTTACGAAACACGTTATGCCATAACCGTAGAGAATGCATTGACGTGAAATCGGAAACGATTTGAAATAATGCCGGGTAAGTTGACAAAATTCGTCAGTCCGTGAAGATTTGTCTACCTACCTGGGCCCCTGGCGCAGATGTAAGAATAGCGCGCAAACTTACACACAAACACACACACATTCAGTGTCTAGCTATATATCAAACGCCCTGTAGGTACCAGAGAGGTCAAGGATCTCACGAACTTCTTATTCAAGAATATTCAAGCACTAAACCACCAGAATTGTAGGGCATAGAGTACCTCCCTACCGACTACGCAGCTGACATGCGAAAAACGTACACTTTTCTAACTTTAAATTACTCTCACCTTTGTTTTATAATTGTCTGTACATGAAAAGTTAAATTTGAACAACATTGTTAGTGTTCATGTGTCTAAGAATAAATTAAATTATTTGTTAACATTACATGTGAATTAAAATTTGTTATATTTTAATGCTGACTATGAATTAAACATTAGCTTTTCAAAGGGGGCAAATAATATATTTTCTTGAATTTTGCACAAGACACTGTAGGAGTTATTCTGAACAAAAGTGCACTCTACCCTTTTGGAACTGGTGCAGTATTTACAGATGTGTTACCCCATTGAGACCCCCATAATGTGTAAAGTGCTTCTATTTGGCAATCGGTTGCAAGTGCAAAAGAGAAATAAGATATTATTTTAAATGTCAATTTATATTTTTATATAACAATAGCAAATTAGCACTTTGATATCAATTTGGATATTTCAAATAAAACAAACTATTTTTGTTCTTACATAATTCAATAAAAATCTTTGAAAAGCAAGTACATCTTTTTCAAATTAAATACTAAAGTTATGATTTAGTGCATAAATTGCAGTGCACAATATATTGATTATAGAGAATGGATGAAATGAACGTCATATCTTTTTCATTGACCAAACAACACTATACTATTCGTTGCTATAGAAATTAAATCTTTCTGGTCTGATCACATTTTGATTTATGTCAGTGCGAAACTTTATTACGTCCATTTAGAAAATTGATTAAATTAATATTACATTTCCATGTATCGTTTTATTGGTCCTTCGGAGTCTGGCCGAAGTTGAAAGGGCATGTAGCATATAGGTGAGGAAGTGAAACCTACATACCTTACAGTGTGTAAGGCTGAGTGAATAAGATATAGGATATATGAGTGTGTGAAGGGCCCGTATCCTCCACACAGCCAGGCACTGTAGGTACTTATACGAGTTTAATAATTCCGCTCGAGTATTTTCCTGCCTGTCCAATATATTTCGGTTTAACGCGTTGCGTAAAATTCTCAGTTATAATAAAGTAACGTAACGCTCTGGCGCTTATCGCCAAACGTAGTTTGCAGTCCATGCGTACAACATCGATTCGGCCTATATAGCTGGTAGATACCTACCCCTAAAGGTACCAACTCATTTACCAGTACATGCACACGTATGTACACATGGAACGCAGGTACATATCAGGTATTCACGTTCCTTTGCGTACGGTAGTCATTTACATTTGGGAATAATTCGAAAATCATCCAACATAACTTGCAGTTGTAATAGTTGAATTTAACATTTTCATTTAATACAATATTTGGTTAAGAAAAAAATAGCTAAATTTTCACAATATATTAATACAATATTTGGTTAAGAAGAAAAATAGCGAAATTTTCACAATATATGTGAGTTATATATATAAGAGAATGACACAAGGATGTTTTCAACTTTTTATTTAATATAAAAACGATGACACAGCTGTGATTGATATATCATTTTTACTGCGTTCAAGAGAAGGATTGATGTATTGGAACTTCTGCGGAAACCTCAATGTATTTGTTGATCGTTGATATATTTAGTAATGATGCTATAACCAGTGTATTAAGATCACATTTTTAATATAATTTAGTTAATAAATACGCTGTCATCTTATTTCTCATGAAGCATCAATGCAGACTATTTCTTTTTCAATGCGTTGAAATGCTAAACTTTCTTTACGTTATTTCTATGAACATCTTCATAATTACAGTATAACAACTATTTTGACAAAGGCATTCATTTGTTAAAGTAAAAAAAGAATATCACACCAGGTTTTCGTGTAAATCCTGTTTCGCGCCAAAATGCACTAGCTTCATAGAGTATCCAACCATGCACACGTCGGTGGACACAATTCCAATACACGGAGCCCATCTGCGGGTCGACAATGAATTTCTCCAAGCACACACACACACTCGCAAAACAAGAGACAGAACTCTGTATGTATGGATGTGCTAATACCACGACGGAAGAGAAGATACATTGCGGATGGAGGTATATTATTATCTGTTTGTGAGGTGTTGAACTCGAAGGATCTAGCACGCATCCCTTAGAAAATTAACTGTTTCGAGCTGTCCAAAACTTCATTGTTCAGGCGCCCTGATTCACGGGTCGCTAATGAGGGTAAATACCTTCTCATCTTGTCACGTGATATAACTCTCTCTTGATATTGTGTCGTCGTATGATCCGGCATATTAGATGTCAGATTGCAATGATCACAACATGACACTATTATCTATAACCCTACTTGTCCAACACTATATGGAATTAATTGTTGATAAAAAAGAAATACAGTACTATATTGTATTTGAAATTAAGCATTGTTAATAAAAAAATATATTAATATTTATTTAATTTGAGATGTTTTAGAAAATATATATCTGTAATCGAATGGCGATAATTTTGGATGCTTTGAGACAAGAAGTATATGTGTTATTAATAATGTTCCGTTAAATATAACCTATATAATCGGTGACCTGATTCAAGTAACACCTGGGTTCTGAAAATAATACTTTCCGGTCGAAAACTTTAACCTGAATAAATATTTTCCTACGTCGAATGAAATATATTTTATAATACATACTAAATTTTATTTGAAATCCATAATTTCACTATTTGAAATTTTCAACTATGGATGTCAAAATCGATCTTACAGTTAACTGAAGGTGTAGCATATATTTTGTTATTACTATAGTTACTTTGGCAAGATGCCCTTTAATTTGCTAATTTATACAAGTACGTACAACCCTTTACATGTAGGTACATAGATTCACACTCGTACAGAATGACGTTAGATATCTGGAATACGTTTGTCACCTGTCTGAATAAAGAGCCACCCTGATCGGCTTGTCTGTGTTCGCGACCTTAGTCGATTGTCATTTGGTTGGCACCCCCTGATTCACACACATAGGCATGCATATAGCGGGTTACATGTGACGTTATGTGCGGGTGACGCAATTATCTGAAGAATGTTAACCTTGCTACCCACCCATTCCTTGCATGTATGTGTATTGTATACCAGTATATATGTGTGTATTGCAAGTATGCAATAGCATGTATACATGTACAATGTACATGTGTGTGTGTGTTGTTGTTTATGAACTATGAGCGCCAAGGTTTATTAACGTGGATGGTACCTATGGGTTCTAATTAATTTGTAATTAATTGTTGGTTAGAGCAAGCGGTAAGATTACTAGTAACATAAACTTGATATGTTTCTACAGGTTAATATTAATGATTTTCACTTCTGCTGTTACACACCGACCTTTACACAAATATACCCAAGTGCAATGAGAACAGGTAAAATTACCTACCAATAGTTTTCAGTTTTGTATCGCAGCTGAACGAAGATTGAAATGAAATTGAATATGTCTGTTAAATATTAAACATTTTTCTGGATTGTATCTTTTACAAACTAAACAGTTTTAAATGGTTGCTAAGTTATATGTATTTACCCATGTTTTATATAAATACATTTAATTGACATATATGGTATAAATAATACAGTTTTGTACTGTAAATTAATTATTTTAGGTGTTTTAAAAATGATTTTTATTTTCTATAAGGTTCTAAACACATGGACACTTTTTGTTTTGGTACTCCTGTAGCAGCCTGTTCGCAACAAACATACACATGTACGTAAATATCGCACATGGTGACTATGTTCGGTAGGCACCATGTCACATAAATTAAAAATGAAAGTTGAAAAAATGAATAACAAACACAAAAAGTACATTTAATCATTACTGTGGTAATTAATAGAAGCTGTGTATACTGTAGCATGTTGCTCAGGGGATGTTCCACACACACATACACACACAGCACGTACGTGCTACGGCCGTGGTGGATGATAAAAACACAGGAAGAACGGATACAACCTGGCCGCCATATGTCAGCCAGCCAAGTCGACAAGATCCGAGATTTTTATCAAATAAAAATAAAAAAAATTAATAATTACGGTACTTATTTCAACTAAATATAATCATATCGTGTCGACATGTTTATCATTTTTATTACCGTGGAATAAAGAGATAAGTATTAAAATTAAATATTATTTACATTTATAGCAGAAATAAATTACACATTGCATTTGTGTAAATTAATTAACGTGTTGCATGTCTTGAATATTATAATATAGAATATTTTTTCCCGTTGGACACGTGACAAGAAGCAACCCTTTAAAAAGTATACATGTGGTATTAATGAAAATATATACACATTTTCATTCTTGTTTTAGCTCACTACTATTAATTTCTTTGATATCAAACAAATATTTAATACATATGTAGTGTTAGTATATTTTGTTTTATTTTATTTGATCCGCCGTTTATTTGTAAAATTTATATTAAATTCTAATGTAGAATAATATCGCAATAAATAAATTATGTAACGAATGTATTCCACATACATGAATAACTGTTATATATATATATATATATTATGGGTATCTGTTAAATAAAATTTAGAGACATATTAGCAATTTCCAATATATAAACAAGTTGTTTGAAACATGTCGGTAAATATTACAGGTTATTGCGAGCTGGTATATGATTTATTGGAAAAACCGACATTCTCCAATTCTGGATTGACATCGACAAGGCGAAAATAATTTTCAAACGACAGCTTTTTTCCCCCAATATATCATGCACAACACAGTACCCGAACATTTCAGTTGATTGTAATGGATGATTATAAAAGTTTTCCTCTCTCCATTAATCGGAGGAATTTCCATTAAAACAACAACATATAAATATCAAGTAAATCAAACTAAACCACACTGAATTTTTATTTCATCATTTATAATTCTCTTTCCGGAATATTTTTAAAACTATTAATACTTGTCGACTGTAATTAAGTTCTGTTTTTTTTTTCTCTTAACATTTACATTTCTTTTTGGTTTCGCATTGTTAATTCACAATACGGCATAAATCTGCTAAAAAAAAAATTAATTTTCCGCTTATTTATGTAGAAGTTTGGGAAATCTCAGTGCAATTCCTTCGTTTATTTTTTTTTTTACTGTGCAGAAAACCCGCTCACTCATTTCGCTAACAATTTTTCATTTTCTTCTAAATATCTTGGCAGTGTACATCTGACATTATCAGAATGCTTTTAACAAACAAGCAGATATACATACAAGAAAAACAAGGCAATCGTTTTTATTTTTAGAATTTATTTATTTTCCAAGAGAAACTTCCGTCCAAATGGTTTTTTTACTGGAAATGCAAACTATATTTGGAGTAAATTTAAAATCCAATCACATCAGACCAATATTGTAAAAAAAAATCAATGCGTAATTTTACGCACTGCATCTTTCTGTTGCACGCTACGACACACTGTTATATTTTCGCTCTTTATCTGATACGCCGAACTGTAGTGCGTGTGTACTGTTGTCCATCGTATTTTTTTGCTCCATTTTTAAAAAGCATAGCACTGTGTTGCCTCATATTTTTGTTTGCTATGGTACAGTTATAAAATATGTATTACGCATTTCAATTCGCAAAACTGTAAAATACTTTTATTGAAAAATATTTGTACGTTATTCGAATTATTGATTAACAAACATTTGATGAAACGAAACTTCCGTGATAGTGGCTATCATTTATTTAAGCCAAACAACAGCGGATTTTGGTAGCACCCTTTTAAATATTTAAACATATCGGCACACGCAAAATCGAAAGTCATTAAAAGTTGACATAAAATCCAGACTATAATATTCAGTACCAAAAACTAAATACAAACTCTCCTGTGTGATGAACTGAAATTTTGAATAAACTTCTCAGAGAAACAAATTTTAAAATCGTCCATTTCCTTGTAAATTAAATTAATAAATATTGTAGCGAATAATAAAATGCAATTATTGTGAAAATCGGTAATAAATTACTGTGATATTTAATGTCAAATTCTATACAATTTAAATCGCATATTTAAAATTAATATTGTTCATAAAAGTTGCGTATTTTTTTCACAATCACACAACGAAACTTTATTCTTGCGATTCTTCATACATGTATGCATCTGTAATTACATGTATCAAGTACAAGCCAATAATTACTAATGGCATATTCCCTTTAAATTTCCAATTGCAAAATATGAAAATCATGAACGTAACAAAAGTGAGAGTAGCGAATGCTACAGCCCCCGTAGTAATAGTAATAGTGGTGTTGGTGGTGTGTTTGGCATCGTGCCAACAATCGTACCGTGCAAACGCGAATGGCACCTCACCACTGAAAGCGAAAGGTGAACCGTCAACACACGTACGTCGTTGCTCGGTGCGTACGTTCACGGCGTGTGACAGTGCGTTGCTAGGCAACCATCGACCGTCGAGAGGTGACTATCGTGCTATAGCGGTACTGCCACACAGCGGGTTGCACGGGGGTAGTGGCGGGGCGAGAGGCACGCGGTGACATTGAAATGCGCGTTTGTATGTCAGTGGATCTTCGTTTGCAGTGAAAATGAGAGTGAGTGATGCTGGTCCGCGCTATGTTACCACCACCGGAAGCCACCAACACTCTCACACGCTCGCTCACAGGACTAGAGGAGAGTTGTTGTCTCTCCTCTCATTATATAGCAACACTGTTCGCGCATATACTTAGTGATTCTCACTCTCTCCGTCTCTCTCTGCACGTTTAAGTGAACTTGGACTTCACTCTGGTGGCTTTCCGGTTAGAACAGTGCCACTGGGATTGTAATGCCACCTTGGGACAGTACGGGGAACTAAACTTTCGCACACAGAACCGACTTCGTCTGTCATTTGTCGTGAAATTGAAAAGTATGATTTGGACGCGAAATTGGTTTCATTAAGGATAATTAAAAAAGAGACCCCGAGGAAATTTGTAATGGATGAAATTTAGCAAAAAGCCGAAAGGGTCATGAAATTTTACAGCACTACAGAGATTTATTTTTTGACGAGATATTTAACGGTATAAAAATTGTATTTTAATTGCAGTTTGTTTCGGTTTTTAACGGTCCGTTGTATGAACGGCTTTAATATTAAGTAAAAATTACCAAATTTTGTACAATATAACATTATGACATACCTAGATTGATTGAAGAATTCAGAACATTTCTTTTTATTTTGAAATGAACAGCGTCTTATTTTATTTCAAATAATTTTCTAACTCATGTGCTATTTTCGTATTATATTTCCAACTTTTTTTTTTCACTGAAAAAAAAGCCTTATAAAATTATGTTCGTACGTACATGGCACCTTTGATGATGGGAATATAAATTTACTTACCTGTGTATGTATGTCTGTCTGAACTGGGTAGGTTCCACCTACGAGAGAACATCATTTTGACGTAGCAACAGTTTCACATTTGATTATCCACACTGATTTTATTACGGTTCACTCGAAAAAAGCTTCACATAATTGAATATAGAATGGCATTTTGTGTCTCTTTCAATTTTAAAAGAACATCGCAAGTTTCTGCAAATATAACGAAATAAAAATATCATAATTTAACAATATTGTAACTAAATTAGAAATTTTGAAATTTAATATTAATGAATTAATTGTTAGGAACTTCAGAAAAGTGTGTTACAATATTAAAATAAACAATATGTTTTTTTTTTATAATTTTTATTGTTCTATAATACAAAAACGATGGACTGTGTAATACAGTAACTATACAATAACTGAATAATATTTGCAAATTTCTAGACAAACATCTGTATAAAAATAAGCAGAACACTTGGATAATATAAAGAATAATAAACAGGCAAGGTAAAATATAAAGTGTAAGATATATAAATCTATCTATTCATATAATATAATTAATTATTTGGATATTCTAAATTATGAACACAGTTTAAGTAAATTAAAAATATGTCTTACTAAAATCGGTTAGTAATCTGTTAAAATATGGGGTTAGAATATAAGGAATAGTGGACGGAATATTGATAAAAGAAATATGTATACTTTGCTGAAACATGCTATAGGATAGTTCAGTATTGTGCAGCTTACTAACTAATAGTAGGTACATAGATGTAACTGATATTTCTGTGTTCGCTATACGTATAAGAACAATTCACAGCTTTTTACAAAATAAATACGTAAACAAATAAATACATCAATTTAACAAAGCATTACCGCCATTTACCGATAGAGAAAAATTATATTCTTGCGTTACAAAAGTAGCAATAAAAAATTGTAATTGACGTTTCAGAATTGGTGACAGCTGAAATTTATTGCAAAAGTACAAAGAAATATAAGGCAACGTGGATCACAAACTGTTAATTATGATACGGATTTAAAATGCAATCAAAAACTTAGTAAATATGTATCAACCGAGCAAGAATTTTGTGTAATATACAACAATACAAGATTTCGTATCGATAAACGATAATTTAACACAAATAATTTCCTTTTAACAATATATCCTACAAAAATAAACATTTAATTCAACAAAAAAAAAAATATAATCACTACATTTCAAATGTGTCTTGATTGGAACGGTAATAACTAACAACAGTAGTAGTGGTTGTTGTTGGATACCGTTATCCGTGTGTGAGTGTGTGTATCTTATGGTGCGTGTGGGCATCAGATGGTCACAGGCCACGCGCGCCAGGTATAAAACAACTGATCTCTGAAGTTGAATGGTTGTGATCAATGATCTAGAATGGTGACGTACGGTGTTGTCTAGCCGGCGGAGATCATACACACACAACAGCTGGGAATCCAGAACATATCGGTGTAGAGGTTCTGACCTGTGCTTTCCAGTGCTACCAACCGTTTCTGCACGTATTTCTGCTCGCACCTTGACGTGTAGCCCGCAGGCAAGCTGCACAAGTTACTGCACGTCTGCGACGACGAACTGGAAAATAATAATAATAATGAAATCTTTTCATCCTGACACGGGACACGTGGCCTACTGTGTGTACGTATGTTATTTGTGATATATGTAAGGCGGCAACTGCGGATAACAATTTTAAACTTTTTTTTCTGTCGACCGACTTCGGCTTTTGAATGTTGGTAAAGCTGGATAAAAGAACAATAACCCGTGGATATAAAGAAACTGTTACATTTGGATACGATGAATTATGCTTTAAGTTGAGGCTTGATTTCTTGAAGACGGTTGCCAGATAAGACGGACGGCAGAAGATGTATGATGATTTTCAGACAAGATAAATAGGGGTGGTTTAACTTGATAGTTTTTTTTTTTCTTAATATAAACTTTTTTTATCTAGATTATGACCTTATAAAGGTAACAATTAAGATTGCACTACAATTTGGTAAATTATTAAGAAAATATTTACTGAAATAAACAATAAACAATTTTGAACATTTTAATGTAATAGCATTTAGACATTACATTGATTTCATTTTCGTTTTGTCATTTTCGACAAATAATAGTAATTTTTACAATATTCAGAAAAGTCTTCAATCTACAAGGTGAATTTATATTTCCTATATTAGCTCTATTGGATTAATTAATAGTAAGCACAGTTTATAGCACAGTAGGCTATTCGTAATACAAGTGAATTCGGCATGGCTTACCTGCAAACCTCCGTGTTTACCAGCTGTGTGTACTGGTTCTCCATTTGCTGAAGATTGACCACATACATCCAGTTACCGCGCGTGTTCATTGCCGCTTCAGGCATGATCAGCTGTGTTCTTGACTGGCACAATGCCTGAGCACCACCCGCCGCCTGACGTTTCCTACGCGAATGTTCCGCGTGTGTACCGTTTTTTGCACTTTCAAACTTCTTCATTGACTTCTTGAACTTTCTCGATATCGGCGACCGTTTTGTGCGACCGTGCGGTTGAGTCACAACATTTTTGTTGTCTCTGGTGTATCTGTAAAACATTACATATGAAAATAGCACATAAATCTAGAATCATATTTCGCTGATATTTCGACTCACAGTTACAGCGTCATAATTAAATATTGATTTTATCCGTACGGATATTTAATAGAATGATTTATGGATGCAAAATGTCACGACCGATTTATCTAGTGACGTCATAGTCCTACGGGACAAATCAGATTCGGCAAAGTTTACGGGTCGAGACGGCTAGACTATATTAATGTAATTATGCAACGAATATTTGCGTCTTAGAGTAGAAGATATTTTTTGATAAATTTGTACGTATATTACGATAAATTTCAAATGATGTTTTTACCTCCACCAAGAATTTGGATCATAGTGTGATACCGGTTGTTGTCCGGCACCACGTCCAACACCATATGGATGGGGATGATGTCCAAAAAACGCTGGGTTTTGCGACGGTAGAAAGTAATTATGAGGTCCATGTCCATGACTTGGTTGGAACCCATTATAGTTGCCCAGAAAGTTACTCGGCTGGTTATAGTTGGGATACCGAACCGGTGGTCGCCTGTCTGGATAACCGGCGAAGTTGTTCGTATAGTTCACTCGCGCGTTCACAGGTGGCGGGATGTACATGTTTCCGGGCAACGAGTACGTAGGGTTGCTCGGTTTGGGGATGTATATCGGTTCCGGGTAGTAACTACTGGGGGGAATACTGTTTGGACCATAACCGTAATCTGGCTGACTGAAGTACGAGTTAAATTTCTCACTCGTTTCGTCAGTAAATAGAGTTGAATAGTCATAACTCCATTTGTCAATCAAGTAGCGAATATGTTGCCTGAAACAAATAAATATTTATTTATTATTGTGTAAGATATAAAAATAGTTTCTTAATGCACATTTCAATTGTATTCTGAATATTATTTTTCTAATTCCTTACAAAATAAGTATAAATGTATAATTTTATTGGTAATGTTTGTTATTGACAGAACGCAACCAGCAATACACTAATGTAAACGGCTGTTTTCCTCAAGGCGCAATATGTTGAAAATGTGTAATAATATACCTTATAATTAATATTATACAAATCATGGTACATAAATAGAACTAGCAATTAAGCCTGCCTACGGCGATCCAGATGGCTAATTATCATTAATCAATCAATTAATTAATTAGTATATATCATATACACACTTTTTCGCTGTGCAGATGGCATCGCTTTTGTCAATTTGCTGTTAATATAGAAGAAGGAATCAAGTAAAGCTTTATAATATATAGTGATTCCATACATATTCTAACTAATTCAATTTAGTCATGAATTTACATACTTCTAAATATTCTATTCAATATGTATGGATAATAATGTAACCTTGTCACAAAAAATATAGCTCCATAAATAAATGTTTAAAATTTATAACATACATTTTGTATATTAGATGAAATAATTATGTAATAATACATATATATATATATATATATATATATATATATATATATATATATATATATATATATAATCATGCAGAATTTTTCAAAATTATTTATGGACCTTTATTTGTGTATGACAAATTATAATTTGCCATGGTAATATTTGATCAACACACATGTTGTTTAAATGACGTAAATTATTTTTGTAAATTTAATATTGAACAACGTAGGTTCTTATCTTTATAGTGTGGGTGTATGTGTATGAACTATAAACAGGATGTTGAAACAAAACATACATGTAATTAAATGTTTACACCTGTATCTTTCCTTTTGCAAACATTATCTGTTGCGATAATTAAACAACACAGCACAAGTTACTTGAATATGTATACGTCATACTTGTGGATTATTTGATTAATCATAAAAAGGTTATATTATATTTGTAAACTTCATAATTTGTTTATCTTATTTATTATATTCAAATATTCTGTAAGTCAAGATAATTATTCGATTCGTTTGGATTTGGTAATAGAAGAAGTTGATTGTAATTTAAAAGTTTATAATCATACGTATTAAACGAATTATAATTAACATGTCTGGGTATATTTGTGTTAGAATGATACATAGCTATGTAACACTCAATACTCGGCTGTATTTGTGGAAGTCGATGGTGCAAATCCGTGCCTGACACATTAATTAGCAGGAAAAGCCGATGCGCACCTGAGCACGTTGGGAACGTGGGAATGACCTGATAAACTGTATTACTTTATTTTATTACCTAACGTTACACGTACCATACCATATCGTAATACTACAGCTGCGTAAAGAAAGTCTGGCGTATGATTAACTTGTCAATAGAAAGTACAAGTATAACACAGTTCTTCTTAATAATTTCTATAGTATAAAACAGTATTGGTAAAATCACAAATGCTTCAAAAGTTTGTACGTAATTTGGCGAAGAACACAGTTCATTGACATTGTCAAACATGTCTTAAAAATTAAATACGAGCATTTTTCTTGAAATGATCTTCACTTTCTTTTCTCAGCTCATCACAATTGTCCGTTAATGGCGGTCCAACGCTGCCTTTGATCTGTATACTTCTCTGCAATGTTGCCGGAAATTAATTTATTTAGAAAAACCCAAGATGTTTTTCTTCCAGGATTTCTTTCGTACTTGGTTAAGCGGTTTTCAGTGCTTGGAGTTGAAATTGGTGCTATAAATTTCCTTTTTATTGTAGACTTTTTTGAGTTTAGTTTAAGGAAAGCAAAACAAATAAATATAAACGAGTGGACCTGTGCCAAATATTAAAGACACGCTTAACACAACGTTATATACGTGTGTATGAATCAGTTGTTGCCTTTTGTTTCAAAGATAAAAGGATTTAAATGTTTTGTCAGACTGAAATGGTTCTAATAAATTTGTTTATAAGTTATACTGATATTTCTGTTTGTTAATACTGAATAAATATAACTGAAAAATCTATATATATATATATATATATATATATATATATATATATATATATATATATATATATATATATCATCTTTACGAAACTAAAAACTTCACCTGTATGACATAAATGTTTGCTTTACTATTTAAATGTATTTAAAATGCTCAGCACATTGCATTGTATTTTCATGCATTGTATTTTTATAGATTTTGAAAGTGTATCACCTTTCCGATTTGAGCTGGTGTTCCACATACTGTGTGCTGGCATTTTAAGTGCACATTTACCTTGAAAATAGGTACTCAACTAACTCATACACAAGACCAGTAATTATATCCAAAAGGATGTTTTTTAAACTTGTATTTGTACAAATTCAAATCTCGTTCATTGTAAAAAATGTTCGATTAATTTAACAATTTGAATAAACTCTAAAGTTGCTACCATTTATCTAAACTACTTCATTAATTTTTTATGTTTAAATTTGAAATACTGTCCTTCAATATTATATAATTGCTATATATATACCAGTAACGATTTCTTTTTTTTTTTGTTTTACGAATTAAATTTAGTTTTAAGGAAAATTAGACTTGTTTTAAATTAAACCACTGTGCCAAAACGTTAATCTTTATTGATAAATAATCATTATACTATTCTAAAATAAAAAATCTTAAATCTACGAAAATAATTAAATCGTTATAAATAAGCATTTGTTGACATTTTTATAAAAAAAACCGACTTATACCTTTCTTAAATTAAAAAAAAAAAACGCATTTAAATTACGTAATATTCGTAATTACAGAGTAAACAATTATACATTTTATCTAACTTCAAGCAGTCAGTCACGCCTTTCTTGTATAAACCGCAGAAATGTATAAGAAAAACTAGAACAATAGAATAATTACAACAATTACAATTTAATTATGTATTCATTCGCGTAATAAATGCTAACACTTACTGAACATAAACATAACAGAGTGCGTTAATGTTATTATCTCCGTTGGTAGAAATAAACCGTATTTCAGTGCAGTATATCGTTCAATAAAATTAATTCCTCGTCCATTAATTTTCTCTAACAGTAGTGTTATTTTTTTTATTTACCGATTCAAGGTAAAATAGTTCGCTTACATACTTATCTGCCATAATATAAAACACACGTGGGTGAAATTTATTTAACTACTTGACATGGCACACACACACACACAGCACACTGAGATTCGTAAATTATACTAATTGCCCATGCGTCACATTCCCGCTAGGTATACAGTTCTTCCCTTCATATGATTACAGAACCGAAGTGAAAGAAAAATAAGAATCATATTAAAATAAATGGAAAATTTCAGGTGTCATATATCTTGATTATTTTCTTATTTAAATAAAACATAAATGAAGTACTGAATTTATTGGAAATATATGTAGAATATCTGTGAAGCCAACTATGTACATACATTAATTTATGGATACACCTATTTAGAATGTTCACATCGGACTTTACACGTAACTATCGTATCAGTATAATGAATTCTGGAATGATTTTTATGATTACCAACAACGTAATGCTACTTGCATCTGTTTCTATCTAGAGATTATAATAACAAAATAGATCATGTACTAGCTGGATTGTTTATAGTGTACTTAAGTGCATAGCTGAGTATAGTTGTTAAGTATCCCTTTACAATCGCTTTACCTTGATCTGAACGTATTTTATCATTATGAGCTTCTCGACTTTGAATTCTCATCCAGCTGAACATTCAATATAAAATATATTTATAGAATATCCTTGAAATGCAAAATAATCCTTAAATCAGTGCACAATATTGTTAAATTGTGATGAAATGTAGGTAAAATAAGATTATAAAATTTAATTAAATATCCAAAACAAGAAGTTATATATACAGTAATTATTATCTATTCTTTGTGGAATTACATAAAGCAGATGTAAAATCAAAGAAAATTCCTAATCAAGATTTATTTAATAGCTAATATTTTATGACACCTTTCTTTATTACGAAGAGAAAATAAATCTTTATTACCAGCAACAGTAAACGACACTAATCGATGTCTTCAGCACTAATAATTATAAAATATCTATCTATAAAATTACACGTCAGTCCATTATAAATGTATAGTGGACAATATATGCATACTTATATACCAAGATATATTACTAGGTATATGTAATAAATATTCTTCAATCAATCATTCAACAACCTTGTTACTATTCACAACAAAACATTGGCAAATTCACAAATGCAAATTCACAAATGCTAAATAGTAATACGAACGTGTTATCAATTTTGCTATCAAAATGCTAGGTTTAGTAAGCAATTTAGTGAAAGTTTTATTCATTTTTAATACACATTTTGTGTAACATATAACTTGGAATTCTAACTCAGTGGTATCTGTAATTTATAATTGTATCGTTAAATTATCATGTAATATAGCTATTATTTAAAAAAAAAATTAGGCCCTCCGAATTAACATCTCTATCCATTCAAAAAGCTAAATTATTTACAAAATAAACAGCCTAGTACATACCTGCAAATAAATGTATTTATCATTAAACTTGTTACATGAATATACGTTCTCCGTAAGAAGTGATTAAATAAAATGACAGTACCACTCATATAACGTAATTAAATTGCTTCACATTATAATTATTTGCGTAATAATCAGCAGTTTTATCAGGAAATTATCTTTTATAAATATAATACGCTTATACATATTTATTTTTATTGCATTTTATTTTATTTCTACATTGGCAATTTCTTTCTTTAAAAGCCTACCGTCAGAATGTAATGTATTTATAAGTGAAATACAATAACATGTTCACAGTATATTTCTGGTCTTACCACAATTATATTGTAGGAACATTTATTCATTGTGTTTCGTAAATGGATATCGTGTTATCAGTAATGCAGTGTGGCTGGTTTTGTACACTTTCCAAAATATCGGCCGTTAACGCTAATGTTATTAGTATGAATTTACATTCCGTGTTCGCGCGTGTGGTTCCTAGTTTCCACGGGGCCGTGGCATTGCCCGTTCACAGAGGTCATTCTCTATCGAGGTCTTTCACGACCTGACTCACTGACTCAGTCGTCCGTTGTCTGGCTGACAGCGCGTACGTGAAACGCGACTGATGAAAGTAGTCATGCGACCAGCACCTACAATGCTATCTGTCGAATTCGTAATCAAAATTGTCTGTTGTTTGATTTAAATTTCAACAAAGATTATCAATAAATAATAGTTTCAACATTATACCATAAATATTCCATCTAATACCTTCCTTTATAAATATCCCAGAAAAATTCTTGAAATTTATTTCCTATATAAGTACTTATATGACTTCTATTTTCACATTGAAACTCATTATACGGTTATAAATGCTATCAAAATGATGTAAATCAAAATTGAATGTATTTGCTTGTTTAGTTTTCACTATGCATATATCTGTGTGTGAATTTGCAATAAAATAAACACACTAAAACTTTAATTAACAACAGAGAAAAATGAGTGATCATTTCTCATTTTGAATCCTGCATACCTCGACATTAATGGTATTAATTATGAATGAGAAAAGTATTACATATCCTGGGATAGGTATTTCCCATATATGCGTGTATGATATAGGTGGCTTGGATGTAAACATTAGTCACGATTGTTTTACATCGTCGTAAAATGGAAAGTATTAATTATTCTATCTGGCAGGTTACAGTTATTACTGCGTTTTATACGACTGAGAAAGTGTCATCTTGCTGTTTTTGGTCATAGAATATATAAAGTCAATTATAAGTTTTTTTCACACATTCTAAATGACTGTGTCACTATGAGTAGATGATATTTATAACAATATTTAAGTTTAAAATTGGGCCTTGCAAATATATTGTATGCTGAATTTGATAATTTGTGAATATTCTTTGTGAGAAGCAGCAATAAATCAATGTAGATATAAAATATATTTAATATTTAAATAAAGACGAAAGACTAAATCATAAAATTAATTTCAACTGTTTTAATGTTTGTATTTGCATATCTAAACTTATACTTCCGTATACAAATAGTTTTTCCTAAATCCAGTATATTGAATAGAGTGTATATTGCTTATGTACTGTCTTATTATTAAATAAAAATATTTTTAAGTATTATATGTTATACTAGTTGAGTTTAACTTAAATATTTTCAAATACTATATGCCACCATATATAATAAATCTGCAGTCATTCTAAGAACTTGACATTTAGCAATTCGCATGAGAAAACTTTCAGTTTCCATATTCAAATATCTGGAGCAACATCTCAAGCAGTAGATAAAATAATGGTCAACCTGCAATGGCATTCAAGTCTATTTTAATCAGTATAGATTCATGTAAATATTTCTGCAATTAACCTTCTTTTTATTAAGAGTTATCTTCCAGTTCTAGGCAAGTAATTGCAGTAATATATGTGACCAGTGTTAAATTCTGCGTGATATGTTTCGTTCATTATACTAATACAATGTTTAGTATAAATAAATGAAAAATAAGTATTAAAACTTACATGGGATATTGTTCGACATGCTCGCAGAACGTTTCACCTGGTCTTGCACAGGGGGGTATCCGACCAGGGGGTGCTGGCAGGTATGTACAGGGTTCCCCACCGTACACGGGGGTACATACCCCCTCACAAACCCTACGCGTAGCACTGACGAACAGCAACTAGAAACAAATACACAGGATTAAACAAACTATAATAATATACAATATTTGACTGAATTATATTTGTATTTCCTACAATTGTCTCAATTAAAGACAGTCTTGAAATAAGTGTATAAAATGTCAGAAAATAAGAAATATTACCGTACAATTCATAATAAACTGAATTAAGCTAAAATTATACGAATGAATAAATATGTAAACGACTCGAATGCCAGGTAGATGACAGTTAACAAGATAATCAATAATTACAAGGAGTGATTAGCTAAATACAATGTTTGTATGAATATGTAGGCAGATACTAGTACATGCTATTGAAGGATGTGTTGTTAGTCAGAGAAATAACTGTTTCATGCCATCACTTTGCCTAGGTCTAGCCATGGCATTTTACCATTGTCATAATGGACTAAAACCCGAATCCGGTTCAAGTGCCTATATTGAACTATAATTTTCACTTGAATCATTTTATATGCAGATACGCACTGACGCATATTGTTCTGTCATTGTGTCTCCAATTTTTATATACTTGTACCTATCCCAAGAAAGCCGTACCCATATATTTCTAACGACATTCTTATTACTTCAAGTGTATTTTTACTATAATTTAGTTTCAAGTGAGTAATAATTATTACCACAAAACCAGATTTTACCAGATCAATATTAAGGGTAATATCTGTCAATATATTCTTCCCAGACAGTCTAATGAATTGAAGATGTTTCGTTTTAGCGCTTATCTACATTTGGATGCCTGTTTCTCGCTACAAACATATTCACGATGCGTTATATTATAGTGATAACGTATTTGTGTAAATGTAAATGTATAACTGGTATATATTATACATAGGAGTCCTGAATGCATGTCAAATGTATGGCATTAAAAGTCAGTCGTGTAGGTCAACCCAAGAGAAAGGTTATACACTCTATCAAAAAGTTTTCTACTTCTGCGAATTAATAACACAGCTTTCGATAATACATCGCCCGACCGAAACCAAACCATCCATCCGTTTGTTTGTTTGTCTATGCATTTAACACTCGTACACATATATATGCTAAACAACAAAAACGACGTCCAAACATCTTAGCTTTCAAAACGTTGTTCTAATAAGATGAACATTAAAATATAAGCTATAAATCAGCATTTTTCAATTTAGTTATATTTCTAGATATCCAGCTGAATTTACATGAAATAATTAATCAAAAATAAATTCTTGTAATAAATGGAAATTACACGTTAAAAACTACACTTTAATCTCAGCATTGGAGATAATCGCTATGTATTAATATCTGCTCAAATAATTTATGAGAACGACAGAAAACATACTAATATATCAAAAGTAATGACAGCATAATATTATTCGAAATATATTTATTTCATTTTTAAATTCAATGTTTTAGTTAAGTGTTCATAACCTAGATATTTTTAGGTTCGTAATAAAATAGGACACATGCATTTGCATTGAGTAATGTCCACAAAATACCCTTGGTGCATGGCCATGACAGTCTAATATCTATTTCGCGATGACTAATATTAATATCATCTATATATTATACAAGTGTCATGTCCGAAATCGATTGCTACCATCAAGGCCCTCCACACACTGCTCTGTTGCAAGCGGATTTAACATTCACAGATTTGCACTGCAAAATACTCTTCGTATGCAGAATTTTCATTATTATGTCTGATTAACTGATTATATATTATTAATTCCAATTACTCTAAGTTTATATTATACATATATTATTTGTATTACATATATTACTTGTAATTATAGTATAAATATTATACAGTAAGACATTGATAATAAATTAAAAATATGCCCATAAATAGAACGTATTAGTTATTTATTTTTTGCTATGAATAGTTTCAAATCATCGATCATATTTATCTTTAAATCTGTAGCTGTTAAATAAATTACCCGGATTTGTGCTAATTTAACCGGAATATATCCAAGGTTTACGTTTGCCGGTAAATTAGGTGATTGACACAAGTTTGAACGTGTACTTCAAACACATAGAGTGGGCATTCTATGTATTTCAGGGACGGACTACGCCCATATTACAGGTCCCTTTCAAATACCACAATGACACGCACAATAAACTAGAGCAATATTATTAATCATTTGTTTTATTGGTTCGTTAAATGATTCTGCACTTTTGTATTTTTTTGTTGCCTTTATCTCGACATATAGGTACATTATTAATGAACACGTACAATTAGTTGGGTGTTCGCATACGTTATTAATTTGATACGCAATGATTGTTATAATAATATATCGACTCGTTATCGCCCAACCCTGTAACATATTGCGTTGTAATTTATTGTTATGTTTTCGGAATTGGTAATAACATTTACCTGTCTGTGTTCAGGTTCAGCACAACCTTACATGTCCAATGTTAATAATAAATAATTGAATAACAAATGAACCAATATGTTTGTGATATGTGTTATAGAGGTACAATCGATATAAATAATATTGCCCAACCCTTGCTTACAAGTCGTTACAATAGCCGGATATGGACATACCGGGTGTCTCAAGAAATACTTATGTTTAATAATTTTTTACATACTCATTATTATGTAATAAAACGATACATGTTACATGTTTTTGTATCTTTTTATGTTTGCAAGAATGAGTAAAGTTCTTATGTTCCGATCCAACAGTTTTACTATGTAAAATCTAAGGAAAGCATTAAAAATATTCTGTCTTAGTGTATTTGTGCAATACTATTTACATATGTTAGTTAAATAATGAAATTTAATTTACACAAATTATTAGAAATGTCAGTTGAAATAAAAATCTGTATGTTATGTATTTCATTAAAAAATAAATAAAATGAATTCAATTGTCATTAATCGTTTTAAAAAGAGATCACTTCTCGCTTCGTTCATAATTTATTCTTACAATAAATTATGTTTCATTTAATGTGCAACATAAACATGTGAATTACATGTAAACCTGAAATGTCAATAAATAGTTAATTAAAATGTAATTAGTAGTGTAATTAATTTACAAAATTACACATAAAAATACCGTTATTATGCAAATCTATTTATAATAAATAGGTACAAATAGCTTTACAAATTTCAATATAAATTGTATATTATTAAATAAGAACAACAATTTATACCTACAGGATAAATAAAAAAAGTGACAAGAATATTTGAAATAATAAAGCAATTTCATAGAGATTTCAACGGGTGAGTAAGCGAAAAAATCACTGAAAAATATAATTTGATACTTATTATAAGAAAGCTTATTTATTTTTCCACTAATAGTCTATTGTCTACGAATTTCAGGTAATAGTGAAAGTTTAACTAATAAAATCAATTATAATTAGATGATCACGATACAGTTTTGCACGCACACGACAATAACTACATTATTTTTCTATCAAATCATCCGCCGAAATCTATTCAAATTCTTAGAAATCAATGTATAGTTTCTTGTTTATGGACCGATTCAAATATACCCCTTGACCTTCAATTAATGTGTGGCTTGTATCATTTTTATTTCGTGTTGCCATTTTTTGTTCGTATGATATCAGTTCTTATTTTAATAAACAATACAATCGTCTGGCATGTCTGTAAAAAGATATATCGTATAAGATATATCATTAGCGATAATAATTATAAACGGCTAAATCGGAACAATATTTTGCTAGTTTCAACTTTACTTCTTAGATATTTTTTTCGGGTTAAATATTTTTTTCATCCAATCTACATGTATAATATTACGTTTATAATTGTACATATTTTTGTTTCACAGTGATTGTTTGAGTATTTATTTTACCATTTGTAAATATAAAAATTAAATTGAAAAGTCAGATAGATCTCATCTTTCATGTTGTGCTTGAGAAAAGTCTATGGTCTAGTTTAAAAATAAGATCCGATTTGAAATGTGAAAGAAGTACTATTCTACTTCTCGTTAACAACAATTATTCATTGTAAAATAATATTTACACGCGATGCATCTTTCCCAGTTAAATAAATTGTTTGAGTTAATCTACATGCATAACTAATCTAATTTGCACGGCTGCAGACACAAACCATCTCTTCTACATCTACTAACCTATATGCATAATAATTTTTCTAACGAGTTATTCATAAATAAATCTGTGTTTATATATGAATAGATAATTGTTTATACATAATTTGCAATGTAAATCAGCCTGTCGTGAATGAATGGGATTCGTTGAAATATACAGGCACGTTTAATTATAGTTGTACATGTAGTCATAAATGTCCAATTAAGTTATTTCACTATCTGTGACAGTTTACACATGACATTGCATTTGTTTTGCTAAATGAATAATTACATACACACCGCCTAGTTAAATGTGCGTAAGTCATTAGCAAAACTGACATTTACTCACGGGAGTTTATTTATGCGGTACGAATATCATTTGTAATATATTTGTTGTAAGTAAATTGTTTACTTGTAAATATATTATAATTATACAGTTAGTTAAATATGTGTCAATCACATGTTAAGTGTGGAAAAACTGGAATTTTTATAACATGTTGCATAATAAGTATTATCTTTTCGCTTTATCTAATAAATATTTAATCATACCCGTTACAATATACAAAAAAAAACGAGAAAACGCTTTGTAATATTTCATAGCATATTTGTGTTATATGTGTCATGTGTTACTAGATAAATACATAATATTATATAGTTTGAGTAAATAGTAGCTAGTGTTTTAAAAACTTTCACGAGTAATTGTAACCGGAACCAACATATAAAAACAGCTCATGCATATTCAAAACCAAATGAATATTAATTGTTCTTGATTGAAATCAGGGCCGAACTTGATTTAATTCCAGTCTGAAGGTAACAAGTAAATAGAAGGTACTGTATAAATGTTCACATATTATTATATTGATAAAAATTTATAATGAAATGTCAAAGAATTGGCAAGTGTATAAATTTATATATTTTTTTTTATTTCATAGACACGTACTAATATTAGCATACTCTTAATTTTATTAGAACTGTAAATTAAATTAATATTCAGTTTACTGAGCATAGAAAAAAATTGACATATCTCGAAATTCGTTATATTCTTATTTTAACACTTCATTTAGTTTCTTGATAAACATGTTATCTATAAAAGTGTATAATAATAAATGATAGTCACGTAAATATAAGTGTCATGTCTAGTTATTTTCTACTCCAGTGAAACTTAATTAACATAGTTTTAATTGTAATATTCAAGTGCTGTAAAGTGAAAAATTGAATATACGACTACGAATTTCCCAGAATTGTGTTGTGTGATGAAATTGAAAGGAGTTTAATCTTGATGTTCCATAAGGAAAGTACTATAACGCTATATAGATGAATATGTTACATATGCAGGATATAATTTACAAAATATGTCTATGGATCATATAATAGTTACATCATTTCATTTTATTTTATAGATTCGAATAACATTAATGTAACAAATTTTTCAAATATCAAATAAAGTTTCTAATATGTAAGGATTTTTGTACGAACTTAAACATTTGCCATAAAAAAGTTATGAGTTTTGAAATCTAGAGATTTTTGTCCATATTTTTAGATACCACTAGCTACTATTATTCCCAAATCCAATTTTAACTAGACTAGAAATTAGAATTTATACTTTTAGGTTACATTCAATTATAGAAGCACTAGAACTATCTTGATTCATTCAAGTAACAATACAAAAAATCCGACTCATTTCACACTGTTGCTGCTGTTACCTCATATATGCCTTCTGTCTGATATATAACATTTGCGCAAGAGCATGGCGCCCGTATTCATACATAACCTCACACACACACACAAATATGCATGCATACAATTACACGAACGCAACTGCTGAACACAAATAACACTAATGTTTGAAAAGGGAACGTTTAGCATCTTACTGGTTGAAACAATCTTGGCTATATGTATTTGTGTCTTGTGTGTATGTCCACCGCTCCTGTTGTACCTTGCTAATATAATTTGCATAGGCAACAAAACACACAAACAAGTGCACACAACAATCAAACGTGAAAACTGAAATTTCACAATGCTTTTAAATACTGGAATAAACAAACAAGCATGTCTTATCATAAATACACAGTACCGTTTCTAGATTTCTCGATAAACACCACGGATTTAGAGTTTTGCTGTCGGATGAATATGTGAACGTGTGGAATATTTTACACTTTCGAATTTTGTTTTCCATAGAATTTATGAGGGGATGTCAAAGTGTACTTACAAACAGTAAGTGTAAACTGTGTCCAGTAAATTGTGATATAGGTTATCGCTAATATATCTACAAGTATAAATTATTATACTATTAGCGCATTTCAATAAGAAACAGTAATTTAATTTATTAAGCTTGTATACTTCAGTGTGAGAAATATATAATGTACAATTTATTTGCAAACTTTTAAATACGAATTCTATAAATTATATTATGTAAAACAAAATCCATAATACGCTAAATTGTTGCTCTCATTTCGACAAGTTGAGACGGTATTTCCGTTTTTGTAATATTCATTTCGTAATACTTAACCCACATTTTATATTTCACGGTCATGTATCACGAAAAAGTTCACTTCCTGTCTAAAATATTTGTTAAATATCCATGCAAATAACAATTCAGTTCTTAAAAACAGTTTGTACCACTGACACTGACACAGTTATATATGACATTAAAAATAATATGTAATAAAAATTTCGACAATTGTATTTTATTTGAAATATAAATACATGTTTTTGTAACAGTTTTAATATAAGTATCTTACAGATGCGTCAACTAGGCGTGTTAGTAGTTGTCTCATGGACCTTTACATTTCACTTATTTATATAAATATATTACGAAAAGTTCACATTAAATGCTTGCTCAAAATTTCTTAGAATCTCCTGTCGACAGTCACGATCGTAGGTTAATATTTCTTCGTGCATGACCTGCTGGTCGTAATGAACTCGCACGCCCTTTCAGAACACTTTCATTTATATAGATCAATTATCTAGTCATTCACAGACTTTACAGAAATATATCTATAACAATACTATCTGATTTGATATTTATGCTCAGTTCCGAGAAGACATATACATTGTATTTATAAGTAATGTGCTACAGTAGTATTTAGTATAACATTACTTGCAGAATAATCCAGTATTCTGTTTCTAATTCCAGACATAACTGAAATGTATGTAACACAAAATGTGACCGGTAAGCTGAAAAAATGTGCCCTTGATTCAAATCTCAGGAATAATTAAATAAATAGATAGTTAGCGTGAATGCTAATTGCGTGCGTACAATCAAATTTTAATTGGTGAATTATGCTAATGAAAACGAGGTCGAAACGGCATTTTACTCTCTGAATACCCAGCATCATAGGCAATCATAGGTATCTAGATCAGAATTCCGTAGGGAATCGGTATATACCTGTAACTTTAGTATTCTTTGCACGTATATACGTATTATATACTATATGTTATATATATATATATATATATATATATATATATATATATTTCAGATACCAATTCACTTCATTAAAATAAATGTAACATTATTTAATCAAATTTATTAAATCCAAAATCAAGACACATTTCTTATAAACACTTTCTCAAGTGTTCTTCTCGAGATTTAGATATTTTATAAAAACGTTTTTATTGAAAATACTACTAGCAAAAATATTAACTGCATTAAAAAAATCTTATCGATCACAAAATAAAAATTTTATATTTAAATCTTTGCTAAAATTAATATTTGACGATGTCGATTGATTAATCAATATAGGGCTTAATTTTATATCATTTGAAAATCATTTATAACTAAAAGTTGGTCTTAATTTTACGTATTCGTTAAAAATTCTAGTGAAATTGGTATTTAATGAAACGCGTAAAAAATTCAGAATTTAAAGTACAATAACCGAAACGAGAAAAAAAACAATCATTTTTTAAATAGCCATAACAATGCAAAAAATAACCTTCATATTGCGTTTGCATATTTGGCAATTTAGAACGAGAGAGAGCTTGTAATCCGGTTTTGCATACCACAAATTCTTCAAATTTATTTCTAGTAAATTAATTTTATGGCGCCAATGTGTGAAGTTACATTGTGAGATGTCTAATATTTTCACTATTTCGTAAACAGTTTCTACTTATGTTATGGGGTAATTTGACAGTAAGCAATTCAAAAACGTTAATTTCAAATAAAGAGAAATATTATTGCTACAAAAACAGTACAGTAGCAGTAATGTATCAACCAGAAATGCATTAAGCTAATACGACGGATCACAAATGTTTAAAAGATACCAAAAATTATTTCTACAATTTTTTTTTAATAATTTATCTAATTACGTTTTCCGATAGTGAATATTCAACATTCAAAAATAGAATTTGTAGTTCTCCATGTAGATAATTACTAATATCATTAGTTAAGATAATTATGTATAAGACAATGTCAACGGTACAACAAATATCATTAGCCATATTCTTTGTTATCAATTACATTTTGTATGATTTTATTCATCAACAAGGCACAATTTTATTTCAACATTTTGACTGCACCCAAAAATATTTTACAAATAGAAACCAAATTCCACCCACGTCCGATAAATCATACATACAGACAGATGTGAACACACAACAATTTGAAAATATTCGGTTACTTACAATTTTAACAATGAAATTCCACATTTCTCCTTGTAAATTATATAACGAATGGAGCTTAATGAGTAATAGTAGTAGATGTGATTATGTTTGACACTATACTGTCACTTTGCACCATGGCACTTAGCGCTGAATTTGCGCCACTAAACACGCTCAGTTAGGCGGCTAAGCTTAGCTAGTAAACGACTAACTTGACACTCGCACACAGACTAATAACTGTGTCTGCCATTCAGCATTTTGTAAGGTACAACCTAGATTATTAGACGTGAGTGGGGGTCCCAACTACATATAAACACATTCTGCATCATAATACCTACATGTACATTGTACATATACCTGTGTATGTATTACGAGTGTATGTTTGTGTTGGTATTTTTGATCGCATTGTGTGTGACTAGGTGAGTGGCTATTGTTTTTTTCACAGCACACTTTCCGTGGAAATAAACTACTGTTTTGGTCGAGTTTCGCGATTTATTAATAATACGCGATAATTTAGAATACTCTAATAACGGAAGCACGGCTTTAAAAAATAATAGGAAATGCTGACTTAAATTCTCTATATCATAATATAAAAAAAAACATTTGTAGGAATCAAGCAATAATTTAAAGATAATATTAGAATTGAATATTTTTAAATAAACTAATAAATAATACATAATGAAATCTAGAATGCACAAATGGTATTCGTTATATTAGATTATTACTGTTAGTCTTCAATGTATTTATTCATTCTCTGGCACGCGAGTATTGACACACAGTCATGGATAGCATTTCTCGATTTACATCTGCAGATTAATAACCTATCAGAGATTGTGCATAATTGTCTATATAACAAACAGTCGGGTCTTTTGTATTCAACAAGTGTACGTATCCTTAGGATTACCATATAATAGGCGTTATACATGTCATGGCATTTCAAACCTACGAGTTATGTCTGTATACACCATACAATAACAGACCATATCTGGCAAATAATTTATCGGCATAGTCATTTGCAGGAAGATTCATGAACGAGTAAAATATTGGTTCGGAATTATTTTTTAAAGCTACAAACTATATTTAAAAAATAA
Source organism: Carabus problematicus (assembly GCA_963422195.1). NCBI lineage: Eukaryota > Metazoa > Arthropoda > Insecta > Coleoptera > Carabidae > Carabus > Carabus problematicus. The sequence continues at coordinate 14,724,688 of OY728582.1, forward strand.
TAATTTATTACAAAATTTGTTCGATATTAAATTCAGAGAGAATTATTTATGAAATTATTTATTTAGATTGATTATGTTAGGTTCAATTACATAACATTTAAATCTATTATGTTGTATTGCATGTACATATATTTATCAGAATCTAACTGGTACATTTCGAATACTGGTGAGAAATAGATATATCAATTGCATAACGTTTAATCAAGCATGCATTTACAAAAACTTCACGGAAGACTAACACTACATGTATATATCCTCAATTATACATAACGCGAGACATGTCAATGAAATCCTCATTCCTGGATTTAATACAAACGTCTATACTGTTTAAAACACATCAATTTTCTTCATCACATAAATACATGCAAAATTACTTTTACTTTTAATTTAAACCGCTAAAATATGCGTTTCTATTTTTAAATTATAAAAACTGTCGTTTCCAAAAATAGGCACACTTTAAAATAAAACAAAAATCCATAGAACATGGAAGTAACACACGTGGTGAACTTTCGTTGATAGGAAGATAGTTAATTTCTCGTCATTTCTAGAAAATCTGAATTTCAAAGTTGACTAGGACGTCGCGAAACATTAGTTTTTGATCTTTTACTTAATTGTTTCGGTAACCTATTGGTTCAGCAACTTTCTTTCGCACTACCTTGTATTAGAACAGATCACGTGTGTATTCGTATGTATGTATAGATCGAAGCAAGCCGTGTATCGTCCTAGCACTGTGCTGTGCTGTGCTGTGGTGAGGGAATGAGGCATCAGAAGATTCCACTTTCACCTGTCTGTTCAATATCGAATAGCACCTTTCTTCTTTCAAACACTTAACTAACCGAACAGTTACATGTGCTTCAGCCGATGTTCAGGTGTTCTTTAAAACATAATCATGCTGGCTGTTTACCTAACCTAAGCACCAGTCACTTTCTTGACACACTGCGATGTCGTCGTGAATGCGATAATGTTTTTGTTTCATTTGAAACCAAGTGAAAATGGTTTAAATTTGATATTAATCATAGTTGACTGAAATGACGATACGTACCTCATATTTAAATTATGATCAGCTGTTACAATTATTGTAATCATCACGTTTATAATTTAAGGTTGATTCGATTTAAACTTACGTATCTACATGGATAATGCCAAAACTTTCCTATTGTGAAATTAGTAAATTAACTGTCATAAATTATAACAATTGTGGTCACAGTTGAGCTGATTTTATTGGTCAATAATATACATATACAATATTTGATTTGACACTGAAATCAAACCACAACATATCAAGGATATTTTGAACAATCTAAAACCACATAAATAACGAATAATTACTTAATTGTCAATAAACATAACTGCATTTTTTTTTTTAAATGGATATCCATAAATTATATTGTGGATAACATAATGTTACTATGATTGAAATTATCAACACTTTATATACACTAGATCAATAAATTTTAATAACGATACACAAATACAGGTAATAAGTTATAAAGTATAATAGTTTTTATACTTTTCTAAAAACACTATCGTTTCCTTTATTATAAGTAAGAAATCGAACAAAAAAAAAAACTCTTTTTGAATTAATTACAAACTTGAAGGAAGTTAAGAATTAATTTGCAAACTTGACAATATCCTGCTTTTGTGTCAATTCACATTCATTTTGATACACACTCACACACATGTATACATATTCCTCTACGAATGCATACTTACATATTCTTCGCTATAAGCGATGTAAAAAGTATATTGTTCTGTTAATCCGTACAACCGCAACTTTGTTTTCTGAATTGTGTAATACTTAAATGTTTTTGAGAAACACAATGAAGATAAGATTATTATCAAACGCATTCAAAATATGGACAAGCATTCCTATTAACCTAGGCTAAAAAAAAAAACTCTTGCGTTAAGATTTGAAATACGTTTTTTTTTTTCAAAGAAATACGTTGATTTTATTTACTTTCTTTAGATTTATACATATTGGGATCTTCTTTATTGTTGTTTATACACTATTTCCGCATATAAAACAAAAAGTCGAATGCTAACGTTAATCATTTTTACACAAATATATGATCAATTAAAGGTTGTTGTCAATCATTATAATACAATTTACATGTAAATCAATTAATTTGTTACAATGTATAGATGTAATTGTAAAGGAACCTGTCTTGTTATGTATTACCGAAGGATCCGGTATTTGATGCAATGATACAGGTATTTTTGCATTGATTTTGCACACAACAATAACATAAAAACTAGTGAAATTTTAAAATAAAACATCGCACGGCTGTAAATATCATTAGAATAATATTTGAATAATAATAGCAGAGAGCACACGTCTAATATGAACTGATGTTAAATATTAGCTTTCCTTTTCGATTGCGTGCATTTCGAAGACTTGTGGCGCCCTCACGATATGCGACATTCGTTACGCATATTCCCTTGCCAATATCCACCCACAAACACACACACACATACACATACATGTATATTTATGTACACAGTGCAAAATTAAAACAGCATGGCTACTTCCAAATATACCAACATCTGCATACATACATATATCACCATTAATATTCTCAACACTCATTTAAACAATTTTCTACTAAATAAGAAACATCAAGTAATATTTTATACTTCAATGATGATTTTTGCAATTTGAGATAACAAAATGCAAACGAATTTATTTGATTTTACAAAAATAACGTGACTATATAAATGGAACATTTGTTTTGCGTTAATTTTAATTGCAATGCACGTTCTTGGCACGAATTATGGGGAAATTGGTTTACTCCCTCGCAGAAGCTAAATAATGTCTAGAATATGCCAATACGAGCACATATTACATGATTTCTACTGTCGATAATAATTGCCAGTATTGTAATCACGTTCGCTTACAATGATTTATATCCGAAAGTTGATTTGTAATGTAGTTTTCTGTAGAAAAATTGCGTATTCCACACATAATCGGCACTGTGGATACGGTCGACTAACTATATATGTTCCAACATACATACATACATATATGTTTTCTTTTATTTCCTTCCTTATTCAATATTCCAATCTAGTTACCAATGATTCACCTACTGACACTACTTAATATTGAACCGTGGTGATTCAAAATGTACAGTTTTACTGATCGAATAAAAATTGGGCCGAGTGACTGGTAAATATCGCCTTCTGAATAATGTAATGCTCTCTGCTTTCATTTCCAAATTTATTTCTGTTTGTTTATCGCAAAAATACTCATTTACATTTAGTACGTGTATTTTTTTAAACGTAAACATTATTGTTTAGTCAATAATGGCTTTCTCTTTGTTTGTTACATTATCAATATATCAACCTCATTTTCATACAACGAATGCAACGTATTGATGAATGTGACAACTGTATGTATTTAATTTTTTTCACTCGAAATTAAATTTGCAGTACATATTTCAATAAATGTGATACGCTTAAGTTATGTTGGTTGCCTGACTTTTCTAAATATACTATAATTTTCAGATATTTTGTATCATATACATATAGTTTTGAAATCTATTATAAAAGTTAAATAAATAATAATACAGTACTAATAAATTCGGTATGTGATTAATTTTAACTTGTTACAAAGAAACTATTATTTCATGTTCCGGATACATAACCAATTCGTTATAGCTTTTTCCGCAAAATTTGTAATTATATTCATCCACAGTAACTTAAATAATTGAAAACCGAAAAAACGGAAATCAATTTCAAGGTTTTCATCAATGATCCGTGCACTTGATTAAAATAATTTCTGCATAGTCATACCGCAAACATTTTCCAAGTTACTCAATTTATAAACGGTCTGATGCATTTGTTTATATGAGTAATAAACGATGGCAAATAAGAGAAAAAAGTTTTTCGTCAAATCATGACTACGAATTATCAATTGATCAGTAGTTTATAAATTAATAAAAATATTTACACACACATTTTCAGTACTTAGTAAGTACTACTTACATTTATTTATTTATATTCGTATTAGCAGGATCGTAATAATGATTATTTTAATAGTCCCGTAATGCTACTTATATCTTTTAACATATTATTTATGATTGAAAATATTTATATTAATATTGGCAGGATCGTAATAATTATTATTTGTATAGTCCCGTAATGCTACTGATACCTTTTAACATATTATTTATGACTAAAATTATTTTCCAATTGCAATTTCAGGATGAAAAGGATAACACTTTCTGGACAGACAATATATTTATTAAATTGTATATATAATAAAAAAGATTTCATCGTACAGAAAGTTGCACACTTATAAACGCAGATGTTTAAAAAATATAATTATCGAGTTTATTGCTTAAAAGTGCACGAGAATATGAAAGAATATCGATGAATGAATGAGATGAGAAAAAAAAAATGAAGAAAATCGAAATGTTGATATCGGTTTGTATCTAAACATTTATTATATTTATTGCAGCAGTTTTAAATGCGCTCCCAGGGGGAACATATGGTGACAACAACCATTATATGTATATATATTTTTGTAACATGACATTTTCTACTATGAACGAAAAATAAAACAAATATGGAATGACAAGCGACAAGGTACAGTTAGTGGTGAATTAATTAAACAACTTAAGAATACAGTATATATGTAGAAAATGCTTAATTATGGAATTATTAGTTACCTAAATAAGCAAATCAAATAAACGAAAATCATTTAAGAGCTTGTATGTCGATTAGTTTTGACCACCCTGTATAAAGCGCATCTAGCCTTTGTTTCTCAATTGAAACATAAGATTTAATTTTTGTTCCTGATCAGGAACACATGCATATTCCATAATTAGCTATTTTCTGCACACGGAACTGTAAAATAAACTAAATAATACAAACATATACGCAACTAAAACTGTCATCAATTTAAATAAAATATAAAAAATAAAAATTAATATTCAACATGAACAGTGTCTTACACTATTTATATATAGTAAATATAATTATATAATATGTAGATTTGTTACCTGTAACAATTAGTAGTATACACAAACATTCATTTTTAAAACTAACAAACATATGATACATTTAATTAATTATTAATATAATAGTAATTATATTATGGATTCCTATTCATCATCATACATCTGTCCTAGTGTTCAGGTTTCTTAACTGTGATTGGTGGGATTTAAACGAGCGTTTCTCTGATTGGTCGTCAGTAATAACATTAGCCAATCAAGTGCAACGTTATATTGCTCACCAAATCACCAAGAGCGCTGGTTATCAGGTTGTTTGAATGTGATTGACGAGATTTAGGTGAGCGCTGGTCTAATTGGTTAAGTTTAATATCTTTAACCAATTAAATCATAATACTGCAACGCTTATCCAATCATCGTCAATCTGAATACACATACTACATTATATCGCATTACTTAAATTAATATTTCAATTCACGATTCATTTATTCCGATATAAGCTCCATGATTTTATAAATTGTTTTGTTTATAAAATTTTACTAGCAACTGTTATATTTTGATATAATTTTGTACACATACATAATTTCATAATAAATTATTTATAAACAACAAAATTCGTTATTATACAGTTTTTTTTTTCTTTCTAATAATTAATCATTGACGTTTAATGGTAGACATAATACATATAAACATTGAATATGTAATTAACAATAGCAACAACGTAATAAAGTCTATTCGAAATGTATCTATATAGTAAATGCATGTGTAGAAACACACTGAAACATAATACGTATGTTATTGTAGTATGCTATCATTAAAACTATACTGTAGTGAAGTGATTTGATCGTACAGGACATGTGCATCATTAGATGTTTATACGTTGTGGATGATATATAAAAAGAACTATTTATTGGACTAGAGATAGAAATAATCTAATAAGTTGAATGCATCATATGATACTAACATTGGAAGCATGTGTTCTATTCCACAATACAGAATGTACTAGCAGCAAGCATCAGCGTGCGTTTGTAAATGAAAACGCAATGCATAAGTTCCTAGCAAATTATTTATTTTGACTAATTTACTGAAATGTATTTGTTATCAATACGGTTAATTCAAAAGGCATTTTGAATCTGCATAGTAAGCAGCAAATTTTTGCAATATTTGCAGATCAAGTTTGATCGTCATGTCAATGTCAGTTACATCAGAACGATGTTGATATCATATGATAAATTCCGCATGAATTTGTGAAACCAAGTCAACATTAAACTATGTAAAGTATATCCGTAATATTTCAGTTGGTATTCCTTATGATGATACTGGAAGAATTAACGCAAATAAATGTAAAAAAGTTATCATATATGGCACAAGGAATCAAATTTTGGTATACTAGTCTACATTGCATTTAATATATTTCTGTTTTCTAACGATTCTTTCAGCATGTGAAACAGTTGTAATTGTTGTTCCGGCTTTAAGTACAATACTTGTGAGAGCAACTTTTGTGGACTATCGAAGCGAATGAAACTACTGATGTACACGTTCACAAAGGTGGCCATGAGAAACTGACAGTCAAACCGGTCCATGATGCCTCCATGACCAGGGATAATGTCACCAAAGTCCTAGAAGAATATTCAATCATCAACTATATGAACTAGTCTTAGGTATGCCAAGGTGGAGTTGTACCTTAATTTTGAATGCACGTTTAAAGCCAGATGCGAAGAATCCTCCAAAAGGACCTATGACACTACTGAATACCGACATGGACAGCGAATGCAGAACGAATGGGTGCATTGTGAAGGTGGAGCCCATGCCAAACTGTAAAATCATCATTCATTATGGTCAGTATGTAGAATATTGTATTGTTTAGTTTCGTGTGACTCACTATCTGCATCACACCGGCCAGACTTGTCGGTAATGTGTATTCGGCAGGTCTGAACAATACACTCGGTTCACAGTCCATCGACATTCTGCCAAGAGATTCACTATACTCAATCGGACAAACGAAATACGGAAACTGACACATGAACGTTGACATCTGAAACACATCAACCAGTAAACAACACGAACATGAACAATTTCAAATTAAATACATAGTTTGATACTATTCAGTGTTAATCAAACACAAAGATTCAATAAAGTATGACTTTGGTTTAGTATACATAAACAATGTAATTACTGATCAACTCTAATCTTTGTTGTTACAACTTGGCAAAATAATAATTATAATTTATCAGCGCAACTTTGCATGTTATTAACAAAGAAAAATCAGTTTGCACCTTGATCTTATAGCGTTACCTACATACATTTTATCATAACGAATGCATAATATGTTAATTATCACGTATTAAGATAACCAGAAATATGTACTTTTTTTGTTTGACTGTTTTTTTAAACCATAAAAATGTTTAATGAGCTTGAAAATTATTATTAACATCTAGATATGCGTTGGACTTTAATATGTCTATAAGTGTATGTTTATAAAAACTCACATTTGAATTACAAATATGCTTTTTTTCATGAAACAACTTACCATAATGCCAAATATGACTGTTGATATTCCACCGCCAATGAATCCTTCCCATGTTTTCTTCGGTGACAATTTAATCAATGGCGTTTTGCCGAAGAAAAATCCAAATACGTATGCCATAACATCATTGCATACGATCATCGATACAGGCACAATGAACCAGATGAGACCTTCGAATATGTTTTGTATAATCAGGTACGACTGGGTGACAACAATCAATAATGCAACGTGAGTCCACGCAAACAGGGAGAATTGTTTCATGTAATACTTTTTCACCAGACTCAGAACGAACCATACGAAACCGATGCAGTACAAACAGAACGATATGAATCGGTGGTAGGTAATTAATATTCGTAAAAAGTCCTAAAAACAATAAATACAATATATATTCTGTTTCTTCTCAATGAAAATCATGGGAATCGAACCAGTGGTGGACCCAGGGTTACTCATCAAACAGGCGCTGACATCCAGTACGGCTTTAAAGTAAACCTTGCAAGTAAACGTATATTTAACCTTTAAATAAGTGTCATTAGCATCTAATTGTTTTGTCTGGGTATGCAGTGGCCCTGTTGAAATCCACCTGCGTCCGCCACTGGCACGAAGTCAGTGCCCGTACAACAAAAATTCCCTGAAAACAAATTAATATACATTAATTATGAATTCTATAATTGTATAAAAGAAACAAACGCAAAATAATGTACAAGCTTAGGAAATTATGAATATTAGTTAAATCTAAGAACGATGTATTTATTTTTTGAATATCACATAATTTATAGCTAAAAATTGTGAGAATACGTGTTTAAATGTAGTACACTTAAAATATGTACAAATTAATAATTTGATAAAATCGCGATAACAAAATTTGTTTACACACGTAATTTATTTAAATAATTATAAGTACCTATTTTTATAGACAGATAATAATATAAATAGCATTAATAGTACTTACAGTTCTGTTGATAACGACGCCGAAGTAGTCGACTAGATTCTCTCCATAGAAGAAATAATTTGACGTGAGTAAGAAATACCATGACAGAGATCGGAACCATGGTAGACCGTGTATTCGGTATACAGCATAACCTATGTTAATAATCTCTTCAAAACATTTCACTTGTACTATCAGAGTCTGCAAAACATGTAAACATCGTAATAACTATCGACTTAGTTGACGTAATAGTACAATTTCAATCGCACAACGCTAAAATGCATTAATATTAGATTCAAATTTAAATCTTTATATTACGTAAAATAAGGTTTCAGCTTGCGTGATTAGCGTGATATTTCACATTTTTTTAAATCACATTTACACCTATTGTATAACGATTAATGATTCAATTTACGTAGAAAATCAATAAATCGCCTATTATTCACGATATTCTTTATGTAAATACTATTAACTTTAATCGGTCATGGCTTTTTTCGAGCAAAAATTCTTTAGAATCTATTATACATTCTTGATTTTATTCAGTGGGTTCAAATTAAAAATTTCTAGTTAATACTTAATTTGAATATCTACAGCAATAGCTAAATACAGTGATTAAATTTTATTTTTTATTATGAGCGTCATTCTTTGTATACTATTACCTTTTCAGTAATATTTTCGTTTTAAAATATCCATTCTAACAATATATGTACTACTATAAAACCAATTACAAAATAATATATGCTAATATATGTAGTGCCTTATTAGGCATGTTACTGCCATTGACCGTAGGCACAGAATTAATTGAAAAATTGAGGAAACGTATCGTTACATGTAGCAACACTCACACAAAACACAGAACTGTCACAAGATCAAATAAAACTTAAAAACTAATATTTTATTATAAAATAATTGCATACTTTATTACATTAGAAATTTCTATTATCAAATTGATTGTCCTTGTTTTTATGTAACGATTTTCATGTAATAAAAGTATCTTGATTATAAAACATATTTCCTTATATCTTTTTAATAAAATAGATGTACTTAAAAACGGTTACGTATAGTTAATATATTATAACAATTTAAAAAGCAGTTCATTTTATACATACTGCTATTAACCATAATAAAAAAAAGTTTACTTATATTAATTTTGATTAATTTAAAAATTCGAGTTCCGGTTCACATTAAAAATTAAATAAATAAATAAGATAACGTGTTAATGTTTATTATTTTTTTGGTTTGTGAAAAAAAAATACTGCATGGCAACATTAACTAAATATTTAAATTAAAACCTTGGGAATTATCGTAATATGTATCTGAAATTGAAATGATACACCAAATTGAATCATATTATAAGGCGATTTTTAATATAAAAAAATATATTTATGCGGAAAATTAACTAGCCATATTGAATTATAATTAAACACTAAAAATTATATGACTTGAAGTTTATGTTTATAATTTATATATATATATATATATATATATATATATATAAAACCTATAAAGAATGAATTTAAGAATATGAAATATAAGTTGATTGAACTTAATCATTAATGCAGTTAAGTTTAAAATAATGTATCTGATAATTACGCGCTAACATTTGCAATTGCTTCCAATAATCTTAGGTATAGTGTATCATTTACTTCATTTCTAATAATTAACTAAATTGAAATACTACTCTAAGCAACAGTTATAATGACAACTATTTGGAAGTTTCAGTTTAGATAAAATAAATTGTAAACAAACCACCTGATTTGATTATTTACATACCGTGACCATTAGAGCAAGTGGTCCACCGTAAATTATAATACAGAATCCACCAATCATAAGCCACGTGAAGATACCACGTATTATCCAGTTTTTCCAGCGATCGGGAACATCTCTAAGCACTTCTCCAAGAACTGGAGGTGATTTATCCGTACCTTGGGGTATGGTACACGACAAATCCGAAATTGGTTTCTCATCGGGACTCTTGTCATCTTCACTGTCAATCTGTAAAAAACATGAACCGCAACAATCAAATGAGCACAAACACTTCGCGTGTACTATGATGTGTATAAAAATCCGTTAGACACAAATGCAAGAGCACATACATGTGAATAAAAATCCCGTTTTAATTTTCTATCTTTCCTTCGTCGTTTCATGTTTGCTCGGTAGCAACGCTGAGTGATATGCAACAATAGAAATACTTGGTGTAGGTTCTTATAATATAATGCAAAACCAAATACATTAGACTTGTAAGTGAACTATTGTTTTCAAATTCACTTGGTAGTATTTTCCCTCACTTACACATCACCTTGAACTTAAATATATGTAATGCGGTATTCTACTACGAGGAACTGTGCGTAGCTTCGTTAAAGTGCGTAACTATTGAAGTCTTCGTTCCTAGGTAAATAACAAAATTAACGGAACTTTTGTAACAATTCCTTTACGCAGTGCGGAAACGTACACACAATGACATTACATTTTTATGCACTTGTATTATAAACAACGCTGTAGCAAGTTGTAAGTAAACATGTGACATTGTTACTTTTACCTAGTATATAAAAGAATGATAAGGTCATCCAGGAGAACAACTACCAGCCACTCCTATTAATTATACTATGACGACACGTGCAATAATTAGCCGAAAAACCAACTAGTAAACATCATTAGTAATATAGGTAAATGGTTATGACCTAGATGAAAAAATCCACATAATCTTATTAAAACATTTTACAAATTGCTTATTGATTTTCTTAGGTGCACTACGTACACTGTGTATACACATTCTTATATGTATTTGTAATGTGACAGTTATTCATATATCAGCTTGTGTTTACACTTGATTTGCGCCGACACAATCCCAGTCTAAGGTCCCAGCTCTATATATAGATGTCTTGTTCGCACAGCATAAACATGATTGTTTCTAACAGTTCATCGTTAATATATGGCTCCATTTATATAATGATTATTAATATTCATTACTTACATGATCACTCTCCGCTGTATCCGGATTTGCGTCTCCTGGGGTACTCGGATGCCGTTTTCTTATGTCTGACATATTTCAGAATAATTTTCACTTGTACCGTATATAAACTAACACTTTTTGTAATTTCTTTCACCGTATTTTGTTATTTTTAAGATATTCTTCACATTATTATGCACCAGGTAACTTGTCAAACACACATGAATGACAATCCATGACAATCAATACAACTTCGGCCTCGACTATATTCGGCATACATCGGCCTCGAAGTATGCACGTGATGTTTGTGACATATCCAGGACGCATGTTTTCAAATTAATGATAGTATGCAGGATGTGATTCAAATATGTGGATATTAGTCACATAATTCATATCATTTATAGTTCCAATGATCATTAATGTGTACCACCGAGTGTAATTCTTTTGCTTTTCAATATATTCCGTTATATACTTTAATTAAATTTAAAAAACTTATACAAAAAGTTTTCAAAATTCGCCTCCTGGCTGACCAGGTGATAGAAAAAGAAAATAGAAATGTCTAATTAAATTATTCATAAGTATATAGTAATCCTGTTTCCACAATGTGACTTATAATCCCACTAATTTATTAAATATTTGTTAATCTTATAAACATAACTCGATATCAAATATATTTGGAAAAGTTCCTGTAAATAGGTTATAGTCAACAATCACTGACAATTCACATGGCGTTAAACAAAGAAATTGATTTTTGTGAGAAAGTAAGTTAGTTATATTTAAATTTTTTATACGTTCCATTGCATGAACCTTTCTAGCAGCTCTATGATTAAATAGAAGTAATAATATGATTCACTAAATATTACTAAAATCTGACACCCATATTCCCCTTATTACAGATTTCCTCGGAAGTGAAAAATGCATTTTTACAAGTTTACAATGCATTTAAGACCAGAGAAACTCAGTTGTTGAGACAAATTGAAGTCCTAGCCCAGCATTACAAATTAAACGATTCTTATGACAAATGTTTAAAGCAGGTTACAGTAGTTTTTGACAATGAAAATGATATATTAAATTCAGTAGCAAACTTTGGCCGAATAGATTTCAACGGTCTATCTTGCGACAGTGATGTTTTCAAAATCGAAGATTACCAGAAACCAGAAAGTGATCATGTTTCACTGTACAAGTATTTAGAAAATTCACACTCAGATCATTTGAACACATCGAATAATACCAAAATAGATAGTAACAAATTGAAACAACTTATACAGGAAAGTGAAGATTCGAATGAGTACATATGTGCTGAAGAAATTTTATCAGCTTCAAATACAAACGATAAGAATGTCGCGGTGTTAGAAACATCGAACAGTATTTTGGAATGTATTGAGAAGCAAGATGCGAGTTTATGTCTACATGTTTCAGCTACAGTAGATGAGGACCCAATTGCCACAAAACAAGATACAAATGTTTCAGTGAACGAAACTAAACGTGTTGCTACTTGTGCTAATAATTTTGAGACAACCAGTTTTAATTCATTTATAAGTAGTGCATCTGTACCAAATTTGCATTGTAAATGTAATGATAGTGTTAACGTATCCGCAAATACAAGTAAAATTCAGAAAGACTCTTTTTTAACTAACAGTGAAAACAATTTGACCGAGAATGTTAATGCTGGTAGTGTTGAGAAGTTGAGTAACGTTCCCGATCGTGTTAGAAAGTTGAGCATGAAACAACCTGTTCAGGTGCAACAATGGATGAAACAAATTATATCGGAACCAGAAATAGAACCGGCTCCAAGTAACGTCATGGAACACAGCCACATCAAAGTACTACGCAAAGAGAGTGTTTAATTATTTATTACTTTATTTCTAATTAATATTTAAGTGATAATTTCATTTCAACCAAATATCAAACTTGTATTATTAATTGTGTTATTAATAAAAACTAAAAAAAAACACACACTTTTTCGTTATCTACTATATATTTAACTATATTCTATTAAATTTGCATCAAGAACCGAAATTAATTTTATGTAATATTTTTCCATAATTACACAAATGCAGTCAAATGAAAAGCAATGTTTCGATATTAATTTATTATTTTTTGGCTACATACATAAATATTTCAATGAAACATACGGTTTAGTACAAAACATACATAAGTATTCTTTTACTAATGTAAATCTAACTTGTATAAAAATATTTATCTCATGCAGTATTGAAGAGCAATTAGGAAACAATTCTATTTTTATCAAAGAATTTTTCTATTTTTGAATGTATTGATATGCGGCAGTGATTAAAAATAGTTTTGCGGTTGATATATTTGTGTTAACTGTAATGAACTTCGAAAATGACGTTTCACTTTTAAGTACATGTATACGTGCAAAGTCTAGTTCTCACGAACAAAACTAGTAATACATATACTAAACAGTTTTTATATAATCAATTACAATAACATACGTTTCAGAATATTAATATATAATGGCACATTCGAATCGCTTATTAAATCTTCAGGTTAGGAACTTGCGCAAGCAGCATTGCTTTTTATAACTAAATTTACTATAGTTTACATGTGGTTGTCTTTTCAAAAACATTAATGGTTATTCGTTTTTCTATGTAACGCAAGCAAGTCAGATCGTGCGTAAGCTTTATTACAAGTCTGACATGAATACGGTGTTTCGCCCGTATGTTGTCGCATGTGAATCTTTAGTACCGTAGATGTACTGCATCCCTTATCACACACTGAACATTTATACGGTCGCTCCCCAGTGTGAGATCGCATATGTACTGTCAATCGTGAACTAGCAGCGAAACCTTTCTTACAAATCTGACACACATATGGTCTATCTCCTGTATGTATTTTCATGTGTGTATCCAAGTGTCCATTTTGCGAGAAACCTTTACCGCAAATCGTACATTTATATGGTCGTTCATTAGTATGAATCAACATATGTTTATTTAACGATGAACTAACCGAAAACCGTTTCTCACAAATAGAGCAGCCGAATTCTTTATTAGCGTAACTCTGTGTATGTGTCTTCATATGAGATCTCAGTGTTCCGTTTCGTGCAAATTTTTTACCGCAAGTACTACAGACAAACGGTTTATCGGTTCCATGTGATCGTTGATGTTCAGACAAATGATTTGATTGGGCGAAAGCTCTGAAACAGATGCCGCAGATGTACGGTCGTTCTTTCGTATGTGTACGGGTGTGTTTCTTGAGATCGTCTGATCGAGCAAAGCTCTTGCCACATTCACTGCAAAGATACGGCTTTTCGCCCGTATGTGACATCATATGAACGTTAAGGCCGTTATATTGCGTGAAAGATTTCGGACAGATCTTGCATAGAAAAGGTTTTTCGCCTGAATGGATTCGTTGATGATTTAGAAGTTGGTCTGATTGTGCAAAAGATCGACCACAATCTTGACATATATGCGGTCGTTCACCTAAAATATTTCATTAATTAATTTGATATAACAACAAATATGATTTTAGTATTTTATGTCTAGCCAATCAAATAGACTGTAAATAAATCGTATTACAATGCAACTATATACCTGTATGAATTCTCATATGCTTAGCCAACATGTCTGATCCTGCAAACTGTTTCTCACAAACAGTACACTTGTATGGTTTGACGCCAGTGTGAATGCGCATATGTGTTCTTAGAGAACCGTATCTGGTAAAAGCTTTCTTGCATACAGAACACACAAACGATGCCAAACCATTATGAGCTCGCTCATGTTCTGTTAAATGGAATTTCTGCTTGAATCCTTTGTTACACATACGGCATACGAATGGCGTTTCACCTGTATGTACTCTGGTATGTCGTATCAAATCATCCGAACGAGTAAAGCCTTTTCCACAGTCACTGCACAGATATGGTCGTTCACCTGATATATAAAAGTTAGAAATTGCATTATTCCATTATTTTTTCACATGACTACCTGTCAAGTACAAATATAGTAATTGTATAGTCTATGATCGTGGGTAAAAACCGGTGCATTTTTTAAGCCAAAATCACTGGGCGACATAGTCCAAAACAGGGGCAGGCCGGCCAAAATTTATATGCGGATTTATTTTGATCGGCTCACAACAAG
Organism: Carabus problematicus; assembly: GCA_963422195.1. Taxonomy (NCBI): domain Eukaryota; kingdom Metazoa; phylum Arthropoda; class Insecta; order Coleoptera; family Carabidae; genus Carabus; species Carabus problematicus. Next base: position 14,740,136 of record OY728582.1, read on the forward strand.
CGGCCCCAGATTATAAATAAAATAATAACAAAGTTCTTAGTAATGTTACATATTTATAATTGAAAGAAAAATATTATAGTATGTATATCCATTATATTAAACATTCCATTCTAGTTTCTCATATCTCCGATTCTTATTCTCTTGTTATTTGAAAGACAATTGACAACCATTAAACAGTAGTATTAGCATTCTAGATTCTCATATCTTTGACTGTTATTCTCTTGTTATTCAAAAGACAATTGACAAACATTAAACAGTAATACTAGTATTCTAGATTCTCATATCTTTGACTGTTATTCTCTTGTTATTCGAAAACAATTGACAAACATTAAACATTATTACTAGCCTTGTAGATTCTAATATCCTAGACGGTTATTCTCATGTTATTTAAAAGACAATTGACAATCAAGAGATCAAAGTTTGCTTACTAAATTCTTCCAACTCTGCACTGTCGCCCTGCTGTTTATAAATACGTGCTTTCTAGATCAGTGGTGTATCTGTATAAATTAACCTCGAAAGACAAGTGACAGTCATAAGATATTAACAACGCCGCGCCTTTTTGCATATTTTCGCAGTGCATTAACAACAAATCATACTTACAGCGTCCAGCAGCCAAAATACAGAAAAGCGTTTAGTAGCGGCCTTCATTGAATTCATTATAATGAATTAATGACGCGCTAGTTACCTATGCCAAGTTACATGCTTTCCATGTACAAAGGGAACATAAACAAAATGATATAAAGAGCTGTGGATTGTTCTTTGCAAAGATTTCAAAATCGTTTCATAAATGTTTAAGGCAGGAAATAGCCGGGTTTGGTGTACAACTACTAGAAGTAAGAATTAATAGGTTTGAACCTATTTTGAAAAATATAACGCAGTACATTGATCAAAATCTTTGTCGCGTAGTATGACACAAATGTCGCCCACTACACTAGTTAAAAAATGCACTGGTAAAAACATTTACACGAGTATTATTTACCTGTATGTGTTCTCATATGAACTGTAAGGCCAGTATTCTGTGTATATCTTTTATTACATATATGACATACGTACAAATAATTCCTTTTTTGCCTTTTACTTTCATTAGCTTTATCACAATCTGTATCAGTTTTAAATTCTTCCGTTTTTATATAAACTTTTTCGATAGGAAGTTCGTGATCATCTGTATGAACCATAACATGTTCTTCCAAATCTGAAAAGTTATTGAATTCTTCTGAACATATCGTGCACTGACTCTTTTTCTCTGCTATAATATTTGTGTTTGTACTCTCATTTATATCTTCAACAAAATTAGTATCGTATTCACAATTACTTTCTGTAAAATTGTCATGTTCCGCTTTTACAAAATATGTTTTCGTGTCATTCATATTTACACATTTTTCTTCAACTGTATCATTTTGTTTTATTTTCTGGTATGTTTTGAGAATTTGATCTGTTTTTTCACATTTTCGTTTAAATGTATATGCACTTGCAATTTGAGCTGCACAATGTTTACAAATCTTATCAGGCAAACCGTCATCTTTGACTTTGACCATTTCGAGAAATGAACAAGCAGATATCATAATATTGAGTGATGCAGTTGTGTCTTCTACACTTTTAATGCTGTGAATAGATTCCATGTCACTGCATTCTAAAAGGCAGGTTCTACAAATCTGTGTTATGTTTAAATTAGATATGTTTTCATGATCCATATTTATTCATTCATTTATTATTATTACACACAGTACGAAAATAAATAGAGAATTGAAATGTACATAATTCTGGAAAAATTTATGAACTTTTGTGTTTGTCAACAGTTGTCAAACTGAAATGTCAAATTTTGTCCTTGAGTAATATCACGTGATGTGTCTTTATTTTTTTGTTTAGTTCAAATGTTGTGAAAGATTTACTTAATAAATTTTAGTTTATAAATTGGATTAACGATATATTATTTAAAGCTGGATACAATTTAATATATATCTTAATGCACAGGTACTATTTTTTAATTATAATTATAACAGTAAAAAATAACTAAAGTCGTAACATCTGAACAACATTTAAATTACAAGTACAGCTACGCATTGTTTGTCGAGTGATGTAAAAGATTAATACTAGTTGAAATTGATAGAGGGCTCTTACATCATTTCCAATTTTATAAGCGAGTAATAACCTTCTATTTCTACGGAAAAGTAATTTTTTGAGACAAATATAGACATAAGACAGATTTTGATGTGTGATCATCTGTCTATAAGAATTCTTTGTGAATTTAAGCAGAATGATACATAGCTCATTTGGTGATCCCGTCAACTGAGAAGGACAGTTTAGCACAAGCTATAACTTTTACATTAGCCTTGTACTGTGTAGGATCACGGAACATGGCGGCAGCTGCTGATGGATTTTCTATTTGGTTAGGAAATAAGCTACAAGCTCTTAACATCGATGAAGGTGTGTTTGGCTCGTATATTACTGGAATCTTAGATGGCGATGAGAGTCTGGAAGAGAAGACCGAAGCAATAGAAGACATACTTTCGGAAATAATCGTAAGTTAAGTGTGTGAACATTCGTACAGTTAACGAATTTTTGTTTTGCTGTTTCGTACGTTTATATGTTTTTCTTGTACACAGAAATAGACAAGATATCAACGGCTACAATCTAACTATTTGTACAACAAATAATTCCTCATTTTAGGAATCAGATATCTCTGTAGTATGCAAAGATATTTTGGATATGTGGCAAACATATCATCCCGTAGACGGACAGCCCAATGCGACATGCAGTGTGGAAGATGTAGACACAAAGTTAGTACGGCTACTTGAATCGCAATCGCTTGCCACTACAGTTCAACGTGAGTATACAGCAGAAGAACGCAAGATCAGAGAAGCAATTCTTGCCCAGTACAGTCAAATGACGGATGACGAGGATGAGCAAGATGACGCTGGTTGTTCGGGAGACCCGAAAGAAAGTGGCTTAGAAAAAAATACAAATGTATTTACAGTGCAACAGGCTGAAAAGGAAAAGAGAGAGCAAGCAAAAGTAGACAGTCAAAAGAAAAAGGACAAAGACAAAGAAGATCGGTAAGACATAATTTATTTTTTATTGACATTTTATTAAGTATTAACGTTTCTATCATATCTAGGGAAAAACAAAAACAAATGAAAGAAGATAAGAAGGAAAAACGTAAAACTCAAAAAGGCGAGAGACGGCGGTAGCAAGTTGTCAGGAGTTTTGTTCCTAATAATTTATTTGTAATATTCCTTTAAAAAATGTTAATCTCAAAGTTTGTATGTTGATTGTTTGTTAGTATTATGTTTGCTCTGAAATTAAAATATATGAAAATTATAGTACATTTTTACCCCGCCAAAAAAATATAGTTAATAAAATACACTGGTTAATACCTAAATTGTATGGGCTTTGTTTTTAATTATAATTAATACCAAATTACGTAGATCGTTTTTAGAAAATTTCCTAGAAGATTGCGATATATGTATTTTAAATTGATATAAAATTAATTAATATATGTGCATACTATAATTTATTACGTATATTAAATATTAGTATTTTGCAATGAAATATTTTTGACCTCGTCACGGGATCAAAGCGACCCTGGCAAAATGCTCGGTAATGGCGGGAGCCTCTTTATCTGCCGAACACAATGAAACAGCTGTGCAAGCAAAACAAGAGACGGCAGTGGAATTTGTTGTGGAAATGTCGACTTTCTCTACGCTAAATAGTTATTATTAACAAATAATCTCTAAACTTATTCTTAATAAATTATTTTCGGCGCTACGTTTACTCTACAAATTATATTTGAATTGCATATAGTTACGTTGGAGTGCTCACATTTTAGTTAGAGGGACGCTGTACGATATTTTTGGCAGCAGGTTGTAAAGAAACATCACTTGGCCATCATGATTTTGTGTGTGTGTGTGAAATGTCGGTGTGAATCTCTGCCTTCACAGTGAATTAAATACATTGCATTGTGTGTTTCCCATTTATTAATAAATTCGAAAATAATTAAATGTATGAAAATTTGCAAGTAATCATTGAACACGCATCGTATGTGAAATGATAAGTGACGTTTTTGTTAAATAAATGTAGAGACGGGATCGTGTGAATTTGTTTTAATAGGGAACGTGGGGAAATTAAATCGTGAAGAAATGATGAAAAGCAGTGCGATGCCGAAAAAAGAGGGGAAGATGCGGATCCGCGCCTTCCCGGTAAGTCGTTTTCCATACACAAATTGATAAAATGATGGATAGATAGGTTAGTCCTATGAGCCACGGTCACGTCCCATAACCAGCTGTTGTTCATTCATCGGCGGCTGTTTACCTTTGCTTTTTGTTTATATTTTACACATTCCATTGTATTCCGGTGGTTTCGTGTGTGATATAAATTATAAGTTTACTGAGGTGCCACGATAAATAGTGCATTACGGCTCATGTGTACCCATCGTATTTCGATACAAACCCGTAATACAGAGTACAGTTGTTCGTTCGCTTAGTTCCTTGTGTCATTTTCATTCTAATTTCATCGTATGCATGCTCACGTATTGTTTTAAAACGAAATACCTATGGCCACACAAATAAAGGACGGAACACTACAATTATACTTTTATTAATTGATAATCAAGACTAAAATACTGTGTGCATTGGAACGTTTAACAATGTTATGTCTACAAGGGTAGCAGCATTCATTGAAGGCATTTACATTAATTTATTAATAAGATACTATGTGGAGAACTGTTGCAAAGGTATTTTTATCATTATTTAGCATTTATAGCATTTGGAAATGTTCAAGGTCAATTCTTTCAATTTTCTGCTTAATTTATAAAGTTTGATTGTCATTGTTATTTTGTGTTAGAGGCATACATGAAATACTAGGCAAACATAAAGTTCAGTGAATATGACTAGTTTAGGTGATGTTTGAATAATATAATCATATAATGAGCATTATTATACATGTATAGTTGACGTAACTGGAAGGAAACGTAATGACAATTCATGTCGATCACTCTACCTAGATTGAAAACATTTGAACAAGATATATTTTGATTTATGACAAAATTTTCCAGTAAATATCTCTTTGAATAATCGTTCTATATTGTATTTAGCATATATACACTCGAAAGTTGTAATATTAGAAATTATTTTTATATATAGATAAATTGAAGTGTAATTTATATTCAATGACTTTACGAGGGACTAGCTCTAAATGGAGAGAAGTCGGAGATTTGAATACTGTATGTGTCAAGCATACAATTATGATATTAATTTATTATTACTGATAAAAGTTATAAATAGAACTATATATAATATGTGTGTTTGTTGCTGCAGATGACTATGGACGAAAAGTATGTGGAGAGTATATGGATTTTATTGAAAAATGCCATACAAGAAATACAGAAGAAGAACAATTCCGGGTTAAGTTTTGAAGAACTATATCGGAATGCATACACCATGGTTCTACACAAACATGGGGAGAGATTATATACAGGACTTAAAGAAGTTGTCACTCATCATTTAGAATCCAAAGTAAGAATATTTATATATCATTATACGTGCACAATATTTTACGTTCAGTTCTATGGGTACGTATGTACAGGATATATCATTTACCTATATTTCGATCTGTTTCTGTTACAATTAAATGTTATATTGTACGCACAACATGGTTATTCTATATTCTTCGTGTGTGCTGTAACAATTACTTGTCTGCAAATAGAAAATATATGTATACGAATGATCAGATTAGTTATTTTTTTTTTTTAATTGTGAGTTGATGGAATGTACATTTAGGAATAATATTTAGAGTTAAACATTGGAACTATATGACGATATAATTCTTTGTATTTTGTACCCTCCAAAGCCCAGTTTGTAAATAAGATAACAGGACATAGTGCACTGTTCAGATGGATATTTTTCTTATATCCCTGTACAAATATTTTGATACAGACTGCCATACAGCCTACCAGTGAAATAGTTGAAATACCAGTGCACAATAATTCAATGAAATGTACCATCAATGTGGCTTTGTTTACGTAATTAGATATGGAAATTAATTAAGGGCTGTGAACTACGTTCTCCTAGATAACTTAACTCTATTAATAACGAATAATAATTTGCAGTATCAAATTACAATTACTGGCGAGATTAAAATGAGCAACGTTGTATTTTTATCAACGAACTGTTATTAACCTTAGTTTAATCTTGTCTTTGCAATCCTACACACGATATTAGAGCGACCTTCTAGTTGCATCAAATATGTAATATCATTTATGTAAACGGTGAATTGTATGTTAATCTAATTCTCTAAATATTTTATATATGTCATTTGATATCTATATTCATAATACACTGAATAGTATTTTGTAATAGCTATTTTTTGGTTCTTACAGGTCAGAGAAGATGTACTAAAAGCTCTCCACAATAATTTTCTACTAACGTTAAACCAAGCATGGAATGATCATCAGACGTCTATGGTGATGATCCGTGATATACTGATGTACATGGATCGGGTGTACGTGCAACAGAACGATGTGGACAATGTGTACAATCTCGGACTGATAATATTCCGCGATCAGGTCGTACGTTACGGCTGTATACGAGATCACTTGCGTGACACCCTACTCGATATGGTGATGCGAGAACGTAAAGGAGAAAAGGTGGATCGTATCGCGATCAAAAACGCCTGCCAAATGTTGATGGTGTTGGGTATCAATGCTCGTACCGTGTACGAAGAAGACTTTGAACGTCCGTTCTTGCAACAATCCGCTGAATTTTATCGAGTAACTATAGCTTTTACTTTTGACATTAGTATGATAGATCAGTTAGTTGAGTGTTGTAGAATTACAGTGAATTGTTGTTACGTGTTTCAGATGGAAAGCCAGAAGTTTTTAGCCGAAAATAGTGCGTCCGTTTATATTAAAAAAGTAGAAGCCAGAATAAATGAAGAAGCGGAGCGAGCAAAACACTATTTAGACGAGTCCACCGAACCTAGAATTGTAGAGGTCGTAGAGGAGGAACTGATCAAGAAACACATGAAGACCATCGTTGAGGTGAGTAATGTTACATCTTTATTGCAACTAATTGCACTGGCAATATGTACTTTGTATATCAATGTATTGCTGATTACAATGATATGAATCCAGCCTACTTATATGACTAAATGTTTGTTTGTAATCACAGATGGAAAATTCCGGTGTAGTGCACATGCTAAAGAACCAGAAGACTGATGACTTAGCGTGCATGTACAAGCTATTCGGCCGTGTAACCGACGGCCTGAAGACAATGTCCGACTGTGTGAGCCACTACTTGCGAGAACAGGGCAAAGCTCTGGTGCAAGAGGAGGAAACCCAGCCGGCTACAAACGCAATCAGTTTTGTGCAATCATTACTAGACTTAAAGGATCGATTCGATCATTTCCTCGTCAACTCGTTCGCCAATGATAAGATATTCAAACAGATGATCGCTTCCGATTTCGAACATTTCCTCAATCTCAATCCAAAGTCACCGGAGTACTTGTCCCTGTTCATTGATGATAAACTAAAGAAAGGAGTTAAAGGAGTAAGTTTTACTGACAATCTCTTCCGTTTAAAAACAAGATCGTCTTTTGGGCATGTAGTTGAAAGTGTGGTAATACAACGTTTTTGTTTTATCTTTTTGTTATTGGCAGATGACAGAACAAGAAATAGAACAGGTGCTGGATAAATCTATGGTTATGTTCAGATTTTTACAAGAAAAGGATGTGTTTGAACGATATTACAAACAGCATCTCGCCAAACGGCTTTTACTCAACAAATCAGTTAGCGATGACTGGGAAAAGAACATGATCTCAAAACTCAAAGTAAGTGTAACCATTCGTTGTTCCTATTGCGCTGTCAAGCTTAATGACTGTTTATATAATCTATTTTACAATACGTTCCAAGCATTGTTTCATAGTGTTGGTATGATTTAGACTTATATCATTTATTATTTGCATAGAAGACTTATTCGTCGTTTAATAATGCCAATATCAAAACTTGGTATAAGATGGATGAGATTAGAGAAGATATTGAATAACATTAGTTCGTTTTATCATGAAACTGTTCACTTCATTATCATCCATGATTCAAAATTCTCCCGACTGTTACATGTAAGATCCTGAACAGATCCTTGTACTTATCCTATCAGTAGACATACATTAATAAGAACAATGCGTGTTACATATAACAGTCACTCATTTCTTTATAATTAGTTTATACAGTCGTGAGAATTTTGTAACTTGTTTTTTCTTTACTTGAATTCCATATATTAATGTATGTCTATTTTGTATTAAACTATTCAAATTATATAAATTGTTTCAGAACGTGAGCAACAATTAATTATACATTATGATTCTAGTACAGTAAACTGTTAGATATTTCGATATTTTACTGATACATTATATATCACTCGTAATTGATGTTCTGTTCCGAAATACTTTTAATCACTTGTATATGTAACATGAAGTCGTATCATGTGAAACGTGATTGAATAACATTGTTGTGTTGTAGACGGAGTGCGGCTGTCAGTTCACCTCGAAGTTGGAAGGAATGTTCAAGGACATGACCGTGTCGAATACAATTATGGAAGAATTCAAAGAGCACATAATGACTTCAGGAGTAAGTGCTAGTACAGTAATTGAATTTGAGAACTAGGTACACAAGTATGTACATTTATACATCGTTGTGTATAATTACAGACAAATCTACATGGCGTTGATTTGAGTGTACGTGTACTGACCACGGGATTCTGGCCAACACAGAGCGCCACCCCGAAATGCAGTATCCCAACAGCACCTCGGAATTCTTTTGAGGCCTTTCGTAGGTTAGTACTGATTTTATTGTATTAAAATTGCTTTAGGCAGAGACAAGTGAATACTAATTATTCTATTAATATTCATTCATTCACTGACAGGGAATGTAAAGCTAGTATATAACGGTAATTAGTTTGTAACACCTAATTGCACTAGATCATCTATTAATTAGATGTGCTAGTTTATAATGAAGACACTTGTCAGATACTCCAGCTCTGTGTATATTTTCGTTGTTTCTGTTTACAGATTTTATTTAGCAAAACACAGCGGCAGACAGCTGACTTTGCAGCCCCAGCTTGGCTCGTCAGACCTGAACGCGGTATTCTACGGACCGCGCAGAGACGAGAGCGAGAGCAAGGAAGGCGCGTGCACGTCCACCAGTGTGGCGACTAGCTCGTCCCGCGTTCAGGGTCCCCGTAAACACATCATCCAAGTGTCCACCTACCAGATGTGCGTGCTCATGTTGTTCAACAACCGTGACAAACTCACGTACGAGGAGATACAGAATGAAACAGACATCCCGGAGCGTGATCTGATCCGTGCGCTACAGTCTCTGGCGATGGGCAAAGCCACGCAACGTATCTTAATCAAAAACCCGCGCACCAAGGAAATTGAACCGTCCCACGAGTTCTACGTGAACGATTCGTTCTCGTCCAAGTTGCATCGCGTCAAGATCCAGACGGTCGCGGCGAAAGGCGAATCCGAGCCGGAACGACGCGAGACAAGGAACAAAGTGGACGAGGATCGTAAACATGAGATTGAAGCAGCTATCGTGCGTATCATGAAGGCAAGGAAGCGAATGCCGCATAACATACTCGTTGCCGAAGTGACGGAGCAGCTGAAGAGTAGATTTTTGCCGTCGCCAGTGATTATTAAAAAGCGGATAGAAGGATTAATTGAACGTGAATATTTAGCTCGTACGCCTGAAGATCGTAAGGTGTACACGTATGTGGCTTGAACTGAACACATAACAATTTTCAAAAACCACAACATCAACAACAACCAATACCAATACAACAACATCAACTTTAACTACAGGAACAACAGCAATGATTATTACTACAGTTATTCGTACAGTGACAATGTAATGTTGACATGGATGATGATGATGATGATGACGACATGACCGATAATCACAATGATTTATATGTTGATGATCAGTCATCAGTATCTGTTCTGCCACAGACGATATAATTCCTAATACTACTCGCTATTGTAAATCGCAGCCAGAGATGCGACGTGTCTGCCATCTATTGTCGGAACATTTATTATTCTCGCCCTCCGAAAATACAACAAAACATTACAAACAACTGTAGAACATGCGGCATGCGATGATGTAACATTCGAGTACATATTCCGTTGTTCTGACTGCGTATTGATATATAGCTAGTGTTAATAATTAATCTTTATCTCCTAGTTGATGCATATAATAATAACATATTTAAATTATTCCAATAATAAATACGTATAAATAAATTAAATGAATTTTACAAGTCGCTAATATTGTAGTGTCTCTCCGTATAGCTTGTTTGTTTGATTGATTTTCTGGATGGCCGTACCGTCGGCTATACCTAATGTTTATTGATAATGTTTATAACAGTATTTTGGTTATGATAATGATAATATTCGTACTACGTACGTACATACATACGTATGTACGTACGTTGTGATACAAGCTCCTTCACTACACTACTACATATACACAACGCTGTTCGGTTCGGTTCGGTTTGGTTTGGTTTCAGGACATGTCCTGTCATGTTTCGCAACAGAGCATACAATATATCCAGTAAATGGATTGGATTGGATGATATTGAAGAAAAGTATTCGGTGTGTACATACAAATACATAAATGAATCTGGAGAATTATCATTGGAAAAATTTTATTAACATGTCTTTTTTTTCATCAAACAATTAAAAAACTTCCTGCAGTTATGTTTTTCCTTCAATTTTCAGGGATTGACAATTTTCTGAAAAATATGACTGTAGTATGTACTGGAAGATTTTTTGAATCAGAATAATAAAATATGTTTTTGATAACATTTCCATACTATCATTATATTTTTCAATTATTATCATTAATATTATTATTCTTGTTGTGTAATTTATCATTTTCTGTGTTGATTTAATTTTAATCAATCAATCATTCAGTTGCTTTAGTTTCGCACATTCATATAATTTAATTTAAAAATTTATGATAAAATTGATTATACAGTTTTGTAACTTTTATTTGTTATCAAAGTGTACTATTTACTCATTACTAATTGGTATTTTTTCAAATAATTCTAATAAACCATTTTTATTTCTAAAATTTTGTCGAATTTTACAGAGATTTTCTAACATATTTTCATACCGGCATTTCAAATTGGAACTGAGTTTAATTTTGGTTTCCTACAAATATTTAATATGGAAAATTTTTGTTGTGGAAATTAGTAGTCTAAAATAATCCGGACAGTTATATTTCATTTTTTGGTAGTTCCGGTTTCGGTTGGAGACCCTGCTTCTCAAATAATTAGTAACTTTCGTATATAACCTTTCTTCTTAATTATGGTGTAACAATTCATCTAGTAATTGGATAGATCATCATGTAACTATTTAGCTTTAATTCGTGCAATGAAGTGTTTTTTCTTCTTTTTACTGTATTGTTTGTTATCAATGATGTTTGAATATTACATGACTCACGTAGTTATGTAATGCGGCAGCAGTGGCGCGCTGCAGCAACCTGTCATTTGGTGTCATTCTAGAGATGGCAGCAGCCAGAGAATGTGTTAGTGCGTGTTGCATGTTGTCGGTTACTTGTAAATAATGCCGTAATAAACACTGATGAACCATTTTACTCGATGTTCTAAATATATGTGAAAATTAAGTGCTTTTTATATAGTAGTATTTAAATAAAAAATAGTGTATATAAGTGACATGTGAGTGTGTTCGTTTAAATATAAATTTAGATTTTGCATATTATAAAAGGTGAGTTTCTCAATTTTCATATTACTTTTGCATTGACAAATTATTATTACACTCTGTTAATTATTAGTTTGCAATTTCTGTAATAATAACAGCAGTTACATTTTTTAATTCATAAATTTCGTACATAATTCAATATGTACTTTGATTTATTTGGTTAGGCTTTATTACAGGTCCTTATTAAACTAGATTTTCTATCGGATTTTGTGTTTGAAAATAAATATGTAGGCGTTTTCACGATTAACCCTACCTACCTAATCTTTGACTCAATAGTTTGTTTGATATGTAATCGCCGGCATGATTTTTCCGCAAACATTGATTCGTGTATTTCTTCCGTTGAAATATTTCTTCATATTAGCATATTTATTTTTAGCTAAATAGTTCGTTAATACATTTTCTATGTTAAAATCTAATTTTATTGATAGCTCATTATAAAAGGCCAGAGTTCTTACTCAAAATATTGAAACTGCCTGAATGTGTATATAAAATATCCGTATGAAAACTGCAAATTATCTGTTAATATTTAGAACTATACATGTACTTCTGTAACAAATAAACTAAAGTTTACATTACTATTAATCCCTTGATACAAAAATAACGACTGTTTGTGTTAAATTACTTGTTTAGACTATGTAATGACATTCGCGACTTACGCATAGGAAACTCATCAAATATTTATATATTAACCTAAATATTCAATGAGCCAGTTATAACATTCGTAATCATCTTAATAATGAATAAAAATATAAGAGCTCAGATTCATAGCAATTTCATTTAATACTAATTGCAATATTTTGATATTAAAGATTGAATTCGTTATATCTAATACCACACTATTGCGGTAGATACTTTGTCAAAAATTAAATTTCTTATCCGTTAATACGTAAAACAAGATACCTATGCCCAAAAAAATCAGAAAAATTACATAAAAATATGGTATTATAATTTGTTTTTCTATTATTCTTGAATAATTTACAGAATGTTTATCAAATAATATTTTTATGTATCGAAGTATCGGAATATATATTTACATTTCATGATAAAAATTAACCAACAATAGACATAGTAAAACTTGTTTAACATAGCTCAAGTTCAGTTATTTCCTTTGTGATTTGGAGATAAATTAATAAATTACATAAAAAATGTTTGTTAAATATTGTATTTTTTTGTTTTCAGAATATTTAATCATCATGGCCAACTATTTCCTGTGCATGTGTCTTTTGAGGATAGCGCTACCAATATGCCTTACTTTATGTGAGTAATTATCTGTGCATAATATTATTTTTCCAGGTGTAATTTTATTAAAAATGGAGGCGTGGTTGCTATATATTTCGCTACATGGTTCCGATACCTTCTTCAAAAATGATGTCACGCATTGACTGCGGAAATAGCGTTTAGAAGATTTTTTTTTCATCAATAACCGGTTTTCGTACTATCAAAAGCTAGATTGCCTTTACGGGACACTGATTTCAAATTTGGATAGAATCATTCTAAAAGACGGTTTTATACCACACTGAGCGATATAATCACAACATGAAGTGCTCTGGTATTCTTAGCGATTGTATTTTGATTATTGTAAAATCTGTACATTAATGCTATTAGCGATATCGGATTAATCAAGTAGATATTTTTGAAACCTTTGAAGTGCACACTCGATATGTCAAGTGGTGAAAAATAATTATTAAGACATTTATGTAATAATTTGTTCGGAATTATATTCTTTGTTTTGAAAGACAGCTATAAACAATTATATGAATTATAAATGTTAGGCTAATTAATTAGTAATGTTTAATCTAATTTAATTGTTTCTTTTTTCAAATACACCTAATCCTTATTACACGGCCCCACTTTATATGACTTTTCTTTAAAACGATTTTTTTGTAATTATGGTTAATTTTCGATTTACAATTTTTCAACATACGGCCGAAAAGTCGAGAAATCTCTTTTTATTTCTTGCGTCTTTTGCGGCCGACTTTCCCAGAAAGTATTTCGGCCGTATAGCGGCTTTTGAGTGTAAATGCATATGAATATATGAGTGTAAAATTTTGCTAGTTAAAACTATACATTCACTAACACCATATATGAGAATATAATTTATAGTAACTTTTTCTTTAACTCCTATATTTGGATTTGTACAGTTCTCTTTATAGATCTATAGATTGACTGTATTTATTTTGTAAGAGCTGTACATGATTAATAGTTCCGTAGTTTCCTCATTGTGCAAGTTCAAAACCACGTTGAAAGCATCAGGTGTTATTCAGAGCGTAACACATACTGTTATTGCACGTGTACTGTACATTTCTCATCTAAATCCGTCATATCTACAGTATACCAACTTTTTTACATTTATATTTCATTTTATATGTTATCATATATGTGAATTTGATACATATTTTATCGAATATTTTACCGTGTTAAATTGTGTAAAAATATTCGTAAAGTAAAGTTATATAATAAAGTAAAAATATACTTTCTTATACACAGTATAAGGAAGTATTGTTTTTAATGTAAATATCAGTATATGTATGTCTAATCATGTCCCAGCTAAACTCGTTCTGTAAGGTTAATTTGTTTATCATAAGAATACTAAATCTGTTTCAAAATCGGGTATCTACTAGTTATAGTACTAGAACACGTACATGATAAAAAAACAAATATTAAATCAGTTTCAGTGAGAATAATATTATTGTAAAATACGGTGATAATTTCTCAATCAGGTCATCTCATTTATGTTTGAGGTTAAAGACATTCATGTGTTTCATTTATTTTTAACATTAATTGTTATTACTATCACTTTTTCTGATAGCGTAACTTCAAAGACATTTTCTGGGCGAACGCCAGTAAAATATTAAATCATTTAACGCAAGTATCTGTCATGTTAACTAGATTAACGTCAATGATAATATCATGAACATATTATATACAACAAAACAAGCTGTTACATATCATACATCAGTGTTAATTAAAATTAGACCATAAATATAAACAGACTTTTTTAATCATTCATACACACCTACATATATGCATTTACTATCGAGAATTTCAGTTTCATGGTTGATAGTTTTAGTATATCCAATGTTTTTTGAAATGTTGATATAATGCAGATTCTATTTTTGTCTTTCCATATGTTAGTTCACCTATTATATATTCAGTGCCCTAAAATCGAAAGTGATTCGTCTTACGGTCAATTACCTTTATAATGATTTTTTTTTGTATTTTAATGGCTCTTGACGTTAGAGTATAGCGTTTGTTGGCAGTAAAAGACATCGATTGTTTGAAGCAAGGATTGTGTATTATTGACAGAGCCGGATTTAATTTAGGCACCTATTAATCAAATAAAAACTAACGCTTATGTACTATATTTATGAAGTTTTGTATATGAAAAGAATATTTGAAACAAACCTTTTTTTGTGACACAGTGAGTCTTAATAGATAATAAATGTGTCGAATTGTCTTTATATACTAAATGGCTATAATTATTAATAGCTATGACTAATTTCGAAGGTCGCAACCCCATTTTATATCATGTCTTGATAACGGTGACATTAGACTTTATCAATTCTAAATAAGTTTTGTTACAAATTTGTACTTACATTGGTACGATATGGTGGTGTTACCAGCATGAAAATATGAACTAATTTGTAATATACTGGTTCGTTACAATATTATAGTAGAAAAAGATATTTTGTTTTATATATATATATATATATATATATATATATATATATATATATATATATATATATATATATATATATATATATATATATATATATATATATATATATATATATATATATATATATATATATATATATATATATATATATATATATATATATATATATATATATATATATATATATATATATATATATATATATATATATATATATATATATATATATATATATATATATATATATATATATATATATATATATATATATATATATATATATATATATATATATATATATATATATATATATATATATATATATATATATATATATATATATATATATATATATATATATATATATATATATATATATATATATATATATATATATATATATATATATATACCGTGTGTCTCACGACGATCTACACATAGGACGTTACGCGCTCATTTGATTTTTTAATTCAAAATATTAATCTGATTGTTTTTGTTTTGAAGTGTCAAACACTACTCCAAATAAATAGTTATTTCTTAGTGCACTAGCTGTTGATTGCATTTTCTTTAATTTAGATTTCACTTTCTGTTTGTTTTTCTTGATAAAATTTGTTAGAATGTCACAAATAAAATAAAATAGTAAACGTCAAATTGACAATTATACTGTCTAAATAGTAAAAAAAAAACAAAAACAGTCAGATTAATATTTTGAATTAAAAAATCAAATGAGCGCGTTACGTCCTATGTGTAGATCGTCGTGAGACACACGGTATATATATATATATATATATATATATATATATATATATATATATATATATATATGTATATATATATATATATATATGTATATATATATATATATATATATATATATATATATATAATATTGTATATGAATATAGAAACCGCAATTGTAATATGTTGTAGAGGTGTTTGACATTGGCAGTGTTAGGTATCCAGACGTTTTATGAATAGTTAAAATAGTATAATATCTATTTTATAGTTTTCAATATGCAAAGGAGATGAAGGTCGGCATGAGTCAAGCAAAGAAAACAATCAACATACCGTACATTCCCAAGTCATCAACATTTGCAACTTGTATCTGATTCAATGTCAGATTCTTAGAAACAAACATTCACTATTTCTCTTAAAATAAGTTATAGTGAAACTATTATCCATATGTTGGAAATTTAATTGTTTCTTCGTAGTTATTTTTTTTTCAATGGATGTATTTTACCTGTTAAGGTACACTGTTATCCAAAATATAGCTACCACATTTAACTAACGGCATCTATCACAAATAAGCTTATATGTTTTATAGGTCAATTATTCATTCATAAATATCAATAAAATACCTACGTGATAAAATTGAACATGATAAATTTACATAATTATATCTCGTATTGACTTACTGACGTTTGAAGTATTTTTTGTCAAGATTTTTTTAAGTCTTAATACATTTCACAAAACTGATTTGGAAAATATCTCTTTTTCGTTAAATCTGGTTTAATGATATTAACACAGATATTTTTCGTGATGTAATAATCGTCTAATTGGGTATCAAAGTTAATGAGCAGTTTGTGAGTAAATTTATACACATAGATAAGCATGTCCGGTAACCCATACTATGCCGGCACTGTATATATAATGATGATGTCATAGGCTTCTTTAGTTTTCGCAGTCCCGTGTCTGTCTGTAAGTGGATGTTTCATGTAAATATGTTGTTTTCCACGGAATAAAAATTATCTATGACTACGAATACAGCCTTGGACATGCATGGTGTGAAGTTCGCTATTGCATTATTTTAAATGTCATAAACATACAATGGAATTGTGGCCAAAATATAGTTTTACAAAGTGCTATTATATAGTTAGAGTTAGAGAACACATATTTTAAAAAATAAATTTTCATCACACATAGTTATTAATAATTTGAAATGATTGTTGGTTATATGAAAGAATATTTTTAAAGCTTACATTTTAGACAACGTGACTGAAAATATTTTTTTAAATTTTGTCGAAACTTTATTTTAATGTACATGTATGTTTTTTTAGATAGTCATGTTTTATAATGCAATAGTTGAATGGTAAATAGCTTATTATGTCATGCTATAAAATAGTGTATTCCCAGTTGTTATATTATATAAAACTTTTTTGTGTTTCGCAATATTTTACTTCGGATTGAATTTATATGAGTTATTTGATAACTTTAATATTTGTTCTCTTTTCGCCTTCTTGCGGTAATAAAACATTAGCGCTCTTTACATATTTATATTGATACCAAACTTATTGGCAAATGAGATGTTAAATGTAAGTTTAGTAAATTTAGATATTAATTATTACTAATTTATTATATACATAATATTTTCTAATAATAATGATAATAATAGTTTCTATAAATAATCTATAATATATGACTAAATTGACCTTGAATATTCGGTGTTCATGTATGAGTGCCTTTCAATAACTTGATTACGTGCGCCTATGAACTATTATCCTCCTACACAATTACAAAGAAACAATAGATGAATAATATGCGTTGCGGTATGAATGTATTGCTATAGCAGCTGGTATTTCACGATTAGATTAGAACTGAAAGTTTATTTTATAACAGTATTCACCATTTTTAGTGTAATTTCAGATTTGCAAGTACATATTATAATTCTGTATTATATTTCTTATATCATGCAATATAGATCTCATATAGGAGAATTAGTAATTTGCATTTCAGCCTCGCCGTGACTATAAATATTATAGTTTCTTTATTGCATAAAGGAACGTAATAAATTTAAAACAAACAGCAATAAATGCCTTCGGTGAGATATATTCAAGTTAAGTAGTTTTATTTCTGAATCGAGTTGATGCAGTTAACGATATTTTTATGACAGATCTTATATTAGTAGCAGAACTTTGCTGGCGACGTTCTGAATAAAAATATTTGCATTTTGATATTAAAATACGTGATCGAAATGGCAATATCTTAAATTTGGTTAGAAAATTCTCGTATCGAAAAGTAAGAAATCGTTTACTTTTATAATTTATATTTAATTTTTGTTACGAAGCAGTAAAATATTCGCAGGTGTATCATTGCATGTGATGTTTTTATTATCAGAATACGAAAACATTACACAGATATTTATTATTTACATTGTCCATGATAAATTGATATGATTTTATTTTAGATCAATAGTTTTTTTTTGTCTTATCAATATTTGTTTTTCGATTTCTATAAAAAGTCTTACTTATTTCGTTACAATTTTTGTCGTTATGCTAGTAGCTTCTACATACGTATTTCATGAATAATATCTTTTGTGTGTACTAATATATTAAAATTAATTTCGTGTAATTTAGATGTATGTGCATTACTTACGTGTTTAATAAATGAGCGCATTTTTAACCATTTGTTTACATTTATCTCTACATATACTGTCACGTTATATTGTACTTAAAACATCCGGGTAACATTGTATAAAATTAAAACATATTTAATGAAACTTGCCAACTTACATATCACAGAACTGTGGAATAGTCCTGCAAGCATATTTTATTTTGTTATGATGAAATTTTTCCTTATGTGTTGCTTGTGTTTTTGTTGAGAATCATTTTTAACCAAAGCTTCAGTTTTTGTTACGGAAACTTGACGCAGGATATTGATTTGGCGAACTGTCCGCAATACAGCACGCGAAATAACGTCTAGACAAGGGGATGCGTAGCTGTCTGACTCATACAAACCCTTTCTTCCCTTTCAGTTACAAGGAAAACAAAAATGTACGCAATATTCCAGACACGCAACATAAAAACTCTTATAACCGTTACGTTATTCGTATTTAATTTTATACTATGCTTATTAATTCGCTGAAATTCAAATGCATTACTCGTGATCATGTTGCTATATACAAATTTGAAATGAGCTGTCAAAAATAAATCTAAAAAAAAAACATGGGGCAATCCCATGAGAAATAGGTTAAAAAAATGTCTCGACAATCTGTACATGTGACTATCGTACACCGTGCCACGTCTGTGCGTGATTGTATGCCGGCGGATTTAGTTTGCACATGCACGTACGTGTGTATGTTACACAAAAATTCTCAAGTGAGATCGGCACATCACTGCCTCGCCCATATTTCAGGCTAATTACTTATATGTACATGTGTCGGCACGCATCCCAGATGATTATATCGCTAATTGAATTACGAGAGTCCGTTGTTACAATTTTGCAATGTTGCAACAGGGCACGACTCTCGAATACATGAATTCAAATTAATTAAACATTCACGAAAAACCGTGCAAGATATGATATGGACGTTTAACTGACAGTGCGTGATCAGCGAGACATGTTTCTCATTTTGTTTAATGATTTTTTTTTTCTGTGCGAATTCAATCAGTCATATGGATCTGGAATCACTTTATCTATGCAATAATCTCTGTGAAATCATGAGCCTAAACTGAAACACAATCATAGTTATACTTATAATCTAGTAAAATGAATTAGCATTTGGTAGATATAACTTATATTTTATTTATAATTTATGAATACTTGTAAATATGTAGATACGGTTCATGCAACTAACACTTTAAAAAATTATTTCATTATAATATAATAGTACATTATACACCAAGGGAGAGAAACCACTTATTTTTCCTGAGGTGTAGTTTGAAGCCCGAGGGCGAAGCCAGAGGGCTACAAATACATCGAGGGAAAAATGGTGGTCTCTCCCGAGGTGTATATACTATTTTTTCCACGTTTTGGGGTAGAATCACTTAATTTCATAAATAATGAATTATAATAAATCGGAGCGAAATTGCAATATTTAGAAGCCTTTGGAAACGTTTCCATGCAACGCGTACCATGACAACAGACATTTATTTACAAAAACCTTTGTTATTTTAAAAACTCCCTTCTGAAAAGTGTTTTCGTCCCTAGGGAGTAAATGCTTCATTTCTGTCCCGCGTTTGACGCCATAGAAACCGACTTCTACTCCCGGACGTGTAAAAAGATATTTAAACATGTTTTATGTAAACTGAGTTTAGTAGACTAGAAACCTTAATACATACATATATTATATATCTATAATAGATAAATATGTACATATGAAACTCGTAGTCATGTATCATGATTTGTGGAATATCAGGATTATTTTCTTTAATTATTTAATTTCTCAATAAACGCTTATCCGAAAAATATTTTATTTTTGAAATAAATCTAACGTGTTATGATATTATGTATATTATATTTGTAAATTCACTTTACTTCCAACTACACATACTACAAATATAATTACTTTATGTTGGATTGTGTCCAAAACTTTGCCTTTTGTATAGATTTTCTTGTATAGTAAATTCAAATAACATAAATTTTAAGTTACACGCTTGAACTGTATACAAAAATAAATATTGCATGTACCCGGGTGTTGGCTGTTACAATTATTTACTCGTTTAAAACCTGTTGCACTTGGAATAAAATCGGTTTGTTTACAGTAGATATCAGTTATGTATATCGCAATGTCTCATACATAAATATTTAAGTAAGTTTTTATCCAGTAAAATCTTGTATAATTATTATTAATAGCTAATTT
Source organism: Carabus problematicus (assembly GCA_963422195.1). NCBI lineage: Eukaryota > Metazoa > Arthropoda > Insecta > Coleoptera > Carabidae > Carabus > Carabus problematicus. The sequence continues at coordinate 14,761,165 of OY728582.1, forward strand.
AGTTAATAATAGAGAAGCAAACATTACAATGCATATTTTTAAAAAATACATTGAATGTGACATTACACGTAATATACATTTATAGCGCGAACTTTAGACTAAATACTTTTAATCAAATAATCTACAGTAATGTGTTATGTAACATGTGTTGCGATATCATTTACATATGCACTTACACACACACACTGGCTTCTAAGAATGTGCACTATTGTGGATTATGCACGCTGTGACTTCATTAACTTTGACCTCGAAACATTAATGTAGGTAGTAGGGTCAAAGCACTCTTTAGTTTTACGATTTACGAACCAAACGGCCAGCGCATATTTTACAAGGTTTTTTAGACATGGATAATTTGAGAATTCATTATATTCCTTATATGTAATTCGGTACTTTTAATTTTAGCAGTTCCACTCTGAATTAATTCATATGATCCGAGATGTTTAAATGGAAGAAATTTTTACAGAGTAATAAGAAATTTGTATGTATGGTGTATTTTGTTTCATTTTGAAGCGGTATATTTGTAATTCTTTGTAGAATATACCGATAATAAAACTTAAAGACGAGAATAAAATTTGTTTTGTATTATAAATGCTACACAACGGCATTTACAGGAAATTTGTTACAAAGTAAGAAATCGTATTCTCCACAAACAGTCGTAACTTGTTGAAACCGGTAGATCTGATGCTGTAGTGAATGTATTATATTATTTATATTCGATGAATCTGGGTCAGTAAACGAATTATCAGCCAGCATTCCTGTCAGATTTCGAAATGCAGACAAAACCTAAATAAAACACGGGTTTATTTTAAGGTAATAGCAGGAAATGTTTGCATGTAAGAGTATCAAAATAAATGCTGACATATAGTTGGGAGCCACGCATTCTGGGTGGGATACAGGATAATCAGGTTAAAATAGATAAATGATCTGGTTCACATATGTCGCTTCATCGAATAAACTACTCGATAAATGTTAACTGTCTCAGGCATGCCTTTTTTCACCATAACAAATGTATTAGTGCACTAAATATTTATTGAAAACTGTTGTGAAATAAAACTATTGTTTTTGTTTTTATTCTGCCTTATCTAATAGTAAATATTCACTGTACTTCATCACCTGACACTGCCGTGTTTTACCAACAAGGTACAATGTTATTTTACTGTTTAAAGTCTAGGATACAAGATGTAGTTTCACTTTCTAGTCGCCCTAATCATCGATCGAGTCGCGACGTCTCCGTTGCTCAACCCTCGCATAGAATCCTATTCTGCACAGGGAATTATGGAAGTATCGCATACACATACTCTTTGTGTTTTTGGTATTTCGCGGTGGATGCCCGTCGCGTCCCAAATAATGTCGGTACGACACGCACTGCTCTATGGCTAAATGTCACATGACGTAATTTGCTCATGCAAAGAAAAAATTACATTTGTCATTCTTCATAGTGCAATTATGAATATGCATTCCTGGAATCAGCATATTTTGGGCTTGTATGAAAATACAACGAATACTGAATTCATGTATTATTTTTAGATATTTGCCTAGGGATTACAATATTTAGTATATAGCTTTTAAAATATTTAAGTAAGTCAAGGTATCTTGACTAAAATAGGTCATCTTATCAAAGAATTGACAGAAGCTAAAAATCATGGTATAACTTCAAGTACTTTTTTTATATATGTTTTTAATTTTTGGTGTTTTTTACATTGAATTATCATAAGATTGTTAATTTGAGGTTAGGGTGTATTCGTTTAGAAATCACGACTGTACTGTACATGTGCCTACATGTGTATTTACATCAGTTCTAGTATTGTTAGCGCGAAATGATAAGATTTGCTAATGAATTAACGTGTAAAAGGGGGGCTTGCCATAGGGGGCGGATCATAGGCGGCACCCTGCCCCTGACCCACCACACATTTGCCCCTTTAACCAGGCTTGGTTAATCATTACATTTGCTTGTGTTTTGTTTTAATTAAATTGTACATTATGTTTCGACATGTGTTTTGTTTATATATATTTCTTTTCTCAAAGGATTCAAATGCAATTAAATAAATAATTATATAGTTGCAAGTTATGTTATATCGTTATTATTAAAACTGTTAAATGCCATTAATTTTTTTCACAACATTGCTTAAGCAATATTTTCTCCTTCTGCTGGAAGCGATCAATCAATTGGTTCGACGTTAATTGAATTATTAAATAATATATTGTATTCATCAAGCAATTCATTAACATATAACTATATAAAAATAACACAAGTTGTTGACTTTTACTAGTAAATCAAAGTTTATATACTATAATAAATTCGAATCTAAAAATACTTTATGAATATGTTTTTATGTTTTAGCTAGTACATGTAGATGGTGTTTATTTATAGATATTTACGGTGTAATTTTCCTAGAATTGTCAGATAACGCGCATATATGATATGTGCATCATTTTTCATGTTTGAGTCATTGTTAATACTTATTTTTATTATTATCTGCATATTTTTATGTTGCGATATTAAAATAAAAAAAGTGAATACATAGTACACAGTATGATAAAGTTATGTTATAATTTTTATCCGTAATTAGAATTGCTTTCTAGAAAAAAATTGTTAAAAATAACGTTTTGCTTTTATATTTATATTTTCATTTCATAAAAGGATTTTCAAACAATATCTGTATGATCTTATCTACTATAGTTATTGTTTCTTGTCCATACTGTGTATGGTTCTGTGCAGTTCTGTGTTTCTGTAATCTGCCATCGACTTTTCTAACCTAATTTCCTGGCCTGACCCATTTACCGAAAAGTGACAGTTAATGTTTCGCACCATATCGGTCGTAGGCGCATCAATAATATTCAGGCCAACCCAATAGTCGATCGTCCCTAGACACAACGTTTTAGTGATTATATACAGGGACGTACTTAGCACCTGTCCTTAAAGTAAATAATTTTTATATTTAAATCAAAATACAATCATGTAAAATTCTATTAAATGTTATACCATTTTTTGAAAAAATTATAAGGGCAAAAACGTATTTGATCTAATTTAATATTAATTCGAATTTAATCCGGAAAAAGCTTAAATCAAATTACAAAATTTATTACAACCATTTGCTTTTAGTTTCGTTTTCGTTTTAGTGTTTGACAAATCAATTATTTGATAACGTATTATTCATTCTATTATGATATTCGATATTCCTGTAACATATGGAGGAGATGCTTGTTTTTATTCACGGTGATATGGTATTTTATTGACTCTGAACAAATATGTATTTAATAATTTCGATTTGAGTGCGCAAAGAGATAAAAGAGTCAGTAAACAGTAAACTTTCCGCTGCGAAATTGTTTTGTGTCGATTATCTCGTTTCAATATTAATCATATTTCAGGCTGTAAATTACTTTTTTTTATTACATTGTCAATTATCGTTATTCAGGTTTCTTATCACCATTTTGCATTTATTCGCTCACCCAAGTTTATTATTGCAATTTTTAGTAAATATTTTGAATAACAGGCGAACATGTACAATGTGTAAGAATTTGCCACTCCATCAATGGGAATGGCGACATATTATGTATATATGTGTAACTTCTGTACAAGGTTTACTATTTTTGAAAAACCATATTTTCTGAAATGGTACTCTGTTGGTTTCATGTTTATGTTACTGGTTTTTGATTACCAGACATCAGAGTAAATTGTTTTTAAATGCGGTGTGAAATTAAGTCCTACCCTGCTATCTCGGGTTCCAACTCGTCCGTCTAGAAGCCATAAGGACGCGCACCGGTCCGGTGTCCTGATAAAAGGTTATTGGCAGTTCTTACTATGGTCGCACGGGGTAGTGTATCCACTTTCATGAATGAGACGAATCCATTGATTACTTACCCTCTCACTAGCATCGCATATGGGGCAATATATGGCATATCTATATCAAAGTATTACTATCACATTTCCTTCCTATTCTTTGTCTTTTGATTTCATTTGATCAGCATAAACATATGGTGGTCATGTTGAAATTTGGACAAGTCCAATTTCTGCGGCTTGAACCGAGCTGAACTGTCAGAAAAAATGAAAAATGTTGGTCACAGTTAAATGTCATGTTCTGGAATATGTCATAGGTCTCTTGATATGACAGATTTTTTATGAATGCCACGCAGTACATAAATGTGATTTAGTTTTTAGGGCAAGCCCATATATTTGAAGATATTTTTATATGGGAATTATATTTAGAGTTCGAATACACAAGGGAATATATAATTTATACATACAAATGTAATTTATTTTATTATTTTATCTTAAAGAAAATATATACTGTAAAATACACAGTAGCGAGGTGGGTTGCGAACCTCGTCGGCGCATGTGTATTTGTTAATGTTTAGTTTTTAAAAAAAATATTTAATTTAATAATAAAATATGAAACTTGATTATGTATATACAAAATGCTAACGTTTTATTTTTCTGTTTTGGAACTTACGCAATGTCCGATTTTTGATACTTTTTTTTCATGTTCCTAATAAGGTTTTTATTTTGCAGCAATAATATTTCGGCCATCAATGTTGTCCGCAATGTACCTGCTCTTACTGTTCTACCTTCCAATTGTTCCTGTGCCGACACCTCGTACTATGGCAGGTGAGTTCAGTTTTAAATGGTTTTTGTAAGCCCATTTACCGAATGCGTCTGAGATAAGTTATAATTTTTGATAAACTATGTTAATATTCACATCTGGTCGTCCTTAGTCTTATTTAGAAATTCCTGTCAGCTTATACATATGTACACATGTGCTTCTCTGTTTATAGGACATACGGGGTGCTACCTGAAAATAGTGATCTGCATATCGTTTCTCACCGCAGTATCCCAGTTAGCGTTCCAAATAGTTTTGTTATCGCTACAGCCCTACGCGCACATATTCGAGGACTGTGATTTCTTAGAGCGGATACTAAGACACGTAGGTTTTGTAAGATTAAATCATTTATCAGCCACCGACGTTATACAATGGCTATCGCCGGAAATCATCATGCTGTTTTCCTCTATCGGCATCTATGTGGGCTGTTCCAAACTAGCCGCCAAACGAACAGAAACTCCGTCTGCAACGGAAGAGGGCGAAGCGCCTGTTGAGAAACCAAAGAAAAGGAAATTTGGTTTTGTTGTTATTGTCGGTAAGTCTTGGTAAATGGACATTTTGTTGCAGACTATCCCTGTTTTTCAGAATGAAATATTCAATTGTTTTCTTGTACTAACAGGTAGGTACGTTGCGCTTGCATCACTGTGCATTGGCGCTTGTCTACGTCCATCTGTCCAAGGTGGATTTTATTTCTTAATATTCCTGGGTGCTGCAACATGGTGGGCTTGTTACAAAGAACTGAGGAAAGCTTTCGCCATTGTCTGTCGAATTGTGATGGTAGTACTATTTTTCCATATCTCAGTACTCTACGCGTACCAGTTCCAGTGGCCGCAAGAGATGGTAGAATTTAACAGTACTTATTCCAGGTACTGCTGGCACAATATATTTATTTTTCATTACTGTTATTTTCTGTGAAAAATATATTCCCAATATTTTTTTCCTTAGTTATTCTTTAGAATCTCATATTTTTTTACTGTATTGTCCTCGAAAATGTATTGAATGATCGTTCATTGATAATTTCTTTACTAATGATGATACACTTTATTGTTATTGATAGGTACTTCGGTTTAACGAGAATTATGAGTGTCGACTGCAGCGATCCGAGGTCTATAACATTCAATGACCTGGAATGGACCAGTTACCTGAATCCAATATGGCTACTCTGGCTGTACTATATTCTTGGTTTAGAATCGAAATTGTTACTTATGCCACAGGTAAAAACAGAGGTACATTCAGTAAGCTGGTTAAATTACGATATTTGTGGTGTACGTCATAAAGCATATTTCTCATGGGAACAAATTGAACGAATTATTTTGAGTAAACGGAATTGTGTTTGTCAAATACATATAGAACAGTAATGACAGGAATCTTGGTTAGGAAGAACTTGGTAGTGGACAAATGACATTTCATGGGTATACATTTAGGGCATTTTAGGTACTCTAGACTTATATCGATTACTACCACAAATATCGTACTTTCAACTTTAAAAACAATTCAACACTTATCTATTAACAACAATACTAATCACAATCGTTCTTGTTTTCACTTGATCGCGTGATCAGCAGCATCTCACCGCCACTAAAGGGCCTTATAACTATGTTGTGCAGTGTTCTTTACTAAAGTTACTAACAACTTTCAGGCGCAAAAGAAACCTGGAACATTCTCACGGCTTGATGGGAGCTTTAATGGACCACTGCGGCGACAATTGTCACAACGGTTGTCGAACAGACGTCTGGCTAGGGCTGGAACTACACTTCATCGCTGGCAAAGTGCTACTCGGAAAGTCCGAGTAAGCTTAGTACTCTTCACTCAAATGTAGTTCGTTTGCACCTCCACGTAGACGTTGGTACATAACACTAGTCATATCCGTAGTTGAATTCGTAGACTTGAAATTTAGAAACGTATTTATTTAGAATATGTATTTCTAGTGTTGAACCGTAGTTTCAATTTAGATATGTGCTGTCGTATTTAGATTTGATGTTTATACATATTGTGCTGAACTTAAAATTAGCCTTTAATTGAATAGTAATGCATTTATAAATTTAGTATTCGCTGCACATTTGATACACTTATTTATTTTCACATAGTAGTGTTAATAAAATGGCGGTTTTTGTAAATTACCTATTGAATTTTTCAGACTATAGTATCATAATGGCTTTTTTACGATTTAAACTAGAATATATCGAATTTTGCTTTGGTATTTTTCATATTGGATAGAAAGTGTATGTTTTAGATTTGTTAAAGTCTTGTTCTTTATATCGTGTAGAGTGCACCCGACATAAGGTGGCAGCTGAGAGAGAAATCTTGGAAGGTAGGTGTGAACCGTGCACCGTCATTCAGTATATCACAGCAGTATATCGTAGAAAGTAGATAGATTTATGTGTCACTGCGTATCTGCAATTCAGCCGCCACCTTATGTTGGTAGAGCTCTACATACAATTTCAATTTATTATTACTTAGAAGTTCTAATTGGTAAACAAGAAATTTATCAGTAAATACTATTAACACATTCGTATTGAACACTAGAGTATGTACAAATTCAATGTTGGTATATTTTAACGTCACAATGGTACATTTTTGTTTGTATTGGTTCCTGTATAATATATTAGATTTTTTATTTAAATTATAATTCGATAACAATTTTTAATACATAATTGTTATGTACCAGATTTGTAGATACACACAGAAGACACTCATTTGATCTTTCACAGTTTATATTACGTATACTTATACACTTTTCAGCTTTGCTTGTCTATGTGCAATTTATATTTTCAGCTACTTCTAGTTACTATCTAGGTATACTTGAAGAAATCTTCCATGTACATAATTTTCATTTTACCGAATGTGATTAATGAACTCTAATTTTTTGTTCAGTTCGTTTGATGCTTGGCTTGGATTTTAGGTTTTAACAGAGGCTCACTTGCCATCTGAGAAAACTCCAGTATGTATTTTATTTTTGCTTTAATATATAGTTTTACATCGAATCATCTGAACAATACAAATATCAACACTATTACTAATTAAAAAAAAAACATCAATTTATATATTTAAAAGGCTAGAAATTCTATTGAATTAGTTCTGTAACTTTATAAAGTGTAATTTATAGTTGAAACTGGGTGTTCATGTTGGTATTGTGCTGAAGATTTCATGATTATAAAAAAAAGCAATATACATAATTATAAGCAGCGATTTAACATCGCCCATAATTATTATTATAAATTAAAAAGTACACACCTGTTAAATAATATCATCAATTTCATTACTTTAAGAAAGAAAGAATCAGCCATAATATTCCATTTTATTTTACTTGCATATTTAAGTTATAACGCATGATGAATGCCTATGATTATATAGATGTTTGCATGTGACATTAAAATAAAGTATATTGATTGCTTTATATAAAATATGCACGAACGTAACGTAGAAGTAAAGTAGTTGATTTAATAATTGACAGCTGATCAGGGGAGTGAGTCCGTCTCGAAAGTACGGTTCCGGTCACTCAAAGTCCGGTTCGATATTACAAGACTCAACCGGTAGTGTTACAATAACCGCAGATGGACACGATGATATACCAATGCAGCCACTCGGTAAGGGTAAGATTTCACTCATATGTTCATATACACGCTTCACTGATTTGCACTTCCATACTGTGTGCCGTCCTTAAGCTCTGTTGTGGAAGAATAAGATGTTGTTTTACAAAACAACAAAAAGGACTCATTACATTATGTTGCTAGAGTATTCAAAAATTCAGCGTTAACGCTGGAGTTAAGGTAAAATTGAAGATACTATTGCATCGAACTAATTTGTTCCATCTGAATATTGCATTCGATTCAATATAGCTTTTTATTTTACATTAACAATCCCTACTAATGTGTAGATTCTATTGCTTAAATTGTGTTTTACACAAATGTAAAGTAATATGCAGAGTATTTAAAATTAATATTGAATTATTGGTATTCACTGATGCAGTATGATTGTTACTAGCGAATTTTGGTTTAATAGTGTTGTTTAATTTGATTTAAAAGTACTAATTTGTAGAGAAGAATTGTCTTATAATTTTGACTGTATGTTCTTCCATAGCATGGCCCTTGTTTTGAAATTATTTTAACGGTAATCTAAAATGTAACGTTTTTCTAAGGAACTGCAGAAGAGGAATTGCAATCAAGTTTGTTGGAAAATATTGTGTATGGCGTGGCGTCCTTATTCCAAGTGCTTATGCGATCCTCGTATATTGCCACAAACATAACAATGATGGTAAGTTTTTCAACAAATAAAAGTTATTTTTGCAACTAAAGTACTTCGAAATAGAATGTAAATTATGAAATCTCGAGTCAGGTTATTGCGTATCGATGAATATACGCAATCTAATTGCATTATTAACTCAGATTAAAATAAACTTCTGAATATTCCTAGTAGCTACCATGACACAATGTGCTCTGTACGATTCTTAAATGCGGAATTATTGTAAGATGCCGATTGAATTTCTAGGTATGGAGTATAACATACAACAGTTATCTAACGTTCGTCCTCTTGCTTTGGGCGAACCTTTTCTGGTTGTTACCAAACCAGCGACGTGCAATGTGGTACTCTGCGCCAGTACTTGTTGTGTACGCGGAGTTACTACTCATCTCGCAATATATATTCAGTATGGACTTAACCGAAGAAGAGTTACCAACAATAGTGAATGGTGTTGAATTGAAGGAAATCGGATTTGAGAAAACACTAGTACTACCTATTAAGCCATTGCTGGCGAAAGTACTGTTTACTACCATATTCTGGATCACGTTACGTCAGTTCATGCACGAACGACAAGAGTCTAGACAAACTTCAGCTTTAGCAGATATGGTACAGGTCTCAGTTGGAACTGCCACACAAGGTAATGTAAATTCGAATATAGAATCTACAGTATGAAATGTTATGAAGAAGATGTAATTTCTTATTTAATTTTAGCAATGGAGAAAGAAAAAGCATCAAAGGGTAGCAAAGTTATGAAAATATTCGGCGATTACTTGAAACAAATCTTAACAAAGTTCTGGATTTGGGTTGTGGCTATAAATCTATTTATTGTGGCTATAACTGGTGAACGGATGACAGCGTTCCGTATAATCTACATGTTCTTATTCCTGATATTTATACTAACACTTCAGGTGAGAATTCAATTGAATATTTCTGCTCAAATTTCAATAATAACAATATATTATTTACTGTGCAGTTATCATTTAGAGTATGGCGAAAAGTCATGTACGGTTTCTGGTTTTTGGTAATCGGTTACTCTATGGTAACGTTGGTATTAGTGTATACTTATCAGTTTGAAAGTTTTCCCGGTTACTGGACGAAATATCTTCATATACCAGAAGAACAGTGAGTACTTCAGTAAAATTACATATGTATTTACATTTTCAGAACGAAGTTCAATTTAATTCTCGAATCAAATTGAGCAATATCGAATCTCTAGTAGAAATAATGTTATTTCATATGTAAGAAATGTAGTTTCGCTTTAAAATTGTGTATTTCGAGATTTAAGTTTAATTTCGTCCAAGATTCCCCTATTAAAGCTTCATCACATACATACTAATAGTCTGCTTTCACTTTATCTACAATCACAATTTATATATACATATATTCTTAAATTGCATATAATTTAATATACAGATTATATAATTTACTAATATTTTTCCAGACAACTTGATATAGGTTTGGAAACGTACGATACAAAACTACGTTTTGTACGACTATTGACTCCAACGTTTTTTGTGGTGATCACCGTCATTCAAGTGCACTATTTCCATAAAGAGTTTTTATCAATAACAAAAATCAGAACTCGTAGCTCAACTGATCCACCAGAGAATGATCCTAGGTCCGAGGCCAGTTCAGGTCAAGGCGGCCCTTGGGACCCGGATAGTGAAAAAACAGATACCGATACAATACCCCGACCTCGTCTTGACTTACGAGGCTTAAGAAGTGAGTTTTGAATCTACCATGATACTATGAACATGGATTAAATGTATATATGTATTTTAAAAGATTGTTTGATTAGGTTTTTACTAAAAACTTGTTATTAATTTTCAGAGAAAGGAAAAATAGTGGCCATCACCGCTTACTTGAACTACAAATGTCAGCAGTACTTGTCATATATGTGGTTGTTCCTTGAGCTGCACATGTTAAAGATAGTGTTACTTATTGCTATGCTACTCACCGTGTACGATGTATGTGCTATACATTTCGCTATCTTGCTACTGTCAGTTATAGCCACCACATTGGGCCGAAAGTTCCAGACACTCGCCATTCACTTGTGTTCTATTATAGTGTCGGTCATGTTGCTAGTTCGAATGATCTATCAGATCAAATACATCGACCATTCCATATGGAATGTGTATTGTAGTGTAAGTACCTGTTACATATTCTCTAATAAATATTAAAATTATTCAAATATCTTAACAGACTTATAATACTTTGTATTTGTTCTAGGATTCACCAATAACTAATAAGACTACAAATGAAACCGATTTCAACAATGCCGTATGGCTCGGATTCCGAAAAATCGAAGGCGCAAGACTACCATCGCTAGTGAAATGGTATATTGGTTTTATTCTGGTGGTAACCCTGCGTGCCATTATTCTAATCAGACAGCGTATTGCGCGAATCGAAGAGGGCATACCAACCAGCCGTCCATTTTTCATGTTTCCTAAAATCACCCGTGCCGATGCTGATAAGAATGTGAAGAACTGTTTGAAGTATCTCGTCAACTATGGTTTCTATAAGTTCGGCGTGGAGATTTGCTTGATGGCCACCGTGGCGCTGATTGGTACTAGAATGGACTTCTATGCAATGTTGTATGGATTCTGGTTGTGTGCTATGTTCATGATGTCGAGAAAGAAGTTGGCTAAAGTATGGAAATGGTACTTGGCGTTTATTGCGTTCGTACTGTCCGTACAGTATTTTATGGTAGTGGGTTTACCACCGGGATTATGCGACTGTAAGTAATCATTATATATTATCAACGTTGAATTTTTTCCAATGCAGGAGTTAAATGTTACATTGTTATTCTAGTTTTCCCGTGGGATGAACCTGGTGCAGACGTCTTACAACGTATGCAGGACTGGATGTTCTTACTGGGCATGACTAATGCTCCATCAGCACGGAAACTTATTTGTGACATTGTAGTTCTCATCCTGGTAGCCCGACAAGCGGTTGTTTTCCGGATCGAGCAGAGATACGATGGAGAGGAAACAGAGTATCCGGGTGGATCGAATAAATCCATTATTCACTTAGCAGAAGAACCACGTTTTGTGAATCCATTGCCTGATTTCATTACTTATGTGCGGTATGGGAATAATGACAGTCGAACTGTGCTTAAGATTGTACTCCAATTATTCTTAAGTGAAATAGTAATGTAATATATGTACTTTCAGAACATGGTTGGACATATTCAAGCGAGGCGTACTGTCAAGTTTCATGTGGATAACACTTGCTATAGTGTTTTTGGCAGGTACAAACAGAGTAAACTTGTTCTCACTTGGCTACCTAGCTGGATCTTTCATTTTCTTATGGCAAGGTTCAGACTTGTACTTGCGTCCTATTCCGAAAATCCTGAAACCGTAAGTAATTAAAAATCATACTATAGGGACATTTAACAATCATTGAATATATTTCACAGATGGAACTGGTTACTAGGCTACAACGTGTTCGTTATTATCGTCAAAACAATTCTACAAATCCCGGGATGTATATTCATTAACGATATAACCGAATGTTGGTTACTAAGGTTGCTTGGCATTGGTTGTATAAAGAAATTCGGTGGTTCGGCAATGATAGCGGCTCTCGGTGACCAATGTCCGCCTGTGCCTCGCGAAGATATCGGTCTTGCCTGGGACGGTCTGTGTTTCGGGTTCCTCATCATGCAACGAAGGATATTCAACAGTTTCAACTTCTTCCACATCATCGATGAAGCCAAAGCTACTACGATTCTTGCATCACGTGGTGCTGATCTGATTGAAGAGTTACGGGAGAAACAGATGTCACAGAAAGGGGACCAGGAAAGAAGGATTTTGGAGAAAATCAAACTTAAGATGGACAAGATCAAGGCGAACCAACAGAAGATACAAGGACCTAGCTTTAAAGATCCAACCAGCCATTTTGTGGGTAAGTTGGTTAAATATTTATTACAGAAATGATAGAAAATATTCATACAAGTAAAAAATGTGTAGTTGATATTTAACAATGCGGATAAAATGTAGAATAAGTTAAATTACATTTTACTTATTACAGTCTGCATTTATAGTCATTTCGTAAATATGTATTGATCTTCTCAAAGCGTAATTTAGGATCAAGACAAGCACATAAAAATAGGTTGCACTTTACAATAAAATTGCACACAATTTATTGTTGTGTTCAAAACATTGATGATCTCGCTGGACTTTTACAATCAGAACAAGCTCCGATGGCTCGTTCACCATCGCTTTCATCCTGTACATCGGCAACGTCAGAGCATACGCCTGAAGCAGGTTACCATACACCGATAGAAGAGGATGAAGAAGACCCTCCACCACTTACACCTCATGCTGGTTCTCTCCTCCAAACACAAGCCCCCACTCCTTGTTCTGCACTAATGACAGTCTCGCTAGACGGGTACCTAGAGCCACAGCGCATGTCATTTGGTTCCCCACCCAATTCCGAACTGAACCCTCGCGCTCCCTCATTGGACGAGAGTTTCCCTGTATTCTCCCCACCACCGTACGATGCAGCGGTGAGTCAGCGACCTGTACCGCAACGACAGACCAGCATTGGCCCGCCATGGATGCAAGGCAGCTTCATTACGCCGCGCCAGTCGATAATATCGTATTCTTCCAGATCACCGTTAAGCCATCATACATGTAATACGTTCGTTGTTTCTTGGTGTCGAACTACGCAATGTACATGGGCTTCACTAGGAATGACTACGGATTGTTTATGTATTGTTCTGTACATACACAAGAATGTACAGGTTTAAATACTGATTGTCACACGTTATTCTTTGTTTATCTTCTAGGTACATGTACGAGAATGTTTTATAAGAAATTTTAGACGTTGCATTGAATATAAAGCGCATTTAAAAATGTACTGTAATTCCTGAAATTCTTGTAATGCATTTTTCGATATGTGTTCTATAATTTATTTAGGCATGACTTTAGTTTTATTCATCGAAATTAGTCATACATTTTCTTATTTTTGTATACATTATTTTTAGATAAAATATTCCCGGGCTATCGACCCCGCAAACCACGTAAGGTGCCTACAACATATCGCGACGGTAATTTATTATTCACAGGATTATTTTTGAGGAAATGGCCTAACTTTCTAACAATCTATGCGTTTTAAGGGTGTTTGTTGATAACATTTTTGTACAAAACAAATGTACATCTGAGCTTTGATACGTAAAGTCTAATATTCACAAAATATAACAATTAATCAAAGATAAATTATAATAATAATGTTTTAACATTTATTTCAAGATTTGAAGCGGGATTGCGGTAACTAATACTTCAAATGTACATACATACAACTATTTTGCTTCTTTTATTGTATATATAACTGTAAATTCTTATATATTATAGTTAATGGATAATAACAGTTATTTAATTTACAGATAAGGAAAAGATTAATCGATGGTTCGGTATGATTAAAAAAATCTTTTGATCATGTTTCGTGTTCTTTTTTTGAAACCGGCTTTGTTTATATTTATATAATTGCATCTTAATTATTCAGAAATAAATTTTTGCAACTTTTGGGTTTTAGATGATTATTGGCAACGATATTTTGTTTATAGTGTCCATTTGAAATGTATATTTTTATATTAAAATGCTATTTATTGTGTAAATATAAAGTGGAAGCTATGAACAATACATACAATGACACGTTTTATCAATTTTGAAACTACAGTTTAACTACTATTAATTTATTTTGACTTACAGCGAAGTTAATAACAATAATATCTGTGTGATTTGTTTGTATTTGATTACATATGTTTAGGCACATGTATAAATGCTTATATGGGTGCGGTGCTGCTGTGTATAATTCATGTACAAATGCTTATGGTATATAAATGATTGTACAGTGAAGGATACTAATTCATTATTTCATAACAGCTATCCGGTCCGGTGATTACTACATGTTCGATGACTTGGATGACGACGAACTGGATCTCATCACGGAGAAAGATGATTTGGCTGATGATGAATTATCGGATGCTGGAGAATCGAGGATGACTGTGGGAGAAGTAAGTTATTTTATGATAATTAAACATCCGTCTCTAGTTATTACCTGGTTAACATATTAATAATTAGTTAGGTAGTTTTAACTTATTATGTAGAATTGGTTGAGATTCATAATTTCATACGAACCTTTTTATTTCATAATAAATAAATACAATTTCATTGAACATAGACAATAAATTGTAGTATCTACTTTAGTACAATCACTTTGCTTAATTTAACATTTTTCTCTATGTTACTTTTATAATGTAGTATTTACTAACTGAGAATATGATTTTTTCCACTAACAATCTGCGGTGCAACCATTTTGCTCAACCGAGTATATTTGCTTTGTGTTTCATAGGTTATGGTACCTATTAATCTGATAACAATGTACAATCTTTATTAACAATGAATGGTGATTTGTGTATTGGCGTATGGTATGTGTGCATAGTTACTGAGCAATGCAATGAAGACAAATATCGAGACAGCACTGCGAAGGACCTCTGTACCGGAAGTGTACCGTCGGGCTAGTATGCCACTGGCCCGGCAACGCTCATGCGTTTCGACACGGTCACACTTGTCCGCTCCTCTGCCTGTCCTATCCAGATCAGTGAGTTACTAACACACACCTTCACCTGTCTGTCTGCATATAACAATCATAATAATAGAAGGGAGTCGTATCAACGAAACTAATTACATCATACATACATACTCGTATACGACTCCCTGAATGCATTTGTAAATGCCTTTGTTTTCTCTAGTTTGCACACGTCATTGATACGAGCACATTTCTGTTTAGTTTTATATTTTTGCTACCAAATTTCGTTGTACAAAATTATTAGTTTACATTACAAATTTTATTAGAAGTGTATGATCTGATATGAACTAGATATGATTCGAAAACTTGTTATGATTCACGCAGCAGTATAATTCACTGAGTAACATGAATTTATGTATAAGTTTCATGTAACAGTGTAATTGGTTATTGTACATTTATTATAGTTTAATTTTATTTATTCATTTCTTGTTGCTTTTATGTACGAAATTTCTTATTTTCATTTGCTTTTTTATTTGTTTTTCTAAACCTGATAAATATTATGATTGTAAATGCGATGTATTATACCTGTACATATGCCTATCCAGTTTTTATTTTATTTTCGGTCATTCAGTGTTCTGTGTTTTTCTGTGTTTTCTTGTGTATTTTTCTTCTCCCCTCTGTACATACCTTTTTATTATCAATTACTCCGCTACAGTGTTAACAGAAACAAAATATCTCAATCGACTAAAAAATCATGTCTGTTCATATGCTTAACTCATATGTATATTTACATACCAGAAGAAACATTTTCTTATACTAAGTTTTATTTCGTATTGTGAATTATCTCTGTTAAATAATATATGACTATCTCACTGCGCAAATTTTATTGTATATATTAATATGTATAACATTTCATAAAACTACATACTACTAATTTCATATATTATTTAACAAAAATTTAATGTAATGTTAAATAATGCTTTTTCGCGTATTATTAGCGCTTGTAAATGTGCTAAATATTCTCAGTAATTTCTATTCAAAGAGTTTTCAGTTTACCTAAATTTATGAGATATGTATTCACATATGTCATTCTTTTCCAAACGTTGTTTGCTTATCGAAATTTGAATATAACAAAGTATTAGTTGTTGTATGTATAATTGGCTGATGAATAGAAGAGATTGAGAAAATTATCTACATTGTATACCACTATTTCTTATGAAATATTTACGAACATTAGGAAAAGGACTCACCAAGGCGAAGTGAACGTGGTACAACAATGCAAGTAACAATTCAAGACGTTGTAAGAATTGAAGAGACGGATGAACCGATACCAGGCAGCAGTAAACAGCAACTGGAAGAAGAGATGTCATTGCTAAGCGATTTGGCACCAAGTACATAATAAATTAAGTTAAAACTTGACACTTGAATCTAAGCGCGTTCTGTTTGTTTTCCAGGAGAAGAAAGTACAATCAGGAAGACTCTTAATGTACTGATGTTTATTTGGGCGTTCCTTGAAAGTTTGATGAACACGTTAACAAATTATCTCAACAAGTTTTCGAGAGATTATAGATATGTACTAAGAGTCCTGTCAAAAGAAAAGAAATTGTTGAAGGTATATTTAGTTAAATTATTTACTCGAGTATTACAGTCTGTTGATTGAGCAATATTAATGTTTATTAGGAGAGAACAGATTTTCGACCTGGAAAAAGGCGCGGTTCAACTCAGATTTGGGAACCATCCGGTTCATTCCAATCTCTTATGAAGAGAACCAGGTACGTCAGTTATAATACCGTGTAGTTCTATGCGTTATGTTGTTAGTGGATTACATGGTTAGCTTCCTAGGAAGATGAAATAGATAGCTTGATACAGAGTGTTTAATGCTTGATACAGTTTTTATTAGTATTTCAGCAAGCAAACTGGGAATTTGTTTTAATTTAATTTTGTGTGACATTTGGATATTTATGGTTTATGGGTATTTTGGATTCTGATGGTGGTAGTGTTATGCTTGTGACATGTGATTGGTTGGTTAGTGTGGTTAGTTAATAGCTATGTCTGTAGCGAGGACTCTGCAGATACGACGGCTTCCGAGGGCTCCATGTCCCCAACAGACTCGTACCGCAGGGCTTTGTGCATAGCCAGGTGTGTCCAAAACAAAATGCTTAACCGCTTTAACACTTAAACATTGTCTCTGCACTTATTCTTCTTTGAAATAGTCAGTAGTTAGCATGATAGTGCACATTGCTGGTTCTGGAAACGAAGCTTACACTTTGATACATCTACTTAGGTGGTGACGGACATTCATATTGTTGTTAAATTTATAAGCAATACCATTCAATATTAAAATGTTATATACTACAAATAATATGCATGAAATAATGTACATATCAAGCTTACTAACATTCAAGGAACTTTCATAATTTTAGAACTCTAATTATTTTCTTATTGCCATGTAAATTACATGAAGTAATAGTGAATAAGTATGTAATATTACAATAATACTGTTTACTTATTCACTATGTTGTGTATTTAAAACTTATTTAGTAATTCAGTTAACTTTTTTATGAGAAACTTTAAGACTTTTTTCCAAATTAAAATAATACTATTTTTGTTCGGTAACATATCGTGATGATGTTTTTATTAACAGTTCTCGATTTAAAACGAACTGAGTTATTCTGTAACATATGAATATTAAACGTAAATAATTTGGTATTGAGTTGGAGTTTTGTGATATTTGTGTGTGTGTTAGAGTGTGTAGAGTATTTGTGGATACAGGTCGACAGAAACACAAGATGGTGATACGGTAGAGCTTGACCAGCAACCGTCTAGTCTGGATCCCATCATACAACAAAAGAGTTCCATCAGCCAGGCCTACGCAGCCGAATATGACAGGTAATACACACATGCACGCACAGTCCCTGTACTTGCTCTACTTATACCATACATAAGGCATATTGAAAATATCAGTTTCGTGAAATATATAATTATACATGAGGAGCAAATGTTGGGATTGGATAATGCTTATATTCACGGTGTATTTTCACATGAATTTCTTATTGTTTTCACCATCATATGGGATACACAGTATTTTGTAATGTTCATTTATGGATATAGTTTTGACGAGAGGTTTGGTAACATTAATAACCTCATGTAATCATTTTCGGAATTCATAATAAGCATTCACATTTGTATTAATTACCCAGGGTGTCAATCGTCTTAATGATGTTTGTTACTGTTTGATAACTGTATATTAGATGACTATACGTTGTATAAAGATCTTGTTTGTGTAAATTCAACTTGCATTGCGAATAATGTCCATATGAAAAGATAACTTTAAATGTTGACCGCGGTGAGTAGGAAAGGACAGTTTTAATAGTGTTTACATTACATATGCAATACATATTATACGTACAAATGCAAATTAGTAGTTGGCTGGTACATTGAGTAGCGTATGGCTGTTGTGTGTTGGCTGTAGGCGTAAGGCGAGTGTTCTCACCGTACCAGAGATCCGTATCCTTGCTCCGAGCTTGGAGCGCGGCCTCGACACAACACCACGCAGGTAACACGGCCCAACGGGTGGATTTAGCATGTTTCCAACGTGTTCTGTCATGTTGTTGTTTTTGCTTGTGCATTGTTCTAATTTTCATTATTGTGTGGATTGCATTTCAGGTTCCGTTCATTTGTACTATATCTTGTCTACAGGTTGTCTTTGCGTAATGTTTTTAAAATACCACTCAATTTCTTATGACCAGCCATAAATTATGTAATACAAACAAGCAAGGGCAACCTGCATTTGCATAAATGTCCAGGTTCTGTGACATAAAGATAGAGATATCTTACTTTTTATTTCTGGGAAATAAATAAAGATTGCTTCTATATACATGCATTGATTGGATCCGAGGATAATAATAATCAAAAACGTCTGATATGATATCTATTATTTATAATCACATTTTAGCATATAAACACCAATTTGACTTCTATTTTCAGGATCTAAAATATTTCCACTTCTCAACACATGTATAAACAAGATTTTTATCACATACATACACCATTATTCTATAAACTTACATCTGAATATTATCCTTTTTCAGTTTCACAAAACTAAAGGATTTATCCATATTATCTGTTGTAAAATACATTTCGCATTATAACATGTATATATTTATATCAGTTGCTTTGTATTTATTTCAGCTACAGTTGTCGATGTTAACTCCATGTGCTTCTTTGATGTCAGTGACTTAAATCACACAATTGCACTTAAGTAATTATGTTTGTGTTACTTTATTTTAAGCCAATCACCTGTGGATATAATGGTGGATTATGAAACTGCGGAAATGTCATCGGTAGATCAGCCGCCTATAGTGCGATTGATGCACGCCATTTGGTTCGCCATTCTCTCGCATTCAGATGTAGTGTGTTACTTCATAATCTTCCTCAATCAGATGAAATCGGCTAGTATTATATCGTTGCCATTACCACTTATGGTGTTCTTATGGGGTACACTGACAGTTCCGAGACCATCGAAAACTTTCTGGATTACCATTATTGCTTATACAGAAGTAAATATTCATATAAATTGGAATAGTGAGGTATACATTGTCTGATTCTTCATTTGTTACAGGTAATTGTATTGATAAAGTGTGTGTTCCAATTCAAAATTCTTGATGATGTGCCTGGCGTTGCAAATAATCCATTCCATCCACCAAGAATTATAGGAATAGAAAGAACAAACAATTATGCAACATACGATTTAGTTCTGTTACTTGTTGTATTCTTCCATAGGTATGTTCATTAGATTAATTGAAATATAATAGCAGATACTACTAATATTTCAACAGGTTAATGTTAAAAACTCTTGGCTTATGGAAGACTTCATATGAACCGCAATATACAGTTGAAGATGGTATATACAAGCTTGATGACGAAGACGACAGTGGAGACCTTTCCAATAGAATTAAAATGGAGTAAGTGTGTATAACTAATTTAAAAAAAATATCTTCATACAACTAATTATTACACTACCTTACAGAATTCCTGTTCCATGATTTTCCTTCTCCATATGCATTTATATCCAGTATCCATTTGAACGAAGAATCAAATTATAAGTGAAATCCACGAATGTAGATCATTTTTCCAGTAATTTCCATAATTCCTTCTGTATATGCATAATGCAACATTCATACTTTGACACTTTAGGGAGAATGATATAATGTTTATAATTATAGTGAGTCCCCTAAAAGATTTAAACTCCCTCTGCATAGCGAAACGCTTAAAGAGGTACCTGAAACGGACATCGATCCGGATAGTGAAGATCATCCAGATAGTGACAAGTCACATATCAGACTTAGTTCGGCTGCAGTCACACCGTTTGACCATATGCCTGGTACATTGAAAATGGCGTAAGTATTCATTGTTGCCATATTGCGACAAGATGTAGAATATTCCTGTGATTTCATTACAGCGGTAAGAAATACACCGAATCGGTGAAAACATTCTTTGAACAATTACTGGATCCAACATCAAGAATTACTGCCGATGTGTACGCATACATGTTTATGTGTGATTTCTTCAATTTCATGGTCGTTATATTTGGTTTTGCTGCTTTTGGTGTAAGTATATAATCACAGTTTATAAATACAGTAACTTTATTAATTGTTCTTGTGATTTTATTTATACTTTAAGACACAACAAGGCGATGGTGGAGTTTCCGCTTATTTACAAGAGAACAAAGTGCCAATTCCATTCTTACTGATGTTAATTCTTCAATTTGTGCTGATCATAGTCGACCGTGCATTGTTCTTGCGAAAATATATTCTTGGTAAAATCGTATTTCAGTTCATGCAGATTGTGGGCGTACATATTTGGATGTTCTTCGTGTTGCCCGCTGTTACCGAAAGGTACATTGTTGTTCTTTCAAAATATACGGAATCTTCATTAATACTTTGATGGTAATGTTTGCAGGAGTTTTAATGCACGCTTGCCACCTCAAATGTGGTACATGGTAAAGTGTTTCTACTTGTTACTGTCTGCTTATCAAATCCGATGCGGTTATCCGACAAGGATTCTTGGAAACTTTCTATGCAAAGGCTACAACTACGTGAACATGTTCCTATACAAAGGATTCATGGCGATACCGTTCCTGTTTGAACTGAGAACCATCATGGACTGGATGTGGACGGACACGTCGATGACTATATTTGATTGGTTGAAAATGGAAGACATATTCGCTCATATTTTCCAACTTAAGGTATGTGCTATGACTGCGAAAGACTGTGTGCATTGCACTGAACAATGTGTGTATTATTTTGTCAGTGTTCACGACATGTTGAAACGGAATACCCGCAACCTAGAGGTGAAAAGAAGAAAGTTCTAGTGAAATATATCATGGGCGGTGCTGGATTGTTCGCTATCATTGCAGTACTTTGGTTCCCGTTGGTGTTCTTTGCACTTGGCAACACTGTAGGCGAAGCGAATCTTCCCTATGATGTTACAATCAATGTACGAATTGGTCCGTACCAACCAATATACTCCATGTCGGCACAGTCTAACGCCATTTATAGGTAAGCTACCAATTACATTTAACAATCTTTCCGGATTTTAATGCTGTTTTTTTTTTTTGCTCCAGTTTTAGTGAAACCGAATACAATATAATGAAACATAATTTCAATCGGAAGAACAGAGTTGCACAAACATTCTTGTCCTCGTACGAATATGAAGATGTGGCTACGGTTAAACTGAATGGTAATTCAACAATGGTTTGGGCTATATCACCACCCGACATGGAGAGGATGTTAGAAGAAGTTAGTTCCGGTATGTCATGTCACACACTGTATGTTATTTGAAGTAAACTTAATCTATTCGTTGCGTACAACTTTACAGAAAACCCACTGAAAATAAGACTGCAGTATATCATTTCGAGAGTGTCGAATAACAAACAAGAGTCTGGTATCATTTCCAGTGAAATTCAGAAAACGATGGAAGCTAAAATAAACGGCAAACCGAATCCCAGGAGAAAGATGTTATACGATATGCTGTCAGGCAAACAGAACGTGACACCGATCCTTATTGAACGTATATTCCCGAAGTTTGTAAAGGTCACTAATCGTGCTATTGCTACACCAGTCACTCAGCTTTTAGACCAGGGACAGAGTAAGTAACATTTATATTTATATATGTAGTAAGATTATACCAGTAAGTTACCAATGATTATTGAATGTTAAATTCAATATAACATTTCAGATGATGAACAAAACAGTATGAGGAATATAACGATGAAACTCTCGCGTTCAGAAGCAACTGCGGACGTCTCCTCGCAAATGTGGTGGGAATTAAAGGAGGACTGTACGGATCCCAATTACCTAAGTATCATAAGTAAATTACCAAATGCTACGTGTTCGTATCTTGTCATGTACACATTCAATGAGAAAACATTCCCGGCATCATTGAGCTTCTTATCGGGCGGCGGGTTAGTATAAATGCAACTTGTTGCGAATCAGATTTCCGTGACAATACATGTTTTAACTATTTAATTGTTGTCTATCCACAGTATCATTGGCTTGTACACAACGCTAGTATTCGTCGCATCCCGTATGATCCGCGGTTTCTTCTCAGAGATCTGCTTTAAGATCATGTTCGACGATATGCCGAATGTTGATCGCATTCTGCAGCTCTGCCTGGACATATACCTGGTGCGTGAGGCCAGGGAGCTGTGCCTGGAGGAGGATCTATTTGCTAAACTGGTGTTTCTGTTTCGGTCGCCGGAAACACTCATCAAATGGACGCGACCGAAAGAAGACGACGAGAACGAGGGCGACGATCCAGATGACGAACCACAAGCTGCTATTGCGCATTAGTTACAAATATTGTAGTCTTAACCGACACATTCAATTTTTTTTATACATACCAGTTTTTTTTTTAAATATTATTTATTAAACATAACATGTGAAACTCTTGTACTAGTCAAGCAATGAAAATATCAAATATTAAAATATGTACTACATTTATATTATTGATTTTTAAATGTAACTACATATTCTGTTGTGCTGTTCTTTTAAAACAATTGGTGCATTTAATGCAAATTTTAATGTGTCTATAATTTATTAATTTTTTCTATTTATACAATTATCTATAAAATAATGTCAACTATATCTTAATTTATTTTATAACTATCAGGTCATTTTAATATATAAATGTAGTATATTTCAAATACATATTGGGAAAGTTTTTATGAAACGTTATTCATAACTCACATTTATGATCTGTCAATTGGAAGTTACGAATGAATAAAGTAAGAATTTTATATTGAAAAATACTTTATTGCAATTGTACTAAAAAAGTATTTAGTTTTTTTTTTTAATTTAGTATTGTGGTTAAAACTATACCTTGTAAGCTATTTTAATATTTCGGAAATTAATATTTGATTCTATAAACTACATTGTTAAGCAAAACAATTTGCTAAAATTTTTGCGATTGCTATGGATGAAGGATTTCTAATAAGCAATGTATGTTACAGAATTGCTATGATAGTAGGTTTGACCAAATTATAGGAACATTACTTACTAATAATTCGATAGTATACCTAGTCTATTTAAAAATGAATCGTGATCAGATACATATTTATTTATGAAAAAAAAAAAAAGAATATCTAATATACATTATGTATTACTATTTTTACTGCAGCTTGTTGTTTGTTAAATACTGATATATTTTATACATGCACACATGTGGTATCGAATACATAAAGAGTGAACTTGTACAGTGTTTTCATTTGTTTCTATGTACAAACACATTTACAAAATTATGGATCATCATCTACTATATTATTAAGTGCTTTAATATTGATTTGTATGGCAAATCACTGTATTTTTCAGGAAAACATCGGAAAATAAATATTGTTAAAAACATTTCAATGTTCTTTTTATTTCATCCTCCTTTTATTTAGAAATGTGGAACATTATAATCGTAGTATGTATAATATTGTATGATTCGTTAGCGCAGTAACAAATGTAATCGGACTATAGGTTTGAGCGGTGATTCAGTTTGTAGTACCTACAAAATGGCGATTGGAATCAATGAAAACACATCATGTATATATATAGATATATTTGAAAACTCCAATAATGTACAAAAAATATTTGTGTAATTAAATTATGTATGTTTGTCAATTTGTTCATCATCTTTTAAATTTTGTGTTTTGTGGATGGGTAATTTGTAATTGACAATAATTAATTTTTTATATAATATGCGCACTATTATAATAAAAACTATCTAACTAGGAACAAGTGAGAACGTAATTCGTACCCGCCCCTAGCAAACAGCAACAGGGTAGCGATAGTCCACTAGAACACCAATAATACAATGTGGTTGAGCAAGGGGCGTGGCTGTGGCGGTGCAACCGACCACTGCACTACACTGGCATTGCTCGAACCACACGCACTTGATGTTCTAAGTCAGTTCGCATACACAATGTATATCACAATGTCCCGCGATCAATCAAACACAACGAATTGAACAACACAAACAAACAAACAAACAGGAAATACATAAGTGTATGCACTATGTACGTGTACTACACCACCGGAACACACTACTGTCAGATGTGTAGGTATGTAGCAGTGGTAGTTATATAGAGGCATACACATAATATACATGTGAATGTACGTATGTGTGTGTATGTCTGTTTGTGTATGTATTTTACGTACCAACAACAAACATAATGCAGTTGCGATGCGTTACCAATTAATTATATATATATATATATATATATATATATATATATATATAATATCCTACCATATATACCATATATATATATATATATATATATATATATATATATATATATATATATATATATATATATATATATATATATATATATATATATATATATATAATATCCTACCAGCGACCCACCAAACAACAACTATATCATTCAATAATCAATTAATGAAAGAAAACACAACAGACAGACATGACATGACATCGAATATCGACGTATGTGTGTGTGTATATATTGTATGTACGATGGTGTGTGTGTGTGTGTGTGTTTATATGTTTAAAGTACAGTAAATGTTAAGAAGTATTCATTGATTAAGGTTAGGGGCGGGGTAGGTGGATATTATGTTCGTATGAAGGGTAGTAATAGTAGTAAAAGTTCTCTGATAATAGTACTTGTGTTGGTGTGTGTGTGTGTGTGTGTGTGTGTGTTTGTAGGTACAACTGCATACGATGGAATTATGACAACGTAACACGAATATTCAAATAACGTATCTTTAAATTATGTATAAAATATTTAACAGTTACTATTTTTTGGTAATGCATAGCATGAACACTCACTGAAAGGAAGACCGACCACTAAAACAAATCCAAAAATGATATTAACAGACACGCACGCCCCTCGCACGAGAGTTAAGGACGTTAAAAATTACGTATAAACTCAAAAATTAATTTCACCACATCATTAACTTTATCAATCAATCAATCGTCATCATTATCATCGAAAAACGTCCAATAATAAAATATAAAGGTATTTAATTATGTATATAAATATAATGTGAATGTCCCGCAATATCTGTAGTATGTACAATTGCACAAATCCACGATTCAATTCTTAACTTCTCAATTTCTCTTTTCATTTCTGCAAACTTGTATGTACGCGTTGTGTATGTATGTGTGTAAACAATGGTACACGACATGTACAAGTGTCTACACATCATGTGTCACACATACACACGCACACACACATACATATGCACAGATAAAATATAGAAGATAGAGTGTATCTATCTAGTTCATAACGTCTCTGTTCAACAACATTATCATCATAGTATATCGCAGTGTAGCATTATCAACTCTCTCCATATACAACTATCTCTCTGTCTCTCTCTCTTGTCACTTGTTGTTTCTATGTGTTGTTTGTTACTTAAACTTAAACATAATTACAAGCAAATATATTTAATGCACTTTGTATGTGTACTATACACAAACTATCCTGTCTAGAATTACAGCCTGCGGTACTTATAACCGATGAGGTACCTATGTAGATAATTAATAATAATAATAATTCATAATATATTCATATACATGTATGTATAATATATTATATGTATATTTATATATAATTATATGTATGTACTTAATTTCTCTCAAATTGCATCGTTATGTACATAAAACAATCAGGTCCCACTATCACACAATTGTTTCATTTCATCATTTAATTAACTGTACAACAACACTGACTGACGTTCGTGACGGGCTAGTGGTGGTGATGGTGGTGGTGGGGGTGAATGGGGGGAGAGTGGGCGGGGCTTCTTTATGCTAGTAGTAGTAGTAGTAGTTGTAGTAGTAGAGCTAGGGTACCGGGTACTGTACAAGCTGACCGCACGAGTAGCGGTGCGGGCGGTATGTAATGCTGGTGTACCAACATCGGCCGCAACCTCTACTCCGACAGGAGCTTCTGTAGTAACGAGGACTTCTGATCACCTGGTCTGGCCATCTCCTCCGTAGTAGTCTGTTGGAAAACAATAAACACACAGTGTTAGTTCCCACTATCAACAAGAGAGCGACAGACTGAATGATCAAGTACTATTATTAATATATTACATACATAGTATGTATATAATATAAGCGCAACCAGTGCAAGCCACCCATATTTGGTTAGAGACATCCAAGTGTATTTATGATAAAACAGATCATTTATTAAGAGACCAGTGGAAAATCATGAAGCTCAAACTACAGCTACAATGTGTTTGGTCAATGACAGTTACTGGTTTAGTAAGTTAGCGCTAAGTATGAGTTAAAATACGACCAAACACATTGCAGGTGTTATTGTTTTATTATACATTGCGGTTTATTATCATGCAACATAACGCCACATGTAAGTATATGTAGTAAGATATACAATGAATAGTGGATATTTGCATCTGTGTGTGGTTGTGTGAAACAGCACACAGCATACAGAGAAACGCACACATACACAAGCACGCACGCACGCACGCAGATAAGACAATGATTATTAGAGAGTGAGAGGCGCGGACATGCGCGTATGAACGAGAATATGTAGGCGAGCAGAGTCGCGCTGAGCTGAGCTGAAGTTGAAATGTGACTTGGAGAGCTAAGGCTTGTGGCTTACCCTGGAGGACGAGGACAGAGTCGGTGGTGGTTGTGGAGACATTGATCCCATATCTGACCCCATCGCACCCCAAAGTTTCGGGCTATCACTCGCACCTATACACGCAACAATCACAATCAATGCCATCATCACCCCGCCGATCCAAATATCAAAACAGCAACAACAACAACAACAACGACGACGACGAAGACTGTACCGCGACGGGTTTAGATTATACGTAATGCTTTTCACTCGCTACGTAACACCGATAAACTAACAAGGTATTATTGATGTACATTACCGGCAACAAATTTGAGCAAATAAAAAAATTTACATGATGCATTATAGAAAATGTCGTCTTGTTCAAACATACAAGATATTTTGCCGTATTTTTTGTTGGTATTAATAAGTAGAATAATATTGATTTTTGGTGACGATTTAATCGATGTATTGAAAACCCAATATAAGTGAACAACATATAAATTATAGGTATGTACATGTTTTACTGAATGCCACATGGTACATATATCCCCACAATAAATTATTAAAACACACATGCAACTGTAAATGCTGCAGAAGCAATCGTCAAATAATAAACGCCCAGTAAGACTTTTGTTTCACATCCCCTTGATAAATGTATACATACAAATATGTACAAGTACACATATACGAGTATATCGTACGAATCCTAATGAAAATATATCACTGAACCCCCATTAAACAGATAGGTATCTGGTTATATAAAGAAATATACACGAGAATTAAATACGACCCTTCGTATGTTGATGTAATCGATCAAATAACATAACTTTAATATTTACATTCAACTAAACATATTATTTAATCGATTATATCAGAATTGGTCAACCTGTACAAACAAATAAATAGGATTTCGGACACAACATAAAACCACACGTTCTAAATATATGTACACAAGTATTGAATCCGTTGTTAGAGACATGTAGGAAGCCCCGTAGAAACATGAGTGAACGTACCTGAGCTAGGCATCTCGAACGTAATTCCAAGGGACTCGAGGTCAGCTGCTGACATCTGGTTGCCGGAGAGTTGAGCTGCAGCTCTAACATTCGCTGACGGAGCTTGGCCGGTCCGTGCACCTACGACTGCCCGTAACTCTTGTCTTACGTATTCCGAGGTAGCATTCATCCCATTACCGTTACCTGCACCGCCTACAGAAATAGAACACACGTACACGATTAGTCAATGTGCAGCGAGGGGGACGCAGGCAGAGACCATGTGTGTCTAATGTGAGACAATGTGAGACTGAACACAGCTACTGTATACGTACGTACATGTTTCATCTCGTGACGTAAGCATGTGGGGAACATGTTACTAACAACTTGCAACATGCAATGTTCTCTTCGAATAATTTTGTACAGAATTGTTCAGTAAACGAATGCTTGTTTAATAAATAGAAAATATTGTTTCATTTCAAGTAATTCTGATTTCGAGTCACATAAGCGAAAGTAAGAATGTCTATAATAGTCAAATAGCTACTATATTTTACTTATTTACATTGTACGGAAATTTCAAGGAACAGATTCGTATATTTGGTATAAAATACAAGCATTATTTACTAACAATCCTCACATTAATACAAGTTCTTGTTCAGATTATTAACAAACATTGAATATAATAATTAATATCTAATACATTAACATTGAGAATGTAAATATATCAAGATCAATTGAAAACGTTCAAAGAGAATCATAAAATTGTCAACATGCAAGTAGCAAGTTCCATCAATCAAAAACGTGAATTAATAACAACAAAAATGCAGCACACACATAGTATTAATAACACAAAAACATACACAAAATATTAGCAAACTGAAAAATATAAAGCATTAACATACAAACAAACAAAAAATATTAATATAAAACACACAAGAAAAAGCGAACACATATAGTATAGTAGTGACATCTGCACATAACATATTGTAGTAATGAGAAACAACATGGCGTGAGACACAAGTGCGTATGGTACCGACGAGCGGTGGTGGTGGTGGTGGTAGTTGCTGATTGGCTGTTGCTTGGGTATAGGTTATGCGGATTGGTCACACCGAGGCGGCGGTGGGGGGAGCCAGTGAGTGAGTCGGGCAGGTATATAATAGTGAGTTGAGAGAGTGTGTGAGATTGGTGAAACGGTAATTAGCTGGCTGTAGCTAGCTTAGCGAGCGAACGATTTGTAATAATGATGATTGTGATGAAAAGCCAACACAACGTATGTATGGATGATATTTGCGCCGAGTGGTGAACGATTGGTTGATTGATTTGCTTGCTTGCGGATTGAGACACATATATACGTATTGTTAATCACATACAATGAGGGGTACGGCGCGTCGACAGTGCTGTGGATGCTAGGAGGCCACATATCTAACAATAGCGGCTGATTCATGTATGTACGTGTGTATATGAACGACTTGTATGAACTTGTGTTATTATTGTGTGTAACATGAATGAATATATGTACTCTCAGTTATACGTATAAAAACTATAATTTACATTTCAGCACTAGAACTACAACTAAACTAAAGTTTCTGTACGTATAATGAAGTGTGTAGTGTGTGAAGCTAGCATGATGATGATGGTGATGATTGGTGCTGGTGTTAATAGTGTAGTGATTTGACGAACATCTCCCCAGAGTGTGTGTGTGTGTGTGTATCCCTCTAATCCTCTCTATCTCTCACACGTTCTCTATGCGATGCGTGTGCGGAGACAGAGTGGTTCTCGGTTCACTTACCGCCCTGCAGGTGAGGCGGCGGGCCTCTGCCCCTATCAGCACCATTGAACGTTAACTGTAAACCCGTCTGATCGTAACAGTACTGGGAGTCTTGTTGGTACATCATTGGATGCTGGTGTTGGTGATGGTGTGTGGGTTGTTGTAGGGACTGGGGAGGTTGCTGTTGCTGCTGTTGTTGTTGTTGTTGTTGGTGATGATGGGGCGAGGGTAGGGAGCCGGGATGTGGCGGCGGAGGTTGGGAATGCTGCGGTGGTGGAGGATACTGATGGTGTAGGGTGCCGGGGGGATGGTCACCCCTGCCGGCGTATTGCCGGGGGGATCCTAGGCCACCTGCAACAACAACGCCATACGAGAGCTCAGTAGTGGTCAATGCTTGGTCTGTCGGTAGTACGGAATGTATCAATCGTGATCGTCATCATCATCGTCGGCAGTGGACATCTCATCTCATATCGATCATCCGACATCTAGTAGCATATCGCTCTCTCTCTCCTATTATCAGCTATTTGTTTATCGCACTATTTCTCTCCCTCTTTCAGCGTTCTTTCATTATGCACTACTATCATGTGAGTGTGTCCGTGAGCAAAATTCATACAAGCGATTCAGACATCATGTTACTAGACTGAAATATGGTTTATAAATGGAAGATTTTTCACTTGCTTGTTTGTTTAATATTGTTAAGAAGCTTATGTATATTAGTCTGTAGAAAATAAGTACTGTACTAGAATAATGAACCGACTTGGTGATTGATGAAGAATTTACTACACAAAGCTAAGCTTCACAGGAAAATGTTCGACAAAGAAATATTTGTGTAATAAAAAAGTAAGATTAAAAATTCAATAGCAGAACATGATGGCCGAATCTTGTACTTATGTTTTACAGTGCGTCATCGTCCTTAATAGGTGCACTGCGCGTGAACTATTTGTGTTTATAGTAGTGGCCGTATGTGTTCTGATTTTGTTTCACCACATACGACATACGTGAAAAGAGAAATAAAATATTAACTGATAACAGTTTCACGTGGAGAAAACGAGTAGTAGTGGCAGTCGTCAAATAATATATGTATTAATTTCATAAATAAGCCAAAAAAAAAAAACAATCAAAGTAAAAACTTATAATAAGTAATACTGTAAAATGTAAATGCAGCAAGATCATGCATCAGTAGAAGTCTTCCAAGTGGCTACGAATCTACCGAGCCTAGATTTCACTAGAACTACTCTACGGATGCATCATAAGAAGAAGTATATACGCATGTATGCGCATATATGCTATACGTAGTCCAGGAGAGATTGTAAATCACCTGACTGCACTCCGGCAACTTGGATATCAATATATTAAAACAAGATCTGCACACTACTCTTTCAAACCATGCTGCATATGTTTATCAGTAGGAGAGCAGCCAGCGATATCGACCGAAATACAATTACTACATGTTACAGATGAACCTTGCTACTGAGATTATTCGATATCATATGTCAATGGTCGTATATAAGAGAATACAATATTCGGTTGTCATCGCTGGTATAGACGCAATCTAACAAGACCACACAAAGTAATCAGTCAGTGCATTTGCAAATAGACTGTCATATTCAGAACTCGAAAACCATAACCAAAAAATTTAGAAGTATATAGCTACATTCTTATTCACTTCTCAAATAAAAAATCAATTAAAAATCAAATGCGTTTCGAGGCTATAGTTTCTGTTAGATCGTATCATACTATAGTTTTAGAAGACTAATAGTAGTAGTAGTAGTAAGTTTGACAAAGTGATGATCGAAGTTACCTGGTAGTTGCGTTGTAGCTGACGGTGCACTGATGGTCCGTTGCAGTCGCATTTGTTGTTGAAACTGGTTCTGATTTGCAAACCCGGAGGTAGGCGAGGCGGGCGGTGGAAACGCTTCAGCGGGATACGGGGATTGTCGTGTGGCATTCGCAGCTCCCGGACTACCTATCGCACGTTGCTGCTGTTGTTGTTGTGATTGTTGCTGTTGTTGTTGTTGTTGTTGCTGCTGTTGTTGTTGACGTTGTACTTGGAATCCTCGGTTCGCATTGGTATAACTTCCCTACAATTTCATATTTCAAATTATATATTTCAAATACCAAATACAGAAGAAGAGTATTGTTAAATAGTATTTATTATTGTACCGTTAACTGAGCATTCAACATTGGGTTCTGTTGTTGCTGTAAACTTAAGCGGTTCGCCGCTTGGGTCTGTGACCACGAGGCGGTCTGTGTGTTTGCCTGCGATGGCGGATACCCTTGCCGAGGAGACAGTTGCTGTTGGAACGGCGGATGTGGAGACACTCGGGCACCACTCTGTTGGAAACTGTTCACCGTTGTCTGCGGGTACTGCTGTTGACTTAATGGTGATGCCATCTGTGAGTGCGGTGAGTATGGTTGTTGATTGTGTCTCTGTATAAAATGTCATTTATAAAAATCACCCGTCGTATTTTTAACATTATTTACATGCAACGTGCTAACAAAATTGCTAGGATCTGTTACAGACCTGTGTTTGGTTGCCGTTGTTGACATTCATAATAGAATTGGCATATCCGGGTGAGAGCTGTGAGTCCGGTACACTGGACGACCGTTGTAACGTGACGTTCGGTGCAACCGTGTTGTTCAACAGACTGTCGATGTTTTGTAAGCCGGAGTTAAGTTCGGCGGCCGCATTGGATGGGATAAGCAACTGTTGTTGTTGCTGTTGCTGAAGGAGACGTCGTTTCTCCTGTTGTTGTTGCTGCTGTAGGAGTTTCCGTTGCTGGAGCAACAATTGTTGTTGCTGGCTGGCAGCCATGGCGTATTGTGGTCCTCCGGGTCGGATAGTTTGACCACCGCGTGCGATTTGATACGTACCGGGCCTTTGGTAAACTGGAGGCGGCGGAAAGTTAGCTTGACTCGTCTGTGCTGATGTCATCTGTAGATATTACAAAGATTTAATTATTAAATGATATTTATAATATTCTACGACGATACAAAAATTAAAGATCATTCCGTTTTCGAAGGAATGTAAGTATATATTTTATTTAATAGCTAAATGAAATAGTAATTGTCTCAAATATGTACATAATGCAATTCGTGATGAATTTAATATGTTATGAATAAGAGTATATGTGTACCGTTGCCGAGTAGGCTGGCGGTGTGCCTGGTAGTGAGATCGTTGGTGAGGACGGACTTTTGACCGCTGACTCGCACTGCATCAGTGATTTCTGTATGGCATTAATGGCCATCTTCTCGTTCATGACCTGCTGGAAATTGTTGTTCTGTGGTGATTCCATCGCGTCCAGTAAATGCATGATGGCGCTGCTGTCCGCGTCTGGTACGATGTCGATCACTTGATCGAGAATATCTGAGAGAAGAGTGTCTGAAGATGACTGGTTGTCCCACGAGTTCTCTGTACTCGAGGTGGCAGCTGTAGCGTACGTATTTGTATCCATCTGAGTAAATTGTCCTCGATTGGACTGAGGTTGCCTGTAACATTTGACAGTTGATAAGTAAGAATATGCCCTGTTGACAGCGAGGCGCATCATTCATCCTGCAATGTGTGTTCTTTACACTTATCGTTATTATTCTTCATTACCTGAGTACTGCATGTGTTCCCTGCATATTGTGGCTATCACCGCTCGGTGTTAACATGTGGTTGAGGTAACTCGTTGCCGGCTGACGGCCAGTCATGCGCATTTTGTTGTTTTGCCGGGTGTCCGCGGTTGGTTGCGCGTTCACCGTAGTGTTTTGCTGTTGGCCCATCATACCTAAACTATTCCTAGGGACCCGAGGTAACTTTTCCTGTGGGGTAGCCGATATCACAGACGCCGGTATGGGAGGTATGGGCTGGGTGTGGGACGGCTGTTTTGCTAACAACGACGCTAACATCTTATTCCGTTGGCACAGTTCACTGCTACCAATCGACGGGCCCGACGACGAGACCTGTACGGACGAGTCGTTCGGTCGTTTCGCTAACAGATCGTCACGTTCATCGCTCGGCCGTTTCCGGGCTCGTCCGGGACCACCGTGATCACTGCTACCGGATGGCGGTGATGGAGAACTGGTGAAACCTAAACTACGTAACAGCGAGTCGTCCTGCGTCTGGGGTTCCGCGGGTTTACGATCCTCGTCTTGCTCCTTCAGTAATTGCTGTAACAGTTCACTCTGTTTCTTAAGACCGGCGCGCTGCTCTATGTCATCGTCGTCACTGTTCTGATTCAACAACTACAAGTAAAGACAAACAAACACATACATGTACCAATACGAATACAAATAACCCAGTACACATAATTCAGATATACGTGATTCTGCGGAATCAAAGTAACGGGAGCTGTGGACACAACATAAGTTGGAATATACGAGGGTGGGTATTTATATATATACGTTCATTTACACCCAATCGGTAACATGTATATCTACTTTATAACCTGTCGTATAAGCACAATAACCATTCCACTAAATAATCAATCTAGTTCTAGATACCATTATCATTTATTTACTACCACTGAATCCTTCAATAATTTACTAAATACTAAAATACTGTATATCGTGCCTTTTAGTTATATACCCCAATTAATCCCATTTTATTTGCACATAATATTTGAACTGCCAAAAAGAATAAATATGACGGTCTATGACAATCGAATAAAACAACAAATGGTGGAAAGATATGTATGAATTAGTGCACAGAACTTTCTTTCAAATATTATACCCTCACTAATATGTTGAACTGCAACAGATGATGAAAATATATATTATCAGCAAGATAAGCACAGGCTAGCAATATTAAATGAAATGCTAATAATTGAGAGCACTATCAAATAATTTTACAAACATTTAAAACAAGCTTTTATTCATGTGAATAAATTTCTAAATGATAAAAGCATGTATAAAGCGATGCATGAATGACCATATAAGCAATATTTGGAGGAACTAATTCTGAATTAGCAAGACAACAATATCAGCCATATTTTGCAGCTTGATTCAATTCATTCAAAGGATATTACAGCAGATCATGACTATAGATGATTGCACAATATAATTAACGAAACTTTGACGAGATAACAAACTACTGATATCATATTCAGCCAACTGGAACTAACTACATTTTCTACGGTATAACTACAATGATTCATAACATGCAACTGTTTATAATGTAGGATTGCTACGAGGATATCTAAACTATTCAATGTATAATTTATTTATATCCAGTTTAAATTTTATAGTTTAGAATTACTTGTACAAAATACAATTGTATTATTGCGTACAGCTCATTTTCTATTCTGCAGAATAGCTTTAATAGTACAGTATATTTTCTGATCTGTATGGTAGCTGCACTACAGTTGATAGTAAATCTTTGCTGTTTTACAGAATACAGTTGACTGAACACAAACACAAACTCCGATTGGACGCAAATGATACGTTCCCATGGAGACACCAGACTAGTTACCCAGGACATCAGAACTGACAACCCATTAGAATTGAACTAGGTGTACTCACCTTCAGTAACATATTGTTGGCATGTTTAGGCTGCTGATCCGAAGGGCCTGGCACCACAACATTATTACTTCGGCCGCCTACTAATCCTCTAGGACTAGTTCTATTCTGTTCCATACGATTCTCGCCGTCGTCTTCTTGGTTCAACAGATCCTTGAGTATCCGATGTTTGTTCCGTACCTCGGCGTCATTCGTTGAGTCACTTGACGAGGTCGGAGGCTTGGTGAGGAGGTTTCGCAATCGACCTGAATCCGCCATCGCGCTTACTTCTTCCATCACACTGTCTTTGTTGTCTTTCTGTTCGTCCACGGAGTAGGTGGACTCGCCGAGCGGGCTGAATGGGAACGAACTGTTGAATGGATTGTTGGCAGGCGTTGGTGGATTCGGGGCCGATGGACTTGGTTGTGCAGTGAACGGACTGGACATTGCAGGCGGTGCAGGACTGTATACGGGTGCACTTGGAGGTCGGGGCGTTGGCGTAGACACGGGTGTGACACTCTGACACGAGTCAGGTCGCGGGGTTTCACTCCAACCGGACGTGGCCAGGTCCCATGTGGACGAGGGGAAAAAGTCAAAGTCCAAGTCCGCATTGGCGAGTGGGAACGATGTGAACGACGTATTGGTGTTCAGTGTTAGCGAATTGGAAGAGGCAGTGGACGCGACATCATTGACGGTGGTGTTGAATCGGCTGGTTGGGACGCCGTTACGGGCGCCATTCATTACGCTTGTCATTAGAGGGCCGCCGACGTTGCCGCCGTCCAGGTCCATTGTGGCAGCTTCATGCTCTCTGCACAACACAC
Organism: Carabus problematicus; assembly: GCA_963422195.1. Taxonomy (NCBI): domain Eukaryota; kingdom Metazoa; phylum Arthropoda; class Insecta; order Coleoptera; family Carabidae; genus Carabus; species Carabus problematicus. The sequence continues at coordinate 14,797,683 of OY728582.1, forward strand.
AGACACACGCACATGTACACATCAATACAAGCCAGGGGGCACAAGACTAACACATACAGTAAGAATAGCTAGTAGTAACAGCAGAGTGTAATAGTTGTAGTGTAACAATGAACTGGTACATGGGACCAAATCAAAAAGTATCTGCAAAGAATTTCCTAATCAATCATACAAACGTTATCCGTCATATATTGAACCATGTAGAATTCTTTAACCCTGTTTATCAATAGAAATGTTACCAATTCGAACATGTATGTTCCGATCTGGTCAGTAACTGTTGCACTTTGCAGATACTATTTGGCTTAGCTGGACTACTACGAGTAGTATGTTTGTAGTAGTAGCAGTTGTATATTAGATGGCTGTTATGTTAATAATTAAATATAATATAGTAGTAATAGTATAGTAACTCATTCGACACACAGGGGTGCGCGCGTGCACGCAATGAGAAGAGGCGGGCGGGCTGGCGGTCAGAGTTAGGAACATTTGGTGAGATTGGTGATGGTGTTGGTGATGGTGGTTGACATATCGCTTACCCGATGATGGAGTGCGTTGCCATGATGAAATCCTGATCCGGTGGATTGTTTTTGAACAGCTTGGACTTGGTCTGAACGCGTATATACTTGTCCGGTGTGGTAATGCGAAGTCTGTATATCTCACTCGTGGCTTGGCCTGTGGTCAGTGTGTCTTTCAGGTGTGCTGTCAGTTTGGCCAATTCTTGTTGCGGACATAGTTCCTGTATGATCCGTCCCATAAGGTCCTTATTCAGGTACTGTGAGTACAGTGACGATACACCGGATGTATCAATGCCGACTATCTTTCCCGTAGTATCCAGTTTAGTGGTGAACTGTTCTATTGGTGAACCGGCAGCTTTCTCACATTGTGGTACACGACGTGCGAGACACATCAAGCATGGACCGGCATCACCGGTACCATCCTCTGGTTCGCCCATACCGCTACCAGTGGCTCCGCCGGTGTGCGAGTACGGTACTTGAGTGCTAGAGATATGCATCTGTTCGTACTGTTGGACGCGGGTCTGTTTCTCCTCCATCGTCTCATCCTGATCGTCGGGTTTGATCATCAGACGACAGTAGAAGGAACGGGAACGGCTGCCACTGCCTGTACCGTTATTAGTACCGGTACCAGAAGCATCGCCTGACCCACCTCCTGCTCCGCTGCTTGAACTACCACCGCTAGTGCTACCCCAGCTGATTGACATGGGTAAGAGGTTGGAACTGAATCGTGCATGGTCTCCATGATGGATGATGTTGTACACACTCTTGCCCAATACTTCTTCCCTTGTGAACTTGATGTAACTAACAACGTTATCGGTGACGAATTCCACTTTGCCTTCGGCGTTCACCACGAAGAGAAATCCGTCGAGTGCTTCCAGGAGTAACGGTGCAATAACCTCGTTGGCGAGTATCGTTGGCCGAGAGGAACTAACTTCACCCTGTTGGACGGCATCGGCGCCTTGTTGGACGCCGGCCGCCGCTTCCTCGCGTGCCTTTATGTTGCGGATTTGGTTGACGGTTTCCTGGAGAATGGCACACTTGTCCGGTTTGACGGAGAGGGAGCTCATGTCCCCGAAGTTGGCGGAGATCAGCTCGGCCAGCTCCTCTATATAGATGTTCTCTTGTTCGCGCCGCCTCTTCTCATTGTTGCACTTGTTGCTGGAACAAACACAACCGCACCGTCACCGCAACCTGTCATCACCGGCATCATCAACAATAACAGCAAATACTTGTAGCTAACTATAGCTGATATAGCTAGCTACCTAAGCCAGTAGAAGTAGTAGTAGTAGTAGTAGTAGCAGTAGTAGGGATAGAGAATTTAACATCAACATCAGCAATAGAAGTAGTACACAAGTTCTCTCTAGTTACAGGCAAACGCACGCGCGCGCACACACACGCAATACACACACGTACACGATGCACGCACGCTCGCACGTACCGACACCAACATCTGTACCGCTCATTGACAGATACTTGTATATGTAGTAGGTATCTCCGAGCGGACAGTCAGAGAGTACTTACATCTGGGCCTGTGGTTTCGTATCGGATTTCTTCCTCTTTTTGGTGGCTCCGGCGGCCACTGCACTCATCTTGGCCCACACCGGGTCCTGCAGCTCACAAGGGCCGAGCCTACAAACAAACCAACCATAAATACACGTACTGTGCACAGAATCAACAACAAATAAACACTATTTATTTCTTTAACAATTTCCTCCTATTATTTCTTACAGAATAATAATAATAATGTTTTGCGTAGAATATAAAAAGTTGAAATTCTTGTTTTGCCGTTATATAATTTACATGTAAGATAAATATTACATAATAGTCAATATATCAATTTACTTCTTATCGAATGCAGTGACTAGAGAAAATTTTAGATATTTAGTTCAAAAACATTTTTAAACATAGACTGATTCCTGGAATCATAAGCAATTCTCTTCACGGAAATGTGTGCAAGTTTTTTTCATACTAAAACAAACAATGTAAAAGAAAAATATATAAAAATTAATTTGCAATGAAAACTTCAATAAAAATTACTAACTTATTTTCCAGCATTTTCCTATCATAAAATTGCAATTAAAAATATATATTTATAGATAATATTAATAGTTTTATTATAAGCATGTTCTTGCTATTTATATAAATGATTCAATGAGCTGCAACACATACATCACTGAACATTTTAAATTTGGGAATATATAGGTAATAAGTGCTATATCCGAGTTCCAGTAGTATACTAGTTTAAGTAACTGGATCAATGGCCACCTGGTTATATAACATTTTCATTATCGTGGGAATAGTGTCCCTCATGCTTCGTAATGCTGTTCGTCTGTGGAAAAACTGAATCAATATTCGTGTGGGGGCACATCGATCGTAGTCGTCTGGGCGCCGGCACGCAACAGGCGCCGTCGTCTGTCCCCGCCGACGCTCGCGTCTAACCGTGCTACACCACTACCGTCCATAGTGGGTCTCCACGGAGCATAAGTATGCAGACATCCGACGCACTGCGTAAGGAAAGACGGCGTCGCATATTGCAGGAGTGTTGTGAGGTAGGTAAGTACGGGCACTTCACGGACACAAATGTCATTCGCCCGCCTTCAGCACACGTAAAAATATTATCCTCATAAAAGTGTGCTATGGAGTTTGCAAGGCAGTGGACACAAACACGGATATATTATACAATTTCAAAAGATTGGTTACTGCATTTATTTTCAAGCGGAGAAACTTATTACATAAGGAATATAAATATTCCAAACAGTACGTTTTTTCGCATTGCAAATACAATCTAATGCACAATGCATATATTAATTAAAATTCAATGCAGACTGACAGTGGCATAAATAATTAATATTCATCAATAAATAATACATAATTATGTAAAAAATGTAGTAAGGATTTTCTATTTAAAGAATGGTAGTAAATTTGAAACGTTTGTTAAAAATTTTGAAATATATACACGCCAAACTGATAAAATAAAAATTTACTTGAGGCGGGTTGTTGTATTTACTGTGTGCATGAAGAATTATCTAGCGGACACAAGTCACTTTAAAATAGCTACACTCAGTACAATAGATAAGATAAAAATGCAAATATAACAAGCAGATAATACACAACTTTGAACATACAATTTAGAATTTTTATGTAGTATGTTCATTTTGAAATACGTTATTCAAAACTAATAAATGTATTAAATATATTTCTATACGATTCTTTTTGTAATTATTAACATTCGCAAAACATAATATTCTAAAGTGGCTTTGTTTAAAAGTCAGAATTCCACGGAATGAACTTTGAGAACCACTGTATTATGTAAATAAATAGTGTGAAAACTTGAGAACAGTGTCCAAGACATAATTAAATTAATTAAAGGTAAACAACATATGAATCATGCGACAACAGTAGTAACTGGTAACTATAAAGTACGGTATATAGTGAATACTGGGTATTAACCATACATTATGTACATTACTGCGGTTCCGCAGATGGTTTAGAAGAGCTACCATCTGGCTCTTGGTGGCTTTGTGTCACTGTGCAATTATATTTCCCACACGAAACAACAAGAATACTACCAACACACACACACACACACACAACATTCACGTCACAAAGAGAAAACAGATTTTTTTTTTTATAAACATATACAAGTTCATGCCAGTTGTTAAGTATGTACATACGTGTACGTATGTAATATTCGCTGCTGTACTGATGTGTAATTATGACTTTAATTGATAGGTGGCGCTGCAAACGGCACAGTTGTTTTTGAAAAAAATACACAAAGATGATGATGACACATACGCATAATACAAATGCAAAAATTGAACCTTGAATGTATGTAAATGCATGCGATGAACGTTGCTTTTTATGATTCAGAACTGGAACTGTATTGCTTATCATTTGAATGTATAATGTATCGATGTACAGTAATAGATCGCTATATTTCAAATATATATGTTTGGAAAACAACAGAGCTATAATTATAGTCCATAATTAATAAGCAAACAAAAAAAAACAAACTGAATTATACTTCACGGTAAGTTATTATTACGATTAAAAAAAAATTTAGCAAATATATTTTGACGAATATATGTAAATAAGATAAATAAATCTACGCAATATTATTCGTTTTAATTTAATGTTATGCTTCAATTAGAAACGTCTGCTTTTTAAATGTTAAAACATTTTGTAACAGCTGTTACTTTATGATTGACCTTGAAATGATATTACCAAATATTACCAAACAACAGTATCATAACAGTTGTCACATATGTTGTGATCGTCGTTTCAGAGAACTATTTGAACTTGAAATAGTTTTTTTTACAATATTTGTTTAGAAATGTAAACAGATTTGTTTCTAGTTACAGGTGGCTATTTAACTGCTACTCATATATAGAACTGACAAAATGTATCTATTAAAGTTATTTTCAAGAATATTTAATTATTTCCAGCGTTTTATTTAGACATTTTTAGTTTCAAATTTCCATTCACATTCGTTACAATTCATGTAAGAGCTACGATTGGTATACAATGTACAAAAAATTATTTTAGTGCTTAATTTTTTTGAATAATTTGCAATCATTCGTTCAACAACCTTTCAGTACAGTTCAAGGATTAGAGTTCGCATCAAATAAAAATATAAAAATCCAGTAAAAACGAGACCAATAATAAAAAAAGAAACGCATACGCCAAATTCTGTTGTCGTAAAAAGAAAATTCTAAACTTCAAATAGGTGCACATCTGAAGAAGAAGAAAAATAAGCACTTTGGCAACAGACAGAATTATAAGAGGCTTATGTACACTACCGAGTGTTTTGAAAGTATACACAGTGTACGGAATTATTCAAGTGTCTCAAGGTGAAGTTTTTATACACATTATTTCATATAGCCATTGCTATTACGATTATATAACGAGTGTATTGCTATCGGGAGATTTTTCTGCCGATAACAAAAAAAAAAATTCTGCAGCATTTGTTAGGTGACTAACAATGAACAGTTTGACATTCACAGGGAGTGGTTCACAATTGCAGACGGTAGGAAAGAATTTTTATTGCGAAATAAATGTGATTAATCGATTAATTCAGTGCATTTCTTTGTTAAATCATAAATCTATCTATAGAATAAAATCTAGAATTGATGTTGTAATAGAATACAGTTGTAAATTAAATCGTTAATTAATAAATGAACGAATAATAATTACGATTACACATTTATACTGCATAGCATGGAATACATGTATCAAAAATAATATATGGATTAGTTGAAATATATTTATCGATTCTTAAACAAAACATCTAATTTTAATTATGTTTTAAAAATATACACTATTTCATTCTCGTTTAACGCCTGAATTTTATTGAACACATGACGACTTACATTTTGCGAATATGTATTACATTCACGATTTTATAATTAATAAAACGAAGGCGGACAGTCGCACTGTACATCTTCAACCTTTTCAATCATATTATTCATAATTCAATTATGATTAATAAATACCAACCATGCATATAATATGTTACATATTTATTGAAATGAAGTTAATATTTTAATAAAATCCTACCAGAACACAACGAAAATAGTTTCTAAGAAAACAAAAATTACAGTTCTCGTTGTACCAACACAATGTTATGACATTCAAACTTTCCATTTTTTTGGCTCATGACAAATAGCAAATAAATTGTATAAAATTATATACATATAAGTACAACTATTATTTATTTCTATATAAAAATACGTAATATATGATTATATTTCTAGTCATGCTTATTGCGTAACATTTACCATAATGTACAATTTTTTTCACATACATAATGAACTAAAGAAAAAAAGATCATTGTCGTAAGTAATGCGCAATATATATGTCAGACATAAGATGCACGTAGGAATGAAAATTTGAAAGGGCCTTAGTGGTTTATAGGATAGCTGGTTGGCGGGACCATGGCCCCGATGTTTTCATGGTTAATTAGAGTCATGATACGAATGATAACGTCATTTTACTACAACTTCAAGTACACGAATGCTACCTATTTTGAATTGATAATAAAATACAATCACATCAATACAATACTCATTTATAAAATTATTCTTATTAAATGTAAAATTATTGAACATAATATTATTTATAATAATACGAAAAAAAAAAAAAAATTAACATCAAAACTTAATCTTGTAATATCAATATTATCGTATGTTGAACAAGATAGCATTGAAATACTGATTGATTTAAAAGTTACGTACTAGAGAGCTGAATAGTATTCATTATCTTGTCATTAGAACTGTCATGATTATCTTCGGACAAAAAAGTATGTTACCGTATATCTGGTTTCGCAAAAAGTAATAATTTCATGTCTAAAAAAAAAAAAAATTATGTGATTTACTATAACATTTTCTTTTTCTACGAGAATAATAATTCCTGTTTTCTTATTTGAAACTAACTGGTTTGAAGTTCACGAGACGCTACTGATTGCGACTGTCAACTTGAAACAGTTTATGAAATACTGTGACGACATGCTACGTCATTAGTCAAAATACCTTACATACATTACTCAACATACGTACGTACGTGGAATTCATTTTAGGAAATCGTATTTCACACACATACAATAAATACGTACACGTGCACGAATGGTATATATACAGATAGAAATACCGAAATGTCGTTCAGTACTGCCATATATTATGAATAAACATTATTCTAATTTAAAAGTGTCAACTGGTTTATGATGTGTTTTACAATGTTGACAGTTAAATTTGCGACTGAAATATACAAGCACATTATATGAATATGTATATGGAAGGGAACAGTTAGTTCAGGCTAGAACTTGTTTTCCTAACAATTCACTAGTATATATTTAACTAGCAGTAGTACTAGTGTCATAAGAATCATATCACAATGGTTACAAGGTATAATGTTACAAATCTAGGTGTGAACACTTGGAATCAAATATCTGCGATATTAAATATACGCATGTATTTCATATTTACATATCACTTATTGCGATATAATTCCATAGTTGTAATAATAGATAGAACAGATATAAGAACCAATATCAACACTAATGTTACATGCATATAAAAATATGTTTTGATACTGTTGCAAAATCTTGTGAAATATGGTGATTCATTTTAGAAAATGTATTATATGATATCAAAATATTTGAAACAAGTTGATGCATATATTGTTTGAGTTTGAGTTGGTAGAATTTACAAGTTGTATTTATTGATCTTTATTATTGAAATACGAAATTTTATCTTACCTTAAATTCATTCTGTAATTTCGAGATGACTACAAAATATAGGCCAATGTATTCTAAACAGTAACGACAAAAAACGAAACGCCACGAGAAAAGTTGTTTCCACGTTAAATTTGTCATTCAATTAATTAGGGAAATGAAGCAGTATATTCGTTAAAACGTTGTTACTGTGGACGAGGCACGTTCTATTCGGTAACATTCTTCGCAAGTTAAAAAGCTGTCAAGAAGCGAGAGTAACTTTTAAATTAAACCACTGTTTAAAGAAGCATAAAAAGCTTCTATTCTCATACAATATATAGTAGTCTGTATGTAAACAAAATAGCAAGTGTAAAGACAAGTGCGCCGGTAGACTACATATTTCACCCGCTAGAGGCGCTGCATAAGCGGGTATCCTGCTCTCGCAGTAGGTAATGGAGTTCTAAATAGTTAATTTTTGTCTGCTAAACAAAGGCTTCACCATGCCACGAGTATATCAAATTACGGGAAACGAACACAAATATTTGTTGAAATAGATTTCATTCTGGATTGTTTAACTTCCGAGTTTCAACGTCGCTTTACGTGTAACCTTGAGCAACAGAAGAAGAAGCCTGGACTAATTAGAATATCTAAGATATTTTATTTACAACATGAAAGAAACTCAATTTCCGAATGTAAATATGGCATTTTAAATTGGCTACAATAAAGGAATTGCGCGCGAGTCTTAATTAAATATTGTTCAAAACAGTGTGACCTTGGTTATCCAGCGAAAAGGATTTGAGGAAACAAATATTAATTGGATGTACATGGCGGAACATGTTATACTGAATAGAATATTCTGAATTAGTAATGATTTTACTTAGTTTTGTAAAATACTATTCCAACATTCTCTCTCTTATTTCATTTAACGTTTTCCTAAAATAAGATAACGATAACACGCAGCACGTCAGCGTCTTCCAGCAACTACAGCTGACAGGAAGTTCAAATAAGTCATTCATAAAAAGTATCGTTTAAAAACTTTAGTATGTGTAGAGAATAAAACAACGTTAAAATATAGACATTTGTATAAAAACCTCATTTGTAGACCCTCGTACATATCTATTTCACATCTTACAATCTACAAAACACCGTGTAACTAATGTCAGTATATTTCAATTTAATTTATTCATTGTAAATGTATTATTATTAGTTTTAATAAACGATAAAAATCTTTCTCTGAAGATGAAAATTTCATATAAATGTCTTCAGGAGATAACTAAATGAAACTGACAGCCATAATCTGATGTAAAGTAGTAGAACTATCCTCATGTCATTAGTAACGGAAACGATTTCTAACCGAACACAGCATCCGACAAGACTGAATGTAGCTTGAAGCAGCAGCAACAGCAGGCAGTGTAAGCAATCATCAGTAGAAGTGAACAAGTCGGCGTGCGAACTTCGCAGTGTACAAGAGAGACAGTGACCGTGAAAGTGCTGCAAAACTCGAACACGACGCCAAGCAGAGCCAGGCCAAGCAGAGTGCCTGCCGCATTAGAAGTTCTCGGTTGTGTCGAGTGAAAGAACATGGCCGTAGCAATCAATCTCTCCCATACAACTAACCATTGCTTCTAATTCCTCAAAGATGAAACTACCATCACAGATATACTAAACTTTAGTTCATCAGTACGTTCTCATATTTCTAAAATACGTATATTTAATAAACCCCGTGCAGTATCGGATTACAAAGAACACAAAAAAAAATGTTTTCGTAATATATTTCTTATATATTAATATTTACAGTACTAAAATATGCTTCTTTTTGAAGAGTGGATACAATTTTCGGTCTACTGGGAAATCGTATTTCTGATTCATGCCAGAAAGGAATTATAACAGTTAAGATGCACTCTCTCGCTCTTCAATGTAGACAACGAAACGTTATTTTCCCCAGTGCATCCATAAAGCAGTGTGTTCCGTTTCACTGGCAGATATACGGACCGGTTCCTGTATTGCACATAGCAGCACCGGCAACTGCCGTGCCGTGCCGCTGCTGTTCTCGCTGACTAAGCACACAATGACCAACATAACGGCACGGTAGTGTTGCGGCAGTCGCGCATTTGCTGTTGTGAAACAGTAACGCGAAAAAGTGTTACGAGAGTATGACATTTCGTATTGCGCTTCGTTGGGTATTATAACTCCTGGGACGAAATAACATTATACTAATGATTATTTTTGTAGATTCACAATTACAGTAATGAAAATAGGAGACAGAGAAATATTTTTAATGAACAACCCACTATCAAAACATTTATATTAAACATAAAATAGAATTGAAAATATGTATATATAAAAAAGGTACCAAGAATATAACATATTGAATATTACAAATAGATAAATTGTGTGAATCCAAATTATACCATGCATGTTACATAATTGAAAAAGAAACCAATTAAAATATCACCTTCATATTTTACACCTGTAGTAGCGATAATAAAATTGAGAGCAATAAAGTTTCTTTCGATCAGATGTTCTCAAACTGTTTGTAAATAGAACACAACGTCAGTTATTTCCAATGAATGTAAAATTCCAGGTAATTTCGTGCGCATATATTATAATATATAATTATTTTTAAAATTCATTAGTACAATGATGTCAAACTGAATATTTGAGATAATTGTATTTTTTTACAAGAAATATGGTAATATTTTACTTTGTGTGGATATTAATGAATTAGTTTTAAATACCCACATCACGCTAATGAATATACATGCGTAAGGTTTTTTTCTATGCGATGTTTGGTGACCCTGGTTAAGCTGACCATAGCCTAGATACCATTGGTGATTATATTTTAGTGTTTGCGGTTTTAAAACGATCTACGATTTTCTAAAAAAAGAACTTGCTTTCACATTTAAGATGCTTGCAAAGAATTTGGGAAAAAATTTGTATTTTTGGAAATTAATCACATATAATTTAAATAAAAACATACTTCTATATGAGAAAGTAAGTTACCGTTTTGAAAACTGTTTAATACAAGGTGTCACTTATCTCCATTTTTCTGTAATACGGTTAACAACTGATAAAAATAATAATCTTATAAGATAAAATTCTCCAGTTGCTTGTAGAACATTAATTACTTTCAAATAATTAATAAATCATTGTCACAATTCATAATGAACACTTGTGATGACGACTACGATTTGTGATTATGAACAAATTGTATCACGGGATTCATATTTGTACCTACAAATTAACTAACAAAAACAAAATAATAAAAACTATAAATGTAAAAGTATAAATAATAAAAAAAAAATACATGAAATTGCTAATGATTTCCTGTGATACGAATTTCAATATTTGGATCCTCTCATTGGTTAATAAATAGCAGTTATATTATGGCAAGACTATATTAGTTATTTTTCGTTTCAGTTTTGAAAGATAACATTTATGTTGTTTTATTTTTTACCCGATTATTTTTTTCATGTACTGGTGAAACCAGTTATAGTATTCTCGAGTAACGTTACAGAGTGGTTTCGTTTGCTAGATAATATTATATATCTGCAATAGTTATTTACGTACAATTATAAAAATTCAAATCAAATACATTTTTTTTTATTTACAAAATCATTTATTGTACTACATAAATCTATAATTTATTATGTATATTCATATAAATAATAAGGAAAATTATCATATGGCGCCGACTTGACATTTGTTCCAAAAAGGTCAATTATGACTTATTAAATAAGCCGAGATAAAAATATGACCTAGGTATAAGTATGTAAGTAAGTAAAATTTTAAATTTATAATATTCAAATAATAGTCCTGATTTTCTTTTTATTAATATTGTTAGTTTATTAAATGTTCAAATTATATTTCTTCGGTACGAATGCGAATTTGTAATCAAGTGCAAATATAAATTATGCATTCACAACTTATGAATGTTAAATTATATGGCGAACTTCTTCTGTAGTGTACCCGGTGTGTTGTTGAATAAAATGTCTGCGAGTTTTGCGCGGAGAAAGAGATATAAATTCATGTGCATTTACAACACAGCAAGGCGTGTATATATGTCACTGTCAAAATGCACGGTGAATTCCCCAAGCCAGCACGGCCACAGCACACTGCGTGACAAGTACAGGTTTCCAATGCGAAATCCGTTACGTGCGCATCACGTTTAAACGAACGTGGTCATGGGTTGCTTTGGCTGCTGCATACGTAACAGATTTGTCCGAGATTCTATAAGATACAGTCCACGAAACAAGTACTTCACGTCACAAAATGCTTTCATTTATAGGATTATTATTGGCGAAATGTAGAATAAATCATTCAAAATCTGTATTATATATTCTATTCAACGTAATAAATTGTTACTGTAAATATATGCTAATTAAAAGAAAAAAGGTTTTATGATACGCAAATGTATAAAGTATTTGTGAATAATGCTTTCGATATTTTTCCTTGTTTGTATGAATGCAATCGTGTAACGTAATGTCGGTACATATTTGTTACTGTGTATGTAGGATACAGTCACAACATACCGTGTATAAAAGTCAGGGAAAGTGACGTCCTCTTCAGCTAACATCGGCGGAGATACACCGTACAGCATGGCCGAATGCTCCAACATCTGGTGACGACAGAGAACTAACCAACACACACTCACTCAAAAACACACACACACAACGAAAAACTTAACAATCTCGTACGAGAGTAGAGGCGTAGATGCACACACGCGCACGTAGAACAAAACAATATCACAGAATCGGAGTCCGAAAATGACGTAAGACACAAGAGACGGGCGGCAGTGTTTGACTAGTAAAGAAAACTGAACACAACACGGAGTAGAAGTGACTGAGACAGCAATATAATGGTAGCAGGTAGATACACAGACGATGGTCCAGCTTGAACCTTTCGTAGTCGTTTGTTGGCAGGTTGTAAATAAGTGACGACTTCTATTTGGCAGTGGGCTGCAGCACAATCACAGATTACAACAAGTTTAAGCACGTCACGTCACAATTACAGTCGCTGGTACTTCCGAACATCAACAGTAGTGCACTTTCAGTAACGATGGCACCAGTAAGAATACGGGTGTGCAACTTTAGATTCTGAAATATTATCAGTTCCAGTTTCATCGTTCGACTTCCGTTCGCAACCTCTGTGCACGATGACAGAAGTTTGAAGTTCTAGTTGCCACGCACACTTTGCTCCACAAACAACACGATGTACTCGCAAATAATAGTCCTTGTTACACACACACACACGCGCACTCGGTGTTACTATTGCATGCACTTCACTAGTTGCTCGTTAATAATAAAACAAAAGCCACACTTGATCCAATGCGCGCACACATAAACAACGAATTCCTTTGCACAAAACGTCGCGTCGTACTGGCACCAAACTCTTGTCTGACTGCTCTCTCGCTTGTCCGCTGTTCAACTGCGACGAGCCGAGAGACTTGTGACTTAACTCTAGCTCCGCTGCGATAGAGAGCGCGCACAACACTTCGCTCGTTTGTACTTGCTGCCTGTCGCTTTGGCCGTCGACAACTCAATGGCAGCAAGTAGTCGCGACATACAGGCAATGCGCGCGGTCCAAGCAGGAATTGGGGTTAGTAGGTCGCGATGACGTAGTCGCACACACACACACACACATACATTCTGTGTAAATTCGCGCGCAACGTTACTGCTGGTAAACGTTGGCTTCCCTGAGCGAGAGACATGAAGGTCTGATCGAAAATAGTCAAGTTTTCATTCCGAATAACGCATACAACACATACGACCTTCCGATCATGTGTTCGTCTGTCTGTCGTACGCGTGCCTCGCGATGATACTATTGAAACTGTCCGATTTTGGTTGCATTACGCAACAGTCTGAATCTTGTGTTTTATCAACAGTGCGAGCTTAGTTTTTAACACTGGCATCGGCTAGCTAGTTTCATGTGAATCGATCGTTCGCTCGTTGGCCACAGCACATTTGATACATTGCTGGGTGGCGCTTCTAGAAGTCTCTTGGTTGCGGGAAAACCGATACCGCAATTTACACGAAATGCACTGAGTAACGATGTCCCGTTTTACCACATAACGAATTTCGGAAGTTCTCTAGTCGGAATTCCGAAGAACCAGCATGAGTTTGCGAGTAACATTTCCAAAGAACCACTGCGAAAACCGGTACATTTTAATTATGTATGTCAGTGTCAAAATGTTAATCGCAGTTTTCTCAATAATTCTATTATGTAATCGGCTTTTTTTTTTTAGTAGTTTTTAATCATACATTTACGGGAAATCAGAATGAAAGCGAGGATTACATAGAAACAGAGATAAATTCGTATTTAACAACACAGACTTTGCATGTCTTACAAAAAGTAAGAGTTTTGCAGTGAAATACACATTACGAAATACTTTAGCAGTTTTAGAAGAAAGGAAATTTGTTTTAAATTCATGCGCATTTCCTCTTAATATGTGCTAGATATATTTTAATTCGTATAAGAATGAAAATAAACATGATAATTTGTTAATTCACCTGTTCCTACAACTCGAAATTTCTGGAGCATGAAAAAAAAAATGTTGGGAGCCATATCCACACCAAGATTTTTGTTTTAAAAGTTTTAAAGATAAATCAGTATGCCGCAAAGACCAAAAACATTGGATGCTTTCACATGTAAATTTAAAATTAAATAACATTGACAATTTTTATGTAAATGACTCCACAAAATTATGGCTCGTCAACTTGAGAATTTTCAACGTGAATTTGTGTAAATCCCTACCTTACATCATTTTTTTTTTTGCTTATTCGACATTTCCATATACATATATTCGCATGAACATTTATCATACGAATGTTGTGCACTTTATGTAACACCTTGTAGATTATGCATTTATAGTTGTATAGTAATAAAACAACGATATGTAAATGTATTTTTATGACATTTTGTGTGTGTTGTCCGTGACCAACTAACTCTTGGTTTATTATTACAATTTATTTGATAAACAAACTCAATATCACGCAACACCCACTACAATCCATAGGTTACATCTGAATCTGAATTCAATAATAAATCGGGTGAAAGCAAATCAAGAAAGACACAAACATACAAAGTAATCGAGAGAGAGAGATGATGATGATGATGAAAGTACTTTTTCTTTTAACTTTCATGGGTACGCGGACGAGTCCATTCCGTGCCCTACGAGGTATAACGGGCAAAACCGGTAGTGAATAGATATGCAAGTGAAGGGAGAGAAACCGTAATATAAACACACTGATTCCTTTCCGTACTAACTGACCTACATGAACACGAACGTTAGTCGTTGATAAGAAAGGACAATAAAAAAACATAATCAAGTCACTAGAAGAAGTCTACCAACATCACACATCGTTGCATACAATAATGATTGTGGAATACAAGCGACAACAACGATGCAAGAAAATAAAAATAATACTGTGTGACCCATTTCTCGTTTATGGAATAAATTCATATGAATGTTGTGCATACGCAGCAAACTCAACATACAATATTTGATTTATGCATTCATTCTGAATATTTTTTGCTCGGACAAACGCAGAAACTTGTATCGGTGATGCTGAATATGAAAATATGAAATTTTGCATTGTAAAATTTAGCGTTCTGTCAACGTTTCTAATAAATCTTTGGAAATATGTAGACGTCAAAGAAAAATTGTATACATTTTGAACAGATGGATTGTTTACAATTTTTTCCATCGTCATGAAATATGATCAACACAAAAACGTATTTTTTTTTGCTAGAATTCAATTTCTTAAAAGTAGTATAAATTTCATATTTTACGAAATAATTCTATTTCCTTAATTACAAAACCAACTCATTACGGCACGTGCCATAAACAAACTGAAATATTAATTTGATGAACATTATTTATTAGTTTCACAGTAACTGAATTATTTTTACAGAACACGTAATGATTTACATATTAATTAAAAGAGAATTGATTAATAAATTTCCATACTTCCAGTCTGAATAATATTCGATTTCCTGTCTTGCAACAAATTGATCTATTAATAAACGAATATTTATGACACATTTGATATGACAAGACATTTATCTATTAATAATCAGTTATAAATTAGTTATTAATATGTAAACTATGCAAATAGTCAATAGCAAAGTAAAACTAGTTCATTGTCGCAAATATTGAATAATTTTTATTCAAATTCAAAATTAAAATATAAATTCGCAGTTAGTAAATGATAATTAAATTTAGAATTCGATGATTTCAGTGTGTTCATATAATCGAATTATATTCTGAAACGTTAAATTTGTACGAATGTACAAAACTGAAATCTCTATTAACAAAATAGTAATACTACAGTATGATCATTGTTCCATTTTTATTTACACAAAAGATGATAATAATATTCAAAAATATAAAAGAGTATTACTAATACAAATGTATTACACAAGATATTGAAATATTTTTATCAAGATATGAGTAAATATTCTGATTATTCTATTTCGCAATATTGTGACTTAAAATAAACTCTTAAAAAAATTTAGGTTATTTCCTCAATTTGAACAAAGAATTAGTACGTATTACTACTGGCCTACATACTGATCACAAAGAAAGATTAAACATATTTATCCTGAATACTGTTTCAATATTTATTCCAATTATTACATGCAGATAAATTAAACATTACCTACTACATGATAAGCAGAAAAAGCCAGTAAATTTTCATTTAGTATCGTACACTATTAACAGTGTACACAAAACAACTTTATATATTACGATTTAATATGTGTTAATTAAAAACATATTCAATTAACATATTTCCACTTGACATAATCTAAACGGCACACTCGATTATCGAGAATGTGGTTTATCCATTGGCCTTCTAATATTAAAAGTAAAACTGTTAAGTAAGTACAAATAGTTACAACTATTATAATATTTAGAACAAGTGAATTACTTTCATTCGGAATTTGTCCGTCACAACATGTAAACATACAAATACACATGCATTGTATTTGTATGAATGCACGTATCAAATCTAAAGTAAACAATATGTAATTTCATAAAGCTGTATTGTGATTAACAACAACATAGATTAAATACGTAATTACTGATAACGTTCACATTTATCAAATCAATAATTCGAAAGTGGATGGATACGTACGTATTTGTATGAATATACAAGTGTACATACCATTAATTGCGTACTTATCAACGGATAGTGTTAATTATCAGAGATTTATGATGTTTTGTAATTGACGATCAAGTATTTAATTCACAATATTCACGAGGTGTATTAACAATGCTAGTATTAGAATTGAACATGAATATTGAAAATATCTAGTAATTTTTTTAGTTGCTTATAATTTATTTTCTTTTAATAAAACAATAATTTGCGATATGAGTATAAATTGAGGGAATCTTTAAAATGGCCCAAAGTACCTTGAAAATACGTATATGGTAAAGATCGAATATTACCTGCTTTATAAGGCATTATAATATAATATAACATATTATGTTGCAAACAAAAATAATTTTAATAATACTCAATTTCATTAAATTCATTATTTTAATACTTTAATATTATAGGAGGAGGGTATTTTAGTTAAACAAAAATTTTCTGTTAAATGTGACACAGAGCACAAACTACTATCGAAAAGTTCTAAAAACAAGAAAAACGCTGGAAAAGACAAAATACTTTGCGAATCTATACGATTTTTTTTACAGTTATCCGATGCAAATTTTATTATCCTTCATTTCATTTCTGCTTTTCTTTATATCTTTTACCACTTTTCCTGCGTCGTTTTCCTCCATTACATGTCTTCTACGTCGTATTATTCCGCCAATTTATCTTCTTTTTTTTTATTGCGTTTCAATCGTCAAATATATGCAGACGACAATAGCTGTATGCTATCAAAGACATATTCGGGGATTTTCGTGAAAATGACGAGCAATGCCGAACATAAAAGATCTTGTAATAAAACATGTGTTACATGTGTTAATCTTAAAAAAAGACAATATTTTATCGCAATGCAGTACGGTGATTATTTTTCTTGTTATCAGAGCTTTTTTTTTCCTTGATTTTTCGCAAAATAAATGAACACGGCTCGTAACAACGTGTAGGAACGGCCCTGATTTCTAGGACACCATCGATAATGCCCCAGGAGCGGACTGCCTGCTGGGAGATTGACTGTATAACCGCTAAGCACGAAATGCAGTGGCAGCACAATAGGGGATCCCATACCGGCCAGTGTAGAACATTAGTAAATGTATTACAATAATGGTAAAGATATATACAAAAATATTTACAAATAACACTTACATTTTATAAATTTTAAAATTTTGTTTACAGACAGTATTATTATTAACTATTGTTTGCAAACGAAGATAAAAAAAAACCGATTGTATTCTTGTTAAAACTAGAATTGACTCGTGTAATATTTGTTATTTGACAAATGAATATTTCCTGTGTCTGTTATACTGAAGAAGCTAACCTACTGCACTTAACCATAGAGTACCGTTTCGTTGTGTGTTTGTTGTGTACATAGAATGCAATGTCGAAGACTAGTGCCTGTATGGTATAAAGTACCGTTAGTTTATCGTGAAGCGGGCCACTGATAACATACTCTCCCATGGCTACATCGATCCATGACGTCACACAATGACGTGTACACCACAACTATGGATACATGGACGGACGGACGGACCGAGTAGCATTTCTGTGAAACACCTGCACATCGACACACTGCCTACAGTAGGAACCCAGTTTACACGACCACCTGTGTTTTATATAACCTAGGATTACCATTGTTCAATACTGCATATGTAATTTCTCATATGTATTGTCACAAGTACGATGTATTATTTACAATGCATTGTGTTGCTTACCAGACAGTAGGCTCAGGCAACAGAAAAAGATATATATTTACTTTTTCGATGGAAAATCATAATTTCATTCGATTTACATAACACATATAATTAAAACTATATTTCAGAAATTATTATTTTGTCGATTTAAAATAGTTAGCATGAAGTTTATATGCTACAGTTTAAATATTTTATACCTGTATTAATTATTTTAAGCACGGAACGTGAAAATAGGATTTGCGTACTTATAATTACATAGAATACATTTCACATATTAGTTCCGTTTCAACAACATGTATATCCAACATCAATTATTAAAAGGTCAGAATTGAAAATGAATATAATCTGTTGCCGGTATAACGACGTGTCAATGTGCAGACAAGCATAAACTTGCTGTAAGCTGATTATTTACGTTTTTTTTTTGTTTTCTTTCTTTCCATTACCGCATATACGTATGTGTTTATGCAAATGTCTATAACGCTTTTGTTCTGCGTTGGAATGCAAATCGCTTGAGGAATATCGATTACAGTGTGGATAAGTAATTTCAAATAGTAATTCTTGCAAACAGGTGGAATTTCACTTTACCAGTTAGTTAACCAACTGAACACAACTGTTCAATCGTACAGAAATCAAAGTTCAAATGTTATCACAATGGTGCAGTGGTTCTCAAACAAAACTGTATGTAACCTAGTCAATCTAACATCATTACATCGTTTTATTTTTAGTTGAATAAACGATCCCGGAATTAGTTTCAGTATAAAATCATATATTAAAAATAAATACATTTGATATCACACCGTATGTAACGGTAGAACCAATGTTGATAATTTCTCCAAACAGTGTAGACTAGTTATTACACTATTAAAATAGACGCTTGAAAATCTGCTGTAACATTTAAATTATATCTTGTCAACTACAAAACTAGTAAACAGTATTTAAGCAGAATTTTTTGTTCTGAATAAAACGTTATTCCCTTTCTGTGAATCCAACATAATAATTACAATAATTTCCTATCATAATTACCCATACACGAACATGCCTTGGCTGTCCGAACGTAAAACACTTACGCGTATTTCCGTGACCTACTGCCGTACAGCGCATCTACAACGTTGGCACAATGTAGCTGGTTGTAAATACACAGACGGGTTTGCCGAGCATATAAGAGAGTGGACGCATGCGTAAAACAAATTATGATTACCTGTATGCTTGTACGCATTGCATCCTGCATATAACCACTACAGGTAATAGGGAAATGACGTCACAAACACGTCACGACTATTGCGAAAGACCCATCTATTGTTGAAAATTGCTGTTTCCGTATACAGTCATGAACAAAGAATCTTTTGTTTTAAATTTAGCGAGTAGCGATTAATTTAATTAATTATATTTTCATGCAAATGAAATGTGTTTGTTCGCAGGTTTTTGTTATTGATAAAAAAATTGTACGTTTTTAACCTGTGTGTTGATTGTATTTATATTTTTTTGAAATACTTGGGATCAAAATTTGATTATGTTGAGAGTGTGTAATTAAGGAGTTTGCCCCGTGGTTCAAAGAGCATTGAACTTATTTTGAGTGGCATCATCCCCCTCTAACAGGGTTAAGGACCTGGAGTCTATACAAGTTTACATGGCCAATCACACGCTCGATTTATTCAAGGGTAGGCAGATACAAATACAATGACACCACAAGATAGGGTGCAAAGTAAGCATTTTTTAAATACTCCAGTGATGTATGTGTCAAGAAGAATTTTCTTTTCAAACAGGTTAGTAAAATATGTCGCTTTAAGGGAACTACGTAAATCAGTATTAACATTCAAAATGCATAAATAATGATCAATGTATAACATAATATACCCATGGAATTATTTATTTTGTTTTTTATATTACTCAAACTATGATACACAAAATATCAAAATGACTGAGCCATGATACGAACTACTGATTCAACATGTTATGAAATAAAATACCGAACGTTACTCAGATAAATTGAATACCTCATGTATGACGAATCAGTAAAACACATTTCTCATGACTGCAATTGAACGAACATAAGTGCTTTTACGTAATTTTTGTGACATTCTAACTAAAAGGAACGAAATTTTACAATTTCCGTAACAAATAAAATTTAGTACCGAATTGTTGTTTTTATTTTGTACATAAAACAAAAGAAGTTTAGCAGGAAATGACAGTTGTGATGTGGGTGGTTCACAATTTACACCAGAGCTGTAGTTTTTGCGTGAATGTAACTTTTTTTTATATGGAAAATCAACTATAAGTTTTCGTTTAGTTTTCATATAATGCGAAGCAAAATATTGGCATAATTACATATTTTTATGTGAAATTATTTGTATACCTTGGATACAAAATAACAATATTTTTTATCTCGAAGTTTTTAATTTAATAATATCTTTTATCTCAGCTATTTTTCTTTGTGGTGATTTTTTTTTAATCTGTAATAATCTTTTTATCAACATCTCAAGTTACTAGCGAGTAGCTTGGGATGGTGCAATATGGAAGTGGTAGTTACATGGATATGTATGTGTGTGTACTTATGTAAGAGACTTGTGTTTGCTTGTTTGAATTTGCGCCACTGCAGAATTCCTTCGGCAGGACAAGATGCGGTCGGTATGCACGCTTATACCGGGCATATATAGCATATACGAAGTGAGTATATTGCAAAGCCAGAGATCCTTGGTTGCACACAAAAGAACTGCACCGCACAGCAAGTCTGCAGATAACATTTAACACTTGAGGCTCGTGTTGGGGTCAGCGCGGCCGTCGTTTGTCACGAGATAAAAATACTCGAACAGCATACATACATACACACACACACTGTTCGACAAATACACACATTCATATACTGATACACATATATAGATAACATACGTGCACATCGAACTTATAGCACTTCTTATTATTATTCTACAAACACACACGACACAATAACCTATCGATATACATACGTACATGCATAAGTACACTGCACAGATAAACGTATTCTTGACGTAGAAAACGAGTATCATTTTGAATTGAGATAACACATTCTTATTTACAGTTTTTATTAAATTGTAACGGAATAAGCTTTTAAAAAGGAAGAGTTCAGAATATTCCTGTCATGACATGATGTTTCGGTACTGTAACGCTGACATTTCGAAGAATGAACATTTTTTTTGTATTTTCAAGATCGTAGATCTGTCGTAATTATTTAAATATTTCACAATTATTTTCACATTACTCTGTAATAATGGTAATTGTTTTGTTCATAAAACACTCAATGCCTTCAATTGTAACTGCCTGAAGGTTAAAATGAAAATGTAACAATGCTTAACCCTAATTAAATAACAATATTCTCCAGATCAACAAAAACAATTATAGTGAAATAATCATTACATATTTATGTGTAATACACAGAGAGGTAAAAGTGCGTGTTTGAAAATTTCGAAAAACAATTCTTAATAAACCCAGTTTATGCAGTAGACTTAAATTAATCAATGGCGCAACGTGCCCGGCACGTTCTAAAATTGATTCAGTCTGTGTTTCGCCGCACGATTTGCGACTAACTTCGTTTTCATGCCTAGCAACCCAGCGTGCCTAGAAAATAGACGCTTTTCCAATAAATCTATCAAAAACTTTTCGCACCCAACTTCTTTCCCCGGTTACGTTCCAGAGAACACAATGGACCGATGCTGGGCTTCTTATACATAAATACTAATGATTGTAATTGGAACCGTTTAGCAACTCGTACATTATGCAGCAAAAGGCAACGGTTAAGGAAAATTATTAACTGTATATTTTATACACAATACATCGTATATTTACTGCAAAGAACAATAGAATTTTCCATATGCTAAAAATATATCTGACATCGGTGTATTTCCTTAGCTATCATTTTCAATTAATTAAGCGTAAATCATTCAACAAAAATATTTGTTTAAGGTTGAAATGCGAGAATTCTTAATTAATAAATCAAATATACACGCGTTCGTGCAATTAAAATACCTCATTAATAAAAATAAAATTTCTATTTGAATGATAAACGTCGAGTGTGACGTTGGAATATATAAAATGTTATATAACTAGCACAAGGAATACTGAAATTAGTTCAATTAGCGTTTATTTTAATCTTTGTTAATTAGTACCACATATTAGTATTCTGCGTATGTGGTTTTGGTGTTGAATTTATAATTTTTGACTTAATTTTTGTATTAATTGGCAATTATGGTATAAGGTTATGGATCCGATTAAATAGTCATTGTTTTGAGTTTGTCATAGACTATATTGTACTGAGTAATGTTACAAGTATTCAAACATATAAATAACAATTACATTCTCACTCAATGACTATGTATTATTAATTATGTATGATATATGGTTATCGATAATACGAAAAAAAAAAAAACAATTCGTGACAAAGCAGATGTTGATTACATTGCAATTAATTTTACAGCTATATTCGTGTATATAATTAGCTATAGACGGTTACACACCTGCCAATCGAATACGAACTATGAGAGAATCTTCGCTAGAATTAGATTTTTCGTGAATATTATCTGAGAATCAGACATTGAAAATCGTGATTAGTACTGTTGTGCGTGAATCACAATGGTCTAAACGTGCGTTTTTTTTTTTTTGCTGAGACACGTTCCCTTTCTCTTTGTTAATTGCACGCGAAAAAGTGAAACGACCAACAATAACGAATTTTTTGGCAAACATTACGTAATATGCATGAGTAGGATTATACAAATTACTAAACATCTGTGATTTTTTTTCAAGCAAAAACATGTATAATATTTAAATATAATTGTCGATATTTTCGATAGCAGAGGGTAAAGTTTTCATATATTGTTTTAATATTTTAGATTAAGTTACATTAGATAATAATATAAGAACATATATTAAAAAAAATCACAATAACAAATACATTAGCCACTATCTCATTGTGCTTCAAATATATTTGTTTATCTACGTCAAATATGAACTTCATTTTAAAGGTTAATATTTTAAATTACAAAAACAGGTAAATTCCATTTCGCACTGAACATTAGGATACATAGACATACATAAATATTAAAATGGATTCTAGTTAAGGCGAGAGAGACGAATGAAATATGAGTAATTTCCTTACAGTGAATGTTGCTTTGTAGATTTTGAGTGTAGCGTGAATACAAACACGAAATTTCCTTTCCTAAACACGACTAGATGAAAATCACGCAACACGCTGCGACGTGTCGAAAAAAAAAAATTGACATCGGAAATTTTCAACCCAACAATAACATTAGATTTGCGTTATACGGGTGAACAATTTCAGTCCGGAAATTTAGATCCCCAACGCAAATAAGTTTACACTTTAGTAAATTTCATTTCGAATATAAATTCAGTTTTGTATAGGTTTAAAAATCAGCACCGTTCTTAAATAATATAACATTCGTGTTCATTTGTTTCAGTTTATTACTGATTGTAATTGTCAAGTACAATTCGTTTAGATTTTCATGTTCGTAAAACGAAAGTACCATTATATCGTGTTCTTATTCTCTCTATAGTGTACTTGCACTGTAACGTACCTAATTTTAACTTCCCAAGTGGTACGTAACAACCGAGTTTTACCGTAAATATTTCACATGGGAAGATTATAGATTCTGCAGAATCACCCATGGGTAATATTATCGTACCAACTATGTAGACAAACATGTATACCAAGTTGAGATTTACAAAGAAAAAACAGCAACGGACAATCTTGAATTGAAGCAGCCGGTAATATATTTTGGGAAGAAATTAATAAACAAGATCAAAGGGCCAAAAGGCAAAATAAAAAATATATAATCTGGTGTAGATACCTCCCTCACCGTACTACCCTTATACGTTGTCGATAACAGAAATTTCCGTTGAAAAATTCCAGCGTCGAACACGACGGACAAATGAAGACGTATCGGCCTCGGGAGAGCCTGAGTATCGAACCGTGGGAATAGACGAGGGTGGAAACTGTCACATGCCGGTGACAGATGAGTGTAACACACTTGTACAGACAAGGACGGAAGCGAACAGTACCACGGGAGAGAGAGCAAGCGATAGCAGAAAGAGAGAGACACGCGAGTAAGGGGAACTATGATAGTGAGAAAATTGCAAAGAGGTGGAAAAGCAATTATAGAAGAGACTAAGAAATGACAGCGGTAGTAGAAAAGGAATGATCCAGATCAAGAATACTCAACTATGAAGTCACAATCAGGGATAATATACGAGAAAATAATTAAAAATCATTTTCACAGCACGGCAAAAAATAGCCAAGAAGGTTAATGGAATATTACTCTTAAAAAAAAAAATGTAGAGATAAAAACACATACAAGGAGTTAAGTGGTGAACAGAATATGTACTGAGAATGTAGCGAGAAGGGTTAGAAAGGGGCAAAGAGGAATAGACTATACCGAAAGGAAAGTGTTGAAAGTGGCGCGCGCAAATCTACGGCAGATACACAGCAGCTGAGTGCTGTCCTACATGACTGGTGGTAGACGAGGGTAGGTATGGTGCTGGATGGAACACAAGCGAGAGCGTGCCCTTGACCGTCGCATAACCTGCCTCACAGCGTCTCGACGGACCGGTCGATAACGAGGGATGCCCCGTGTATCGATCCAGTTCAGCTAGCCAGAGGTACAGCCCACAAACAGCAGCAGTTGCGATGGATGGCGTCGGTAGTGTGCGACACAACAACAATATACTCATTCGGCAACGATAATAGAATTATCCGTATATTTTGTACACAGTTAATTGATTAACTTAGGATTTTGATAAATGTTGAATAATACAGAATTAAAGCTAGCCTGATACAATATTTAGAATAAGTTATTCAATTGAAAGTATTTAATTAAAAGATATATTTTTATATGACAATATTATGCGTAAATGTAGGTGTAAATATAAACACAAACTTTGGCTACATATCGGTGTAAAAACGGCCCTGAAAAAAATTAAATTCCCACATGTTTATTCATATGATGCAAACATCAAATTATAAATTCCTGTCGATTATTACAGCGAATGCAATCGTTTCATGTTGTTATGTTCACTGGATTACATGTGATGTGATGTGACTAACACAGCACAGTCATTACACGAATGTAATAACCCATCCCACAGTTCATGATTTCCTCTTAACATTAGTCGAGTTGCGCTTGGAACGGAACCGCAAACGATATTAGCTAGATTCGAGTTAATAACAGTAAGAAAACCATTACGATAATACCTAGATTACACACGTAACGTACCCACGTCTCGTACACACTGCTACGCCAACTCTTATATTGGACTTGTCCGGACATGTCGCTTTATGGATCATCCGCGCACAACAATTAAACACCAGATGGCTACGAGAGAAGTGTAATAGTGTTTAGAAAGAGAAACAGATTGCTTTATTACAGGGTTTATACAGTAATATTGTACCAGTGATTTAATATTCCTTAACAATTGTTAAGAAACATACTTGTATTTTGTTGTGTTTTTTCTTTAAGTTTTAATAAAACTACAATATAATTACGAAATATTAGTATAATAAAAATTATTCTAATACTTTGTAACAGATTTCTTAATAAATAAAGGCTTTGCTTATAGTTCTTGGGTTAGGTCATGATATGCAGATCGTTTTCTGACGTATGCGAAATATGTACGTATAATTGTGCAATATTTATTCGTATGTTACTGATTAAGTCAATCTAATACATTATTTTTGACACACAGGTTAAAGGTTTAAATGTAAGGTTAGCGTATAAATGTTAGACGCTGATAATAAGGTGAGACTGGGTGCAGTGCAATGTAATTAATAGATTATCAGAAAGTTTTATGTAAATAGTGAAACATCCTGTATGAAATATTACGTAGACATTTAGTTGATATTTGTTCCAATGGAACAAAAAAAATAATAATTATATCTCTTCATTTTGAAATTCCTTGATAAGAAGGGCAATTACGTCTGCCGAATACAAGCGTCGCATTGCTGATAAATACTAGCAGGACAAATAGAAACAAAATTTCAAACTGAGCATTTTGTTATAACGAAAGTTTCGAACAGAATTGAAGTAATAGAGACTTCATTCTTAAGTCAAGAAATCTCTTCTCACCAACAGATATAACAAAAGAAGGCGTATAAAAGCAGGTAAATCTTAGCCCAATAGTAGAAGGTATAAATATAAAATATTACTATTGAAAAATTATTCTTTTCTATGCACATAAACTGTTAAAGTGCAGGACCGAAGAACGACAAATTCTATTACAGTTAAATTACTAATAAATATTTACAGTATATTTGGTATGAAATCATTTTCGGTATCATAAAGTTTTATTCATTTAACACACTTGCACAAAGTTTACCGGCGGCCCTTTTCGATATTTCTTGCTTTTATTGTACTTTCCCTTTTACAACTTTCTTTGCCGGTCAGTTCGGCAAGTATTTGGGGACCAAAATCACTTTCTCAAAGTACAAAATGAAGTTGAAAAGTTTGTATATGTTAAGAAATGCGTTACGTGTTATGCAGGTACTTTATAAAACTGATTTACTTTCGCATTGTAGTTTGAAATTCTAAATCAAATATAAATCTATTTCATAAACAGATATTTTTATATAATTTCTTGGTCACCACATATTATAATGAGAATTACGCTATTGAGATTGAGTACAATTTTGTTCATGATGAAGATTTTGCAAAACTAACAACTCGCAAACATTTTACACAGCTAGCACAATAGACCAAAATAAAAATAAGCAATTACGAACGCGTGTATACTTGACACAAATTACGTACAAAAATCTGCTTTCAATACAGTTTTTCGCAAATACGCGCAAGTGGCAAATATAAAAATAGCTAAATAATAAATGGGGGCATCATGTTGCTGAGCAGTATACACACACACACACGTGTACTAACTGTAATATACTAATACACGTACATGATGACGCAATAGGTGATGTGTTGACATATGTATTGCCTGTGTCTGATATATTATTTATTGCTGACACAGGACGATGTACAACAATAATTGCTGTTTAGGTGAGCTTTGGAACATTTCTTCGCCAATGCTTTTATGATTTTCAGTGCATGTGTAGCTCTATGTAGAATAGACACGCGCATATAAAAAATATCATTGTCCAAAAGAAAAATATCTACCACAAAGAAACATATTTTTCTGTAAAACTTGTTTATCAAAATATCATCTCAGCATTACGTTTTTCTTGAATATTGTAAAATATCTTTTCATGGCTATTGTAAAAATGTACGTTAGTTCGGTATATTGAAAAATAAATAACATTTTTAATACGACGTTTCATCTAATTTAGATAATGGAAGACAAGTAAAACTTTTACAAAATATAGAAGCATATTGCTAAATTAAGAAAAATTGCTTTAGTTATAGATTTCGACAAAGTTTTCGAAAGGCATATAACTTATAATATTATGAAAATGTGAGATAAAATATCCACTTAAATAATTTTCTTCGAGAATACAAAGCCTTTCACTTTCGTACAAAGAAAAGTCAGAGGCCAGAAATGTTTGCTTTATATTCATGCCAGAGAACTTCTTGTTTTCATTCCGTTCATAGTCAAGTTTTCAGAGATTAAATTACAGATGAAAGTTCCACTGAACTTATAACTAATCAAATTTGAAAAGTTCCTAAAGTGTACAATTTATCCACGGCCCTCTTCCGTCGGTTCCCTTGATTAGATAAGATGAAATATATACCCGTTATTTATTTAAATAGACGTCTTCAACTTGAACAAGTTCGCATCACAAGATGATGTATGGACCGGTAACTTATAGAATTTATTATGTAGTATATGCTAATATAAACATATTATTTTCAGTTAATACTATAGGAAATAGCATGATTCATTTAAAATATGTACATATTTTCCAACATTTAGTTTAAACTTCAGAATGTCTTATTTTTTAAGCAAATTCCGTATGTAAACAATCGTCCATTGCGAAATACTGGTGTTGTAATTTTGAAAATAATGAATCGTTATCTGTTCCGTTTTACACCTTTTAAGTCCGCCATTTTGTGATAAATTCTAACCACAACAACAAATGACGTAGATATGTATGTATGTATCGTGCAACGACGGAACTGTACAATTGTTTACTTATCACGTACTACCTATATTTTTCAACCAGTAGTTCTCAAACAAATATGCTCAATTATGTTCTTCATATTTATAAAATAAGCTGCATTTTTGGCTGAAATATACAAGCACTAATATGTGTATTTTTGTACATTATTTAAGCATGGTTTATTTATAAGTATATAACTACAGTTTGGAATGTAAAACATTGATAAATTTAATCATATCTACGTTAGTTTCACCGTAATAACTGATGACGTAACAATATTATTTGAAAATAGATTAAATGCGTAAGAAACTATGTATGTTTAATAAATTATTTCTTGAATACAAGAACGTTAAGATGAATATTTATACTTATTATACAATAGACATTATTATATATAATGTATAATATGAAGTATAATATAAATAATGCAATATTACATTTTATTTATGACTACTCCGTCTTCCTGAGTCACAGGATCAAGGTAAAAATTAGAATAAATAACCTATTTTGTTGTGTGAACACATATAAAGAAACGATTTAGTCATGTATCTGTTTGACTGAGTCATGAAGTACGAAAA
Organism: Carabus problematicus; assembly: GCA_963422195.1. Taxonomy (NCBI): domain Eukaryota; kingdom Metazoa; phylum Arthropoda; class Insecta; order Coleoptera; family Carabidae; genus Carabus; species Carabus problematicus. The sequence goes on from OY728582.1 coordinate 14,826,907, forward strand.
TAAAACAACAGCATTGGAGTACTGCTTGCTGACATTGTACACCCCTTATATATATATATATATATATATATATATATATATATATATATATATATATATATATATAATAGTACCCGGTGTTGAATCACGTTTATGAGAAATGCGTATAAATTTACACACATATTTTTCAGTTCTTGAAAGACTAATCATTTACAGAAGAAACTGCATGATGATTTTGCTTTGTGTAGTAGAGAGCATATATAAAAACAAAATAATTGCGTTTTAGTTCACATTCATTCGCAGAAGAGATCAAATAAATATTCAGTACAACTTTAGACTAACCAGTACGTTCCGGATATGAAATTCTGGCGAAAGCACAGAATTATCAGATGAGTTAGGTACCATGGAAATATTTTAAACTCAAAACGTTTTATGATAATTGTGTATTAGTCATAAATGCTGTTTCCAGTCAAGGGACCCTCTCTAATAATGTAGGTATTGATATTAGTGACTGAAAGAGTTGAACGAGTCCCTTACAACGGGATACCTAAGAAAACAGGTAGACAAGCCAAGGCAGCCACAAACACATTTATTTCAACCAGTGCAGTTCGTGTTACAAAGATAACGGTTCCTTGTGCCATTCCACGGGCACTCAGTAAGTAGGTAACGATGAAGCGCGCGTGCGCAAACCTACAGCGGCGTACGTCAACATACAGGTATAACGGGGGCAACGAGGGGAGGTATAGCAAGACGGACACGAAGTAAATTCCACACAAACACACACACACACACATACATACATCGGCACACTGATAGCGCCATGTACCGTTATACCAGCGGCACAACACAGTCTGATATTAAACGTACACTGCTACACCAGAGTTTCTCAACTTTTTTTGTCGCTGTTGCCTTTTTGTAGTTATTATTTAGTCATTTTTGCCTCGGTTGGTTATTTTTGTTTTTTTAAAGTTGGTAAGGTTTAATGGGATTTTAACACACTACATTTTTTTTCCCGTAACAACATTCTGTCGACATTTTAAGTTTAGAAGTTGTTTTATTTTGGAATATTAAAAAAAAAGTTACCAGATAGTTGGAGTAATGTTCTATGTAATGGAACAGCTTCGAATATTTTATATAGAGTGGTAATTTTAAAATGTGAATAATTTAATTGCGTAGTCATCAATAAGGTAGTATATCGGCAAGAAACTACTTACAGAACGGCATGTGGTCGCATCTGGTGTCTTTATAAAAAATGAAATGGTATTTCCTCTTACCTGAAACAAAAAAAATTAATTAGTTTAATTAAGAAGCATAAGCAAAATTATTAAACTAATGAAAGGAAAATAAAAAATGTAAAAAAAAGTTAGTAGCTTCACATAGCAACTAATAAAATTAGTACATGTGATACAAATTATTGACAAAGACTTTGTCAATACTTAGTAATCTAAGTTCCAATTTTAATTATTATAACTATCTATGCCCGTATACATTTTTTATTCTTGAAATTAAGAAACTAAAGCAAAAACTTAACGCGCCAAAGAAACGCTATAACTTTATATTACAAGTTATTGCAACATGTAAACAATTAATATTACAATGTAAATACACCTATAATTGATCGTATATGTAAATGAGTAAATAATACGAACAAAAAATAAATATTAAGCACGTTTATTGGCAAAAACTAGGGAATTACCTGCTAGTAAGATTGTAAACAAGCCTTACTAATAATATCTACTATCATAAAACCTACACTACACACACAGACACACACATTTCTATATTATCACACATCAGTGACAGTACATGACCAGGGCCGGCTCGAGGTCAACTGGCCCCTAAATTACGTTACTCTTAAAATTCGCACATAAAAAACCCACTTTTCATATGCAACCTTGCAAATATATATATATATATATATATATATATATATATATATATATAAATGCATAGACAGTAGGTATTTATATTTTGATCGATAAAAATTTCGTAATCCAAGTTGGCCGTGACGTACGCACATATCGCAAAAACGCAGAATTTATTTTTGCATAAATTTTTGTTTATATTTGAAATAAACTAATGCTCAGAACTTAACCTGCGTACGCATTGGTAAGTATATGAATCGTAAATCTAAAAAAAAATCTATTTGATTGACGGTGTGACCTAAATTTTTGACAGTTATTATGTAAATAAAATTATATTTAATGTGTACTTGTGTATTTACATTTTCAACGTGACATCTACCGGCGTTTTCGTGCACTATGCACAAAGACCGAATATTGTGTAAAATAATAACTTATTTTGATTTAGGAATTAATGTAATATTGTATTTTCATGTTAGTTTTCAATTCAATTCATTCTTGATTAATTACATTGTTTCAATGTTAATTGTTTTTGTGTAATGCAAGTTAAAGATTTATTCTAGTACGGCTCTGTGTTAGCTTACTGCACATACTTGACCGACAAAAGCGAACGACTAATAAATCATGGAAATCGTTAGGTCTTTTAATTAATATTTTAATTAAATGATTATCATTTTGCTAAAGGAAGTATGTACGTATGAATTAGTATTACAAGATAATGTGTAGCGTGTAAGTTGGGCTTCAGTAATTTAGTACCTGTAATGCCAGTAACCTATAAAGATTGCCCTTGTAAAATTGAATCACAGATGATTTTTTGTCTGGTTGATTACCCAGTCTAGGTATATATGCCAAAGTGATATTTGCGTGCAAACGCCATTATGCATAAAATGATTAACGAATTTCTGACATTCAGTACAATGTACACGATAAGTTTTTTGCAAGATTGTCTCGACGTCCATTAATTATTTTCAATCGTAAAACGTTTCTTATCGGTAACGCATAAATCATAGCATATGATATATACATGTTCTCAAAAAAAAAAAAAACGGATTGATTTAATATTGTTTATATTGATCGTAAATATATTTTAAGTAATGAACCGAAACTTTGCAATGGTATGACTCAAGCAGTAATTGAGATATTTAGTTACAAATAAGGTAACAAAAAGTTTATTCTTACGTGAGACAAAATGTTAAATTCCTTGTCTGGTGACATAATACCGGCATTCTAAGTCACTTAGCGACTAAGTCTGTTTAAGTAAGTACATTGTGTATTTTTAGTGACAAGTATAGCTATGGTTCGAATGTCAGCGAGCGTGAATCAGACAGTCAGATACCGGTTACCAAACATTTACCATTCATAGTCAACGTTTGATCAATGACTAAGCAACAATGACAACGGTTGATAATATAGGTATCCTGCCATACCTGTACTAGCCTAACCAATCACGGTCAATGCAAGCTTGATAATTATATTAATTTATTTTAACACTGATATTTATCGTTCGAGAGCAGAATTTATCTATCGATTATTTTTTACTTATAGACAAAATACTGAAATAATGAATACTATTGAAGCTTTCAAACAGAAATCTCGACATATTTTTTGTACAAGTAACCAATAATGTCAATTAACTGTAACCAGTAGAATTATTGGAATCTTGTATCAGTTACTCAACCTTGAAATAATAACATTATTTTGAAATACCACAAGTAACGTTAAGGAAATATACCTACATACATACATCACTATATAATAAAAAGAATTGTTATCTGAAAAGCAGCTAGTAGTAAAAATACTTCACATCAAAGTAACGGCATTTCTTCGTAAGTATGTAAATATATCGCATAAAATTTAGAAAGCCAGTAATCTAGCAGTGTAAACAGACAAAAGAACGGTGTAAAACAGTGAAGGGAAACATGTTATTAGTATATTGTAAAGCACGGATATAACGCTAATAGCAAAATAGTTGCTGGAAGCGTGAAAAATATTTAATCTACTCGTGTGTACTCGGACTATTGTATGCAATAATAATAAATGAGATGTACAGTTAGGGAATGGAAGTAAGATTATTTAACTGTTCGGCGGAGTCGTAGTAGACGCACAATGTTCTAAAATACCAGCTCAGAGTTGTGGTGGAACACTGACGACTAACCACAGCAATTTAAGTGCATTTTCAATTAGACACGGACTTGTGTGCACACTCACACTTCATCATATAATCTGTCATGCTGTACTCAAAATATAATCAACAATTTCACGAAACCACGTTGTTCGAATGCCATAAACTCAAAGAGCGACAATTCCAGATTGATTTTAAAATTTAAACGTTTATTTTGTAATAACATTATACTGTATATGATGAATAATTGATATTTGAGAAATGTTGTATGATGTTGTAAAGTTATATGTTTTGAAATAAAATTATATTTGCCTATTTAACTAAAGTATATCACTCTGTCGCATTCAAACTTTATAATCTGAAATCACTCCTTTATGCACGGGTACGAAACCAGTTCAATTATTGCTTAAACCTGTTAAATCCTGCACGGTATACATTTGTATACAAACCTCTAAACGTAGAGCCTAGTAGTGTAAGTCCATAGACTACAGTAACAGTAGGACGAGGCGGATTCGAGTAGGGAATGGGAGGTTTAAATGCCAGTCTCGATTTCAGAATGAAATTCCCCTAAAGCTTGACAACACACAACGTACCATCATCATCTCGGTCACTAATTAATTACAGTAAACAAAAGCAACCCGATGTGAGAGTAACAAGCAAACTAGCGTCCTCCACCGCACCAAGTGAAGCCAACCATATCCAGGAACAGTGACAAGGAGGAGGAGTACCCGCGTAGTATACATGAACCACATTAGGAACCATTAGGATGTATACAACCATGAACGGGCGGACGGAGTAATGATGACAAACGGTAGAAACTTGCAAAATAAAATAAAGCAATATTGCGTAGAAAATAATGAAAGAGAAGCAAAGAAATAGTCAGAAATTACAGTAGTGATATTTACGATATTAAGTAAATTATTATAAAAGACATGAAAACAAAATATAGTTTGATTTTTGTTCCTATACTTTTGATACCACTAAATCATATGTTCTTTATTTGAAATTTCATCCGATATAAAAAATGTTAATCGGACAATTTTTAATAAAAATTTCATTTAGAAATATCGTTAAATACAATTCGAAATTAATGAGAATAGAAAATTCAAGAAATAAATTACAAAACTTCTAAATCCACTAATGATTATTTCTGTTCGACGTGTTTTGACCGGTTACTGAATGAATGGCGACGATGATTGCGATGGTGTGTGTTGGTTCGCGCGGTTGAGTAGGTTCGGTACGTCAGTCAGTGTGGGATAAACCGTTGGTTGATGATGACTTGAGCATGCGCAGACTACAGACAGACTCGTTAGTTAAGCTGGAACACGTTCAATTAATAACATAACTGTATTTGTGATTTTTATCAACGAAAGTCTAACCACTCATACACATAATTATATTACATATTTGTATGTACGGTCGGTGTAAACATCAACATGCGTGCAGACGTTCACATAAGATGGTGAAACACAGTTACTGGGACAAACGCTTATAAAGAAACATAATTATAATATGTGTACAGTTTGATAAAAGAATAATACGTGAACAATGACGTGCAATTTGCATTTAAAAGAATAGTGATTTTGTGATAAAATGATATCAAAATCGTACCGGTACTTAAATCTACATATATAGCAGCAAGTATTATTAAATACATTCTTCAGATAAGTTTAAATTTCAAGGATCTAAGTTAGAATTAAGCATTTTATCCGAAGCTAAATATTTTTTTACATAATCTGTTTTGTGCATTAGTAAGTAAACAGCATATTATTTGAAAGTTAATTTCGAAGATTTTTTATCATGTAGCGTGTTTTATAATATCCTATTTGTTATGAATAATATCTCATGTGGATTTTCACATTGGTGTATTGTATTGTTACAATTATATGCCCGATTTTTTTTTAGTCTAGCCGACTTCCGTACATGTCAGCTAGTATAGAATATTACATGTACATGTGACAATATAATCTACAGTGGCTAATACATATATTCTATATTTAATAACCGGTCGTCTATATTCTGTCATAATATGTCAGTACAGTAAATTACAATACACTGGCCATTAAATATATTTCCGTCTGTAACAGCAATATACCTAGGCGATACGGCGGCCAATATTAATGACAATATCAATATTTCACCGCCTAACTGAAGGTGCCAAGCCGCTGTTCACATATCAAGTATCATTAATTTACATGCGAACAAATAATGCACTAACTGAGTCAATGGCGGCCATATTATCACATTAGAGTTTAATTTAAACTGGTCTGGTGCCAGTCTCTTACACAGGCCACTCTATAACTGAAGGTGTTTTTTTTATTCTTCCTTCATTTAAAAGCAACTCATTTACAAGAATGACGAACAATTTTTGAAGTAGCGAATTTCATTACATATTAATAACGCGGCGCTCAAGATAATTTGCTAACACTCTTAAACAAAGAGCAACAAAATGAAATAAGAAAGAAACAAGAAATCAGGAAAGTAGAAGTGATAATCAGCTTTATTATAAGTGTATATAGAGACCTTATACTGAAGCGAAAGCTTGCAACACATGTGTACAATATTAATATATTAATTACAGTATATGAAAGCCAGATTTTATAGAATCTACAATATTGTTTTTTTCATAGAATATACATATATCGGACAATAATTATTTTATAATATTCAATTATTTTCTTTTATTCGATACAGAAGACTTTAATACATACAGATTAAAAAGTAATTATTTTGAGACAAAAAATATATATATATATTTTCGCTTCAAATTAATAACCGATTAAAAGCACATTATTTTGAAATTTAAGTTAAATTTAAATCTGTTGTGGAAACATTAAAATTTAATTGAATCGAATTTAGATTACAAAAGGAAATATGTATTAATTTTAACAAAATCTTGTTTTTGAACCGGAGGTTTGCGAGAAATGGAAATTTGTAAAAACCTGAAATCATAATAATAAAATTTTCAAATATTCGTAAAATGGGTGGGAGAATTTGTTAATCCGACTGATCCTCTATTGTACATACCAGATACTAATAACGAAAATGTATAGATCATATACATATTACGAATTTATTCGGCGTATACGTGTGGACATTTGAATCGGTTTATGTGGGAATTTACAACACATGAATGACAATTGCGGTCGTAATAAAGTGCATAGTTTATTTCATAGTTAAGTGAACATTTACTGCACGAGTCCTGATTATTTTTGTGCGAGTTCACGCCTTCAATTACTATTTATTAAGGGTAATAGCTTGCAGTAATATTATACATGCACTATGATATTACTTGATATAAATGTGTATACGACGCGATTCAACTTATCTGAACTATAAAACTTCCAATTATTGAAATGGCTAAATAATTTTAACATATATTGTACACGTTACGAACTGATTCACGTTTTATCTGAACATGTAAAATAATTTTACAACATTCAAATGATGTCCTTGGTGGATTGCTGAATTATTTCTGCAACGAATTAAATATACATTATATTTCATATATTTATCTAAATTAATGCGTTGGTTTCATAGAAATATAGTTTTATAATTGTTTTAAGTTGATTACAAATGATGAAATTATGAATTCAGTATTTTACAAAATTAATAGGTTTTTTTTTAATAATATTTTGTACGGAATGTTCTGCAATTAAAAGTGAAGAATGCTCATTATATGATGTGTTTGTATCTCAAGGTCGTTGTTGCTTTCTAATTTCCGCCATCCGTAACTAGTCAGTCATTTATGATGATGCATCCATATATGTGAATGTGTGTGTGTAGTGTAGTATGATCGTGTACATGTTGAATCTTCCGATTCGCGTTCATTCATACACACATACGTATCTATATCCTGTGCCATGCGATCTACACTGCGCAGGTATTAAACAGGATGCAATTACCAAGCCGGATTAATTAATGGAAATGACGTGGTGGCCACAAGATCACACACATCCAGCCTCACAGGCACCGGCATAACCCTGCCGAAACCACATTGTTATAAATTATTCAAGATACTATCCGGGGTTGTGAGATGTGCCGAATATATTTCAAGCTGATACAATAATAAATAAATTATTTTTAAATATATCTTAAACGTGTTTTATTTGTACTCAATTTTAAAATAACACTTGTTATTTATAATGTCAAAATCATTTGATACTTGTAAAACTCTTCATCAGTTATCATAAAAACATGGTCAAATTGCAATGCTTTGAAGTTTAATCAATGTAAAACGTACTTAAAGCCCATTGATTGCTATTCGTAGATGAATAACTGACTTTATAGTGTAAAGTATCAAATTTACAATTAAATTCCCGAACAAACTTCCTTTCAATGTTTATAGTTCACTGTGGTGCAGATCGTTCGTTCCAATAAACCAGCAGGAACTATTTTTAGTCGTGCATGTAAGTACTTGCATTCATCGTGTTATTAAAAATGAGCGAATGCTGATCTAATTAAAGAGTTGCAGTCGGACAAGACGAATGTCCAACGAAGCGCGGTGTTTACACCAGCGTGCATAGTGGCTCCATGTCTAAACGTGTCTGTACATATAGGTATGGAAGATACGTAAATGTCTATGTGTAACCACGAAATTATAAATTCACCATATGAAAACTAGTAGCCCAGAGATGTTTACATCATACGGAATAATTAAAATGAGATGTTCATTGTGATATCAACTTTACACATAGACAACTAATTAATATCGCGTGAAAAATGTTAATGTAATTATCCGGTTGAATAATAACGAACTTGGGTATTCTTTCGGATAATGTTAAACATGCGATTTGTATGTTTGTATAACATTACATTTTATTCAAGCTGAACAGTGTCAAAAGTAAATGACGTTTCACTTGAAATATGCATCAAGAAGGACAAAAATATTTCAAATAGTTCCTGGGACAACAAGAAAAAAATGTACAGATACATTTTCTACATTCCGTCATGTGAATAAATTCATCGCGTAATTCTTGCAAACATGTTTACAAAAATGTGTAGTGCAAATTCATGTAAATCAAATATAGTGTACAAAAACAGAGCTGGCAAAAAAAAAAATTTTAACCGATGCCAAGAAGTAATGTATTTAGGAATTAGATGCTAAAAGTATTTAATATAATAAGAATTTACTTGCAACAGTACAAGAAAGAGCTTAGCGCACGGGTTCAAATAGGACTTGGCAAATTTACAATGTTCAACTTTCATTTAATGTTGTGTATTATTGTCAAAGATAATAAACTAAAGGTGTTAGATTAAAATATATTTACATAAGTTTACTTTATTTCTTATTTTTAACATCGACTCTAACATACACAATACATGCTGGTACTAAATATTAAATTGAGATATTAAAATTATTTCAACAGAAAATTACAGCTAGTTAATATTACTGTCAGGGTGCAATTATGAAAATTATAATAATAATGTAAAACTGTGAACATTTCGTGCGATCTTTCCTTTCCTGTCACACCAATGTAGAAACTTGAAATATGATAAAAAAATAAATGATTAAAAGCCAATCTGGTAGAATTTTTTATTGAATTTAAACAAAAAACAAAATGTAAAAGATTCATAAATAACTATATATAAATACGTCTTTGCATACTTGTCGTAGGTATGCACGTGTGTCTGTATGATTGTTGCGTGCATTTATAGTCGGAAACCGTATTCTGAAAGTGAGTTTAATGGTAGTGCAAGCACTTACTACAGGAGAGATAAAAATAATGAGGCACCACACTACTTGCACGTAATTACCAAGTGGCCGTTATTATATATTGTGCACGTTTAATCCGGGCACAACTCTGGAAAATAGTGGGTCATTACTGGGGAACCTCCAAGAACAATCAACACACATATATACATAGATATGCACATGTTGTGTACCAGCAGATATGCACAGTACAGATGCAGAATCGGGTGTGGCAGAAATGGTAGTACCATGATGGATAGGCAACCTTTCAAAGCATCATTAGTGTAAATCCAGTATACTAAGTGCACAATAATTGTAACAGCAGTCAAAATGGACGACATTTGTCAAATAAATCGTCAAACGAATCTATGATTTTATAAAGAATATTGTTCCAAGAAAATATTATTACATAACTAATTAAAGTCGGTTAAGAAGGCTTTACAGATTCACTGCCAGATACGGGCTAGATAACAGAAATATGTCAAAGTCAAAACATGACCCAAATTTTTCCGACAATTTGTGTGTTTTAAAACGAAAATGTGAGTCAACATACAGGAAAACAATTATGTTGAAACATATATACCACATATTTAGTTAATCCAATGTGTAACTGTTGAATCTACGTATTAATGTTGATAATAAATTAATTTAAACTGCTAATAAATTCAATCAAAGGATAAATTTGTTTACTAAATTACCTAACGCGAAGTTGTCTATGTATTCAGAATGCCTTTTTAGTATGAAATGTAGTTAAAAATTGGACAGTTAAAAGTTAATTTAATAATTTAGTTTGTGCATAGAAACTAAAATATTTCACATTTTAAAAATAATCTATTATATTTCAAAATTGTATGTCGTATATAACAGTGTTTCTCAACCGCCGGTCCGCGGACCGGTGCCGGTCCGCAGCTCTAATCTGACCGGTCCGCGAAAACTTTTAAAATATATGTGGATTATTAATCCGTTTATTGAGCAGCAAACTAATAGATTGAACGACTTTGAACAGGAAAAACTAATTGAATTAAGCACAGACTTAGAGTTAAAAACATTATTTGAATCAATGCCCATAACACAGTTTTGGATTAAAGTGAAAACTGAATATCCAGTTTTACATGAAAAGGCAATTAGGATGTTACTACCTTTTTCAACAACGTACTTATGTGAATCAACGTTTTCCGCAATGGCAATGATAAAATCAATACAACGAAATCGTTTGAGTATTAGTTCTGCCTTACGCCTTGCAGTTACCAACTAAAATCCAAGAATTGAACATCTTACTAGCAAAAAAGAACAGCAGCGATCACATTGATTTGTATACTAATGTACTGACATATAAATATTTATTGCTCATGTAGTTTGCATTTTTTTTAATACAATTTATTATTGTCGCCGGTCCGCGTAAAAAAAGCAGATAATTTGCGGTCCACGATGAGTTTTGGGTTGAGCAACACTGGTATATAAAATTTAGTTAGATGATTTATGTCTCGATGCCGTTACTAACAACCGCAGATAAATTTGTTTCCAAGCCAACTAAGATCCTTGTATGGAAGGTTGCAAATTATAATAATAACTGCGCAGTCGCCATACGTTATTACGACAATACAGAGACGTATGAACGTTAAAGTTCTTACCATAAAGCGGGTTTGAGCGTGGTAATTTAAAACAATATTTCCGACACCAGAATAACTTTAGCGAGTGAATCATAGACCATTCCACAGTCAGCCAATTACAAAAGCAACAAATTTTAGTTCCAAGTAACGCCACATCAGCCATTAACATCTTTTATTACTTTATTGACTTTCTAACCATGTAATTAACATAATTTACTTGAGGATGAATTTAGTGAACTGCATTGTCAATTCTCATAAACACGTATAGACGTGCCCATTCAATACAAAAAAAAAATATTTTCTTAAAATATATTGTTCGTCTTTGAGCCTATTAGTTTAGATAAAACCAATATAGATGGTTGTTAAAACATAATAAAACTATCGCATACGTAATGTTTTATGGTTGATGACCTTGAACCGTCCAAACAGTTGAGGCAGAACTATAGATGAAATAACGTACCTAACTTACGTATATAATTTTTCCTTTCATTCTTTTACACCATGCAATAATAAAAATCATATATGCGACGGACTATATCCGGAATTAAAAATAATTGAGCGATTATAAAATAATGAACGGCAAGTGAGTGAATACTAGTGAGTCGGAATGTTCGCAATATATATGTATGTAGTTATACAGTAACCAGTATTCAACAAGCAACCGTAACGAATTAAAATTATGTTATAATGGAGCCCGGCTAATCAACATGCAAATTGGTAACACACATATAAATTCTGTATTATATTTTTTCCAATGGCGTTGCACCTTCTTGTAACGAGTTTACGGTAAGATACACTTTAATGAAAGGTTCGTACATACATATATACACTAATAACACACACGCGTATACCGGCACAAATGATGTACGAACAAGAAGGAAGAAAAAAATAAATGGTTGCCAAAGGAAAAAGAACGTTGCACGAGGCTTGAGGAGAGGCAGAGAAAAACATATATAGTATATGGAACTCGTACCTTTAATAAGTCGCAATAGTACCGTTCGAAGTGTATCGTTAGGAAAATACCGCTTTTCAATTTAGCGATCAGATATTATGCGTAGCAAACGGGATATTATTCATTGATTTCTAACATCTAACGATGTTGAAATCGAAAAAAAAAACACAGCAAAACCTATAACATTCAAATTTTGTTTTGAAATCCGACAAATTTTATCACAACTGATATGAAAGGGTTTTTAGCTCATCGACCTCCTGTCGAAGAGCTATAGTGTTCGGTACGATGTCTGTAGCATCTTCCGATTTCAAAAATTTTTGCACAGAAATCCCGGACAGACCCCCTGGACCACGAAATGACTATTACAACATATGTCCGTATGTATGTCGCTCGTCCGCTCGCTCGCTCGCTCGCTCGTACGAGATTTTTTGTTCCACTCAGATCTCCTAAACTACCCAACGGATTTTTATGAAATTTTTTCTGCAGATACTTGTTATGGTCTAGTTGTGCAAGGTACATTTTATTTTTCAAAATTTTCCTTCGCACTTGAGAAAAAAAATATTTTGCAACTTTTTTTCAGTTTTTATTTTTTTTCTGCTTTATTTTTCACTCAATTGTATTTAAAATTTTCTTGCATATGCAGGAAATGGAACAATATTTTTCTATATTTTTTATTTTGAAAAATTATGTAAGACCATTGGAGAAAAAAATATTTTTAAATTAAAAATTGAACAAAAGAAGATCAATGCATTTATAGTCGGCTTAGTTTGCTTTGCTTTTGTCAAGAGAAGAAAATGTATTCACACTTGTTTTAAATTTGTTGTTTTATTTGCGACCTAGGCACCTACGATTTTAAAAGTGAATTTAGATAAATAATAATTTGTGATATATTCAGACTTGCACATACGTCGATGAGCTGCAGGCATGGGTGACTAACCCATTCTTTGAATACTAGTTAGGAATAAGAACAGACTGCTTAATAATATGTTGTAAAGTACTTACAAAATTAAAACTGAATTTATGTGCTTCCTAAATTAACGATTTGTAATTCCGCTTACCTACAACAAAAAATAAAACTAATTAGTATAACAACGTAATTAGTAGCAAAAATTAATAATGATTCATAATTTAATAAAAAAAATATATATATTAAAAAAAAACTAAAAATAATGGCTTTTTTCATATCTACTAATAAACGAGTATTTTAGCTTTAAATTAGTATGTGCTCTTCTTAATACGAGTAAAAAAAATATAATGGCATATAGCATCCTCCAGTTTTTATTATGAAGCATACAATTATTATAATTTGCATCTTATTTTACATATTAAGACTGTAACCCGGAATTTAATAAAAATTGTGTGAGAACCACTATTGTTAACAAATGTATATTCTGCATATTTTTTGTCGAAAATATTTAAAATATATGCTAGTACAATAAACGAAAATAATTAGAAAATTTAAAAATGCATATACAATATATTAAACGCAATGAATAATTTAAATTTTTATAGAAAAACCAATACACATCCTTGGCAGATGTTTAGTTCATATATTTATTATATTCAATACGCCGAAGTCTAGACGTGATCATCATTTTCTAAATTTATTCTATTAAATAACTATTAATTCTAATTCGTCATCAACTAGACGTCAAAAAAAGAAAAACTTCTCAATTCAACGTATTAGCATTGAAAAGTTGATGTCATTAAAATGTACATTCCACATAAAATCCAAAGAAAATCAGTAATTTAATTTCTACAAATGAATAAGTTTTAAAATTATTTGCAGAAAAAAAAACTGATGTGAGAATTACAGATAAATAATAATGATAATTTAACTACAGTTCTATCAAGCATGAGACAATAATATATTGAAACAAAAATGTAAAAGAACGTGTGATGGAGAGATTAACAATTACAGATAGCACAAATGGATGAGAAAGGAAATGAGAGTGAAACGAGATGAAGATCGAATGGAATGAATGTCTGTATCACATCTAGTGGAAATAAGCTCGGATAAATTCACGGAACGTTCTCCAGAAACGTTGAACACAATGGAAACTGGAATGGACTTGCAGAAACACAAAGGTTGGACATGTGTTGCAATTTGTACATACATAGCACTATATTATAATATCTATGCTGTTCTTCATAAGAAGCATACAAATATTATGTTTTATATTATCTAAGAAATTGAACATTATTAAAACATTGGTTTTCATTAATTCGTATACGTTCCATTATAATCTAAACACGTATATCCTGTTCCACCATCATATTCCTGACTTCTGGACTATGTACTTGTTTAGTAAAATGTAGTGGAAATACTTGTTAAAACAAGTTCGCTTACTGCGTATATTTTAGTCGGCATTAAGAATAAAGACGACAAGTAAATTATGAACTTGACTGGAGGCACTTAACAATGGACTGAAGTGTGGGTACCTGTACTTGTACTTGCACGTCCATACACGCGTATGTAAGTACTTATGTATATAAGTGAAATATGAATTGCTTTCATTACCGTGGCCAAGTATCTCGCTGTGCACAATAAGTGGATTAAGTTCTATTTTGTAGCGGCGGGGGCCGCGACGATGGTGGCGGTGGTGGTGACGGAACAGGTTCAGACTCGTTTTCTGTAATTCTTATTTAACATTTAACGGCCTCTGGATTCTCGTTTATTTTCACATTCCACGCCCGTTGTACTAACTGTACCGACCGCGTAATCTTACACAATATATCAAAGTGTAACTACATGTATGTAGAATTCATACGTTAACTTAAAAACTACACCATCTATAAATATATTCAGTCCAGAATGCCGATAATGTATTTTAATTCAATAATGATAATTATTCAAATAATATTACTTCCTTTTTACATGTGAATAGTTACAAATTAATTACGTACATACATATTCGTATAACATGTCTCTATAACTGTGAAGTCTAACATTTTAATCACTGAAATGAATTTCATTTACTAGTTTCAATTAATATAATCATTATAAAAGTGAATGTGTGTGTGTTACAAACAAAATGTGAACACACTAAGTTTTAACAAAATTAATTAAAAAATCATTTCACATGCAACATCAGAGTGTGCATGGTATATAGTTTTTGTTGTTTACTCCCTCAGGATGTATAAACCATCCACTCAGAACATATGCGTGTGTTAGTGCTACTAATTAATAAAATGTCCTCGGACATTTTTTACTTTCAAATTTTAAATTCAATTTCGCACCAATGATGTGCAAATTCATAAATAGTATTGTATGGAACTAATATTGTTAACAAACGGCCTTGAAAATAACAAAAGTCAAATTAATATAATGGTTTTTTCTAGAAATAATGACTGTTAAAATATTATTAAACATATGGTATTTGTTCATAAAATATTGAACGAACTGAATATTTATAAATTCTGTAAGACATAAGAAATATGTATATTAACTACAAACTATCGTGTAAAACCTTGCAGACTAGCTCTAATACACCTGCAATGATAATGAAATCAGAATAGAGACCTTTTGCTTGTTTATTAATTCCGTAACATTTCATTATATAATTGTCCTTCCGTCTTGGGTAAGTGTTTATTACAGGTGATACAAGCTGGTAATTATTTGTGCTTGTAAGTTATAATTTTCAAGCACATATTGTTAGAATGTTGATAAATAATTAGCTACCGGAGGTACGTGCCGAGTTTACAATTGACATATTTATCTATCCGTTCTTTTATCTACTGTCTCACTCATTATCTTTCACCTGGCTTGCTGTTGCGTTATATAATCCTGCAAGGAAGCGAAATATACAAAAGGATCTATACATGTACGCATAAGTCTTTCTAGTATAAATAAATGACTAGTGTCAAATGATTTATTACAGAGAATCACAGCGGTAAATATTGTTTGTAATGTGGCATGAACTATGGAATATTGTAAACTTGTATACACTGGCATGTAAACATTTGCACAATGTTTGTATTATAAACGTGAATGAAACGAACAAAACTACATGCTGCGTTTCAATTCGCAAGTTTTCACATGATTATTCTGATTATCTAGCATTACGTATTGAGCGTTGTTTGTACAGTATGTGCAAATTGCCTATTGGAATGCGTATTTTTCTGATAACTATATTTTGCTGCTATAATAATCACAGATGTACACGAATTTTAACTAACAAATTACCGGATTACGTACGCGTGTGTGTGTGTGTGTACATGCGTATGTAGGTAAGTAGCTGTTCGCGTATCATGTGAATCGTCATGGCAAACTGCTTTATAACCGTGCGATGCTAGCGAGATGTTATCAAGAACACGAAAATTGCCAACAAACAGATAAGTAAAACCAGAATGAAGGATACACTTAACAGATGAGTGTGTGTATGTGTCAGTGCCTGTCAAACAATGGTACTTTACCGCCACATCAGAAATGAAATACGTTTTGTAACACAATATGAATTGTAATTATTAATTTAACTGCAAATCATACATATTTATTCAACATTAGATACAGTAGAATATAACTATGAGCGCTGTAATTATAATTTACCAATTCCGCTGACTAGTGTTGACATTGTTTATAAAGTTTGACGGGCACTGTACTAATGTAATAAGCAACACACGACGTTGCTGAGATCGAAGGACTCCAACCGTGCACATTGAAGAAGCAAGCGTACCAACCATACAAGCAGGCAGGCAACTGTATAAGTGGACTCCACAATCGCGGATAAATTACACCGGTGCTACCAACTCTGCACCATGAATACACCCTGCTCTAATGGCAGGCAAATTGCAAAGGCACGTGCATATTAATCACAAGTATATCATGATCATGTAATAATATAAGTAACGATCGGTAAGAACGACAGCCACTTTACCCGGACCGATAGCAACGGTTATGTCTGCTGCGGTGGTGACCGCGGTAGCTGTCTGGTTACTTGTAACGGTAACACCTGGTAATTCGCGTACAAATATGGTATGTAATGTAATGCGTGCGATTAGAATGGGTGTGGACACGGAATTTCGTTATTAACTCAACGAGGAAGATTGGTCGCATATTTGGAATTTAATCCAATTTCAGTCTAGATTTTATAAATTTCATAGTGAAATTTGAATACGGCAAAACATTAATGTGGTTACGAAAGTCTTATCGAGATGCTATTTCAAAGCCGATATTATTTTAAAAATACCAACAGTCTATAGTTTATATTGATAGAACTTCTGTAAAATATTTAATATTCTTCTAAGAATTTTTTAACACTCAAAATTTTAAAAACCCGTGCTAATAATAAATTTAATTTTAAAATCTTACACGTCCAAGATTAGAATGTGTTGAATTTCTTTTGTATAATAAATAATAAGCCTCTAGAATATCAATTTCAAATTTATACCTAAAAATTACTTCAATTTAATTAAGGGTATATATTCATAAATTATGAACTTAATTTATGAATCATAAACGATTTTGCATGTTCAAAATTAGATTACTATTTTGGTGTTGAATCAAATCATTGATACATTTGTTAATATACAGCAAAGCTATTAATACAGATTTAACATAACTCATAGACCGCACATAAAACAGTCAACAAAATGTTATCAACTGTAATTATGATTTCAATGCGTTATAAATAGGTGCGACAATAACACCTATATACATATACATTACACACACACACACACACACACACACACACAGCCATGCATGTTTACATATATGTATGTGTATACAAATTACATACACCCATACATACACAATATATACAGAGAGCTTTAGTGCATTGGCCAAGTGCCTACACATTCGAAACAGCAATTTAATTACGTTTTACAAATCGACCCTGCCAACAATTAATGTCCCGCCTATATATGCTATTTGAACGGTAAAATAAACGTTAAATTCAAATGGTATTATTTACAAGCTATTCATAACGATATAAGTTTAAAAATAACGTACACTAATAAACACAATACAGTAATCGAAATTTCTCATATTACAATTTGTATCATACATAGCTTGAAGCGATATTCAAATACTTCCGAACTCAAGGTGATACTTGTTTACATTGGACCATTAAAAATATTCACCGTGAAAATAATATTCATATATCAAGTGTGTTGTATTTGATGAAATAGTATAAACATAATTTTAGTTAATCTTATACATATTGTTGTTGAATATTACATATGTTTAAATTATTAACGCAGTATTTTCTAGAATATAAAATCCGTTGTTATGTAGTATTAGATTTTTTTTTTGTTCAATTGTCACAGTGACATAAATTTTTGTTATACAAAAAACAAAAGAAACGTCACGTTGAAACTATCAACTGTTTGTAGTTAAAACACGTTAGAATAAAACGGTAACGATTATATTTGAAGGTCAATTGTAGAAATGTTCTAATAAAGTGGAAAAACTTCAGTGCGCAGAGTGCTGGTATAACCATTACGGAACTAAATCAGTTGATTACTGCACCAAATACAGTTTGGTGCTTAAGTTTCATTTTATTACTTTAGAACAGTTTCCTTATTGCACTGTTGATATACACAGGCCACTAGATGCGCAGTCCTTTTTTAATCAAGACGAAAACTTTTCGGATTTCCAAAAAAGTTCATTATGAGAAAAGGGGAATTTCAGTTAAATCAAGTAAGTTTATTTGTTTGTTACACTATATCTTTTCTTACTTTCAGTATAACATCATATACTTTTTATTTATTCGAATGCTGTGAATATATAAAACAAAATTTAAAAAGCCCGAATTTTAAATAAAAAAAAAATTTAATAATAAAATTGCATGGATTTTGGAAAACACGCAAATTTTCCGTCGTCCACAATCAATAATATAGCTATTTGCATTCCATTAAAATACTTCAGCATTTAAGGGCAAATAAAATGCAAGGAGATTTCATTAGTCAATTAATGAACTACTCCTTTTACATGTTATGATACAGGATACCGACAATTAATGATTTACTTTTTATTTTGCAACGCTCAAATAGTCAGTTTTAATTAACACCATCCATTTGCAGTGTATATATTTGTACGAATGTAGAGAAGGAATACGAGAATATATTCTTTTAGTTGAACGGATATTCGTAGATGGCGTACATCTGTATCCGTAGCCAGTTGCTACTAGCAACATCCTGACGCTTCAAAGGTTAACATTTCAAATGCTGTAATATAACGGGGTTCGACGCCCGCCGTCACGGTCCGTTGAATGCCCTTTTACAAGCACCCTTTTCCAAGTTCCCTGAAACTGTAGCATGTATACTTGTACTTGTCTTCAGTTTGAATCTTCTTTACTGTTAGTTTCTACAAACGCAAACCAAGTTTTCTTTCACATACAAGCATATACTTATTATTAAACTAAAACTGAATACAAGAGAGTAAATAAAAATATGTTTTTATTTTAATCCCATACTTGTTCACGTGTCTAGTAATTATTAAATAAGATTTATTTTACTGGTTCTGAAGCGTACGCTAATGAACTTCACATGCACATTGCAGTCATATTTTCGTGATGCATGTTTTGCAAATGTAAAATGCACGTGGGTGCGGTGTGTGTGTGTGTGTGTGTGCTTGTGTGCGGGGGCGCATGCCAGACTATTCTTCTGTTTAACCGGCAGCGACATATGTAATCCATCACATTTAACTGTTGCCCGTCGCCCAACCAATCGGCCACTTACGTCTACGCTAATGTTATTATAATAAATTGTATCAGGCGCCGGATAATGTGATTATGAGGGATTAAAACGCCATATATGTGCACGGAAAATAGTCAAGTCTACATCACAGTCTAAATACCATCACCGCTTATAACCAAACCTTAATGTTTTCGGCATGTAAAGTTTATTAAAACATGATAATACAGTTTCGAATATTTTATGCTTTGCACTGAAGTAAAAAAACGTGTTTAAAATTTTGAAACATGCCTAGTGTACATCATAAATATGTATTTAAATTATATTTGTTTCACATGGGGTTATAAACATTCTAATATTCAATAATACGAGCAAATTCTATGAATTACAAACATACAATTTCGTATTACATATATGAAGCAAGCATATAAACGAATATACTCAACACAAAAATTTGCATTTATACTACATTTTTTTGGAGAAGTAAAAAATTCAAATTAGTACCGTACATTTTTCAATACCTCCCTCCCGATACACAAACACTTGATTTGGTTGGAATCAAATATCCAGGAGCACATCATTCGAATTTAAATGAGGCCATTTCTCTTAATACTGGTATTTTCATATGGAATTTCGTACAATCAAATGGCCAGTAAAAAACAAATAAATGTTGAGCTGTTTTCAGTCTCTTGAAATTGACAATTAAGATGAAATATCCAGAGCAATATTTGAATTGTATTTAGTGGAATTCATAGTTTGGTTATTGTGCTTAATCTACATTGTTGACAGTGTCAAATTTTTGTTTTAATTCAACAGCTGTGGTTCAATTGTGGCTCCTATTGACCGCATGAATGCTTGCGTGTATGTAATGTAGCATATTGTAGCGATGTAGTTCAGTAAATGTACAGTTAACGTCAGTGCAGTGTTTTATTATAAGCCGTAAACACCATTAACGCGCGTTCCTTGCAACTTCAAATGTTTCCGATGGGATTACACATTAACTTACGCAAGCTTTCACTCCGATAATTATTATTATAAACATAATCGCACGTTAAGTGCATGTACTCTCAATGTACATACATATATACATATATATATATATATATATATATATATATATATATATATATATATATATATATATATATACTGCCTACATTACCAAACAATTACGGGTTATCGAATGGCGGTAAATTTAAAATTACTTCAAATTCTCAATGGTCATTATCTCTGTCTGTTTCTTGCCTTGAAACTTCAGAGATATTTCCATAAGTTTGCATGTGGGTGTTACAAATATATAACATATTTAGTTACTTGTTCGTACGTGGATGGGTACCTATATTTACACCATGAATACACAAGAGATACTCTGTGATTTGCATAATGCAGTGTGTCACTGGCCGCATCTTATCTGCAAGTGTATGGATAAACATACATCACATACGCAATTAATTAACAAAGTTACGCACATCTGGTGTAATCGGACAGAGCGCGGCTGCATTATCATTGTACGCCACTACATAACATAAACAACACAGAATGATGATGAAACGAATTGATATATATATGCCTATTAGATATATTTTAACAGTTATGTGTTAGCTTAGCTACATTGGAATATACGTTATCGTTTGATTCTAATTAAGATTCAAACCATTGATTTGTAAATCTGTGTTACATGAATTTCACAGGCCGACTATGATGCATACGTTATATCACTTTAAAACAAATATATTTCTAGTAATTTACAATGAATAAACATTTTCGTTTTTCAGTCTATTTAATGAAATTAATTATACAGCTCGTCAAAATCAACTTCTCTCGTTCAATGTGAATTTATAAAGGTATAATTTCCAATAACTAGTAAAAATTCTTAATATTCCGTCATCGTTAGTGTGCAAATACGTTTTCACTTCTTTTCAGTTCAAATGCGACTGAATTCATGCACCCTCAATGGACAACATTCCGTACTAACATTTCGACCACATAATTTCGAGCTTATTTGCACCAAACTTCACTTCCTAATGCGTCCTGCTCCCCCGCCTCACGTATAAATTCCACCAGGGGACCATTTATTAGACGACCGTGTCCAAGAAATCTTTTGTGCCGCGATGAATGAAGTCTGGACAGATGGCGTAGCCCGGTGCCTTAACGAGGCACGGATGGAGAGGAATATTCAAGGTAATTAATTTTAATAACGCCCGACTTCAACTTCACGTTGCATTTTAACACTCGTACACTGACTGGGCGATATTAGAAAAGGACCAGCTCTTTGGTTGTAGGGCAGCAATTAGTATTTTTTATTTTTATTGTAATGTAATACGTGTCTAATTAAAATTTTAATTTGATCTAATTTATGCCAAGCTCAATATGAGTTGATTTTTTTTTTTTTTTTTGCTTGAAGAAACAATACAACGATGAAATCAATTATCTATACTTTTAAATTCTCTGTAATCCTGTAACAAGATATTTATTTTTGAAAATGGAAAAAATATTATTTTCTTGTCAATAAAAAAATACGGGTAGTATTGAATTTCATTTGCAATTAGTAAAAAAAAAATATTTTTTCTACCAATAGATTTTTATTCAAGGTGGGTATTTTAAAATAACAGCGCATTTACAAAGTAATAAACTTAAACGACAGCAGCTGTAACAACAAAATACTATTAAACAAAAAGATATACGGTACTTAGTAATGAAAAGTTTCAAATGAACGTTTCAAAGTGAAATAGACATAACGGTGTGCGTTGAAAATACTACATCTTCAGTGTTTAAAACAAGTTAAATCTTCCAGAGACTATATACAGAAGAGCAAAGAAGCGAATAATGATTTATGCCAGGACAGGCTTTTCTACATTGCCCCAGAGTTGTCATATTTATAATGGCAATTTCTGTAATAGGTGCTTGTTTCTGACGAGTTATAACATTCATAATTATACCGAAAAAAATACTATTTGAATTTTTGTATATATAATTCCCGTTGAAAACTACATTAGCTAAAATTAGTTATCCACCGCAGTAATTATACTTGAAGCCGGGCCTGTGTGTATTACAGTTAACAGTAATACTAATTTTGAGGCAATATAAACGTATGTTTAACATTTTAAAGCGCACAATTACAATTGGTATTAATTTTTATATTACCAACCAGAATTGTTGTTCTAATAGATGTCGGAATGGCTTAAACATTCATACACAATACGCACGTGCGAATATATTTGTGTCGATTATTTTATTACTGGAAGTATGCAGTTCCATAATTGAATATGAACGAACAAAATAACATCGCTTTATAGTTGGTACAGAATTAGAGTTAGACCCACATACGTTGCATACTGAAACTATTACCCTTGGAAATAATCACATTCATATAGGTACACATTCGCTTCTTCCCATTTATCTATAGCGTAATGACGTAATCGCAAATAAACAAAACACAAATCATTAATCACAAAGAGAACCATTAACATTACAATATATTGTAAAAGAAGTTTTAATAATATACTATAGAATAGTGGAACAGGAAAAACTCTTCACATCCGAATGATGGATCGTCGCATACAACCGAACAATACACTTGGACTTTACAAAATATTCCGACCAATTATAATTATCTTTGATTACGAATTAATAATTACAGTGTTGTTAGTGTTGCGGTCAGACGTAGACAGTTACGGCAAGGTTTGTTTAGCTACAAGACATAACATACGTAGTTGTAAATATTATTCAATCATGCGATATTATTTCTAATACTGTAACGGTACTCGCGGAATACAATGGATTGTGAATTAGGTATTAACTGTAACTTATAATATTTATAAATATGAACGAATTTGAT
The DNA here is from genome assembly GCA_963422195.1 of Carabus problematicus. Lineage (NCBI taxonomy): Eukaryota > Metazoa > Arthropoda > Insecta > Coleoptera > Carabidae > Carabus > Carabus problematicus. The sequence goes on from OY728582.1 coordinate 14,850,600, forward strand.
TTGTTTATGATGTTAAACTGAATAATGTTTAGTTGTAAATTAGAAATTCGAGTTCTGCAGAAATTTAAATTTATTAAAGCGTCCCGGATAATGAGCCGATAAATTATGGAAAATTAGAGTGAATTGCTCCACAATTCTTGTAACTGTAAGCGATAATCAGCAGACCGTAAATCTATGTAAGGGCCGTGACTACCTATTTATTACGGAGTTAGCCTCTGTGCAGACGATTTATTGGGTACTTACGGTATGATACATATCAAAATATAAGTTAACAATTACCCGTCATATACCGATACATGTCCAAATCAAATACGTATACTAAATGTCATATAATATAACGGAAAGCCAGTAGTTCTCAAAATATATTTATATGTTAACACTCGTATTAATTTTTTTCCAATTCAGGGCCGCAATAAAATCTTTAGGTAGCCACATTGTAAAATATAAACTAGGTATTTCATATTGAAAACTGATTTTTGTAACATTAAATATTAGTTAATGTAAAAGTGTTCAGAAAATAAATTGCCGTGGGGTTAGTCAATGATATATGACTGGGTAATTAACAGGAATGGAATACGGAATTTGAAATGCGCGAAATGTACAAAAAAACCAGCGAAAGTTGGAATTAATAGGATTTAAATAAATGATGGAAAGTTAAAAATGAATGTAGCGATACTGTAATTCTCGCAGGGATTTCAACAGATTGAAATTTCGACTATCAATTAATTACGCTACATCACTGCAAAAAGTAAAAGGACTTTATTTGAAATAAAGGGATCATTTGAATAGTCCGTTATCAATACTTAATTGTCTAATGTTTAATATATACTGAATTTTAGCCAACACATATTGGAATATGTACGTATGTATTTTCAAGAATAACTTTACAATTTCTGTAGGTAATGTTTGATTAATTATTCTTTTATAATATCTGCATTGAATATCACAGTTTATCTAACTATGATTCTGTATTATCTCTTATAATCTCGCCAAAGACACCAAATGGAGAGTAAGGTAGAATAGTAACAACACGTACAGATGTGTCATAATAATATTTCTAGTTTCACGCATTATTTCAACACGGCATATAATTAGAAAACAGCAGGCGATAACTATTTTGATTTCTAGTGCTACGTTACGCAACATTCCGATCGCAATGCCACCAAACGATATTTCAACAAAGCTCTAGTGTTGTAGTACTTGTGACAATGTTACGAGTTATTCAACATGCGTATGATACGGGCGTGATCACGCATAGTGCGTTCAGTAATGCTAGTCAAATAGTAATTGATTTATTAACCAACATATACACACAGGTAACTGGTACTTTGTATTAACCATATAACACCAAACACACGCACACATAATTGTAATTTATTTAATATGGAATGTAAAAAATTAACGTGAATCATCCGATTTTGAAATGATATATTTCAGAAAGTATTATTAAATATTAAATGACATGTCACAAGGGAAAATGTTTTAAACTTGGATATTTTTCGGTTCTTGTGACAGGTCATTTAATATTATATCTGTAATACTTGCTGAAATATATCATTTTAAAACTCGGTGATTCTTTTGAAGTAATCCTGTACAATATTTAGAATTCATGTAGCAAATATACAGTCGCGCAATTGACAAACATCTAATATCCACTTAACTATGGCGATATTACATACTGAAACCATATCGATATCTCTTATATCGAAATGATTATTACTAGTGGAACATGCGTGTGTTGTGGTTTTGTTGCAATTTCAAATGGCTGTTACTGTTTATCAGTCCGATCGATTCCCTACGGTATTAATTGAGAGAATGTTATTTTTGTTACTATCAAGGACTATCAAGAAATACGCATATTACACGCCTCTAGTTAGCATAATAATTACATAACATACAATTAAACAGTAAGCTTTGACCAATTCTAAATTCGGTTAAAATTCAAATTGAGATTGGATATTCTTATGAGTCATTTTAGGGTTATGTTTTGTCTGTGGTACTCTTTCCGAATGCACTTATGATTCTGTGTTAGGATTTATTATTTTATTTTTGCCATAGTGTAAATAAAGTATATTACACGGACAGATTTCACAGACCACACGTCTTGAACGACTAGAGAGCTATGATTGGTAGACATGTCTCGCAATCGCGAACCGCACCAGTATATACATACGTAGGCATGTTAATTAATCTCTGTCGAGATAAATCAACGTCATTTAGGAGTCACATGTATCGTTATCTGAGAGCTTCATCCACAATTCGCAATTTCAGTGCGGCGACTGAGGAAGCAGCTGATCACATCGACTGGCAGTTGAGATCTTGTGTTGTGGTACGTCTGGATTCGTCAACACGCACAGGACCCTAGACATTGTTACAGCATAGCTCTGATAAGCCGATACCATCAGTTATTCCTGTGACTGGTATTTTCTCAAAGTTGTTATCTATTAATTCCCTAGAAGGTTATAAAACCCGTAAAATCTATCGTTCAAAATACTTTATAAATGGAAGTAAAAACTAGTGAGAAAATGTATTTCTCCGAAATTCAATTTCAATTAATCATGTATTCCTTTTCCTCGAAAAAGAACAATATATTGTTCATATTTTTAATAAGAAAAAGATTGTAAAAAAACAAAATAAATTTTATGCAAGAAAAGTTCACAATAAAAGTTGTTTATAACGTACACGATACTCAATTATGTTTTCTTTCCATTAAAGCTTACGCCGAGGAAGCTTATGTATATATAGGTGTATATAGTAAAGAACAATTCTGAACAAACTGTTATGCGGCATCAAAACACAGAGAATCGTTCTGATCGTTTACTTTTTCGTCGATGTTACGCGGTACGTAGTATTTGCTTTCATGTAATGTTTTGTTTACTCGCTTTTGTTTCAAACTTTTTTTTTATCGATGAAAACAAACAAGTGTTCAATTGTTCGAGAAGCGATGTTCAATTTGTAAAGGCGATACAAGGTTTTACATTCGTTATTGACAGTACATTGAACATTATTTAGACAGCAACATCACAAATAAATAACCTGATTTACGTTTAGTTAATTATTATTTTCTGCTTCAGTCCATTACAATCGTTTATAGTTAACTACTTGTACTTGATATATGTATGTATTATGTTAAATTGCAAAATGAGAAAACACACAATTAATAATATCTTCGTGGAAAATTGAGTAGATAATTCGTCAAAGTATACATGGATAAAACTGTATTTGTATATTTCGCAGTATCTACGGAATAATAACTTGACTACCTTCTATGTGTTAATGAAACTCAGTACATGTACAAAATAAAGCGTGACATTAAATACAGAAAACTAATTTCGCACTTCGTGTTTCTTACGTGCAAAAACAAGTGCCGCATCGTTGAGCGAACAAAGTAAAAACAGAAATGAACTCAACTATAAGACATGGCACACTGTGATGATTAGTAAACAGTGTAGTAGTCAAGGATAGAGAGCAGAGTTGATACCTGTGCTAGTTAATAAGTACGAGATGTATTTCCTAGGGCACTATCAGACTAGACAGACGTTTCAATTACTGCTTATATTATATTGGCTGGCGCTAGTTCTGTTGTATTAGTTTCTAAACAATATTAGCATATCATTACTAACTAATATATAGCTTATAAGTAGAGACATGCATTGTTTGTCATACGTAACTTTATTGTTAGGTGAATTTAATATTTATTTTTTACATAAAACGAATTATAAAGTATCAATAAACAAAATTCAAAATAATATTACACAATTTTGCATTAAGCTCTTATACCGTACGATGGAGTATTTATATCAATAGACTTACATGTTATTTTATAAACTGTGACAAAAGCTGACGAGTATTATGTACGCTCGAATGAACTGATGGATGGAAAATAGTAAGTGCGGAAACATCTTCGTTGAGAATCGTATCAGCATCGGTATTTGCTGGCGCAATAGTTGAAAAGCGTAATCCTCTTACATTTGTTGTCTATTCAAGTGTGATTAGTCTCACATGGGGCCCGTGAATGTGCGCGATTCGGCTTACAAACGAGTTACCGATTGATCGACACTGTTAAAAACTGATCAACAGTCAATTCAGACACCGGTAGCAAAGCCAGTACAATCTCCTTATGTAGTATGAACTGGTTATAATGTTAATAGTCACAGTGTGTGTGTGAATATTGTCAATAGTAACACACTATGTACTTGTATGTGCAAGTGTGTATAGATCTCTTTTCCCTTTTGTGTTAAAATGTGGACATCCAGGCAACGTTACGTGTTTCATTGTTGATGAGATGTCGCACATTACGTCGCTGGAACGTCGTATTTCTGTCACGGTTTTCTTCTGTGATGGGAAAACACGGTCGTTTCCAACGAGGAAAATGGCCGTGTACTTTTCAAGTAACCTTTTTCTAGTCACTGCCACTATTTTCCCAAGAAGTCCGTTTTGTTAAACATAGTACATGTCTTTTATTTTTTCCTTCTTATGTGTATGTTTGTCATTAAATAAAGTCGAAAATATACACGTTGTTCGTCATACAACATCCAACAAATTTCTATTATGTTTACAGAACAAAAATTCATGTTCGGAACTAAACTGGCGAATATATTTCAGACTAATATGGAATAATGAAATTGATATTTATAAAAACAAGTATTATATTGTTTATTAAAGAAGTATATTACAAATTCTACAATGGCTTTTGAATACATATTTCTAAATGTATGCATTTGTATGGCGAAAAATAGCCAGTAGGACACGAATGTGTTAAAATATCCTGTCAATATTTGCTTACGTTTTTGTCCGTTTTCTTATGAATGTCACTTGCTAATATGTAGTAAAAATAAACTGACGACTACTACAGAATATATCAACTGTTTATGTTCAGAACTAAAACCGCAAAACATAATCAAAGTTCTCTTGTTTAAAATTATAATTTCAATAAACATCGCAACAATGTTTCGTAATTTACAAATCATTCGTATCTAAATCAATGTTGGGAATGCTTGAATTTATTTCTAAATGCATGTCATGAGTTCAATACTGATAGCGTGTAATTCGCCTACAAATACTATATACGGTCGTAACATGTCGTTGGTATCGGTTTCTGTGTATCGCACGAATCAACACAATGCACTAACAAACATAAAAATGTAATTATATCCAGTAACGTTGCTCAAGTCGCATCATGGCACTCGTCAAATTCCACAAGCCACAGAACAGGCGAAACTTCTCGGAATGTCATAATAGAAAACAAAAGAAAATAGCAATAAAAAAATAAAATAAAATGGTCGGAGTCACAATAAGAAAAGTAAAAAAAAAGTGGAATATCACGTCGCAGAGAAAGACATAGAATTAACCGGTTCTTATCTTCGTATTTGTTATCCACACACATATACACACACACTCACATAGCTCCATATGAGTAAATATATTGTCCGCACACACACACATCTATACATAAAAGACACAAGTCTAGACCTGCGCATGCGTATAGATGTGTATGACTAAAATGGACTCGGCCGACGTCTAAGGCCACGGGCAAGTCACACATGGCATGCTTGATCAACTGTTGTTATCACACGTAACAAAAGAAATACGAGACACATATTTACTAAATATGCCGTATGTCAACACCAGAATACACAGAACTGATTCATCGGCCGCCATTACAGTTATACTATTATTCCAGTGGTGATGTGATTTTAGTAACGTAGAAGGATATATGATCTTGTAATGTAATGGACTATAGAGCACATGTGAAGCAATATGTAGAAACTAATAATTTGTGTATCAGTGTAATAGGATCATACGATTGTGTCAAAAGATATTTGACACTGATATTAGTAATGTGAAATATGTGATCCTTGAAATTGTTTTCTTCGCATACGCATGATTCACGTGTTGTTACTGAGGTAAGTTCACGTTTACTCACAGTTTGAGTATGGCCGATAGCATTGACAGTAAGATCTATTAACTACTATATTGTACTTACAAAATTGTAGTTTTAACTTTATAAGGAGATACAAAGATTTAGCAGCTTACCTGAAACAAATAGAAATAATAATTAGTTAGTAAATATTTTTTTTTATATCTTATTTTATAAATACATAATTGTAATATTCATGGAGGTGTTTCTTAAATTCGCGGAATATGTAATTATATTTTACAATTATTTAAAACTATAAAATTATAACTGATATAGAACTGAATGATTTCTTCTTTGCTGTAAATTTTCTGATTCCTGTATGGCTACTACAGCACACATGCTGTATCCTGCACGTTACTTGATGTTTTTGCTGTTAGTGCCGGTGTAGCTCTGGTTGACAAGAATAGAAGACAAGACGACGTTTAGCAGCGATCGAACGATTGGTTTAGAATGAGCGTACTAAATATAACCGCTAATTACACTGCCGAAAGACAACTCCAATCGGTTAATAAGTTAACGAACAGATGCACAAAACAACCATGACCAAGTATATACCATTCCTTAGTCATTGTACATACACACACATATTATACATATGTACATACAAATGTGTAATACAAATTAAAATAGAGATATACGTAGGTGTACAGAAAAATGAATCACCGAAAGTATTTGAATAACTTCTGTATTACTCAATGTCATTTTCTGCAACAATATGTTTGATATGATAAATTTTCTAACCGAGGATTTAAGTAGAGTTTATTGTATATGTAATGTTTTTAATTATCATTTCCTCACTATAATATACATGGTATGTGTATTGTATTGAAATATATTCTAGAGATATGTTTATTCATTGACTTGATAACATTTTTATCTCAAAATATATTAACATGTTCAAACAAGTTTTGCATACGTATTTCGCCATTCATATTTAATATACTGTGTGTGGATTTTCCATTTGAAGGAACAACTGAGCTATCTCAGAATATAAATAATCATATACAAACAAACGTGTTATGAAATAATGCAATAAAGAAGTGCTTTGTTTTTAAATGCATTATCGGAACATGGAAAATACCGACTATATTTCTATCCAACAAATACGTGTTAAGGTCAAAAATGTAAATATATTGACCGAGTTTTTATTTTGTAAGTAGCGCAAAAACAATTGAAATAATAATAGCTCATTATAAACACTATAATACATAAATATTCGGTCTCAAATTTCAACACATTTTATAAATGTTAAATCAATTTTGTATATAATACGAAGGTAAATTCTATCAATAATAATTCATCATGATCAAATTGATGAGGACGAGAGGTTTTTTTTTAAGCTCATCAATTTGTGCCCTCATAGAAATATTTAAAAGTCGGCGCCTATGTTACAGACTATTACAAATAACTACGTCAAGTTCATGATCCTGTAATTACAAAGAAACAGCTTTCATTTAGAGCCTTTTGAGAAGATCAGGCACTGCAAGTGTGGAGATTTGTGAATAAACCGTAAAAGAAAGTGTTACTGTACACTTTAAAACATCGTTCGACTAATGAAAATAGTCGGGATCACGGCAGGCAAGTTTATGGCTAATTTTGAACGACCATTTCGTCATGACGCGCGTGCGCACGACAGACTGGCGTGAATGTAGTGCCAATGACTTGAAGAAAGAGATACATGTGCCACTGTCAACCCGGCTCTATCACAGTCAAAGCTTGTATCAGACAGAGTCTATAAATAAATCCGCATATTCCACGGTGGCATATCCGAATTCATTAGCATATAATTCGAAGATAGAAAAGAGATATTTCGGAAGATATTTTACAAGATCAGCAGGTAATATAGAGATGAGTAGGATACGAGTCAGTGTGTCAGTACACGTCTAATACAAGCTTTACTTTCAGTATGTATGACCAGTGTCCAGGTAGCAATGAACTCTCTTTTCTCTTAGCCAATAATGCAACCCGCTTTACACCAGAGCAATATAGCACTTCAATAATAATGACACAAAAATGAAATTAACATTGTTCACAAGAGAAAGAAACAATAATTAATAAATTTAGTTTTAATAAATTAACTGTATATTGTTTATTATAAATTAATTGTGTGACATTCGTGTAAAATCGTAGAACAATTACGGGATTGCGTAAACAATGGTCTATAGATATTAAATTAATATAATTTCAAGTGTTATATTAATGTATACGCATTTAATAAACCGAATTACGTAATTATTTTATAGCGGTAAATATCTATAAAAGTTAATGAACACCGCTACTAATAGTTGTACTACTAATAAACACAGAATGTAAGTTATGTAGTGATGTAAGAATACATGTTCTGTAAAATTCTCTTAAATAAACTTTGCCTACATCTATAATATTTGCACATATGATTAGGCTAGTGAAAAAGCAACAATAAATATCACTAAAGTTTCAAAGAACAACTCACACAAATGCAAGTTTAAACACATTTTATTCTTATTGTTGTAAATATGATAATAGCAGCAATATGCAAATGAATCAATAAATTTCTGAACATGTGGCAAAGAAAAATCTACAGAATATAAATTAACTCTAAATGAAATTAACAACGTTTGACAAGATGTTTGAAATATATTTATTGTCAAATCATCAACATAAACCTGTCACATCATGCCAATATTGTCACCAAAACAACACCAAAATGTTTCGCCTGCTTCCCATAACGGTACCTGGACATCACGCAGTATGTCGCACAACTTTTCTTTTACGTGTTGCTACCAATTCGTAATTCGTTTTGGTTCACAAGAGCTGTCACTTGTAGTTTTACCAAAAAAAACACCGCAAAAAGACCTCCGGCTGAGAAAAAGCACAAATTCCATTATATTTATGCCATTAATAACGTTATTAAATATGCATGGGAATACATTCTTGTGAAAAATTTTAGTAAAATATTAATACATAATTAATATCTATTTTCCCGTTTCTCTGACAAGATATACTGGATTTACATCGAAAACAGTTAGGTTATGGTATAAATTACCATGCGAGTTACGCATTTATAATGAACTAAAAACGTAGAGAAAAAATAAAAACAAGCGCTAGTTTCAATTAACATGAAAATGTTCGTATGTGTGTGCTGAAATCAAAGCACACTTTGATAATTACCAGCGAATTATTAAAACATATTTGGTCTGTATACACAGCAAAGCAAATGAGATACATAAAAAAGGGAATATTTTAATTAGAAATAATCAGAATCCTTGTATAATCTGAACTATTAGTGTTCCGTTAAAATTAACCGAACCGCATTTATCAAGTGCATAATTGCGTATTCCGTAAATATATGCGTTAGCGGTAAATAATCGACTACCTACATAAAATCAAATATCATCATGCTAATTTATATCAATATGTCTTGTAAGAAAATTACAGACAATATCTGCAAAAAATCGCTATTAATGGTTCTATAGCACTTATATAACGCTGCCGAATTAGTTTTCCTTCAAGTTGCAATACTTGACAATATAGAGTGAGTGCTTTTTAGTTCAAGTGTGATAGCGGGTTCAAGTAATGTACGTACGAGGGCCAACGACCGAAACTGTCCACAAGGTACAAGCGTCGTATGAAACCAAGTGTGCCGAAATGTTTCATTATATGTCAGATGCACGACACTGGCTTCTGTTTGGCGTGTAGTTCCGTGGCTTCACAACATGGTGTCGCCACTTATGTAGCCAATGAAAATGTACGAATTTTTCACTTGCACGCACATTGTTATTGTAAGAAATATTTATAATACCTTACAAACTAGTTGAAACATGTCGCTACACACAGGAAAAGATTCAATAGTAAGAAAAGATAATGACAAAAGTTAATTAAACTCATACTTCCACTACTTATAAAACAAAAGAAAAAATACAGTAAATTTTAAGTAGCTAGTTTGTTTGAAGCAATGATTATTCTTATTGATTTACGTACGATATACATTATAAACTAATAGCTATTTATTTAAAACATTTGTGTTAATACACGCCGCTAATTCGATTCTTACGATGTTGACATGCATTTTTAGCAGTTAGCTACATTTTTCTTAGAATACATTCTAACCGATCAACAACAAGATCTTAAAATGCTTAGGTTTTGTCATGAAATGTCATCATACCGTTATTTTTTATTATACAACATTTTTTGTTTGTTAAGCATGATGTTAATCTTTTTTTACATGATGCTATATAAGTTCGGTTCATGTCAATAAAATGTATTTTAGTTTTATATTTATGGCATGCCTACGTTCTTAAGAGAATGCGTGCATGTGTGTTTCGACAAGCGAAACTTCTTGTATTTGTTCTCGGTAAAAAAAAAAATTGGTTGAATAATGTATGAAGTGAGTTATACTGGTATACACAAATAATACAAATAAAATGTATAATAAAATACAGGAAATATATTTCAAACTGGAGGTTCTAATCTAACATTCTAATTCAAAGTACGGACATGATAAATGTCCGGAAAGAAAGGAAGTTTGTGTTTGCAAGTGGATAGTACAACAGTATTCAAATAATTCGTATTTCAGACAAAATATACTCTAGTGAAGCATATTTTGAATCTATTGATATGACAAACTTGTAGATTTTAACGGTTCGTACATTTAAAATATTCTTCTAAGGACATAAAATGTCAAATATATTGACAAAAACAGAGACCTACGATTTTAGTAATCCCTAACGAAAATCTTATAGCCTAAACTGCGTAATCTGATAATAGTACTGATCTAGACCGTCTTAAGTCACAATAAAACTACCAACCACAAATCCCAGAAAGCCTAATCAAGAAAATGGACTCGTCCGTTAAATTATCTGCTCTGTCGCACACCTAGACCGGCCTTAATACACCTCTGGACTATCGTTGTTTGTGTCCTCAATTCTCCTCTGTTATTCGGGGATTTCTATCAGAGGTATAAATGTTTATGTTCTGTCCGATTCAAAAATACGACAAGAAATCATTATATGTAAATCTATAAGTTTAACAAGATGTTCAGACAACACTGTGGATTAAAAAAATAGTCATCACATCGCTAATGAATTATGTAAATAGGAAGGAATTTGCTTAAAAAGGCTATAAAATCAGATGATGTATATATCCTCTTATACATTTTAATGTGAATAATATAATGACGGCATACTGATTCATACATAATATAACAACGAAAGATCATTGTCTGGATTTGATGTTATTATTAGTAATATTATTAGCACAATAATATTTAATTATTTTGTTTGTCAAATTAAGCCAAGAAATATACTGACCAAATTGTGCAAAAAATATTTCTCATAATATGTTTTTCTAATTTTGTGATTCATAAATAAAAAACAAGGATTGAGATAATAATTTTCTCATGTGAAATTTTCTTAATTGAGTTGTAATATTATATGTTATTCAAAACATTATTTTTTAGCTCATCGACCTCCTGTCGAAGAGCTATAGTGTTCGGTACGATGTCTGTAGCATCTTCCGATTTCAAAAATTTTTGCACAGAAATCCCGGACAGACCCCCTGGACCACGAAATGACTATTACAACATATGTCCGTATGTATGTCGCTCGTCCGCTCGCTCGCTCGCTCGCTCGTACGAGATTTTTTTGTTCCACCCAGATCTCCTAAACTACCCAACGGATTTTTATGAAATTTTTTCTGCAGATACTTGTTATGGTCTAGTTGTGCAAGGTATATTTTATTTTTCAAAATTTTCCTTCGCACTTGAGAAAATAAATATTTTGCAACTTTTTTTCAGTTTTTATTTTTTTTCTCCTTTATTTTTCACTCAATTGTATTCAAAATTTTCTTGCATATGCAGGAAATGGAACAATATTTTTCCATATTTTTTATTTTGAAAAATTATGTAAGACCATTGGAGAAAAAAATATTCTTTAATTAAAAATTGAACAAAAGAAGATCAATGCATTTATAGTCGGCTTAGTTTGCTTTGCTTTTGTCAAGAGAAGAAAATGTATTCACACTTGTTTTAAATTTGTTGTTTTATTTGCGACCTAGGCACCTACGATTTTAAAAGTGAATTTAGATAAATAATAATTTGTGATATATTCAGACTTGCACATACGTCGATGAGCTGCAGGCATGGGTGACTAACCCATTCTTTGAATACTAGTTATTTCTAATAAACAACAAATGTATAAATTTTAATTCTAAATTGTTAATAATGTCTCAGACAGCTAATATTTTATAAATATTCTGGGTAAAATATTCTCAAATAAAATGCGACAGATTTTGAGTTTTTTAAACGTAAAGGTTACAAAACAACTAGCACAGTATTATTCAGGCAATTTATTTTATCACACAGCGCAAAAAGCGTGCGTCCGGCACTTCAATTGCTAAATTATTCTTCAAATAAATGTCACCCAAAGCACGACAGTGAATATCTAAGTACATAAAATACCGCGATATCGTTACACGACTGAATATATCACGGCAATAAAACACACAATAGAAACAAACAAACAAAACTGAAGTACCGTTATTTCAAACAAACGGTGGTAGGTAGGTACTTGTTCCTCACTTAAATCGAAACTGTGCATATCAGTAGTACAAATTCCCAATGTTGCAAAATTCCCACTAGTCACATATAAGTAATATTGAATGCAGAATGAATGCTCCTATAACACAATAATCAAATTCTAGGCTTTATAAATTAAATTCATTTGAGTAAATTTTTGCAACGATTTGAAAAAAACTGCAGGAAAAGTAGAGGATGATTTTCGGTAGACTGAGAAATACAAACAACGAATATAATCGTACAGAGCATGACAATTCGAAGTAGTGGAATACTTCGGAAACGGATAGCAATTCGCCAATTGTACTTTTTATCTGTAGGGCCGATCTGTGGGCGAGTTCAGTGACGCCATGCGGTGGACACGCGAAACGATTAATTTGCACGACACAGCAGGAACGAGAGCAGGGACACTGCAGGGTCAGGACGGTATATACATTTGTGTATGTATGTGTGTAGACATGCGATAAATGCAAACATTACCAACTGTTTTTAAAAACGTTTCATATCGTTTTACATTTGTCACGTTTATACGTCAACTGTTTAAAAAAAATAATATGTACTTCACATCTTTTCACATTTGTCGTCAGTGTTTCATGGTTGTATTCTGAATGAATTTGGTCGAAACTGGTACATAACAGTTGAAATATACAAGTTGTTTAACTATTTAGTATTTACTGTATCTCTTAAAACGGCATTATTTTAAAATATTATTTTTTCAAAATGTGGTAAAAAATAAAAGAATAATTCTAAATGACAATTTTCAATACCGTACTTCTATAAACACTTAAAAAGTATGCTCATAAATAAATTAAATTGTCATTAGGAAATACATGTAATTACAAATATAAAATGTAATCATGTAATTTCAAAATATCGTAATTACAATGACATTTTTCTTTTTTAATAATACCTTTTTAATCTGTTTTATAAAACATTTAAAAACTCGTTTTTATGATGTCGTAATTTTAGTTATTAGTTAAAAGAGTTGAGTTGAAATCTAGACAAAAATCATAATCATATCTAAAACTATTACCGAGATTTGTTTTCTTCAAAAAATAGGAGCAATGAATGGACAATGAAATAAAAAATTATAACACACATAAATTTGTACTGAAGAATACCATTATTTTGCAATATTTCCTAAAATGTGTTTTATATATGGTAGATATATAACCTTTTGTTTATTTACATGAAAGTAGATACTGTTTAAATAAACTCTGTTTTTTTATAAGATTTACAGTAATAAATATGATCGAAACAGAATATAACATTACCTCACAACGAATTAAAAAAAGCATTTGTATTACGCGTTTACACGTATAGGTAATATGTGTGTGTTCAAGGTTGAAACAGATTTATACTCGTACATACGGGTCGGTACGTAATATTTTTATTTCGAGTGATTTTGCGTGAACATGTAAAGAGTGAACACATTGCATTGGTCTAACCGGCTTGAAATGATGATGACATATGCTTTATGACCGTTGATGATTATCGACGTTCACTTTAATAACTCATTGTTTTTGTATGCATGTATCGGTGTACGTACATTGAGTGAATTCCACTTTTACTTTTCAAGGTTAGAAAAAATAACAGTCATTTACCATTAAAAATCTACCTGCCATCTTTACAGATTAACAAAACAGATTTTGCTTAATTACAACGTAGACAAACGCAACGCGAATATGAATCAACTGACACTTGCATACACAAGGAATTTTCATATAAAGATAATTATGCATTACTAATTACCACTGATACAATTAGCAACAACCGCTTACGGAATGTTGGCGGGTAACAATTAAATCTAAGCGAAACGAAATTTTAATTTCAGAGTCAATTATATGGTATCATATACATACAATCTGACATACCTACGATTTACGATAGAGTAGAAATAAATGTTTATTTTTCTAGTCAAATTATTGGTAAATGTAGTAAATGATGGAGTAAACATGTATTTTCCAAAGTAATTCAAATTAGCTATAAATGTATTTGATTTTCTTTAATTACACGCATATTATTATTATTAAAGAAAGGAAAAATACTAAAACAAATTCTGTGTAACCGTAAATTATTTTACGATGAGATAAACATAGTATATGTAAATTAGATAATTTTTTTCTATAGAAATATAAGTAATACAACAAGTGTTACGATGGTTGTGAGTGGAAATATGAAATTCCATGTTATAGAGAAATAAATTCATTATTTCACCGATAACTAATGAAGCAATTAGAATACATTACTTTATTATGCTAATAACGTGGAATAAATTTATTAAATAACTACAGTAGAACATCGGGAACACGTGTTAACGTTATGTTATATTGTCGACATTCATGGTTTAATTAAAATATTACGACACACAAATACGCTTGCGCAGTTGTCTAGCTAGTATGTGAATGTAAATAACACTTTAATTATTATTAGTCGTGAATGAGGTGTCGTCTGTGATAGATTATTGTTCATGAGTAAGCTTGTATCAAATGATAATTTACACTGTGCAGCAATTTACTTTCGTACCTACATGAATTTACACGTCAACAGTGAAATTAAAATATTATATCGTATACACATTTATTAATATACTACTATGAATATAAGAATTTTATCATTATTGTTATAGCAAGCATCTGTTATAACTAGTTTTTTGTTGACGAAATATAGATATTCAAGCTGAACTTGGTTGACAAACGAAATCTCTAATAGATGCAGGTAGACACAAAGAATATTTCGGGCAGGTGGGTTTTAGATCCCCACAAAAAATATCAGGTGAGCTAGACCTTTTTCAGGTAAAAACTCAGGTCCACTTGAAACCTGTACGAAGCTATTCTTCTTCATGTTATTTGAAACTCTTCCGGAGATGTAAGAGGGATACCATCTAAACACTTCATAAATGATTCAGAAGAAATAGGTACACGTTCAGTACGAAATAATACCAAGGGTTCTATTGTTCATAACTAAGAAAGTAAATATACCTACATATGTTTTTTTTACATATACTAGGTATTCACGTGACTGTACGTAACATAGAAAATAGAAGCAAGTTTTATACTATTCATATGAATGTATAAAATCGTGTAGATTTTCCCATATATTGAACATATGCGATACGCCCGACATATGGTCTATGATTAGTGATTTGAATCTTTCCGGAGCCAGCATCATTCATCGTTACCCCGGAAATACCAAATGCCCTATTAATTCTGCTCTTAAATGGGCCATCAATCCGGAAATGAGTCAACAAAAACTTTGAACTGCCAATCAGAATTTCCAAAATCCAACTATATCTCCGACCCGTGGGTCATTTACAAGTCAATAATGTTTCTTGCTGGTAGCATATACTGCTGAAGGCAGCCGATACCGACAAGAATGTTAATAACTTAAGACATCTCTGCGAGAGATCTGGGATTGAATCTGCTATACAATATATGCGTGTGTGCGTGTTTGTATGGATGTATGCAGATGGCATGTCAGATGCCATGTGCATCTGTTTGCATATGCTAGTACTTTGTCCCTAGTACTATCATCTGTCACAGACGTCAGTCTTTCGGTCTGCTGGTTCTAGCAAACCGACCATAGGAATCTGCATGTTCGTACAAGAACATAATACATATCGATATACCTCACTTGATTAATCAAACTGCAAGGGACAGAGAAGAATTGCTTTATTAAACCCGCACGGAAATATTGCACTAAAATTAATACAATGAATATGTAACAAACTATTCTATTGGTGTAAATACTTTTAAAAATAATTATTAATATATTTCTATATGTACACAATATCATAATGATATAATTCACTGTTTTGCAGATAAAACTAAGAGAGGAAATCGTTAAATCAGATTACATGTTTTTTTTTTATAGACGATAAAAAGCACAAGGTGCTCATTCAATCAATATAAACGACCAACGTATTGAAATCACGAAACCGCAAGAACACATCTAACCTAAACCTGGATGTCTACTAAACTTGTAGCTGCAACAAAAACAACTCACCACACAATTTCCGTTAATTTTCGCATCACACAAATCCGCACATACACTAAACCACAAACACAATCATTGCTGCAGCAGATATAGGCATATACAACACGCAGAGATACGAGCAAATTTACAATATGCACTACAAACACGTGACAACGAAAACAACTGATGGCACACAACACAAAACGCAACGGGTCTATACGAAGTGTGACGTCACACCGCTTACTAAACATAGTGTGTGGATGTGAGTGAGTAGCGCATGCGTACCAGTGGGGCACGGGAATCTTTCTTTCGCGTTCGACCTTGTGATTGCATCCATCCACTGTGACCGGCTACTTGGCCTTGCACGATAAAACAGCAGATGGATAGATGACAAATTGCAGAATGTTCAGTCGATATTTCCATGTACAGATTGAATACTTATGAAGAGACAAGACTACTGTATTATAACTCTAATATATCAAACGTCAATTGGATATTTCAACCTTGTGTAGTATTTTAAAATTTCTTACAAGATTAAACCAAAAGTAGAATATTTTATTTCAAACATACGTTATAAAGAATAAAACAGTTGTTCCATATAGGAAATGTTTTTTGTAATGACGTAATTTTATTCTGAATTACAATAAAGAAAAATTATTCTCAATAATTACCTAGTCTTCAGTTTAATTCCATTTTTTATCAGATTATAATTTACGTGTCTACATTAATTCTCTTAGTGCAAAAAAGAAATTATTATATATTATTCACCGTTTTTACGATCGGACATAAATTAAAAATACTCTAATGGATTATTGATTCTGAATAATTATAGTGTTCGTATTTCTGTTGGTAGAAAAATCAGCTCGACTAATCGCATGATATTCCATCCAAGCCAAATGGTACATCAACTTCCTGTACCAATAACGATTTTTTGTGGATAATTGTCAAGTATATTTTTGCCCTTATCTGTATCAGCGGAAATAAGTTCTTATGTTACACTGATATTGCGGGGCTGATATCTGTTGTACGAATTATACAACACAATTTGTCTAAGGCCAGCCTTCTGCTAGTGAATTGTGCACAATAATTGGACGAAATACCTGAGAACTAGTGAGAACCATGGGAAATGCCAATGAAAAATTTGAAACCTGCTTTCGGTGTATTTGTTCAGAGATAATCGTGTGAAGATTTTTTTCTCTATTTGGCTCTACGAATAAAAGTAAGCGTGAATTTTGTTAATAATTTTGATTTTGTCTCCAGAATTATATTTAGTTTCTGTTACTGATACAAATATGTATACTCTATTCCACTATTATAGTCCTGACTAGTAATAAACTATGATTATATATTATATATGTTCATTCTAAATAATAATTACAATTCCGCGTCAATTAACAAATGTAAACATAATATTATTTTCTAAACAAAGTAACATTGTTTAGTAACAGAATAATCAATCATTATATTATGTAAAATACAAAACAATAAATTTGCATTTTAAGCGTGAATGTATATGAGAACAACAATGAGTGCGTCATTAAATCGTAAAATATAGAATATAGTATAAAAATGAATCCGGTATACACCCACCAATTAAACGAAGCAATAGAGCCGTCAATTTTGAGTTAATTAACGCCAATTAAACACATACAGACACACACACACACACACGGATTGAGGATAAAACCGGAAGTGAATTATAAATACATTGGCCGTGTGTAGCGAGAATATTTGGAAATTAAAAACTGAACGGGAATAATGGCGGGCGCTTTAAGAAAATTACAGACGTACACCGGAGCCGTTCATAATCGGAATCACGATACAACAATTCTAATTACAAGTTGCCTGAGCCAGGCCACTCGTAAATCAATAACAAATGACCATAAATAAACTTCTGTTCGCTATTTTTTTTCTCCTGTTGTTTTATGCCCGGTTCCAAGATATAATCGTGTTGCAATAAAGAATATGGTATTAGCAAAACCGAACGTGTTATATTATGTTGCAATCACATATATATATATATATATACCTACTCGTACATATGTGTGTGTCAATTTGAATAAATAAAAAAAGTGTTATGAATAAATAATTACTGTAATTATATAGTTTCATATTAATAACATTTATGTATGTGGAATTGCGCCATTTTTATATCTGTATTATTTATAGCACTGGAATTAATATATATATATATATATATATATATATATATATATATATATATATATATATATATATATATTCAGCGAAGTATTTTTAAATTCCATTATTATTATACCTACGCATCCATGATTGTAATTCGATTATAGTTAAACAAAGGTTCAGTATGTTCATTGACATATAAACATTATTTATGTGCTGAAAGTATATTTTTTGTTCCAACTTTCGGAGTTTTTTTATCCAACAAAAAATATAATTCCCAACAATCACGACATCAAGAAATATATGTAGAAAAAGAAACAGTTTTCGCAGTTTACACGAAATTTATGAGTATTGATAAGAGTAGTGGAAGTATTTACGATTGCAGCAAGATTTCACTTGAGACCACCAACATTCTGGTGAGCATATGTACTTACTATCTAGATCCATTTCGTTACACTTAAGTATATTTATTATTTACGATAAATATTGTTTAGGAACTAAGTGGCACGCTGTGCGGATGATGTCAGCATGTTTGTGTATTTCGCCGGTCTAAGCGGTGTTGTGTTGCGGATAAGATGCAGTCGATGTGATGACACAACATATACACATCATGACAAGCTGATGATACCGACAAAGATCAGCAAAATATACTACCGTACCCGCAAAATACCCTGCAACTTCTCAATACTGACCGGATATTACTGATGTCAAACCAGTTGTACCACCATTCATTCGCTAAAGCACGTGACCATGAATACAAAATTGATACGAAAAATACAAATTAATTATTTCTGTATATACACATGTTGATTTGTCAAGTTTACCTGCCTATTTAAATTGTACTAATTTTACTCACACATTAAGATTAAGAATAAATACACGTAAGATATGCGCGCGCATATCTAACTGCTCATGCGCATTTCAATTTTACAAAGGATCACGGGCGGCTGTGGAACATCTTTCTATCGTCACCGCGTTCTTTTTCTCTAGTTCGTGTGTTTGGCGTGTTTGTTTTATTTCGAACATGGATGGATGTGTTCGCAAATGCAGCTGTGTACATGTGCACAGGCGGTTCGTTAACGTCACTGCGCGTGTATATGTTATGTATATGAGTCAATGTGTGCGTGTGTGTGGAAATGTGCAAGCTAAATGCCTGTCTTCCTCTCCTCTATATACAGAAGATTGACAGTCATAGACGTAACATGGAACTATATAGTTCCATGAGACGTACGTTATAGATGACGCCTGGCATGACAGTATTCGTTCTTATAACACAGTCACGCTGCTGTGCTGACTGATTTTGTTATTAGTTTGCTAAATGAGCCTTACGGCGTTGGAAAATAGATGAGCCACCATGCATAATGTAGAAAATGATGCATAGGTAGGTGACAAAGTATTGTATTTGCGCTAAGATTTATGTTTGTTGTTTAACAGACACACGTTAGACAAGGCAAACTCTATGTTTAGTAAATAAATTACTATGAGTACTTACGATATGGAAGAAACATAAGGAATATGAAGAAGCTTACCTAAAACAAAAAGAAAAACAAATTAACATATTGCAAAATAGCAACAAACAACAAACATTTTATCACAAACTTAAAACTAGTTTGATCCTCTTGGATGCAAAATAGAGTTAATATTTTCCCGCACATAAATCTGAATGATATTTTATTTAAATATGGTAAAGTTTGATGAGTACGCCTATGGTGGACGCACGCTAATGTGCGTGCAAGTAAATGGCTGCGCGCAGGATGTGAAACACGTTGTAGAATAACACATCCTTTCTTAGTAGCCAGCGGTGCTTGCTTGCATTACCGACATTCAACACTCCTTCCATGGCCCTCTTGCTCTGGCCGGTGGATTATTTTTACTCGCGTAATTTAGCACACATTTCACCGGGAGATTTTCGGTGTGGAATTTGTAGAAAAAGAAGACAGAAAACCGTTGATTTAAAAGCATACTCACCGGCTTAGAAACGTACCAGCAAAAACGGCGCAAAGCATTTTACAAATCTTTTATTTTGCTTGCACAAAAAAAAAACCCCAAGAGATTTTACTTGGGATTTTGGCACGGAATAAAATTTACAATTTATTCTCAAATAAAACCACGGTATAGTCTGATATTATCCGTAAAAATTTCTTCGGTTAAATAAAATTTATTTTATACGTTTCTTATTTTATGAGGAACTGGAGAAGTTAAAAATATATATTTAAACTAAAGGGATTCAACCAAACCCCGGAACATTAAAATGAAACCAGAACGAACCGATACATTCTAGTCTAAATGAACTTCAACCGCAACTGATTGACGTTTACCGTTTCAAATCTGTAACCGGTTTAAATTGTTTCATGTTTAGAATGAATCATTTTTTATTTCTACGAAATCTTTTTGATGTACATAAATAACTAGTATAATGTACTTAATATTTAAAAATATGAACTGCAAATTGTATGGGAAAAACTACGCCAGACAATAATTATTGTAAGAGAACAAAATGTAAAAGAAAATAATGGAAATAATGACACATTCTGCTTGTAATATTTACAAGAAAGATAAAATTTGCAACAAACGTAGTATGGAGTATGTACATGTAACTGACGTGCCGGTTCTAACGATGCATTGATAACATTTACCACAAAACATTACAAGAATGAAACAGAAATGCATGAATCATCGGTGATAACGGATGTTAGTAATTTATAGATTAGTAATTGTACACAGTGTCGTGTCATGCCCGGGAATATAAATATATATTGCCATAACGAATTGTTATTCAATATTTTCAACATGCATAGCTCATTATCAGTTTTGCCATGGACTTATAAAAATTATAACTGTATTTATACGCTCACAACTTCTTACGATTACAAAAATAAATAACAGAATTGGCAACCAATGTGAAAAAATTTATTAGAATATAAACAGGCATTTTTTTCCTTGAGTCCCGTCAGTGAAATTCTTCAGTACGCTACTGAGCCGCTCTTCAACGTAGTTTAGATAAAAATTATGAAATGTTACACGGTGAAACTTGCCTACAATATGACATTCTTGTAACTGGTTTTTCCTGATTTGCATTTTACAATGTCCAAATGGGAAATTAATGAGTACGATAACTAAAGTAATAATGATAACCACGTTATAATTAACGATAGATTTATAACTAAGATATATTGGTTAGAAGGAGCAGGGAATTACTTTATACTAAAAGTAGTTGATAATTTATGTATGTCTGTTATATTAAACTTTATTTTATTCAAAATTTTAAATTGAATAAACTTTTGGTTAACTTTTCACTAAAACAAGAACTTGTGACTAATAACTGAAATATAAAATATTTATAATAACAATTATAGTACAGTTATGTAAATTGTGTGATTTTTATTCGATTAATTCACTGATACCAGGATGTAGGTATTAGGAAAATATTATAATCCATAATGAAAATAATGTGTATCATATCAATCTTGTAGTAGTCATATTGTAGATAATTTTGCATCGATATTGTTGATTTCGATCTTAAGATTGCACGTGATGCGTGTTGATGCTAGTCGACATCAAATAATTACATATGTAAATGTACTTCCTTATAATAAGTAACTATAGCTATTTATATACATCCGTGTCAATTCGCCTTATCTTTCTCGACCATCAATGTGTGGGTGCCCGTATAATCTTGCACACATCTAAACTATTAGATTCTTTTAACGTTCGTAATATGTCCTCATACTGAATCGTTTGCTGTTCATGCAATGCATATTCCAGTGCAAATACGAATCAGAAATGAGACATATTTATCGTCGTTTTACATTCGCCGAATAAACACAAACAGTCATTCCAGTTCATGTGTATAAATAAACAGACTTGTTAATACAAGCAACTGAAGTAATACACACACATACATACGTATATAATGCTGCATCAAGTTCGTTGTATTGTTTATGAGTTGAGCTTGTTCTGCTTGTAAGAGCACGACTAAAGAAAATATCGGTAATAAATAATATAAATGAGGGTGTATGTAACGTGAATCGATATGCAATGAATGCAATACGGAGATAACATTGTATTGCAATCGAATACTGAAGATTGGAATATAACAGATATGCAGTCTGTTGAATGTAAATAATATTCGATATTTCATATAGCATAGTTGGGAAAAATGCTTTTCAAGACGTGTACTATATATTGTAGATAATCTGAAATTAGATGTTGTCGAGCACTAAATTGTATTTAGTTTCATTATGAAACATCTCTATAAGTAACAAGTTATGTCATCGTGATAAATGTGGCAAATTCAATGCTAGTGATCAGCATGCTAGATACATGTAATCAAAGCACTGCTGTAGGCCCAAAGTTACGAGAAATGCAACTGGAATGTGAATCTGTAACTGATAATTGTCTGTCATTGTCGGAACGATCACGACTTGAAACTTCAAAGATTGCAAGAAACACTTCTTAATTTCGACACAGCATAATTTCTAATAATTGGTGTTTTGCTGGTAAAGATAAAAATGTCAAAATATTTATGAGGATTGCTACATGGCAGTTGACTAATATCGAATTTAAAATTGTCTCATATAAAAAGAAAAAAAATGCATAAAATAGAAAAGGATACTTAGTCCTTAGTAACAACCATATATAAATTTAGTTTTACAAATAACCTGAACTTCAGTAACTGTTCCGGAAGATACATAGCATTCTAATACACTATTGACAGTTTTAAATGATTACACTATTTCATTGGAACTAGCTAATATGCAATTGAAACTTGATTACTACCGGCTTCACCTTGAATCCCGGAATGAATTCGTCCTGTCGACTTTTGCGCACGCGTCATTTCAACCAACCAATGAACGAGTCTCGCTGATAAAACGCAAGTACAATATAGAAACGGCAAGGTGCTCGGTACTAAGCTATTGTAAGCATTAATTTCAACACTCTCCTGTGCACGGACGGTAATTATTTCTTTCCTAATTAACGAAATAATTACTAATACGAATGCAACCTGTGTAATGCACACGGAAACTCATTAACGCACGAGACACATTTAAGGCTGTGCCTTGTAACGCCGCATCAACGCTACACCGACAGCCATATTGGTGTTCGACAGCGGTAACTATTGCAACTGGCAGGAGGCAGTTGCAAGTATCTGCACACAATAATTGTATTGTTAATTATTAAACTAGTCAAGTAGTTCGCACGTGGTATACTCGTACTGTGCTGCGAACTGGGAATATTATGCAACGTACTTTCAAAAGTTTCACAGGAACGAGAATATTCAAATGCGTACGTACGGTTTTCATTAAATATATTTAACAACTTTTTTTATTTAAACCGACCTGTTGTTAAATATGATCTAGTGGTGCAACTTTAAAGGACTATTTTCATTTATACAACAGTATCTCGATATATGTATTTTCAACATTAATTACAACTAATAAATAAAACAATATTTTGCGAGTATTTCATTGTATGGAAACATACATACTGTATTATTTTTACACACGCGCACGCATGAACCTGCATGTGTTTACACGCACATAAAACAAACTAGGTAAATAGAACTAACGCACTATGCAATGATTAAATCCCACTATGATTATTAAGCAGCACGTGCTGCCCTTGACGTTGTTTGTCTCCTGCACAGCACGAATATTGCGGATTCTCATGCATCTGGCTGTATCAAATAGTTTCGACATAATATGCAGGTAATTTTATTAAAATATAGGTCACATCAAAACCAGGAGAATCATCGGATAGAAATGTAACACTAACAAACCATAATATTCATCTGTATTAGGGATGCTTCATGTCCTAATTCTACTTAATGACAATAGTTTGTATTTCCTGGAAATTGAAATCTATTCCACGGAATACAGATTATTTCGTCGTACTTATGGGAATTTTATCTCACGGGATGATATTCCATTTGTAAATACAATCAGTAAATTGAAAATGTAGTTATGCTGGTTGCATGATCACGTTTATATAGAATTCTAACGAGTCATATAAGGGTGCAATATATATATATATATATATATATATATATATATATATATATATATATATATATATATATATATATATGCATGCAGATGTTCCATTATTTATATTGAGCAGATTTAGTTACCCCCGATATACATGTACAATGAGTGAACGTTTAAATTGACTTGGTCATTTTGATTAGCTATGCGAATATTAAATATGACTGGTATATTTTCTCATGAAAACCGGTCTTAAGTGTACGAGTTTATTTATGAATATCTACACAACCAGGACCGGATCTAGATAATACAGGATCGGGAATAACGTCTGTAAGCAGTTATATGTATTCTGTTTCGTATTATAAATGTGTTTCGGAATATATTTCAAGTATAACTATCAAATACTTAATCAGATAATTCTACACATGTTACAATTCTGGGGCAAAAATTATCACCCGCATTGCGATACTCCTACACCGGATCTGCATCTGCATAAAATTGTCCATATACCCAACGAATTCAATTAAGCTACCAGTTCTCTGTACCTATATAGAAAATATATTTACAAAATGCGGGCTTCTGAGTATTACCTGTTCAATTAATATAAAATGTTATTGATTATTTAAAAATATCAAATTGTACAAAAAAAACCTCGCCAGGTGTATTTACATTTAATAAAATTCTATAAATATGTCTACAGTCAGGTAACTTAAAACTTATATCAGTAGAGTAACTAAAAAAAATGTATTTACAATTAAATGTAAATTATAAGACAATTTGGACATTAACTTACTACTTTATGCCTATCGGTAGCATCTCTGAGTATGTAAGTATGTACTAAGGTTTACGCATTGCTATAAAGGTAGTTCGGAGCTTGCGTTTTAGAACGTTTAAATAAGATTTATGTCCGTTCAAGTGTTCATTACGCACGCAAAATAGCTATCACAGTTTTTTCTTCGGTAAAGCGAGTAAACCATGATAAGAATGTAGCAAATGGAATACCTAGTTAATGCACACGTACATAGAAGCGTATACGTTCCCTACATTAAAACTACAAGTCTATACAAGTACGCACGGAATGAATGTATGTGTGTATTATATAACAGCAGATATGTGTGTATTTGTTGTTCCTCTATATGTGCGAATAGTGTATATTTGTGGGTGTGTATAAATAAATATGTATGTATAGATATACATGTATGTATGTACATGTATAGATATACATGTATGTGTGTAAGAGAGAATATAGGTGTGTATAGTTATCGTGGTGTCTATACGTACCTGTGCAAGTACTATGTATGTGTGGATGGCTTGGGTGATTTAATGCAAATTAACTAGCGGTACTGTGTGCGGTTTGTCGGGATAGATAAGGCAAGGAAGGCGAGAGCATCCACATCGTGCAATACGCAACAGTGGGACGTACGTGCCGGCGGGGGCACGACAGCAGCCGGCAGTTAGCGTGATATCCTCACGTTCTCACGCCTTCGTACCTACATGGCCACTCGAGGCGGCAGAAACTCCATTATTCCATAGCCGAAGCTACATACCTAATCGAGGAGTGTAATCAGAATGATTGTACACGGCTCACGGTAAAATCTCGGCCAGAAAATGTTTCAATTCAACAACAAAACCGCTAATGTGTAAGAGTACCCACTTCTACATAACCAGTGTTTACTATTTATAACCTCCAGGAATAATGCATACAAAATGTAACAAACTATACGCTCAGTTTCATATAAATTGTATACATACACACAACATTTATTCGAACAATATCTATCTACGTATATTCTCATTGGAAACGTACAAAATATACTATTCTGTACAAACAGACAAATAAAATATCGAATGATAAGTGAGAAATCCATCGTAAACTAGGTTAGATAAACAGAGATTTGCAAATATTCATAGTACTAGCTGTCGATGTTGTTGTAAACCGATCTAATCCGGAATGAACATCCATTTGAACTGCAGGATCAGCACGCATTCTCCGTGCTAGCATTGAATTACCAATCACATGTTCTTTTAGAAGGCTTATTTGCCTGCGACCTTTGTAACGAGTAAACCAGGCTTGAGCTTGTAAGAGGGAATTTTACTTGAACGCAAAAATGTGAAACATTAAATTTTATTACCATATAGGTAGGTAATTTAATATTATACAGAGCACAAAACTGTTTAACAAGCAAACTAAAAATAAATACATTTCGCTAAGTTAAAACTAATACAATATAGAAAGTAAAAATCGATCTTTGTAATAGTGTAGTTGTTAAGTTTTAAATGAATATACGAAAACTTTATACTGTAATAGTTTTTCTAGAAATCGAATAAAAAACTTCTCATTTATAATTTGCCAAGTAATTTGTGAACTTTTAACATTGATCCACTTAACAAAAAATTCAACCAAACTAATTAACACAAACAAGTTTGTAATTAATAAAAAGCATTCTTGAAAAAGTTTGAATTAGTTAATGCAGTGTTAAATGTGTTAACTTGAATATATACATGAAAATAAAGTATGAAAAAGTATTAATTTTTCGCGATCTATTAGTATTTGTTTATTCATTGTTTGAGAGTTACTGGATATATGCAGATAGCACAACATTCTCACGACAACTAACGATAGGTGCGTCGTATACACGTGTCACGGGTCATCGCGAATGAACACTCGAAATTTTTAATAACGAACAATTGTTTACAGAACGAATCGTGTTCACACATTTGCAATTTATTAAATACACAACTGTATATACCTGAGCCAGGTGAAAATGAAATATTTCAACGTTGAATATATAAGTCCATTATTAATATGCACGTCAGTTTGCCGTATTAATTAATGTCCGGTTTTGTAACTAATTATGTATGGTTACTTTGAGTCAGCAGAATTTATCGTAAGAAAAAAATATCAATCAATCATTTTCGTGCATATACAGGCCAAAGGAATTTGCAACTTTTTTTACTTTGACAGAATAGTGACTTGCGTTGAGTTAAATTAGCTTTCTTTATTGAAAAATCTACGGTATTTTCGATGAATAGGTTACGCGTAGATATTTGAGATTATATATTTATGAAGAATTATTTAATTGTGGAGTTTGGATATTAATGTGTAATGTTTTGTGGTCAGTGCACATGAATTACTAGACATTACGCTAATAACTATTTCAGTTTCTGTGAAATAACATATTGCATTTTTTTTTAAACAGGAAGTGGGCTGAAATGAATATTAATTAATATTTCCTGTTGAATTTTTAATATATTTTTCTTTCTTTCTAGTAATAATTATTTCTAATTATGATGTCTACAATAAAATCGCATTTATTCATTACACCAATAATTAATACAGGTTCGAATGTTTTTTTAATAATGTAAAGAAATATTTCTTTATAGAAATTAAATCGTGTCTATAATTTCTTACATATGGTGAAAATACACCATATGTAAACTGTAGCAAGAACATTACAGTAAAAATCCTTCATAAAACATCCAGCACCATTAATTATAATCATAGTAATTAAAACAAAATCATATTTCAACATCGTATATTTATATTATACATCTGTTCTTGGAAATGATAAATATTATTATTATTGTTCAATATCGTTGTTTATTTTCAGTTTGAATTTTCGCTGCATGCATGTACGTATGGTTGCATGGTGTACAATAAAAGAACAGAATTTACGTGCGTGAAATTCAAACAAGGTACGAAAGGTAGGTAACGGCGAAATAGTTAAATAAACCCGTCGCATAACGACGGAGCGACTAACGGAGAGCTCGTTTTCTGTAAACAATTAAAAACACAATTTTGCAAATCCGTTAACTGGTTTTCCATCACAACTTTACTGCAACGTATAGAGTTGCGCGTTCTAAAATGGTATTTGCTAATTGTGTTTTGCGTATTGTTTGGTAGCAAAAACTGTTTGTAACTCAATAAAATTATTAATGGCACAGAGACCTTATGAATATGCACGGTATTTTTAGATTTCATTGTAGTAGTTTAGCTGTGATATAAATAGCTTAATGGAGTAGGTTTAATTCGCATTACTGTTTTAAGCCCACTTATTCATAAAACTTTAAATCTAAATGGACAATTAATATTTAAAAAAAGCTAAAATATTCAAATTAAATAAAGCTACAATACTATGTTCGAATGACAATGAAAAAAATGTATATAATTTAATGTATAACATATGTAGTAATAACTACGAATGTGTCGACTATGTGTATGCAAATTTATAGCCCTTTCTGTCTATTTATTAGCAAATGAAGGACTGCGGGCACCCGCTTACTGATAAAATTTTGGTAGGACACTTGCCAAAAAATATACGGGACCTATTACTACTCTAATGCGTAATAAATTAGCCAAAATTCGTATAATTACGGAATATACACACATTGGCAATTTGTATGTAAATTTAATGTTAAAATGATTTTCTAAAACTAAACGTATATTTCGTAATGCTAATAAATTTAACAACATATTTTGAATATTTGTTGTATAATTATTTGAAGAAAACTATATTTACATAGGAACTAGTAAGAAGCCACAAATAATAAAATGATTTTTGAATATGATGTTTATTTAAATAAAATACTGGCAAGTACAGTAGCCTTTTTATCAAGTTAACGACTCAAACCTATCAAGTACGGTGCCGCTATTAATTTAAATTAGTAATAATTACTTAGTAATTAGCAGCCGGCTAATTTGCCATTTGTAACTGTGAAGTCATAAAGTTTCTACTGTACAATGCCACATCATAATTGTCATGTAATTTGTCTTGCAAAGCGTTCAACTATTCAGCAGCACGGAATATCATCCCGGTCGTTGGTTGGCGGACGTTCTACTCAAATCACTGGCATTTCTTCATACTTTTTAGCAATACGTGTACAATGAACCGTGATATTAGTAAACACAACGAACCAAATTCAATGTACCTGAAATTTCCACGAATTTCTTACAAGGTTTTGTACAAATCTATAAAAATCATTGAACATGTCATACTACTCACAAGGCGTCTATTTAATATTCAGAAAATAAAAAAAATCAATGGCAAACCAACAATCCATCATAACTGGTTAACGTTATACGCGTGCATTCGCAAAACGAAATGATCACGGAACAAATCAAAGCCATTTTAGTATTATACACCTCATACATAATACACGTAGAAATAAATCAACAACGCAATTCAAATAATATTTATCACGTTTTCTTCTATTCCCTTTCATTGGCCATTATCGTGATGTTCTTTTCTCTGTGTTTTTTGTTGTTCATCGTCGTCATCATCATCATCATTGTTTTGTTTTGCGCCTAGGTGTGGTACTAAATTACAGTACTTGGTACAAGCAGGCTGTGAGCATACCACGATCACTGCCTTGTTGGTATGTACTTGTGTATAGGAGAGTTTATACGTACGTACGTACATGTTCAATATAGACTCTCCGACAGGGACACACCCAGGCCTACTATGAATACATTACAATGAAACGGAATTTAATTACAGAGCAGAGAACCTGAGGAATTCTACGTACGAATTTTGTTACAGTAACTTCTGGTCTCCTGTACTCGTGCATGTGTCCGTGTGCGTGTGTGTGTATTTGAAGACTGTATTTACATATTCAATCGTAATATTCAATTAGATTGACAGATAAACACAGGTGCTTAGGAGCCAACTGGGATTAGCCGGGAGCATGTCATGTGTGTGTGTGTGTGTGTATATACCAGTTATGTGCTTTGGGTGTATGTGTGAACTAATACTTAAGCGGTTGGCCGGTTACATTAATCACACCATGCCAGTATATCAGTTACGTGATTAGAAACTGATATTTTATTGTTGATAACGCTAAATGTTATTAGCATAACAAAATGTTTACAATATGAATGCAATACAACCTACAGTGCGTTTCAGTACAACATTCAATGCAATGTTTAATCTAATGCATAGTGATAATAATATATTGTTGCTGTTTTATTGCATACTTTTCTGCTGATAAACATGACACTTATATATATATATATATATATATATATATATATATATATATATATATATATATATATATATATATATATCGGCAGTAACTAAATAAAACACATACAATTAAATTCGTAAGACATTATTATTATAGAAATTCACTATTATATATATATATATATATATATATATATATATATATATATATATATATATATACATATATATATATTATATATCACTGATAATAATCACGAACAAAACCTATGAAATATTTATATATTATGACATTTAAACTGAAATATCATAACATAGTTTCTGGGTATAATGTAGTGAATATATACATATTGTATAAGTGTGTAGTTCTAGTGTATGGCGCGTTCCATACACGGTAGCCAAGCGTGTTTATAAACAGACAGAGTACAACAAGCACACGTCATGTTTTTCCACATGTTGTGTATTTCTAATGAACAATAAACTCGAGTTGTACTAGCTACTTGCATATCTACCAAGTTAGGTGTTGCTATTTACTGGAGACACTTCCTTCTAGGGTGAAACCACTTTCAAAAATAGTCCACACACACACACGCATACGTTATACATACATTCGTGTTCCGTGTGTGAATTCATTTGAAATATTATTTTAATGATTACCTTGACTATGAACTATAAACACGTTGGCTTTGTAAGTATATTTGTGACAATGTTGAAGGCACAGAATGTTAATATAAAAAAATACAGTTTCATGTTAATTTGATGATAAGCAGTGAGGTTTACTGGAATGCAAGCGCAGATGCCATACAATTTAATCGGATCCTGCTTCGACAAACCAGAAACAAATGATCGAAAACAACGAGTTGAGCTTGGAACGGATCGGAACAGATAAGCAGTCAGCATGTCAGGCGTGCTTGCAATAAATCCACCAACGCGCACGGCCGGCCACTCGGCATCACGTCTCGCAGTATTAGCGTCCGTGTGTATGTGTGTGTGTGTCGCCATTACGAATATAACTCAGGTAACACACACACACATACACAGCGATATAGGTTGTAAGGTATTCAGTAAGCACAAGCGGCTACTTACAATTCTACTCATGTTACTTGCACATATAAATGTACCATCAGGGTTGTATATACTTTGGCGTTGCATATTTTGAAACACGTTTAGTCTGATTTAATAGTTTAAAACATAAGTATATCTTTTCTACACAGAATACCATACCTTGGTTGATATGCAAAACAAATTAAACATAAGATCGTCATGTAAAACAGATTTGAGAAAAAATATCTACATCTTTTAGGAACAAAACGAATAAAATCGAAGCAAAATTATGTTACCAAACTGTCATGCAATGCTACACAAGATTGTTTTTTTTTGAAATATAAACCATGTCCGGCAAAATTCTGTAGTAGAAATGTACTGGTAACCTAGAAACAAAAAACATTAGAATTTCTGGGAATTCGACGTACTAGGAACCACGACGGAAATGTGTTATATGAAGGCGGTTAGCGTAAGATAGAAATATCGAGTGTCACGGGATGTGATGGTAGGTAGCATGTTAGTTACCGGGCCGCTGGTAGCTACTCGTGTTACCATTTAGCGACCGTAAAGCACCCAGGTCAGCAGCAATCATATCTCTCTCTCGGTGTGTGTTGTCTGTGACTATGGAGAGTTGGTGGGTCGTGACTGGTCGGACCACACCGATTGCCACTCGGCAATGTTCAGTCATCCAGCTGCTTTATTTTCAGTACCGTGCTGTTTTACTGCACGCTGCATTCACTCGCAACTTCTTGCAATGTTCATTCAAATGAAATGCAACCGCTAAATGCTGGTCTGTGAGTAACGAGTTACGTTTTTATAATTAGACGATAATGAATGGGTTTCTACACGTAATGTACATACCATGCAACGGAAAATATGTTCGTATTGCGTTTCTGAACTTGTACTTTTTATAAACAGAAGATTTTCCAGTATTTACGGGCTGAAGCTAACAATTATTTAATAGTTACAGAAGAAAACAAATCATGTTCTTGGTATTACCTTCTTACAGATATCAGACATGGTTATATTTTTGTTTCCATTGCGTCTATTACATATTTATTATTTAACACTTATAACACGAAGTCGTATTTTGTTATCTTGTAAATAATCACTGCGCTATAACAACTTGGCAATTTGTACATAAATTACCAGAGTACCTTCTGCCTCAATTATACCTGAATCGCGCCTATAGTATAAATCACTCAAGCACCGACCACACAGTGCAATCGTTTAAAAACAATCAGTAATGGTATGTGCACACAGTAGACTTTGTGCGTTGCGCTATGGTGTAACGTCAATGCTGTTGTTGCTCCAACAGAATTCATTTGCATTTTTTTCGTTCTCTCTCTGCTGTATTTGTGACTCTGTAAATGTATGCGGTGGTGCGCGGTATGTCCGTTGCGAAATGACAACGGACATGCAACGCAGCCACGCGACTGTGAAACTCACGGCTAGCCTTGATTTTTCTATATTCACTGGTTGGTAGTTGGCTATTGCGGTTTTTGTAAAACCCGTGTGCTGTATCCACATTGGTTGCAATTTTTTGTTACTAGAATCCTTCTCGATTTGTTTACAATGTTGCAGGTGAATGACAATACATTATTATTTTTTAAAAAAGTTTTGATTAATACAAAATAATATTCGTATAAAATATACTAACTATAGAATGACTAATTATTTACATTGCTACAATATAAATTTCATACTGTACGTTCAAATATTATTAGCATTTTTTTTACATTGCATTCAAAGTATAGAGCACGAATCGTGATCTATTAGTTAAATATCAAAGGCGACACCTCACCAGGGCCCCGCTTAATCATAAGCTAGACTAGACAAGTACACGTGGGACTAACATGATTTAATACCCACTATAATAAATCTCTTTACAAGTACCTACATTAATAACATCGAACTACACAACCATACATACGTAACTATATGCATACATGCATGATTTGACCCGACAACAAACAGTTCGACCATGTGAAAATATTTTTATTTTTGTTTTTGTTCGAGATGCGTCACTGGTTTAATATATAGGTGAAATTTTTGCCGACTACAACATATTATATAATCGTTATTACGGTGAATCTGCTGAGCCAGTATTCGTAACAGAGCAATAAAATGAAAGAGAAATTGTTGCATCCAATATGACAGGTAGTGTATTTCATGGCACACTGTCAGTGAAAGTATGCTGTAACGTGATAACAACATGTCCGCCACTTTTATAATAGCATTTGATAAACACGAACTTTCAATTTAGAATCTGTGGACGTTAATGGGGAATATTTAACATACCAGTTAAATAAGGAATATTATCAAATCGTAACGTACATATTACGAACAAAACAATCATTTATATTGGACCGAATGAAAATTCATCATGAAATATTGACAAATATTATTTTAATTGGCGTATCCGTAGGAGCAATTAATTTAAGCGTTTATATTTGGTTTTAATATAAATTTTATTATAACCTTGTTCGCCAATACCAAATATGGACCGAAATATGTAGATATGAATATAAAATGAAATATCTAAGTAAATTTATTGATTTACCAAACATGTGTTTGTTTATATGCAAACCAGGAATCAACATATTATAATGTACGATCAAAACAAAAGATATGCATATCTGACACAAATCAATTAAAAAGAGAAATCTTTGACGTTCGTTAACTTCTGACTGTTAATTAAATTTATTGAATCTTTGTGATAATTATTTATGTCACTGTTAAATTCAATTAGTTTATTAACTATTTTATTGATTTTCCAAAGGCGAAACGAAAGAATTTCAGTAGATGCTGGTTCACATTCTGTGTCAAATGATATTCGTGTTAATATTACGTTCTTGTAATTTAAAATTACCGATGTACCTTACAATTATTTCATTCAGTTAACCTTATTTCCCCATAATAATGGACAATCAGTATGCAAAAATCATCGTGCATTATCGCAGTATAATTAAAACTTATTATAAGCGGCAATGCAGCACTGCATCATGTCTTGTGCTGGTGTGCACTGTAAGAGTTCTAGTTCATGATGATGAGGCGCCACTAGTCCGTATGACGAGTGCAGCTGATCGGCCAGGCGTTTCTAATAAAGCAACGAACAGTGCATTATAAATTCACTGCACATCTCAAGTTCCCTTCACTTTACGACTATATAACATACCGAAACAAAATCCTACGGCCGTCTGTACGAGACTCTTATTCGGAGGCTGATAATGGTGCACTATGCACCATATTAAAACACATTTAATTTCAAATTCATCCCTAAATACGACAGGGTAGAAATTCTATACCACGAAGTCTAATTCTCAAGAAATCTAGCATTAATTTCCAACTTTACAATAATCTCAATGTTTTAGCTATACCTAAATTCTCAATATTGGTTATACAGAATTGTCTTATAATAAAATTGGACTATGAATTACACATAGCTAGATATTTAGTATGTAGTGTTCTTATTTGAAATTGAATGAACAACAATAGAAATTGTTATATGAATAAATCGTAACTCAAAATTAAGTGCAATCAGCTGAGGAACATAAACCCATGGAAATTGGACGCAATGATACGAAAAAGGACCGCAGGCGGTATTTCTGAGTGATTTGAATGCTCGCCTAGGGAGAAATTGAGGGATTTCCAGCGGAGAAATGGAATTGGGGTGCACATAACGCATGGAGTGCATTCCTCACAAATTGCGATATGAGATGGGTTGGACTGACACACTCTTCCGCACTACCCTGCGGACTACCACAGCTCACACCCGACTTGGTGGCGCCTTGCTCTCGCTGAGAACGCGGGATTGCTCTCTAGCTGCCTATTTACGCTCAATCAGCAGTACTCAAACATATTATCGCCAATACCGGGATCACAATTTGATTAAAAATATTATTTTAAATCTACAATTTAAATTTGACAAACAGTAAAAGATTCTCCAAGAGAATAACTTCAAATTAATACAGTAGCAGTTCTGTCAGATTTCAGAGAAGTTTGATATTTCTATATTAATATTTAATCTTGTAGTTGAAATTCAATATATTAT
This sequence comes from Carabus problematicus, assembly GCA_963422195.1. Lineage (NCBI taxonomy): Eukaryota > Metazoa > Arthropoda > Insecta > Coleoptera > Carabidae > Carabus > Carabus problematicus. The sequence goes on from OY728582.1 coordinate 14,886,235, forward strand.
TTAACTAAGCAAAATATATTGTTTTTTTTATACGATATTTTTACTGAGCCACAGAATGAAACTAATTAGTTGTATATAAATCCAAAGATTACTTTTTTAAATGCTCCCATAACATATTTAAGTCTAATACAGAGTAGCAATTATGACAGAAAGAAAAAGGAAAAAAAAACAGCAACATGCGATTAATTTAGGTCCGGTTAGATTAAATGGGATTAAGGGGATAAGGTAGGCGTGTCGAGGACCACCGTTTGACGCCGGCTGGCATACGAGTAGAACGGATGTAAACAGATAAGATGGTTTGCCGTAGTAGTATCGGACTGGGCTAGGTTCTGTGCAAGGCACGGCTGATCTCACTATATAACATGTGAGAGGTTTTTGTGTCTGAAGCTTCCCTCGGAATATACGACCGACCGCGTATCTTTTTCTTCTTCACATTTATTTTTTGCAGCACGCTTTTTTTTTTGCTCACGTTTCCTTATGAAAGAGATGCTGGTGTTATCTGTTTAAATGAATTTCATATTGTACATGTAGTTTATAAATAAAAACACAAATCTTTAGTTAAGTTTGTAGAGAATTGGTAAAAAAAAAAAACTTCATATATAGTGTTTAGATAAGTTATATTTTCTGATTCAACATACAGTAACTATGAACTATTATTTTCGTAATAGGTATATGATGAACACAAATGCAAAATAAAGTAATTGGCGGTTATTGGTGAGATCTTAATTCGACACCTCGGCATGCACTATACGTAGAGGTACGTCTAGTCTCTAGTGGAAGAGACAGACATTTACAATGGCCCCAGAGGTTCTAGGCTTATCTAACCAGTCCAGGTAAAAACATGGAATGTTAACAGGGCCATTATTTTCTCTAGTTCTTTGGCTGTTCGTAAAATTTCAGCTTCATTAACCAAACCGGTTACAACCAATCCACCGTCAACCACTTACTATCGCGGACAATAAAAAACCCACGGTTCGCTTTGGTCAATCATAAACGCACATGCACAAAATTTAGCGTGAAACTGTAAAAAATAAATGAGACACACCATTTCCAACAAGTTTGCGCCGTAATAATGAATACGAACGGTAATACAGAATATTATTTAAATGTTTAGCCGATTATTTTGCTAATTTGTTTTGTCTCCCTATGACATCACCGTGTAATTATACACTGTTTATATTGTACAGGTGGTCCTTCCGAAAACAAAGTGCTTGTTATTTTTGCAGTGTAGACAAATGCCAGAAGGTAAAAAATATGAGTGGCCTCGTAAAATTCTGTTAACATTCATAATCCAGATCGTAAAAGTTTTAAGTGCTCTTTATTATGCATAACTACATATGGACTTGCACTAGTCGCGCGCAATGGACTCTTCCATATCATGTGGTGCAATTTCACGTAAGTAAACGAACATTCCTCGGCCAACTATTCCTTCGTGATGTTATACTCTGTGACATATACGACCCAGTCATTTATCACATACATTGTTGTACAAAACAAAAGAAAACTAACAATAGTGGAATGTTACAGTAACAATGAACACAATTTACTAACTATAATACCAATAAGCGATACCGTATTTTAAAAATAAATCTCATATTAACAACAATATTATTAAAGTGTATAGGAATATATATAGGATAATTATCACAGCATTTCAGCTAAAAAATTCTTTGAAATCAAACATACAATGGCGTATTAAGAAACAGAGTCGCGGAAGCATAGATCAAAACATGAAATATAAGGCCATTTGGCATAGAACAAAAGAGAACAAAAAGAATAAGTAGCCTTTATGAAAGGAAAAAGAAAATACAAAGGACCGAGATAGCGTCGCCAATTATAGTTAACAAACTGTAAAACTGACAGTTCAGAGAAAAACCCGCTGGGCGGACTTCCGAACCACCGAATTCGTGAGCAGCGTGACCTTACGTACAAACACACATGCACAGTCATATATACAGGTCGGGTACAGGAGGAAATATCCGGAACACAGGTAGGTAGGTGGGTGCTCCTGTACCACAGGTGCAGTTAGACAAGTCAGGACACGTCGTGTAGTCGGTATGTTACGCAGAGCAGAACACGTTACTATAATAACACGTGATAAACCAGTGTGAACAATTGGCAATCGTATATAACAAGTGCACATAAAACTGACGAAGCTAAAACTACAGTACATAATCACACCTGCCGGTATGTTTATGAATCTCTTTGGTGTACACAAAAGAGAAATATGTACGAGTATATGATACATGATTTTAATGGAGGATAAATATAAACTTTGTCCACATTTTAACTGATAAATTTATATAACACCTTTTATTCAATTTGTATTTTTAAATGATTATTGAATAGTTTTACTCACTTATCTATTAATTTTTTTTTGCTTTAGTAGTATATGTAATGAAAATACAAAAAAAATATTTTTTGATATTTTTAAAATATCCAAGTGTTGAATGTACCTATTACTTGTCACAAGATGATATACAATTTTCTAAAATAAAATACACCTAAATTATATTTAAATACGCATAAATCAATGGTTTTATCTTTGCAGAAGTTTTAAAAAACCCGTAATAACAGTACACAAAAGAATAAATTTTTTTAAAAGCTCCATAACTCATAATGAAATTGTCATATTTCATATGAAACAATCATAAAGTTGTTCAAATTTAAACCAATTACTACAAGAAAATAACAAAATGACACTGTATTACTAAAGAACTGCAATAAATAGATAAATCTTCTATAATTTGTTGCAATCATCTTTCTCAGAACCATTTCTGATCTCATCGTTGGGTGCATTAGACGCTCAAGGCATTCGTAAGAAATGACTGAGAAGGGGTAAAGTCATGTTCACACTGAAGTAATTATATATTTTTTGCATTTTCTTTGTAAATTTATTCGTACATAATTTTTCACAAACTTTAACAATAATTTAGTCATTTTTAACTCTATTTACTGGTAGAATTTCGTCTATATGATAATTTTAAACTACAGAACTATTGCTCCTGCCAAAACAACTTAATCGCCCGTGTTAGAGTCAATTACTGTCCAATAGAAATTGAATATTGAACGTAAACATTTAATTTACGAGTTTGTGCTAATTTATTTGATTGTGATCTTGGCTGTTGGTAATCTTTCAAAAGGTTCTGCGAGCTGCTGATGTTCTTAATAGTTCTGCACAACCACGCTCCGACGACGCGATTCCAAGAATGTCTCCTGCAACCGTTGCCAATAATGTTGAAGCACTTTCTCTTTGATGCTAGGACCAAAAATACGGTGCGTCCGATATTGACAAAATAGTGCAAGCCCGGCTGTTTTGTTTCATCTTAGAACGCGCTAATGCGGGTTCGTTGATCAAAACAACAGAACCAAAAATATGCAAAATAAATGAATCATATGATGAAAGTCAAGTTCGATGACAGTGCCACCTATCGCAGACGTGTTTTCATTTTTTTATTGTTATTAATGTATTGTTTATGTCTAAATCATGTGTGGCCGTGTATAGGTATAGTTCGTGTTAAAAGTGCTGCCAGTATTGCGTCATAATTCTCTCTGTAATATAACCGCGTACATATAACCTAGCTCGTTTTTTTTTTTTTTTTTTTTTTTACTTTTATGACACATAAACGTTCTCTAATATTCCGTAAACGTGACATGAATATAAAATATAATTAATTTCAATAATGTTCCCCGCAAAGGAATCTGGAATATGTGAAGGTATTTTCAATAGTTTCCTAGGTATTAATAGTAAAAAAAATAACGCCAAACAATAAATAGCCAATAATTTAATGACTGTTTGCGTACACATTCAATATGTTCGTCAATTCACTTGTAATAAAACACGGGTTTGTGATTTCTTTTCTAAAAATAATAATTCTGTGATTAAATAATTAGGAAGCATGATAATAAAATTATATATGTTGTAATTCGATAAATGCGTCATTTCTCTACTAAATGTACTTTGGCCAGATTCCATATATTTACGTCATCTGAAGAATTATTTTTTATTATTTTGCAAATACCACGTTCGTTTCATTGGGATAAATGATATTTCTTTTTATGAAACTACAGACAAACGGCTATCGGTGATCCCATTTAAATTGTCTCAATCGTTTTGTCTCAATTTAATTACTGGAAATGTAAGAATAACTTTTGTTTTTAAAAAGCACTGCCCGAAAGTATTAAATGAATTAAAATTTCAATTATATTTCATCAGACTGCGAAAATTCAATGCAATGTCACGTTTGTGCTAATTTGTTTCTTTTTTCACAGTTTCAAGTGAAAATGAAAAATAATGGCGTTACGTTGTATGTAGACGTTATTGTTGGGTACGTGCGTGCGTGCGTCTTGTGCAAGTTAACTGCTTAAGAATTCATTTATGCACACGCTTTGCAGCTCTCGTAGCATTTCGCCCGATGAAAACGATACAGTCCTCTTTCATAATTGCAAACACTGTAATGAATTAATGAGATTGTTTGTTTGTTTAGCAGAGAGTATTTTAATTGGACAAAGTCAGCCAACAAGACTGCTCTGCACAATACAATAAACAATCAAGCAAATTCTACTTTTAGAATACCGTCGAATTGTGGAAAATTCTCCGATTACAAATGAGTTAATGCTATTTCAAAATATATTCTGAAAATGATAGTAAAAGTCGCAGAACAAGAATAATTATTCAAATAAAAATGTGAGCATTAATTTTAAGAAAATATTATAAATCTTTCATATGTGGTTTTATTGAAATTAGATTTATGTTGACAGTTGTAAGACCGTAAAATATATTTTCGTTGCAGAAGTAAATAGAAATTCTGAGAATTATTTTTTATTAACATGGTACGGAAAAAAATTATTGGATTTTAAAATGATCGTTATTTGTCATCATTTTCAGCTGTAAATATCGAATGCAAATTTAATGTATCCATGTTATTTCACTTTTAAGGATAAAAATCAAAAGGTATCACTTTGAAACACTGTGCATTAATGTAAATAATCTTGAGTATTATATAGAACTCATATTATGAAGTGCCAATTAATGAATAAACAATAAGCTATTATATATTTTCAATCCAAGTCACTGTAAGTACAAATATTATTTGAAGAGTTTGTTTGACAGGAGCACCGTAGGTGTTGTATGTGCGTACGTATTGTATGTTACGGTGTATTGTTCTGTAATGAAAACTAATCACCATGCCGCTAATTAGATCTAAATATAGCATGCTGTGTTACTGAAACGAGTTTTAATTGCCCTCTCGTGCAGTATCCTAACCTAACAACAATGCACCGACCTGACTCAGGCAGGAGTTAATAAGCAAAATTTTATAAAACACAGATTAAAAAAAAGTTACGCCGCTTAAACGACATAATGAATGGAAGCTTCCTAGAAATTGCGCAGGCAAACAATTCTAATTAGAAATTTTACTAGGCTTTACAAAATTAGTAGTCAGATACTACTAATTTAATTTCGTAATGAATCAAGTTCACTAATTGTAGGTCAACTTAGTTTTCTATCATTTTTAGCAAAAATGTTTAGGATTAAAACAAAGAATTATAATGTCAATCAAATATTTATTTAACATTTTTATAGATTTATTAGCTAAAGAAATCGGTCATATTGTTATATGGGAGAAATATGATCGATGACGTAACTATTGCGCATAATTTTTTATAAAATGATTGTTCCAAAATTGTTTATTTATAACCAGCATCAACTGGTTCTGTCCGTATCTATAACGGTGTGAAGTTCAAGTGATACGCATACATGCACATATAGTATAGTATATTCAAAAGTTATATTATGGAAGCCTGCACGCTCGGTACGGCTATTGGGATTTATTCTGAGATCAGTACTGAACCAACTATGGTTCTCTATTAAAATATTTCACAAAATTTATTTTATTAAGATGTAGCACCCCCATTAAACTAATTTTTACAAATCAAGAAGTCAGGAATATGATCCTGGAACAGGGTATACACGCATGTACACAAACATTTAACCTCGGCACCTAAAGATGATAAAGTAATCACATCTTTGAGGCATATAGTTTTTGTTTTTCTCCGATATAAACAAAAGTTAAAATAGTTTTGTTTAATCTCTGACAATAGATTCGCCTATTTTCAATCCACTAGCATCTATTTCTGATTCAAAACATGCCATTTCTAACTGTTTACAGAATGTTATAGCAAATTATTTGTAAGTAAGAACCAGCTGGTATTATTGAAATCTAATAAAAACATTGAAAAAAGAGTAAATATTTGCACAAAATCATTACTGCAATATTCAGCATGTTAAATTTTGTATACACTTTAGCAAAGAGCATTTTCGCATTTAGAATATGAAAAAGTAAACATATATGACCTTGACAATTTTACTATCGTACATCTTCTAATTACAATATTTTTCCTTTCAAATAAGTAGGATTATATTCAAATTATAATAAATAACGTATTTTAATTTAATATTTTACACTTGAAATACTGATTGTCATAAAAGAGATAGTTAACCTTTATAGAAATATCATTTTGTAATTTATTATTACCGTAAAAAGACCCGTACTTTTAATAATAAAACGGCACGAAATTACGCATATGGATATATTAATTTAATGTTTATTGCAATATGCATTGCGAATCATTCTATTAGTAAACAACTTACAGAACGTCATTTAAAAAAATATCTAAATTTCATTTTTATTTATTTTACAGTAGGGCGCAATACACAGTGTAAAATAAAAAAAAATAAAGTCGTGAAAATTCAATCATCCAAAACCAACTTCCCATCAGCTTGGTGGATTCCACAATAAATTCCTAAGTAAAAACGTGACCGCAACGCTTCAAAAAGTAACATATACACGTAAACAAGCACACAGTACACAGCTATACATGTATCTACAGGTAGGTAAGCCACATATACACTGGTATTTAGAGGAGCTACTCGTATACACGCACAAGTAGTGCGTCACAAATCACGAGTAGTGAAGCCAGGAGCCCGCGTTGCTATAACCGTCCATCCGCTAAGCTGCTGCCATGTGTATAGAGAGCAGTGTGCCACCGGGGCCAACTTGATCCACCGCAAACTTACACACACACTCACACACATACACACAAGGGCCATTTCCACAACACAAGTAATGATGATACATGGGGAGAGTGAGGTGTGCAGGGAACGTGGGTGTCTTTCGCACACAAGTGTCATAAAAACATCACCGACTAACGTCAGCCAATCAGAAGCATCCCGCGTGCGTAGTGGGGGAAAAGACCCGGTCGATGGGCGGGGGTATGGTTGCGGAGCAGTCATAGACCCCCGTCAAGGCCAAGGCTGATGCCACCGCGCGGTATAAACAACACACTTATCAAAAGTTGCGCGCACTTGGTTACAGCAGCAAATATGAAGTGGAGAGTGATTGGAAGAACGAACGAACGATCGATCGATCCGTTCGTGTATTTCGTGTGGAATGATTTTGTTTTGTTGCGAGCGCAAGTTCTGACGGATCTCGCCATGCGTGAAGCAGGAAAAGTGACACGGCATGACAGAATGTTATTGATGGAGCAGGTAGAACAAGCAACGGCCAGAGGGGCAGGAGAGGAGACGCACTGTGTGGAAAACACTGTGTTAGGCAGGTTGCTGTGTGTTAACACTGACTGACAGTCTGTTTATTTGTTACAGGCGAGAGGTGGGGAACGATAGAACAGCTGACTTTGAAATTGTTTCTTAAATGTCGGTCGAGTTCATGACATTCAAATTGAACAGACTTTGGACAAATGTAAAAATTAGAAATTCAACATTCATTAATAAATGTTTTGAATATCCAATAACATTACGTATTCAAGTATTCTCTGTACATACAAAATATGTTTGCCAATATCGCAAAATGAAGTAGATGCACTTACCTGAAACAAAAACAAATTATTTTAAGAGTATGTCAACATAAGTTAATAACGTTCATTAGTTTGGCATGTGTAATTCTAAGAAAATAAACTAACCTGATGGCAAAAATAAATGATGATGATCCAAATCTGGAAGGTATTCTTATTAAAGCTACATGCTTGACTTTGAAACAGGTTTTTTTCGTAAAAACCTAAATCACAATTTCCAGCCCCGTGGCGATTATTAAAATTATAATTATTTTCACAAACTGATTTCAATTAAAATTACAACTTTCATCGTACCAAATTACATTTGCTCTAACTTGGAGATGGTTTAAGTACGTAAGAAGCATTTTAATGTAATATATAATTGCTTTCTGATATGCTGTATTGCTCAATATTGTACAACTTCTTTGTAATTATGTCTTTACGTGTACTTATTGATTGAATAAAAGTTCTTCAATGGCTTGTGTCTCAATAATTTTATCACTTATGCGTATGCAATTATAGTAAAACACACTACGCAATTCTTAAAAAAAAAAATATATTGTCGATCAGATGTGTAAATGTTACGTAATTCTTGAAACATATTGGAAATTCTACATGAAGCACTACATGTATGTATATCAGTAACTGAATTATTAACAACCATTGTATGTACCTTCAAATGTAAATGTCAACGTTCAATGTCAGATATAAAAACGGGCATTATCGGTAGATGACACCGGTTCGTATAATACGCACAAGATTTTAATCTACGATAACATAGTCAGTCTGTTATCACGTGATGTGTCATTTTGTATGTATAAAATATAATTATATCAAATATTTATTTATGTAAACGTACAAGTCATACTTTTTTTTCGATATATTTCTCAATTATTGTTTTATAATATATATTTAACCATTTAGTCTTAAAGTTTAAAACTGAAAAAGTTATAATTACATACGAATTTTTTTACATCTGAAAATGCTTGCAATGCAATTTTATTCTACTGTACCTATAACAAGGTATGACGCACATCAATATGATCGTCATCTGGAAAATTCGTTACCAGATTGTCGACCCAATAACGTCAATTTTCTCGTTACCTGTGCAAGATTCCAACACGTCCGCCTACACGACTCACCATATTCTACCGTCGATTGCCAGGTTACAACTAATAATACACTCGATAGATATTTTATTCTGAAATATCTATAATTATATTGCCTATAATGACGCTTGCAAAACTTCGTTTCAATAAATAATAACGTACACGTTACCCGTTTTCGTTCCCATAGCAACGATGACATCAGCAGTATGACGGGAGAGAAAAATGTATGAATACAATTCCATGTATGTATGTATGTATGGCTGCATCTATTATGCATAGTATACATAAGCCATGTATGTATGTGTGAGAATAGCTATTCAAGTTCGTTCATGTATGAAAAATAACGATACGTACAGACAGACAGCATGAAAAACAACAGTAAAACTCGCACTAACCTAGCACAATTATTCTCTGAGTGGAGAAATCGCGATTCGCACTGAAAGTGAACGTTTTAATGGCGTTTTGGCACATTGCCAGAGTCTGGAATGGTCCCTATAACTCATAAAACTACAGCTCAACGTTGCCAAACGCAGTGTTCGGTTACAAAGGAGCCCTCGACTCCGACTTCTAGCGGGGCAGTTTACGAAGCTGTAACTCTTCCCCAAATCAAGACAGGCCGCGACGACTTTCACTTTGCCATTTCGGCACAAGTTGTGAACGCCCTCCGTGTGCGTGTCAATACCACAGTTCTGTGTGGCAAATTCACGGTAGTAAACAAAAAATCGATTTCAAGTTAAGAAATAACGTACCGGTCACTAACGACGTAACAAAATTATATGCCAATATACAAACACGTTATAATATTACGTTACGTGTCAGTTTGTACCACGGAACCAGTACTATTTATTTTCACACTGACTAAATAATTCCGATATTAATGATCTAATAAAATAATTATAGAAAATATAGACTTATCCATATGTTAGTGAATTAACTGGACAACATTCTTTACATACATGTAGTTACGTAATCCATATATTTATGTATGGAGACAAGTAAATTTTGCACTAACCTTTCGTAATTTTTAATCTAACAGTTTTTTGCTATCGCTAGCTATATACTTATTTATGTAAAGTATGCATATAATTAGTATCGAGTCACTCATTAATGTAATCACATAGATACATATGCACCTGAAGTTAGATATTTTGAATAATCGATCAATATTTTTTTTGCCAGCAATAAACCTTATATGTCAGCAATAATAAATGAATCTGTTTATGGTGACTATAAAATTGCAATTACTATATACAGCAAACATTAATCATTTAATTGCTGTGTTTTAATCGTACAACTGTAAATAAAAACCGTTAATGTGTTTATAAAATCAAACATACATGTATATACTATATGTGTAGCAACAGTCTGTAGATGTAAGGTTGCTTTAATAATCGTCTTACTGCGCAAAGAGAAAAGCCATAAAAAAACATTACATTTATGAAGAATATAAACAAACAAACAGATTTTAGATTAAATTCTTTGTTATTGACTACTAGAGTAACATGTTCTTTGTTTATGAATTTCTGTAAGAAATTTTCTTCAGTATATTAAATTTAAGAAAAGTTTAATTAGATTGAGCTTGTCGGGATTTCATGTTTTCTTCATAGCTATTTATACAAGTACACTTACACTAGAATGCTCTCCTGAATATATAAAATAAAATAGCTTTTAAAATGTTAAAACGCACTTGGAAAAAAAATTCTAACGACCAAACGTAAGCAAGCACAAGCTGAGGCAAGCAAACAGAGAGGCACTTAAGAAGTTTTCCAAGTCGATCGTGATTCGTGGGGCCACCAAACAAAAACATGGAACTTTTAAAACCGAATACTTTTAATTACTTACGGAACAAGCAGCTGAACTCGGAGGCCCAAGACTTTCAACTCTCTGAGCGAACTTTTATTTGGGAAAACTAAAATTCTGTCTTGCGCAAAAATAAAATAAAAGTGCTGCGTGAAACTCTTCTACAATGGTAATTGCGATTCTCAAAGAGGCACCGGATGTCCGCCAAATAAAAATAATTAATGCACGCACATGTTCCGACATGTTCAGTATGTGTGTGTGTGTGAATGTGTGTTAGTACTGTACAACGGTTATGTACAGACTAGTACAGGCACAAGCGTGCGGCACTTTCATTATACATACAGTGTGTGTCACAACGCTAATGGGTTTCTTCAGGAAGCCACCGGTACCAACTGTCTCAAATCAAATACACAAATCATTTGCCTTTTTTAAATTCAACCACAGCACATATTAATTTGTTGTTGTTTTCTTTAATAGCTTTGCATAAACATGAAGGTTTTTTCAACATGCATTTCTCAAACAGCAATTATAATAATGCATTACAAGAAATAATTTCAGATATTTTTGTAACAAATGCAAGAATGATGTTATTAATTCCACGAATACAAATATGTAAATCTGATGTGCTAAAATTGTATTCTTTTATAATTTAATGTGTACACGTTACGCCTTATGTTAATCTTAATAGAGTTGCTAGTTTCAATGATGTCACGGATTGTGAATATGTTAATAAATAAGGACACACATGCATATTCAAAGATTCATTTTCACATGATAATTTAACCAAAGACAGCTGTTTGTGAAGTTTCTATTTTGATAAAAAAAAAATACACTATTTGATGCCAAAACCTTCAATAAAATATCATATTTCTGATCCTGTTTAGATAAAATAATATTTAATGAATTTTCAGACAAAATATTAATAATTTTATTAAATAACTAATGCAGATATAACTATATTTATTAAATTCCGGAATAATACATATCTATGTTTTAAAATTATACTTTTTTTCATACAGAAGAACAAATAAAATAAATGACTACTGGACACATAGATATTATTTAGTTTACATTCAATTCTATTCCTTTTCGTTAGCAATGTATAATCTCTAGTAGTTTTATTCTGAGCTAGTGACTGATGTAGCACAGGTGCAAATGCACTTCGGTTTAGTGCTAATGTACGTGCGGTCCAGTGCCCACAATATAACGTGTTCCACTTCAAAGCATTCAGTAAATTGAAATATTCAAAAAAACTTAAATTAACTATTAGTCAAGATCATTTTTTATTATCACCTACAAACCCAATAAAAATAAATTTGTCGTCACACTGATTACCTATTTTGTCTTGGTAGAATATTCTCATACAACTTTAAATTAAACAAACACTCGTTATTTGAGATTCGAAATAAAATACGACGAATATAGAAATTTAATTCGATCAGACAAATATCTATATTGCCCCTGACTTAAAAACCAAATATTCTCATTAATGTCCATAATATATTCTACACATGTTTAACCTAATTATATGTAATATATCTTTTACTTTTACTACTGTATAACTAACACGTATAAATTTCCTCATCGACTGTCCCTTGATAATTACTAGTAATTATCCAATACGAAGGTGTGTTCAACAATTAAAAGTGTTAGAATAAAAGGCGCGGCTTGTATCTGCATTTCTATCTGCAGAACATTTATATCCATCACCAAAGAAATAAAAATTAAATGGCAGATAAATATTACACAAAAAAATAAATACGAATTAAAAAAAAAAAACGTATATATAACGGATTTGCTAATTAGCAACATGTATGAGAATTTGTGCGACTCTAGTTCCTACACGTGCAAAAAAATGCACAGTTTGAGAAATAAAAAATAAGAAGAGAGAACTAATCATTCTTGTGGAGAGACATATTTAGTTCATTGCGTCATTGCGTGGTCGCAAATGTACAATCTTAATAATTATTTCATTTCCTACAAATGTGGAACGTAATAATTTCAGCTAAATGTCGAAACCAGAATCGGAAACATATCATTTTCGCTAATTTGCACCTAAATACCGTGGAATTTTTCAATTTTATTTAAACGAAACATAATTTTTAGTAAATAAACTTATACCTGGAATTTTTATATTACGAAAATTAATTACAAACAAGAAATAGGAATTTATTTGTCATCGATAAATATATCGTTAGTAAGCACTTAGGCAACAACATCTTTTTTACCTAGTTCTGTATTTTTGTAGATAATTTGTTATGAAAAAATAAATTAAAATCTTCACGAATTTCTTCTCCATAATTTTACACATATGAATAAGTGTAATTGAATTTTTGATATGAATGCCACATGTACATGCATTTTCCATATGTGGTAATGTTGTAAGTACGTGTTTCGGTCGGTGAACATCTGTAGGAAGGAGCCGCACTAATAACACTGAACAGGTATATGACGGGTTGTTTTATTTTTACACTGCGTATTGCGAATGTAATATTTTTGGCAGTTACACGTACGAAAGGTCTTTGGCCGCGGCTGACATCAGGTCCGCGTGCTGACCTTTCGTTTTCAATGAAATATTTAATAGATTTGCGTTCAAACCGGACACTTCTTACTGACCACAACTCACATATGCGCGCATGCGCAAACAATCTGTCGCATGTACACATGAAACAGGCAAACACGACATGGCGTATGTCTATAGAGTTAAATTGTTTTGCATGCAGAACAAATAATACTAATATGTATGTATTTTTTATATATGTGTTTGGAATATTTATTTAGCTTATAAGGCATATAGTTTATAAGGTACAAAATATTAATTATTTATTTTCAGAAAAAAATATTCTGAAATACGAATTGATATTTTCTATAGCTGTTACAATATGTGTATAGGATATGTACATTATAATGCATTATATGAGTATGAAGTTGTATAATTTCAATACAGGTTAAGTTTACGTTAGATATTCTTGGAATTTCACCTTTAAACACTCGAGCACACATGAAAGCAATGTTAGAACTTTTATGTAAGTATAGTTCAATAGCGTAGCACGTTGTATATTACCGGCATAAGTACGTACAGATCTAATCGCTGCACACAAGTAATAACATATATTGTTCGGTGACATTTCATCTGGTGGAAAAATAATCAATATATTATTATTTCGTATTACGGTTTGCAATTAATTATACGGTATATAAAATTAATTTATTGGATAGGTAACGTTCCAATAAATTATCGATTAATATGATAATGAAAAGTGACCGGCGTTAGGACACGAGATCATACGGGGAATGAGTGAGATTTATTTCATGCTTGAGTTGGTAACAGTGGGCTATTAAGATAAGTGATAAAACACGCGCCATACTTCAAGGTATCCTATATACATACACACATATACACACGTGTATATATATATATATATATATATATATATATATATATATATATATATATATAAAAGTGTGTGTGTATGTATTTGCTTCTGTCTTTTGCCATACATTACTCCATACTAACGCACCGGTCGAATATGCCACAAGGGCCCTATTCTATCTCAATCGGGAAAAAATCTAACACAGTGTTTTAGAAACATTCGAAACAGTTTATCTAACTTTCCAATGGTCAATTACACTATGGTAGTGTTCAAACCATAAGTAATGTTTAATTTAAATTCTACCGAATTTAAACATTAACTTGTGTATATGTTATATGTATATATAAAAGATGTAAACACATACACATGCAATATTTGGAAATGTGTAAATATTTTGTAGAAACTATAAATTCGTGTCAAATATGTTTAGACTGGTGCATTTTTAATTATATCATGACTCAATTAAAATAAATATGCGTTGCACAGTATACTTATATGCAAGTTATATTTTTTTAGAAATACACCAAACTACGGTAAGTCTGTAAATTTTAAAAATCATTCATTGCCGGATATTAAACATCTTACACATTTTGTGCGTATCTTCATCAGTAAGTGTGTTCCATTAAAATTGCATCACGATTCTTAAAGATACCACACACGTGCAGCAATAAAAAGCCATCCAAAAGGAAAAGGAGATGACAGAGCTAAAAATGAAATAAGATATTGTTTGTGGGACAGGAGAGACATGGGCGGCGATATAAAAGTAGAGTTAAAATGTCCAAATGTGCGGTATAACAGCGACCTTACCGCTGTATTATTGCCAAGTAAATTCTTTACAGCCAACACATAACGGAACCGTTACGACGTACTTCACTGGTACATCAACTCTGGCTGTGCCGACCAATAAACCGCTTCGCTACTGGCCTCCCATATCTGTGTGTATATATGTGCGTGTATGTTATATATGTAATGTGTAAATATGTGTGTGTGTGTGTTTGTACGTGCGTTAGCGCCAGGAAAAGTACTGCTACACACAATCAGTAGCATAACAAGATTCATATTATTATATTAAAAATATACTATTTATTTTATGTCTACAAATAAGCACTTAAATAGTAAATAAAAAATCTTCGATAGCTTTAAGCATTGCGAAATTGCAAATACTATTTAAAAATGTCTGAACATAATCGAATCAGCCGATTTAATAATTAATGTGTCGCATAAATAAATCACGATATTATTTTTTGTTGTTTCAACAAAAAAAATCTCATTTTCTAAATGGACAATATCTCTGACTAGCTGCCCACATACATAACGACGGTGTTGCCATCTCGTGGGCACCGTAGACATCCGTCATTGTTCGGTGACAATATATATGTTATAAAACTTTCCCTTTCCTGTAACTGTATATGTCGGGTTGAGTGTGGCCAGTGACTGACTGACGCTGGTAATTGTCTGTGCATTTCGGGTAGGACGTGGTCGTGCTCGCTCGCCTATGTTATACTGGGTGGAACATGTTGTTTGCTTGTCGCTTTGACGGTGCCGCCGCGGGCGTAGGCGTCAAGATGTTAGACAGGCACTGAAAGTGCATTCGACGAATCATGACGAAAGCACACTACAATACCTACAATGATTGATCGCCACGTATATGGAAAACCGAAATTACTGCATTTAACACTCTTGTTAGTTTGGGGTTTTTTTGCTCGTGTGTATGATGAAATTTTCGGGTTTAAGATGAAAATTGTGGTTGATGAATTTTACCGACGTTATTGATGTTGAAATACAGGTGATCTGACTAAGATTTCTTGGAAGAAACAATTGATATGTCATTGGTTTCCTTATATCTTATCAATAAAGAATAATAGAATATATATAGAAGGAATACACAGTTGTATTATTTCGAGAATATATATTAATGATTAAATTTATCGTAAAAAGTATCGCGTTATAAGAGAATATTCGTGTTTTTATACCGCTTTCTTGGAAACCTCTTTTCATATATCTACAAATAAATATTGAAGAAAACAATCTTCCATCATACAAGTGTATTTGGAATAACGGCAGATCAAATATCCCAATGAGAAAAATGTAGTTTATTTATTTTCAACTACGGAATATAATTCTGTCTACACAAAAAATAAGAGTAATTGTATCATTTTCTGAAAGGAACGAGAGGCGTATATTCGCAACAGCGAGATTATCTAACGTTTAGCAGTATTACCACGCACAATCCAGTTCGAAATGAAAAGAAACTACCGTTTGTTTTTTTTATATATATACAAAAAACCCACACATTTAGAAACTAAATGATAAATAACGGTATCACGGATTTTTGCGAATCTTTTTTGCAACAGCACGACGCAGAGATAAGGAAAAAACAATTAAACTGGCTCAGAGAGCGAAAAACAGACGAATGGGAGAACAAGCAACCGTGCGAGTATGGGTCCCGCATCACTATGGCTTGCGTGCAGAACGTTACTGCCGATCAACGATGGATGATAAATAATTACTTGTCTCGGACATACAATACAAATTACAGTAATACACGAGCTCCGCACGCTACTCAAACAAACTCACAGTTACCTACTGGCATATCGAATATCGATATACGAACACAGCGGTTACGATAGAAAAACTAATATTTTCATATAGATTCCATTTTTTTATTTATTTTTTTACTTTTTATTAAAAAATATTAAGCTTACGTAAATAATGAAGTATAAAAAAATTTATAGGAAGTATCTGTTTGGATATGGTATATATTATACAACTAGATTTATCTCTGATATTCATTTATTCACATCAAAAAGAAAATAGTATGTGAATGGTACCCTCTAATCTGAACTAATATTTCAATAAAATAGACTAGCTAGATTTTTGTATTATTCATTTCGCATTGTTGATACCGGAATACGTATATAATTTTTGTAGTTACTTTTAATTTTAAACTAAGTGTGCTTGTTTCTCATATGTGCATATATGTAAAGTTCATATGGCACAGTGATGAATGTGTATTAGGCTTCAAGAGTAGCGTAACGTTATAAATTGAGGTGGGAAAATGAGCAGCCATTATACTGCTGTTATTCTGTCTCTCTCTCGCTCTTTCGTTTCTCTTTAATATCGCATGAAATAAGCGTTTAATGTTCGCCCGTCAAACTGGAAATGAAAATATCGCCTGGCTCGGCAATGTGCAGTTTTTATGTACATTTCATTTGTTTCGACATGCAACATGAGTATTTCTCTAATTATAACCGGACATTATACACAATTATTCACGATTAACAAATGTGCCCATATGCACAAGATTTCTATGTTATTTTATAATCGAATAAAACAAAATACAACAAATACGAAACACGTATTATTATTGCAACATGCACGTTTCGTTTTAATAATTATTGTACACATACGCGATACGGAATAAATTTATAAAAATATATTTTATAGATATCGTAAAATTGTAAATAACATTATCGTACGTTCAAATTGCTGTAAAAATTCATATAAACATGTTGACATATATTTATTTAGCTTTAATGAAATCTAATATAGAAATGGAGATTCTGAGTTCAGTAACATACCTATGAATTTCTAGATGAAACTAGAAGTTTTTACTCAGTGCATTGACAGAAAGTTCTATTTGTACACTCATATCGTTATCGACTGCTATTAAATAAACATGCAGATTATTTTGCACGCCCATATCAGAGATAACGATATAGTGTTCATGTTATGCTAGGTCGAGGATTGGCAAGACATATTACATTTACAGGAAACCATACTGAAATATGTTACTTAATTTTATTTACTTACAAGTTCAGGAATAGTACTATAATCCAAAAGGAAATCGGCTTACCTGGAACAAAAATACATAACTAATTTAAGTAAATAATTCACATCGATAATATAACAAGAAATACATAGCAGAATGCAGTCCATCTTAATAAAAACACTAATTACACAAGCCATACTGGCATAAATATACTTGTCAATAAATGTTGAAGACAGTATGTTCAGATGTTATAGAGTAATACCGGGTGTATTTAATTCTTAGATCATAAATTACTATGCATCTGAAATGGTTCTCTGCGTAAGTATCAGTATGCGATATTCTTGCTGACAAAATAATTTCACATACTGGATTTAGTATTGATTAATAGCTGTTGAGCTAGCGGTGCGGTAGTTATAGTAGAACACAAGACACAGGCATGTACTGTCTGTGAATATTTGCTTGCCATATACAAATCGGTCTTGTCAGAACATCAGAGCAACGTTACGGCCATGCCTGTCGTACGGCATTCTTCCACCACGACACAGCCGCCCCATGACATGACTAATGGCGAATAATCGTACGCCATGTGAAGCATTACTCCACGCATGACAGACGAAACATACATGTAGTACGTAGTTGTATAAGCTTGAAGAATATTTTTAGAAAATGTTGGTATATTATTAATAACTCCAGTAACAGACAGTCTCTTTTTAAATTAACTCAATTACATGCACAGTTTGTAAACTAGAAGTTAATAAGTAAATGTAATCATACTTTTTGTGAATATTATATGATAAATTTTTGTTGTAAGTAACTTCTGAATTATGTTTCATGTAATTGCGAATATATATATATATATATATATATATATATATATATATATATGTATATATATATATATATATATATATATATATATATATATATATATATATATATATATATATATATATATTGTGTTACATCAAACCATTATTACTACTATTAAGATATCGCCTTTAACCCGGCTAACCTAATGTCATTACCAATATCTCCAGTACAACGTAACAGAATCATTTGGTGTGCATACATTAATGCAGTAGTTCTTAAAGTGGGGGGCGCGACTCCCGCGGGGGTCGATAAACATTTTTGGGGGGTCGCAGAATATTTGGCGAGTGATACATTATTGCAACTAAACAATAAATCTGCTAATAATGAAAACAATGAGTAATTCATTTTAATTAAACAAAAGAAATTACCTCCTGGATTTTAGTCCCCTCCAACATTTTTCTGCGCACACGGTTCGGGGGGTCCTTCGGAATTTTCAATTGTGAAAAGGGGTCGCGCGACCAAAAAGTTTAAGAAACACTGCATTAATGTATGCGCTTTAAATAGCTAATTTACAATATTATTCATCGCATACAGACACGAGTACCTACATGTATAAACATGCATCGGTTGTGTACATGTATGTATGTATATGCCCACGTGAACTACGTCTATGAATTGTAATTTCCCTCGTGCAACGATATCAAGTCGTGTTTCTCACACAAGACACGTGCAAATACAAGCAATATCACAGATACTCAAAGCGTACAAATGTCAATATTTACCCTACAACATAAATCCACACTACAAAACTGTAGATTTCAGTAAAAACCGTTGATAAATACACACACATTTTTTTGCAATGAAATATTAATAACGTTTAGAAATCTATTTGATCTACTACATGAGTTTATAAATGACGAAGGTTAAATATTTGTGCAAATTTCAGTCACAGCTGGCCCAAATACTGTTTCACGGTCATCACTCGATAATGAAATGCCAAAATCAATATAGGCGGGAGTCACTTTGAAAATATTTATGCGTTATAATTGAGTTTCTCGTCAGGCTCAGTGGTATCAAAACATGTCGAAATGTTGGATATAGATTATCAATAAATTCTAAATATTATTGTTAATTAATAACAGAATTGTGCGTATTGTAAGATTACCTCAAGTGTGACATTAATATTTATTTGTTATTACTCTAATGGGAAATATATTGTTCTATTAACTATTGCTGTTTAAAATTAGTTTTGCCAATATTTAGTACAAATAAGTGTATGTTGCTTGTGATCACTTGCAATCACATGTGAAATGTGGATAATTGCTGGGACAGATCATGTGTTGGCTCTAACATGCAAGTGTTTTGGACCACACCCAGAATTCTGTGTGAAACGTTAGGAAAAGTGAGATTATTTTGACAGAAGCCTATATATCTTCTTTTCTAACCAGCGACAGGATAATTTTAAACCAGTAATGTTACGTTCTGTTGATAGATGCAAAATTTTACAAGTCCATTACGGAAATATGATTCAGTTCAACGAATGCTATACCTACATGAAAATAGAAAATGGGCCAACGTTTATAAATATGTTATCATTAACGTAAAAATACGTATATTATATCACAAATACCTAGATCTGAGGGTAAATCATTTGAATAATATAACACACAAATATGGTCAGTGATATGAGTTTCTTTGTATTCCTACACAGAGATTATGAATACAAAAACCGGTATTATAGTATTTGTAAACAATTATAATCCAATTATTTTATATCTTACCAAAGTTAATTATATTCACCATATATGTATGTACAGCTCGACGTTATAACTATAATATCAAAGTCAACGTATAAATGTACATAAAACATAGTATTAATTCTACAGCGTACTGTACATATGTGATGTGTGTGTGTATGTACCGTTAGACCGATGGAATGACATCAGTTTTAAAAATACAAATACTAATTTATGATCTAAAACACGCAAACTTATCTATATTTGTTATCCGGTCGACAGAGACAACTGTTTAAGAACTTAAAAGGAATGCCAACACATGACATTGAGTGGCATTTGAACCATGCTTCAAATTATTCTCGCTTTTCAAACTGTTTCGCAATTCATGCTTTTAGGTTAGGAACAATGAGTAAACAGATCTTTTGACTCTTATACATACGGTTTACTTTGTAACACTATAGCCAAAATTAATGGAAATATATTTTCAAGATTTCTCAATTGGCATTTTGTACTGATTTCTTTGTAGTCTAAAAATATAGATATTAAAAACTCAGTTAATATTTATAAAATGGCAATGCACAATATTTGTGTTTTAAAATTGCATTTCCGTCGAAATATGTGACCTCCCCTACAATATTTGCTACAGTAGATAGTAGTTATGTGTGCGGTTACAAAGAAATAAACACAAATATCCCGTTGCGATATACAATTTCATAACACATTACAAATGCACACAAAACACAATGCAGTAGTGGCAAATGCATGTGACTCACAATCAGAAACCGACACACAATACTAGGCCACACGATGGTAAGCGATTTTTTTCTGCGAACGATGCAAAACAAGCTGCTTTTTTATGCACGCTGGTTTTTTTCCCCTCAGCACTGCCATATCTATTTCTTGCCGGCGAAGTTGATATTTTGAAAATTGCATCACTGATCTTAGCACATCACACTAGGCTAAATTCCCAAAAGTCTAATATGAAACTTAGCGTAACAATTCTACAAAAAATAATAATAGTTAATAATAAATTTAGAATTGAATTGAACTTTCACATTGAATTTTATTCTACGGTATTTCGAACTACGGAATCTTCGCCTGCATTTGTGGGTTCAATATGGCCAACTCTGTTTTTTTTTATCTAATCTGGTGTTGCGATGCGGTGTGGCCCGCGTCTCCGCTGTGCCCCGCTGCACTCGCCGTCACTGGTTAGTGATGGCTGTGTCGAGCGCACTACGTCAGTAGGTCCGCCGTGCCGGTACGGGGCAATGGCCGCGCACGGCCATGGGCACAGCTATGCGATACTACGTCAGCACACACCACACCAGCGAGCTAGCTCCTGCAAGGAATGAATGCAATCCACCAAGACGCCAATGCTTGCATGTTTCAAGGAACAAAATCAAGCCGCACTTATCTCCCTGGGACCAATGTTTACAACAGATACGAAAGAAATGCACAACATAGATGTATTCATGTTTTGCACAAGCGTCAAATTCATGTTGTTTTTCTTTTCAAGTTCAAAATAGCAAACCGCTTTCACGTTCTCGAAATTACTGCTTTCAAATTACTAATTTAGTATTAATTATTTACAACGATATATCTTCGGAAATTAATTATAAATGATCGATTTACGGAAAACAATTTCTTATTTTTAATAAATGGGAAAGTATATTCGGAGGTTTATTCATTAGAATCAAATATAAATTAAATTAAAACGGGAATTTTTGATTATTTCAATGTACAAAATTCAACAATTCATTTCAATATCGCATAATATTGTTCACATAGGCAAATATCAAAAGCTATATCAGATTTGCTGATTTACAAAACAAAAAATCTGACCACAAATTATATATGGCTGTACATAAAGGTTTGGTATAATTTGACTAGCAGGCAAATCAAGAGATAGAAGATCACGTCATGTCTATTGCTGGTGATTATTTAGTGACACACTATGTAGTTATGAGTGTGCATTCCTCGCGAATCTATCAGACAGATAGTCTAGCATGTACGCGAGCTCTCGTACACATATACATACATGTACTGACGCGTATATCATACGTACATCTACATGTTACATACACAAGTCACTATCCGCCTACTCTCGTTATGTGCAATTGCAATATTGATTAGTTTCATTAATTATATTCGATGTAATCTGATAGCTGGCATCAAGAAATTATTTAATCAAACGGCAGGTCTCGCTCTGATCATCGAATGCTACCTTAGCGGTAATTGTACCAGTCATTTTCTGATCATATCACATATAATACATTTTTTAATGACTACATATATAATCGATTGCATTTTCATACCATAGTGGATTTTTTAAAATTTCAGATTAATGTTTGTGATACACAATACAATAAGATCTATAACAGTGATTTATTTGTTGGACGATACATGCGAAACCTAACCTAACAATTTGTAATTTCGCCATTTCGATGCGCACCGAATAGCTTCGTCTCTTAAATTATTTAACGGCAATCATCTGCAGTACAGTGAACATCAATTGTTCGAATGCTCAAAGCGTCAAAACTTCTTTGGAATGTTTAATTTAGTTTGTGACAATGCATTGAAGAATGCCAGACGTCTCGTTGCTTGTTTTTCGTGCGCCATTTTGCTGTCGACTGCGCAAGCGCATACCGAATGGCTGGATGCACCGCACACTGTGATGTGCGTGTTTTAATTGGATTTTTATGTGGAAATCAGTGTTTAATTTGCTGACGGTCATGTTTGCATTCAGTTAACGTGCGTTTCTGTGTGAAATGTAATCGATAGGAACACAGCGTGTACGTTTTCAACGCTAATCAATTGACTCTAATTGCTTGCCGCACACATAATTCGAGTGATACACAACGATTGTTAGAATTTTAATTGCATGTATTACGATTTTTTTAGAATTTATCGAATGTGAGTAATTGTTGCAGCCGTATTGGATCTAATGAGTATTACATATACATAACTTGTCACTGGGATTCCAAATAGTCATACAGTATTCCTATTTTCTGTTCATTGTGTACCTGAAGTTTTCAAAAATATAATAGATATTCTACGAAAGTTAATATTAAAATTCTTTTATATTGAAAAATATATTTACAGAATAATTAATTTTAACAATATGTAAACTACTGTTCTTATAGCCACAATACAATGGTTTTTAGAAAAAATATTTTCCATTTAAATAAAATATCTCATTAAAATTTACTCGCAAATAAGAAAGACTTTTCATGAATTTTTCGCAATTGAAATTTTAATTCCCCATCTCCGACAAATGGCTGATGCAGTCTGCCGTTATTGCAGATGCGATATCGCGCACAATGGTGCATTACTTGCAATTCTGGCGTAACGAGATTTCAGTAGCACAGCGGCAAATGTTATATGATTCGTACATTAGGGTTGGCAAGTGAATGTCACACGATGTTCGGATGTTACACTGCAGCATGCGAGTATTGCTGGCGCATTGCTATTTCAGTACTACCGCGACATTTGCAGCAAATGACCCATTTATCTGCATATGCCATTTGAAAAAACGAGGGGAACTTCCTTTGAGAACGGATTATTTTTATTGCGTTTACGTTCGCAATAAAAACTAACTGACGAAACTCATTAACTCAGTTGTAAAAATATACACGGAGACGGTGTAACTTTGATATCTTAAGGATGATGAAGTGTGTGCACAACGAACGACATGCTTTGCTGATATTTAAAGTCAAGTATCAAATAGATCACAGTATACAAAATTGTCTGTAGATGTTTTACTGTATGTCATCAAGTCAACTGGAAAGTGTATACTATAAATAAAACTTTATATTCATGAAAGTAATAAGTTCGTTTTTCATACAAGGCCATCGATGCAAATATGTACGTATGGTATATAAACAAACAAGTCTTCAATTACAAATTCTATTTTAATTCATTCTTCTACATTTTCTCTATGATAGCTTTTGGCTTCGATTCAGAATTCAGCAGCGTCAAACTG
The DNA here is from genome assembly GCA_963422195.1 of Carabus problematicus. NCBI lineage: Eukaryota > Metazoa > Arthropoda > Insecta > Coleoptera > Carabidae > Carabus > Carabus problematicus. Next base: position 14,910,669 of record OY728582.1, read on the forward strand.
TCGTTCTATCAAAATATAAATAAAAGGTACGTGAATTCCCAGCTATAATTTAATATCATCGCTCTGTGACAAGCCAAATCCAACCTACTGCCTATAAATCTCTTGAATGACTAAATACATACACACATCGGACACATATGCATACTTGCAGTATATATATATATATATATATATATATATATATATATATATATATATATATATATATATATATATAATACATAAGATAAACAGAAGAACAAACGGATGCGTTTCGATAAACAAGACTTTCATTTAGCGCCGCTGTCGTTCCGATGCATTTAGCGTAAGCATTACTTTTAGTCCGTCGTTCTATCACACACACACACACACGCTACATATTAGGTGTGTGTGTGTGTGCAGGTTTATATATGTAGGAGTATGCATAGGCATGTATAGGTGTGTATGTGTGCTGATCCAATTTAGTGTGAATTTGGCGTGGTGCCCGGCGCTGCTAGTGCAAGCCGAGTCCACCACCCACCCGTGGCGCGCACGTCGCGGTACCCTGCAATTATTAAGTCAACTTTCGACGGCCTTGAGACGTGTCTAGCCGCCTATAAAAGGATTAGAGAATCACATCGTATCGCATCACATGCATGACCTGATCAACGACCACGATTTATACCTAAACACAAACCGTGTACTTTGTAACATTAACGTAGGTGTATTCTATACTCAAAAATATCAGAAATGTAAGGTATAATCATTGATAATGTTAAAAACATAGTCTTACTTTTGAACATAAATATTTCATATAGTTTTATTAAACTATTATTAAAAATGTAGAAGGAAGTTAATAAATATAATCGTCACAATACAATATGGACATGTTATAACGATGACGGACAGTGTAATACTACGTCCATGTCAGTGCGTCTGTTTGTCTGTTGTACTAGGGATTATGTATAGTCCTGTCTAGCAATCGAGCGTTCATTATCTCTCCGTTCATTCGCACAGCACCATGCTATAATTGTTATTTAATTTCACACTTGACCGTGCCCGTGTTTGCATCGCCGTCTCGCAAAAACATCTGGGTGATTCATTATTTCTATGCTAATCGTGTTTGTCTGCGCACACACATACACACACGCATACATACATGTATACTGTGAATAATGTTTATCATAATAATGACCGAATTAACTGTCTGCGATTAAAACTACACACACATGTACTTTACTTAAAGTAATTAATGTCTGCATACTTAATTGACATTTCCTGCGAATAATTCAATGACATTTTTGTAATTCATGATAATGGAATAATGAATAAAAGTCCCGTTTCAATCGTAATTGCTAATATAGTTAGAAAATTATGAAAAATTAACGCAGAATTATTTTAATGTAGCTATAAATTAAAATTTACAAACTGGTTTAACCATGTTTCTGAAACTAATTTATGGTGGTACATTGGAACGCCATGTAGGTATTATTTTAGCGGTTTGTTTAGGTAGCAACACGGTTGTGAATAGTGTACGGATAAACCAACTTCACCTTGGCACTATGGCAGCCCCAAAAGCATAGTTGATACGACGCCAAATTTTTTTCAAAATATAGTTGTGGCCAGTTCATTTCATGAATTTTTGTCAAGTTCTTAAACCTATTCGGGATATAATAGAGATGTTATTTTCCAAATGTATTTTTTATACATCTATTATAATACAAATATAATAGATTCGATGAATTATTCATTTTATTCGACAATATACATTCAAGAATTATTGAGTAGAACTGTAAGCTAATATAAGTATATATTTCAATCGAATCATTTTCCATTTCCAAGAACACAATAGATGTATGTATCTAAATATAAACCTTACTTATATGATATAAAATACAATAAACACAATATGCTATTAATGTTATAAATCAAATCATAAATTCATGAACACAGAACACGTAATGTAGTAATAATTCAAATTTAATATACGAATAAATATCGGTATATACCATATAATAAAGATATTCATACACAATCGCTAGAGAATTATTATAACAATCAAATACACTCAACCACATTCGACAAAACTTAAACCGCGCAACGGAAAATCGTAAAAAAAAAAAACATAAAAAAATTATCCGATAGCGAATTTTATTTCACTTTTAACGAAATGAAACGATAAATAACGAGCAGTGAACACGAAATAAACGACGATATAAAAAAGCAATGGCGACATATGAATTAAAATACCTCATTTTCTTTACTTAATTCACAATATTAGCATTAATAGGGAAACAATCTTGTTTTTCTTTATGCTTTTTATTAGAAAATATTAATGTAAATACATGTGAAATCCAACGACAGGTCTCATTTATTATACATTGGGGGAATTCGTATTCGTGGGATGTATAACATCCGTTCTGAGAAATCGGCTGATTTACACTGTTCGTGCAGAATGTTATAAATGCAATTACTGACCGATACCGGGATAGAACACATCGACCAATTTATGTAAATTTAATTTCCATTATACTGTTATTAAATTTGCATACGAGTCTTGTGTCTGGGCCGAAAATCAAAAAGAATCAAAACAAAACTTGGAAGAGAAAACCTGCTAACCATATTTGGTATATCTACATCATGTGATCGCTTAGCGAAACATATGTTTATGAATATATCTGTGTAGAAATCAGATAAATGCAAGTATATACGTATAGCTCGTTAATATTACGTTACACTACGTACCGATACGAACTTGCACCAAAATGCATAGTAATTAATCTGTCATGCATTCTAAATTTAAGCTGTTAAATAATAAATTCTCAATTCATTTCAATAGATAATCTTTAAACAGTTATTATTCATAGAATTATTATTTACTAATGAGAAATATTTATACTGAAATATTTCTACAGAATATATTTTAATGACACTAGTGACATTAAAATAAATTTCGAGCCAATCAAAATACTTATCTACGTGATTATGACATCATAAAAAAAGCTCGACCGGTATTTTTAAAACATATTGGATAAGTATCAAAAAATATTCTTATATAAACATAAGGACTATTTTAAATGGTATATAAAGATATAATTGCCAATAATGTTTGTTTTTTAACATGTACAAACAAACAAAGAGAAAAAAAAAGATATTAAAGTCAGTTTTGTTTGTAAGATATAAATTGACATTTTAAATAAACTGCACATGTTGGCCATTAATTTTTTTCTCTCTGAGATATCTACCTAAATGCCAGGAAACTAAGTCACTTGGTTATGGAACATACGATAATAGAATGTCGACTAACAGTTATAGAAAAAAGCTAATAAAATTACGTAAAGCATTTTATAGAACACGACAATTCTATTGTTGTATATATGTACAATAATTGAAAAAAATCATTTTCCTTTATAAAGTAAATATGTGTACCGATACGTTCATATTACAGCCGATCGAATGTGCCCGAAGACATCTTGAATAGTTAGTAAATGAACAATTCGAGCAAAAAGGATATGGCAAACATTGAATAGGAAAGAAAACGCTGTCTAATGTGTTCTTTTTGGTTATGTCACGGCTCGCCGAGCGAATACTTAGAGGAACAAAAGCTAAGAGTGCGGCTAATCCTGAAAAAAAAAGGACTTTGCTTCATAACAAAGGAACTGAAAACTATCACGTTACTAACTTGCACTAGCACACACACAAATATGTAACAATGCCAAGGCTAGCGTAGAAATGAAATGCTTCCAAACATGGACTAACCAACAACACCTGTCCCACAGAAACCTAGACATCGCCCGATCTCTGTCAATCGCCATTCTCGCTCATGTTAGATTGGATCAGTCTAAATCTAAACCCCTCAAGAAAGAAGATAAGAAATATGTACCTACTAATATTGTATATTGGAATAATATCACGAAATGAATATAAAGAATTACAATAATTATAACTCAGAGATTGCACGATGAAATATATAGAATTTTGTAATGCTAAATAATAATAATAAATATATAAAACCATAACAGAAGAGAAATAAATATTACACGGAAAAGCTTTTACGCAATTGGAAAACAGTTCAGTTTAAATCTACGATAAATCTTGAGATGATCAGAAGAGGGAAAAAAAAAAGCTCACATCACTTATTTCCCGATATCTAAACCAACATCACGTAGCTGTCGCTATGGAATTCAAGACACGTTCAAAAATAATTTAAACTCTCATCAAATATTATACGAACATAAGATTGTAAAAAAGAGTGCATTGTTTTCAAACTATAAAAAGACTGAAAATTCACATAAGACAGTACAGTAACGCATACAAATTTGATTTTCTTCAAATTGATAGAAATTATTTGCCGATTAATGTTTAAAGAAGAAAATATAGAAACATGTAAAAAGACGGAGCGTATGAGAATACAGACATGAGACACAGTATCATACTTACAAAGCGCATATGGACACCGATAAGATTCTGTTTGAATTTCGAGAATTTATGACGGCATTAAAATGAAATATCTGTGAGAAAGGGATCAAGTGTACGCGTGTATCGTATTATGTACATACATCTGAAGTGTGCACAGTGTGGGAATATTGACAACTTTATCAACAGTGTGGTTCTGGAGTGTTATTTACCGGTCTAGCATCACATCACATTACCTGTGATGTACATAGTATCTACCGTTCATGTTATGTTGCGTCTGTGAGATCTCAGTGAGACGGACTAATAATAATTTTATCACGTAACGCTGTGGTTTATCTGAGTGATGCTTCAAGGCATGCGAGCAGTGCTGGCCATCTGAGACCCCATTTGTCAATATACACCGCAACCAAACACATGTGCATCTGGACGTGAATTCACACACAAGTATTGTACAACTCTGTGTCGGTGCAGAATATATAGGTTTCAACACCAGATATTTGTATCCAGATTGCACAAAACAACAAATAATAAAAGATTGATTAAAACAATAAACAAAATAATGGTAAAAATATTTATTTCATATCAGAAACAGTACAATAGTGCATGCTAGTTCATAATCAGATATGATTTAAAGAAATTTCACTTTAATTTATTGTATTATCCAGTAGGTACATAATTTTTAATAAAATTCACGTATTAAAAATTACGTTGCTGTCATTTATAAAGCACGTAGTAATTTTCATTGATATTAAACAGAATTGTGGCCATTAGATGCAATTTTAAGAACCCCTCAATCCAATAAACGAGATGTAATAATTATAAATTTCGGTTTCAAAGCATCCTTGCTCCACTAATAGTAGGGGGAACCCCCTGATTAAATGATATCTTGATCTTGAATCTAGTATCATTATATTCGATGATTATCGTCGTTATTGTGTTCCGGACGATTTATTTACCGAGCGGCACCCACCAAAAATTGCAATAAAAATTCCTATAAAAAAAATTATAATTTCCTGCACAGTCCGAACGAAATTACACACATATATGACGTGAAGTTTTTGATTTATTTTGGGCGTTGGTATCATGTTGAAAAGCAGGAAATGGAGCAGGAAATTCTGCGAATATATCATCCTGTTTGGAAGACAAATTTCTTGAAATATTGTGCATAATATATGAACAGATATGGTATATATCTAAGGTACAGAGAGACATCTTGTTACACGACATGAACTAAACACTAGAACAGCACAAGTGACGAAAAGTGAAATCTGTTAATATTTAACTAAGATAATTTTATCCGCTGAATATTTAATATACATAGTTTACCCTTGCAATAAACGCTTAACGGATATAAAATTCTTCCACACATTTTTTTCAAACGCTGAACAATGCTTTTGATATAACATGCAGTTGATATAATCCCTATTGACGTGCAGTCAGACGTGATTATCTGTTGAATGTGAATTTATTCACACTTGCCCAGGAATTCAAGCCCACGCGGTTTACAGAATGAGTCAACGAAGCGTGCGAGAATCACCATGCCTTCTACATTAAACAAATCCTGCTTTAAACAAAACACTATACTGTTGTTTTATAGAACAAGTCAGTACTTGCATTTGCATAGTTTGCTTTAAAAAGTGTAATAATAGTCTCGGGAATTGAAACAGGCAAGTAATTGTACAATTTACGAATTAATTATTTATGAATCGAAATCGAATAATGTGCATTGATGCTCTCTATACATCACTTCAATTTCGCATTATGCCATAATTATTTTCTTATTTGTTTTCATTGTAAGTATTATTATAGAATACAGTTTTGAACTGTTGAGATTCACTGGAGTGGAATGTTCCCCCAACTGATATATCACATCATGTAAGCAAGACACAGTTAACTGCATGTGACAGACATGCACAGGTAGAGCAACATTGCAAGAGCTTCATCCCCTGTTCCTAATTCATCGACCTGGAGTCAGACACGCAACATAAGCCGAGCTTCACCCCTCTGTAACATGTACATCTAACCTGACAACAGCCGGGGAACTATCCCTCTTACAGAAAGGAAACTGAACACTCAACATTAGCAAACAGACACGCACACGCACACACACACACACGTATATACGAGTAGAAAAACATCACATGTTGTAGAACGAGTGAGGTTGCTATTTCCCTCGATAGTATTAGCTTTTACTTCTCTGACAAACCAAGTAACCTAACGTGCAAACGACACCCTAACAGACTTCAAGGGGCGCAACGAAATGAGAGCTCGAAATGTAATACGCTTAAAACGATATATTTCATTCTGAAGACAGCGTATTTTTCTTTACGTGTTTTTTTTTCCTCTGGTTCAAGAGAAATGTAGGCTTTTAACTTATTATTTTTTTTCAATTCTTTAAGCTTAACTAAGAAGACATTCATTAGTTTCTTTTTTGATTTTTTTGACAATTCTACAGGATCCTAACAAATAATATGTAAAATATATTATAATATAAAAATTATTATTACACAAATCGAAATATACAATTATTATTAAATTGGAAATATAACTTTTTTGTATAAATTATAAACAGCGAATTTCTAAAAAAAGTATATAAGTATAGACATACATGTGTTTGAACAAAACTCACGTTTTTATTAAGTTGTAAATCAAATTTTAACACCCGGATCAATCAAAATTCGATCAAACTGAAACCAGAAAAAAAAAGTAATTCAGATGAAACAAGGAGTGGTTTCTTGTCCGGAGATCCGGGTAATGATTACAATAATTTACCGCTATAAAACATGTATTATGTTTGTCATGATAGTAACATATACGGAGGAAGTATATACCAGTTGTAACACACACACGCACACACACAAACATACAATATGTAACAAGCAACAGAACATCGACAGTAACAACAAACATAACATACTACAAACATTAGACAATCGGAAACATACACTTAGCGATCGGTAATGACAATAATTAACATGTACATACGACCATACGAGATACGTAGTATACACTCACACACATACACGACTACATGTATAGAGCATTCCGTGTATTAGTGCAACATTGCAGGATTCAATAATAACAACTTATCACACCATCAAAACCAGATATATTTGCGTATGTGTATAGTGCTTTAAATACGAATATGTATGTATAGAATATATGTGTATGCAGGATATATATATATATATATATATATATATATATATATATAATGTGTGTGTGTGTGTGTGTGTGTTTATATAGGATATATGTGCTACGGGAACCAGATGGCGATGACATATGGAATGCACGCATACACAGGCAATAAACCTAATCTTGAAATTTATAGTATCAGATGCGCGTACATGCACAAACTATACGTAGCTACGTGGTGTACAGAAAGTGGTTTAGATTCTACCACATTATTCTCCAAGCTCGCTAAGCACAGGGAAAGATAATACCAAACCGGTATTTGATTAATACCAACGATAAAGAAACACCTTGTTTCAGAGACCAAAGGTAAATTAAATGAAAATTCCACAGAACATTTTGAACCATATGTCATACTGTAAATTGTAGTACGAATTTAAAATGAACCATTGAGCATTTAAACGTACTGGAATTTATTTCTATACGCAATGCATTATGGGTATATTGAAGTTATAAAATGAGTTTACGGACGTGTCTCGACCTATATACTGAAAATTGGATTTGTCCATTAGTTTCATACTTGGGCGACACTTCGGCATTCCAAGGTAGCGATAAATCATCAATTTATCATACGCCCGTGACAGAGCAATCAAAAATCGTTTCTCAGCGAACGGCAACATTGACCAGTAAGTAACCATATCGGTAACAACAGTGACAAATGGTATCCTCCACATGTTACAAAAAATAGATATTCAATATAGCATGCAAATTTTGTTTTAGAAAATAACAAAATAAGTTTGAGATAATCATAAATAAACTACAATTAATTTAAAAAAAAGTATACTTGGTTCCAATTTCATATCAACATGTGTAATATGAATGATTGGTTTAAAATCTAATTGTTTCTGTGTTGCAATTACAAATCAATTGGCATATGTACAAAGTTCACCATAAGATGGAAGTAACGTGGACTGGATTCCTGAATAGCAACCACAGTGCATGCACATGTATGACACATACACGATAAATCATTTACAGTTGATTACATCCCTATCAAATTTCCATTTAATGTTTTTCTTCCGAGCATAGCTTGCCAGGTTTCCGGTATGTAGGTCACCTAATCAATGTGGTTCATTTCACGTCCATTAAATCACGATTTCGAAGCCGTATATCCTTTTTAATCCTTAGAGCTATAGTCCGTTTCAAAACTACCGCAGCCTATTTTTTTTTTTAAATAGCCTCCCCCATTTATTTATTGGCCTGTTCGATAAACGATAAACTTTTATGCGATCGGTTTCGACATTTTTGTATGTTCCGGGACATTTGATATTTTCGTTCCGGTTCACGTTCCGTTATCAGGCGAACCCACTCGTTGTGTTCTCGTGTGAAAATTCTCCCGTTCGTACATTGTCACATCCAGAACGGTACGGTAACATTAAATAGATATTCGTTGCACAGACACACACATACACGCTACCTATATAAGCGGATCAGATCAATTCACTAATAGTTCGATACACCATGCCAATCGTCCGGCAAATTGTAGTTTCACTATTTCTAGGCTAGAAATAAAAGTTTAGTTTTATGTTTTATATGTGTTTTTGTACTCTGGCAAATTAGAATTCGAAGTAGAACTTTGGTACAATTCCCTAAATTGTCTCAGGATCGTATTCTGTGTCAGCAGAATTTAACCAATATGTACATTAAAGTTTGTTATTATAACAACAAACTAATTTAAGCCCATTTGCCTAACAAATATAATCAATTATCCTCTAGTTATTGATTATAGTAAATACACAAAGTACAATTGCCAAGTCATCAATCACAATTGTTCATGGTTTTCTAGTTATACAACTAGAAAGTACAACAGCGTATATATTTGACAGAACTGAGATGAATATTAATAATATTTTCACGATTTTCAAATGCAATTACAAATGTAAATCAGAGTATTTGTGACAGCTGTTCGTACGGCTTTACCATTTCGAAACGAAGGCGGACAAATTCAACAGTGAAGTGTTATTTGAAATTGCAAATGATATCGATATTATAAAAATTTCGTTTGCGAAATTCTACAGCGTATGTATTCATTTCGCCGACGGAATATTCGATGAGTATGAGCAGCATAGGTAGACTATGGAACAATAACAGAATAGGTAGATATCCATTGTATTATGAGTATGTTGTTATACGCATGCGCGTGTCACGATTGTTACTCGTGAGCAAATCTATTACCATACACATACACACACACACACACATGTACAAAACAGTCACTTATGAGAGCCATACAACATGTACATCAGCATTGTATTAGACGCGTGCACACACATACAAATATCTGAATAGAATATATACATACATACATATCAAACTATCATAGGCGTACGTGCCAATGTATAAATTAAATTGCAAAATTCGTGTCAGTAAGTTAGGAATTGTTTAAAACGCATGTCTAGTATAATTCGGACAAATAATAAATCAATGATAACATCGACTACAAAGTTACGTTAAAACCTGTAATTAACTGGAATCATTCGGTGGGCGATTCTACGGTACGACCCACATCCATGTACGTAGTACAACAGTGGTAATTAAACAATAGAACATGCATACGGAATGAGGTAGCTATGCATAATAAGATTCATTTACTATTATAGTAATTTTTAACACCTATTTAAAACATTTTACGAGACATTTTATAATGCAATGTCATAATATTTCAATTATTCCATTATATAAACCAAGGTGATAATGCATGTTTACTCAATACATTAATATGATATACAGCATCTCACACTAATGAAATTATTACATCACTACAAATTTTATTATCACAAATGCAAACTCTAAAATTATAATTAGTTTTAATTTATAATTTAATCGTAAATACACATATTCAATATGAATTTGTAAATTATGAGTGAAATTTTTTCATAGAAATATTATGAAAAAAAAATATAGAATTTATTTTTACAATATGACGAAGTGCCGTTATTTAGCAATATATTAGAACACTTGTGCAAATGATTTATGTGGAAAATCTACAACATAGAAATAACAAACAGTAATTAAAAACTCATTTACAAAATTGAAACAAAAAAATGCAAAAAAAATATAACGGCTATTTATGTATAACGTAATCATGAAAACAAACAATAATGCCCAAAAATATTTAATTTGCTTCATTAAAAAAGAAACAGCATAATATTGTCATACATATGACATTTTCATTTTGTTGTTATTTCTGTACAAAGTTTGATAACCAGTGGTACAACTATATCAGTTCCAGTGCTAGTAATGGTTTAACACCGGTTGAAAACCATTGCATAACGGTTCATATTTGTGGTTTGACGTTTTAAGATACGAAATTGTTCTGCTATCGTAATTTACGCCCTACGTGTTACAAATTGTCTGTGTTTATCATTTTTTTTGTAGGAACATAATGATATGAATATCCATATATACTTGTAATGTTTATATGTTCCACATATAGTACGTGTATGTATTTGTAGATACAATTCAAGATATTTTTTTTATTACAGCATACTTTTGTTCTGCGGTTAGACATGTATTTTTATTGTTCTACGGAATATATAATTTTATATTGATTGTTGATATTGTTCATATAGCTTCGAAGATATTGTTCTTAAGCTTACGACAGATAAACATACCATTCGTTAATTTATATTTAATTACACAACACAACATAATTACATTCTGAGAAAATGTTTATCATTGTAAAAACCCGAGGGGTAAACCACGCGAAAAAAATTTGTACACCAACACGAGATTTCAAAAGATTTCAAGAGATTTCAAAAGATTTCAAAAGATTTCCAGAGATTTCAAAAGATTTCAAAAGATTTCAAAAGATTTCAAGAGATTCCCAGAGATTTCAAGAGATTCCCAGAGATTTCAAGAGATTCCCAGAGATTTCAAGAGATTCCCAGAGATTTCAAGAGATTCCCAGAGATTTCAAGAGATTCCCAGAGATTTCAAGAGATTCCCAGAGATTCCCAGAGATTTCAAGAGATTCCCAGAGATTCCCAGAGATTCCCAGAGATTTCAAGAGATTCCCAGAGATTTCAACAGATTTCAAAAGATTTCAAGGAATTTCCAGATATGTCCTCGGTTTGTATACATATATTTTATCTCATTCTTTGTACATATTATAGTCGGTATTTATACATATTTAATTAACTAAACAAAATTTCTCTTCATTTCCTTATTTTTTTTTATTAATGTCCTACACGATTTACATATTGGAAATGGTCCATTTCTTATCATATCAATGGACCCCCATAATACGTAGTGATAACCGAATCAACGTTAACGGAGGAAGAAATAACACGCGAAGGATAGGGATAGGTTACTAAATTTAAAAAAAAAAAACATATTTATTTCATTTTGACTTTCGTATACGTAGTATGAAGGAAGCATAGGAATCATAAAAAATTTCTATTGCTAGATTTTGATGGAAATACATGTTATGATGTCCCCTGAATACGTTTTGACTATTTTCGCAATGACGTGTGGATGTGTGTCTGTATGTTCAATATCTTAAGTAAAATGTATTTACATATGTATATATTTGCATGTATTTAAAATATCATATGCTAAAAAAACAAAACCAAGACAAAATATTTATAGAAATACGGATTTGAAACGTGAAATATGAGCCAATTTAAATTGAGCATAAGAAAGTCGTGTGGTGACCACACCAGATTTTTACTTTCTTATACATAGTATAAGGAAAGTACAGGAATCATGAAAAATTTCGATTGCGAGATTTTGATGGAAATACACGTTTTAAGGTCCCCTGATACGTTTTGACCATTTTCTCAATGACGTCTGTGTGTATGTAAGTATGTATGGATGTGTGGCCGTATGTTCATTATCTCAAAAACGAATAAAGCTAGAGTAATGAAACTTCATATTTAAAAGTTTTTGGGATTGGCGAAGAGCTGATTAGATTTTGGGTATAATTAAAAAACCGGAAGAGGAAGTTTACTGATCACAGAAATTGTAAATTTCAAATTATTTTAAAAACAAAAAAAAAACGGTACGTAACAATTTTTCAAATATAGCGAATATTATTATGAAGAAAAAATGTTCTATACATTAAAACCAGCATTCGAATAATTCATATAACAACGTTGCTATCTTAAATCAGGGACACGAAATAATTATAATCTGTAACGAATTATACTACGGTATATTCTATACCGAAAATTGGTTTATAGGACGCGTGAAAGAAACTTTGAAATCGGGGGAATGTAAAATTAAATTTTTAAGAGAATCGTTAAATACATTTTCTTGGCCAAAACAGGAAGATCTCCAAATAGTTCCATATCGCTATGTATTAATTGGGGCCCATTGATATGATAGGAAATGTACTATTCAAAATATCCGAATGCAGGACATTAATAAAAAAATTAAGGAAATGAAGAGAAATGTTGTGTAGTTAATTCCGAGGTTAATTCAATATGTATGAATACCGACTATAATATGTACAAAGAATGAGATAAAATATATGTATACGAATCGAGAAAATTTGGAAATATTATGAAATCACTTGAACAGATGAAAATATATAATACCATTATTCATTCTATCTATTTCATGAGATTTCAAGAGATTTCGAAGGATTTCAAAAGATTTTAAGAGATTTCAAGAGATTTCATGAGATTTCAAGAGATTTCAAGAGATTTCAAAAGATTTCAAAAGATTTCAAGAGATTTCAAAAGATTTCAAAAGATTTCAAAAGATTTCAAAAGATTTCAAAAGATTTCAAAAGATTTCAAAAGATTTCAAAAGATTTCCGAGAGATTTCAAAATTCTGTACACCAGATTTCCATTCGTGGTTTACCCCTCGTAAAAACCTAAAACATTCACATTAACTTATAATAACTTAGTTGTATAAAATTTTCATCGAATTGATATAAACGTATTCTTTATTCAATTAAAATATACTAAATTCAAAACAGTTGAGAATAAAAATATATGACCAATAAAATATTCCAAAGGATCAATAATTTAAGTATAAAAAAAATATTTGGCCGTTGCACAAAGAAACGCGACTAATTATTTTTCTGACACCTTTCATAATTCGGTCCGATTTTACAGAGATTAGTTAACTGAAAAGTAGGAACACTTTTATTTGGTATCTGTCGTTGTCGTTGTTGTGACAAAACGGCAAAATACTGACTGCCAAAAATAACTTCAGTCGATTTCATAATTTACAAGACCCACGTACCTCAGCGATTAACGAAAAAAAATTGACGTTACTTCACAAAGTTAATTAAGAAACGATGTTTTGACTCGTTGGAAGAATTCAAGTTTACCGTAAAAACATACATTGATCAATTACGAAACTTTCGTAAGATTTCGATTCATTTTACCTCATAGTTGTTCAAAACAATTAATATTTTCCAATAAAAATAAATAAAACACATTTATACACTATCCATACCGAACAGTATTTAATTGTGGACTGACCCAGTGACCTTGAACTGACAACCAGCTGTTTCCTGTACTATAGGCGACGTCGTATAAAATTGTATTTATATTTTTCTTCGATATTTTTGTCACAAGGCGACCACGAATATTTATTCTATGCCAATTAATTTCAAGCGCATTCACATTTGCAGAATATATAGTCAAGTTGGATAGTTTAATATTTGGATGAAATCCAGTTCTAAACACATACACCTAAACACTTAGCTAGGATAGTGTCTTAAATAAGAACATTGGATGATATATTTTACAAATTTGAATATGTAATTATATAACATGTGAATATTGTTGAGCTGTGTGCATATACGGATGTATGTACATACGTGTGTGAGTGCGTGTGTGTGTGTATAAGTGGAAGTATATCGGTTGATAGATGCTCACCCAGCATTCTCTGGCGGCCCAATGGACATGTGCGCAACATCTGTCGGGGCTGTAGCGGCTGCCGGGGGCGGTAGGTAGTCGGCCCGGTCGAGGGAGGCAAGCAGCACCCCCGGGCCGACTGCCTCGCCCGTCGGGAAATCCGTAGCCAACAGATCCACGTCGGTACGGTCCTGGTAACGGAACACACCACCACCACCACCGCCACTCGGCACTGTGTTAATATACACCGTACGTACGTAACACACAATCTCAGTTAGACAACAGTTCTATTACACGCTATACCACAACCAGCTATTACACAGGACAGATTAGGAGAATTGTTGTAACGGACGTAGCGAGCAAAGTCTGTCCAAGTTGTCGATATTATTGTTGCGGTTGTGAAACACTACTGTGTCGAATTCGCACTGCAATAGTTAGTATTACTGATACAGCTGCTGACGACGATGATGACAATGATGATGACGACGGTGATGGCAAATGTAGTGGACACACACACTTGGATAACTACAATTACTAGTGACTAGATGTACGGTTGAGAGTAACATCATCCAATGAGACACAGAGACACGTACACTCACAGTTTTGCTTTAGAGACACAGTTTACTTGAATGTTGGTTTGCGAAATAAGTTTGTTTTCTGTTGCAGCGGCGTCACGATATTCTATCTGTAAGATACACTTCAGATAATTGTTGAACAGTCACAAGTAGAGAGAAGAACAATCAACAAGAACGTAACATCGAGAACAGACATGAACGAACAGATAAACGCGAAATCATCTTGGTTTCAAATATTTCGTAAAACACAGCTAATATCATTTTCCAGATTATTAATAGTGAACAACATTGCCCTTGTACGCATTTAAACGCAATAAATATATAGGTTTTTATTAATTTATTTTTTTTATTAATCAAACATTTTTAAGTTTGCCAATATATTGAAACATATATGTGATGACCTTGACAGAATTACATGATCGTGGCAATGTCAGACCCCGATTTTTGTGCCAATTTTTAAAGAAATCGAAATCACATTTTTATACATAAAAAATAGGTCAAATTTCGTAAAAATACATTATCCAAATTTATTTACCATTACATTAATGTATAATAGTGCAAGAAAACAAACAAACAAGATTTAATGTTTAAAAAACGAAAGTAAGTGAATTTTTATTCACACTTGAACAACAAACAATTACATTTTACATGTGTTTAAACTCCAAACACATAAAACCGACATCAAAGCTTTGCTCAATCTACTGGGATATTTATAAAGGCTAATTCACTATCAACGCGTTCAGCGTAACGGTAATATAACGTAGCAAATCTGGCATAATGGTAAACATCGACCTTAACCGAAGCGGAATGTCATATATGGACCAGGTATCTACTTTAAAAGTTGTTAGTTACCACAGTGTGGTATAACCGTAACTAAAACACATTCTGTGGTAACAAACATAGCAAACAGGATTACCAAACTGCCAGTCACTAAACTAACTAGTTGAAACTTGAATTACATTAGTTTTAGGTCAGTGGGAATACGAGTTGGTTAATAGAACCGAATTAAAAAAAATAAATATTTTATTCTAGCACTTTTTTGGTTTGCTAATAGAAAAAATAACAATTAAAATGGAATTTAAAAATAAATGTATAATGTACGATATTTAAAAAAAAAATACCTACATACTAGTCCTACAGGTAAATTTTAAGGAAAAAAATAATAAAATTTCAAATAATTAATATAAAAACTGAAATTAATTACTTAAAATAAAAGAAATAGATATATTATAGTTTTATATCTATTAAGATGTATTAGCACATACAGGTATGCAAATGGAATATTTTTTTATTCCTACTCAAAACCGCTTTTGTAAACATGCAAAAAAAGAATTAATGACGAAAATAGGCGGGGCCAAAATTTTGAAACATTTCCCAATGTAATAAAAACTTTCTCATAAACAAGAGATGACCACCCGATAATTTATAGCCGATGACGTATAGCTGAGTCAAAAATGCAACATCATTTAACTAATAATAATCTTACAAATATAATCCATAATAAGTAATCACACTAGAACAAGCAAATTATGTAATTTTAATGTTTTATTTCTCAATCATTTCAAATGCAATGAAACATATTTATTTCCATTGCACTTAAATAACCACTTTTTGTTAACTACTAATTTAATATTAATTAAGAACACCTGTCCAATACGCCGGCAGCAATGTCAATCAAATGCCAAATGTTTCTAAACACTTAATTTACTATTTCATCAAATTACAGTTAATTAATAGACGAATGTATTATAAAAGTTTTATAAAAACCTGCGTCGTATAAAAAAGCAATAATACGCACACGGAACATAATATAAATAAAATAGAATTTTATATTGTAATTCAACAGTATATTTAATCTATGAAAAGCTCAATTTGAAAATTAGTACATTTATAAAAAATATCTAATAATACAAATATATCAAGTAATTTAATGTGAGAATAATAAATAAACAAAACTAAACCAGACGACTATAATTTTAATAATGCAGTAATGTTGTCCCGTCCGAACTTGTATAAATCTATACAGCAAGTACACGCCCTCTTCCAGCCTGTCATCGCCGGCACGGCATATGTACATGTGACCACAAAATGCAGAATTCCACATATACCGCACAGCAATTATCGCGATTTACGGCTGATTACTGGCAGTCCATTCGCAACCTACTGCTCGGAAACGATCGCGAAAAAATAGCACAAATATTTTCATGAGCCGAACTGTCTACTAATGCAAAGGAACAAAATAAACACGCAGAATTTATAGACAAACACTGGTAAAGACGTAATTATAACCTGTTCCAATGTACACTGTACATTGAACTAATACATACATGTTTGTTTGTAAACGACAAAAAGTAAAACAGTATACCTAAATTAACGTTTCAAATTAATTATGTCCAATTAACGGTGCTTTACTAATTTCCGAATATTTACATTACATTAAAATATAAAACAGAATGTAATTCTAAACCTAACCGAAGATATAACAAAAATTCAGCATTCAAAAACAGGTTTTTTAGATACAAAAATACGATTGCCAAAGAAAAAATGTTAAAAGCAAAAAATGTTAGAGATATAACAACGCAATCATATTTTACAAACCAAATACACATATTGTTATGAAAATTTTATTTTCTAACACGAAAACTTAACAACATAAATAGAAAAATAATTACAAAATACAAAAATATTCAAAATATATGTCAGAAAAGTTATAGGGTTAGTTGAAGTTTTAATACAAATCTAGTTTGAACGTCTACCGTTAATAGTTGGGAACCGGCTTTAATTTGATGGAGTGTCAATCATTCCAAACTCATTACGTGCCAAAACTCGCAACTTTTCGGCAACAATTTCCATTTCGCGTGCACCGTATCGTCACGGCTTTCTGCGACTGAAGCATGGGCACGGATGTGTGAATACGTCAAAACGTGTTTAAGAGACGCTGCTAAAAAGCAAAATGGCACACGGAAAAAAAGATGAAAGTATGTTCGTTGCGAAACTTCAACCACACGCAACATTTTCTCACAGAGTTGCACGTGAAGCTCACGTGGATTTTGATTTCTGTTTGAAACTACTGTTGATATGTTTGAGGATGCGGGTAAACGCGAAGCTTCTACAACACACTACAAAAAACAACTCTCTGCCATGTTGAATAATAATTACCTTGCTATGAACATAAGTCTACAATTTTAAGAACATTACAGCACTGAAGAACAGCGAAGAAAAAACGAAATATCACACAACGATCACACTTAGTAGCAGCATATAGCACAGCGCACAGCTGACTGTACTAACACACATTATTTAACAGTCTGAAAAAGATGCACATTAATTTCCAGATGCACTGTTGCACGTCTAAATCTCCCGTTGGAAGAAGTTTTACACATTAAAAAACACTGAACATTTATTTATAATTATTAACTGTATATACACTACTGTTGTATATGTACGAGAGACACAGTTAGACACTGATTTCTATATAGCATAAACAGATATATACCACTTGGATACACGTTGGAATTTGTTGATTTTCAAACGCGATTAGTATGAAACGCCGGTAACTCTCTAGTTGTACACTCAACAATGTCTGACGGCGAACTGAAGCCACGCCGCTAAAACGCGACGGCCGCCAGAGGCAGCACTGGCGCGTCACGGTGGGGCTCGAGAAGCAAACGCACGGCCGACGGCTAACAAGAAATTCGTGTTCCAAACAGGAACGCGCGCTACTACCTTAACGATTTAGTAATTGTTACGCCGGAGTATGATTGAAATATACAGGCATCCAAAGTTCTCTTTCATTAGAAATCCATGTGTGTACGTACTTCCAAAGATGTATATAATCAATTCTAGTTAATTTATATAGAGAGACTAGTATTAACAAAAACATGTTGCTGCAAGTTTGCAGAAAATATTTTCATAGATAATAGTTTGTCTTGTTTCGGAGATGTTTTGATCTAACAAAAAAACACTCTTAAAAAAGCAAATATGTCTGTGTTTATAAAAATCACTAAATTTAAATCTTTTACCAAAAGGATCTTATTTGCTAAACATTATAACATCTGTGTATTCTTATTAAACAATAAATAAATAAAAAAGTGGACAGATTATCAGTGTAATTTGTTTTGTTAACCACGTTTTGCATTTTTAAATTAGCTTAGATATTCTGAATGTAATTGTGGCTTGTGATAAGTAGACAGATTATGTATAAGTGCGGTACAGGAACACAATAGGCCTGGTCACCCCAAATACATATTATGCACCCCTCTTATTAAATAATGTAATAGTAATACGTAGTATAGAGGTAGCAGTTATGAGAATACAATTATCAATATTTGAGTAAGACATGTTCACACAACACGAAAAGCCCAATGCGTTACTTGATATATCAAAGATTACCAAAACATATTTTAAATCATTTTATTTTTAAATTGTAATTATATAGTCTTGGGAACAACTAAATACAGCATTCTTTTTTATTGAATCAATTTACTATTTAATTTTGCAATATTGTTCACATTTTTTATTTTACCAAACGTAATAGGGTACAAAATGACCTCAGATTAAGCAAACCAAAATTAATTGGTAAAAATACGAGACTATTCATTGCGGTGATTATGAATAATTACGTAATATTAAGAGTTCTCCACCTGGTCCGCCATAATTGACTCTAATTTGTTATAATTACAGTCCCATTTCTGAAATTTATACGATGCAAAACCGTCCTAAGTTTATGGCTGTTTCATAACATTACTTACTAAGCCATTAAGTTATTATCACAACATGAACATTAACAAATAGTATAAATATTTTATCATAAATAACATTAGTATAATATAGTGTATGTATCAAAATAATTAATCAGCAAACTGTTAAAATATTTAAATGTACGTCATTTCATCAAATATTCATGCACTTAAGGATATTATGCATTTAAAAATAATTTGTATCGATTCATAATAATAACACTGACAATAAATATTTAAAATTTTGAAATTACCTAATGAAATCAAACTACGTATATCTGCTGTCAATATTTATTTCAAACTATATAACATATAAAAAAAATTGATTTTCCTTGTTTACTTTTGAAATCACATTAAAATATTAGTTTACATAACTGTACTTGACATTTAAAACATAAAAACATGCTCAAATAATATAGGTATATATTTCTATTAGCTTTAATGTTATTTTCATTTTATATTAATATAATAAATATTATAAAAAGTTTACCTTGATAGTACACAAATCATAAGAAAACGTTGCATGTATTTCGATTGATTATTTCATATCGTTTTAGGATGTCCACTAACCTGAAATAAAAAACAAAATAAATATTTGCACACAAAAAAAATTTCAAATATGTATTCTTATTTAATGAATAATGAATAATAAATATTACTGTATAAATTTGGATTGATTCTAATTTCGGTAAGACGTCTGAATACCGCTCATTATTAAACTGAAAACTTTATACATCCTCTTCCTCTCCAATTAATTATTGGAATTTTTTCTTACAACGTTATAAATTCATCACAAGTATAAACACACTAAAAACATTTTTATTGCTCACATAAATATTCACAGTTTTATGGGTGACAGTAAAAAAAGTAACGAAATTCATAGCCCACTATATGTGAGGTACGAATTTTCAACGGGAATCACAAATACACGTCTTTATACGATGCAAATAAGTGTACTTTAATACTTTTTACGTAAATAAAATTTCATTTTCCGTACTTGAATTTCTCTTTACTCAGTTTGGTGAAAGATTGTAAAAAAATTGTCCTTGATAAATAATACTATTGGAAGATGCATTTACTATAAGTTGACGTTTTATTAAAACTAAAAATCCCTGTGTAAAAGTGCGTATAATATTTCTGTAAATCAGTTATCGAACAAGTAAGACGAGAACCGATCTTGGCTCGTACGTGGATAGTGGATCAAGTGACGAGATTGCATCCGAACTCGCATACACAGGCTGTATATCACAGACTGTATCCCGTATCGTATGCATTACGGAAGAGTACAGTCGTCCAAGATAAACACTATATGCTTTACACAGATATACACCATGTACACGAGTACAGTTGGCCGAATGTCCCCGTGCAGAGTCGACTGGGAGTTTTCGTCACGGCGAGCCGACACTCGACCACACTACTAAACAGTACTGCCAACCTTCACCCAGTTTTCCCCCACGGTACTTTTGTGTGTAGTGGCTACATTGCCATATATGTGCAAACTGGAATTCTACAAATAACAAGTTGAGTTTTGTTGTTTATTTCGATGAATATTGTAGATTACATACACTAATTTTGCATAAAACTGTTGTTACTTTTTGTTCATAAAAGAATTTCTTTTTCTTCATATGGAATTCGCTCATTAGGAAAAAATATTGGAATAAAGTTTCTCAAACATTAATTTCTAAATACAGAGTTTTAAGTTTAAGCGATAATAATAATAACAGATTGTTATTGTTTTTTTTTAAATTGTGATACACCATAACCAAGCATATATATACTTGTATATTAGACGTGTATTTCAATGTATGAATACAACGTTAATGACAAGAGTTTTCCTATAAGGATATACGTATAATCACTGCCTTTATGCAAACATATTAATCTCTTTATTCATTGTAAAACCATATTTGCGAAAGGTATGTGTGTGTCTTTTGATATATTTCAGTTTCGCATGTAGCACTGTATGTTTCTAATGACGGCGGAAGTATGGAGTAACATAACTTCTGTATACATTAATTATCCAGGTAACAGGTATACACCAGCAACAGCAATGACAGATGTTCCAACCAGAGATACAGACGTACAGCAAGAAAGACAAATAAGCAAAAAATAGACCATAATTACTTCGTCATTTCTATAATGTCATTTTAGAATGTAATGCTGTCAACAGGAGTTACGATATAGTCAAGGAAAATATATTTATAAACACACCAGACGTCATTAGAAATTATAGCAGTTTTTGTTTCACTTAATTGCTTACCATATGCTTGAATTTAGCGAAATTTTCTACTTCTATTATAAAAATCTTGTATAATCAATAGTTTTTCACATGCTAT
This sequence comes from Carabus problematicus, assembly GCA_963422195.1. Taxonomy (NCBI): domain Eukaryota; kingdom Metazoa; phylum Arthropoda; class Insecta; order Coleoptera; family Carabidae; genus Carabus; species Carabus problematicus. The sequence continues at coordinate 14,932,701 of OY728582.1, forward strand.
TTATACTTAACTTTTCTATTGAGACAAAATAGATAAATTGTTCGAATTTCAATGCTAGTCTTGTAGTTATCTAATATCACTTGTTTAAAGTGACCACTTTCGTATGTTTATGGACAGATGGTAACTACAGTGTTGCATGCACAAGGATATCTTTAATTTAAACTAATTTTACCATGCATATATGTATATATATATATATATTATATACCCATATTATAGTGCTCTTGAAACGCAGACCAATGTTACAACGAAACTTTGCAAATTAAATTAATTTTTATTAAAACACACAGAGCCGGTAGGTACGTTTTACAACTTTCGAAAATGTAACTTGTGTATTAAAGTTGTTACGAAAAGCCGTGCGGAGTGCTGTTGAAACCGAGGTGGCACGTGCCAGGGCCGCCATTTTGCAACAATGACAATGTTCCTGTCAGTCCGTGACAGAACACAAAAGAATGCGTAGAATACCCATGAACGGTGAAATAACGAAGTACTTATTCTATCCCGCGTATTTGTTTGAATACAAACACGTGCACAAATGTCAAGTCCTTGCATTTGTTTTAGTACAGATTATGTTACCATGAAGATTGATTAAACTAGCCGATTTGGTGAAGGTGTATCCGTTAGTAATACAGTTCGAATTGGCTCATATGTGATGTATGTAATTCTGAATGAAGATTATATTACACGTTGTAAATATGTACATTTATTTTGGACGAAAATTTACTTAGAACAAATATACCTTTAATGAAAAATGTACTTGTACCTATCCACATATTCACCACTAATAAACACCTATTTTCATATTGCAGAAAATAGCGAAACACTAAACAGAATTGAATACAATTATTTAGTGTTGTCTAGTAGGGGATTCTCGTTATTATAATTTCAATTTCACGTGCTTAAATCATCGCCGAAGATAGTTTAAAAGCGATTAAACCGGTGAATGTCAGAGGCGGCACGTGATGTGGGAGTACACAGTTCCCTGAAGCACTGGATGTTGTGTGTTGTTTCCGCCCGTCAATAATCCCAAGCTCGACCTGTGTATTTATTATTCGCTTTCATACCTCGCGTATCCATTCTCTCTCTTCAACTCCGCCATAAGTTTTGTTGTCTGGCCATAAAAATTTTATAGACATGCTTAATTATTTTTCTAAGAACACGTTAATTTGTTCGTTTATACGGCGCGTCATTTCAAACATTTGCAACGCCCGATGCAGGCCCGGATTCCAGTGTTAATTAGTGTCAACAATAACGGATCACATTAAGAATCTTGTAGTTTTAAAGGATCGAAGAGATAAATTAAAAAAAAAATTGTAAGCATGTAAAATCGTGTTAACTGAACGATGAATTACAAATATTCAAGTGTAAATGAGAAGGATTATTTATGGCATTTGGTACGACATGAAAATCATATCTCATCAAATCACACCTCCAGAACAAATTACGTTATTACAGTACTAATCCATTTTCCTGAAACTTCACATTGGTATACGAGTACAATTCTTCGTAGCACTAGTTATGATGATAATTTTGCGTAATTATCTATGGTCGAATAACTGTTACCAAAAGCAGCATGTCGTTCGCTCTTCTCGAAGTTCAAACTTGTGTGTTCGCTTCCAAGTTTAGTTTCAAGTTCATTCAGATGCGGCGCTCCGAACATCATTTCAAGCTTCGATACAGACAGGCCCGCTGCATACATACAGACACAGATATCAGTATGCTACCGGATAACTTGGTAATGAAGTTTACTTACACAATAAGCGAAAGTTACCTACCCATACGGAGTGGAGCTCAACACAATCTCTCGTGCATACACAGGATACGATTATGTTAATCATAATTTTATCTTATTTCGATCAGAGCTACCTTTGATGTAGAAAGCGAGATATTATTACGATCGTTCAAAGGAACACAGTTTATATTAAGATTTTTTTCGGTATATATTCCAATATTGGATTAGAGATTGGATGAAAAGAGAATATAGCAAAAATAAATTACTAATGAATAAAATTATCATTGTAATATTGTAGGAAAAAGTCACTATTAATTGATATAAAAGTAAATATACACATGAAATATTGAAAGATAACTTCAATGTTCAGAGGTGAGTGAATTTAGTAGTAAGTAGCTGCTCTGTTGTACGATTATATTATATTTATGACCGAATTTATGGCAAGTCGTAAACTGCAAGTTACGTTAAAAATGAATAATATGGCATCAAATTTTGACAGACACTATAAATAACTGAGGTAAGATGTTTGAACTAGATACTGTGATATTGTTCACTTTAAACAAATATGAACTTTAACGACTTGTCATAAATTCAGTTATAAATCTAATATCTGTATTATTCCCCGTTATTTTAAGCGCATAAAATATAGCTGTTTTCACAGTACATATATTCACTGCGTCTAAACTGCTCAATAAACAATTTTAATTGGTTGAAAACTCAAATCTAAATTGATACGATAAACTAATAGTATAGTGTATCCATAGATATAAGAACTTGACTAAACGCAGCATGCTATTAACAGAGGATTATCCCAAATTATACGACACAGTAAATGAATAAAAAGCAGAGCTGTATTCAGAAATTTATAAATACATTTTGAAAAATAACAACAAAAATATGATATACATCTTAACAATAATAATACAAATTAACATAAATAAATGTAATATTCAATAAATTATTATTACGTCTTAATTATAGACAAAATGTCTCTTGTCTTTCCCGCTAAGAGCATTACAAATGTACCTGAATACCGCCACTACTAGTAGTTTATGGCCTCTCCTGCTGTGAAGGGTACCACCCTACCTATTAAGGAATCATGTCAAGTTCTTATATCTATGGATAGACTATACTATGTATTTATGTTTGAATGCAGTTTGGGAACCGCGTCGCATAAGATAAATTTCAGGTACAATAGACATAGCAAATCAAATCATATAAATCAGAATATATGATGACCTTTCCAAAACTTCCTACTAATCCACCAACGAATTACATTTGTTAACAGCATCCTGTATTGTCTGGTTTTTCGACCCTGAAATCACATGGTATTGATATTTCATCATCCTCGTTTCCACAGCCAACCATGCGAAATAATTGTTTCTACAAAATTATTTGTTCCAACTTTGTTTAATGTTATTATGAAATGTCAATGCGAAAATTAACGCTATCGAAAAAAAAAAACCGTGATAGATTAACTTTCCAAGAATTCAATTTTTAAATTACTAACAACCAATATGTACCAAACTTTTCTAGAAAGTCGAATTTTTTGCAAATTTGAATGTAAAGTCATTTAATAATAATATTTTCTGTATAATTGCTTGCTTATTGTTTAATATATAACATTATCTATATTTTTAGACGATATTTTTTTTCAGTTGGAAATGTTATGGTCGTAGAATTATGTAGAAACGATTAACGTTTGATACAAATTATTCTGCTGCTTTTGTTTAGCATTAATAATATAACTCAGTGGGTTATATCTCCGTAGTAAAAAAGAAGTGTTATCTTAAACTCAGCAATAAAGAAATTCACATATAGCGTGTGTCTTTTTATTGTTTTACGTTACGTTAGATTTGCGTTTAAATAATTTATTTTATTCCTTTTATCGTCGAATCGTCATGGGAACTCCACCGTGAAGGAATTTTGCAAATTCAGTGTGAAATGTTTGCAAACTTTTGCTTATAACCACAACTGATTAGTGCCTCTCTGGCACTGTTGCTAAATTTAGTGAATTAGAATTACAAAGCACGAAAAGAACATGGATTTATGTCAAAACCTTGAATTCATCATTTTCGTTATATTATTTGGATAAGTATATTCATATTTTGTAATAATTATTGTATAATTTCACAGAGTGTGCATATAAATATATTTTATTTTAAAAATATTCGTATTTGCATAGCTTTTCTTTGTATGAAACCCTTTGCTAATATTCAAAATAGCCGTATTGGATTTCCTAGGCATATTTATTAGACTTTAATCTATAGTTGTGAAACATGTTCTCTTTCCTTTCAATACTACACGATTCTATTACATTGTAACCCTGCTCAGATTACTCGTGCTATCTAAACTAGACAAGAATTTATCGTGCCCTTAACTCTAGAACCCATCTGAAACCCTTCCAGTGAAAATCAATGAAGAATGTACTCGTGCCAAAACCACACACTAAATACATCGTTAATATTCATGTGATGTTCGGTGTCTTCCAGAAGCACGGCAGCGGATCACATGACCGCCAATCCATAGACTCCTGTCTAAACCCGGTTAAACGATACCATACCGCCACGCTTAACTAGCACCGCACAGCTGATTGCGGCCTGACCCTGGTTCAATCAGCTGCAACCTTTCTATAAAAGCGGTATATAACGTTTACTGAGACATTATGTTACCGATGTTTAGCACAAAATCCCGTACTTCACAATACGTACTGCCGTGAATAAGTATCGTTTTTAAAAAATACTGTTTTATTTTCATATTCGCGTGACGAAGTATTTATTTGTGTTCTTTTTGTTTGTATTCAGTATACTTTGATAGAATCTTTATATATAAAATTCTTTTTACTTTTTTGCGTCTACTCGAAGTGAATTATGAACAGTATTCTTGAGATTTTCTTTGCAAGTTTCCTTTCAAACATTTATTATCCTGAATAATTGTATCATGTACTTTTACACTTTGCTGAATCATACTGCATTCTGCACTTTTTGTGTTAATTCATTTTATTTTGCAAATAAACTCTAATGGTCGGATAAAGTTATTGAACGCCTTTGTTTCAGGAGAATTGTTTGTATATTGCTTTATGGTAATTAGTTATTTTATCAAACCTAACATGCAATAAATGTTTAATGTGTTACCATTTTTTTTTTATAGTTTACTTGTGTGATATGCGTTTTGTTGTTGCCGATGTTGAACATATGAGAATAAAACTATGTATATGTTGGACGATTTTTATTGTATGTTTAATTGTTTTAATATCTGCTGTCAAGGAATTTAATATAGGATGTTCCCTTTGTACAAAGTACATACACATATTCGTTAGTTGTGGCAGGTAGGTTACTGGCTGCTCTAAGAACAACTCATTATGCCGGCATGCATGCATAATCATCATACACCACACGTACTTTATGTAACATATCCACATTAATCTTAAAAGATAGCGCGGCGCCCGCCGTGAGTAGATTGCTGGCGTTTGCGGAATCTGTAAGGTATCCCTTTGAGACTACGAATTGTTACCAACCGCCTTCTGCTCGTTATAAATTCACTGACGCTGGTTAAAAATCACGTTTGTTAATTTAGCGCGATGTCTTGATGGTTTTTGCACGCAATCCTCTACGGAGCTCTCGCCATCAACTCTCTCAGTCTAAATAAAGCTCTAGAATCATAGAAGCGCACAAGTACCGACACGCAATGCCACAACAGTCTAGCTAGGCTTCATGTTTCACAACAGCAGTTCTCTTTACTCCAGGATGCACGAATGCATTTTAGAATAAAGCAAGTTTGTGCATTTGATAAAAAACAAATCAAAGCTCCCAGTATTATTTCGATATTTATATTCAACACATTGTTTGATATATAATTGTGAAATTGAAATTCTTTCAACAATTAATATCAATTAACAGATAAAATTCCGTTATTTTTCAAATCCGTGAACTGTCCTAATTTCATGTGTATAAAAGCAATAAAAAGAGTAATAAATAATATCCAGCATCTGTTGCTGTCAGTGAGTAGATATACCCACACAAATTGTGAATTTATTTAATATCAAAAATCATTAAGGTGTGTAGTTTAATAACATCCTGCATTGGTATTATGTTCAATGAAATGAACATCCAAATAACCCCCCCCCCCCCCCCCCCGGCGACCGTGAAGACCGTCTATAAACAGTCGGACTACCCAACGACGGGGATTTTTATAGAAAAAAGTCCATTAATTACCTGAAAAATGAAGAAAAAAACCCCGTATCGAATCGTATGCGCTGCATCGTATGTGTGCATGGGTACCCCATCGAGACGCAACATAAATATAATTCGCATTACATTGTGTAATCGTACTGATATTTCTAATGATGAATTCATGGGCGATCTATAGTATATTATTATTTATTTAGCAGTGTATATTATATTATGATTTACAACAGTTATATTGTTAATAGTATTAATTTATCGTACATTTAAAATAATAAGAGATGGGGACAACAAGTATGCATATCTGAAATTGCAAGTGCAATATTTTCATATCAGAGAACAATTAGAATCTTTAGAGATTTTTAAACAATGCAAAACATTGAAAATTTCCGATTTGTACAAAATAAACACATGATACTTGCCTAAGGCACGCTCATATTTTCATCATACTTTGTTTACACTAGAAGAAAATCTATGTAGTTCGTAATGTAACTAAATAATAAATATGTACGTATATCTAGATTCCTTGGCAAAACATTTCACATTCCCTAAGCCTCCAATACCTCATTAATATTAATATTAAACTTAGCTTTATTCTATATTTTACTATATGTTAAACTATTATCCTAAATTAATAGAAAAAATATTATAATCATAAAATCCCTAGGTAAGAATATACCTGAAGGTATATATACGACTAGATGTATGGTATATTAGCATTAAGCTAGTGATTCGTTGTTACTATGTTCGTTAGTGTACACTGATTAGTGTTATTAAAACTTTAAAATACAAAATTCTGTTCGCCTTGGCGTCGCGTGTTGTCTAGCGCTTATAATTACTCTCGTACATCATGCGAGAAACTTATGGTTCACGTAACAAAGAATAAAATACACCATATTCTTAATTTACTGAAAGATTTCACTTTTAATAGTTTTAATTAGCTTAAGAACAGAGTCAGGGTAACACGCAGAGCATAGAGAACAAGTACAGCCACTCTTATACACTACCACCACTACTACTACTACTATATACAGGTTTACTTATAAATCACAGTCATACGCACACATATACACATTCACGGACTGGTCGTAACACGCAATCCGCGACCATATACAATGCAGTATCAACCCTAAACAATCTGTAAGCAGTCAGTCATGGTTTTGCCAAGATAACGTGTCACAATTGCCTAGCATTATATGATTAAAAATTATGATCAGTTTAAGAACAGAATTGTAATATGTATATCATGCTTGTAGATTGCATTTGTAAGGAGAACAATTGCGAAAAGTTATAATCTAAATGCATATAGACTACTAAATAAAAACAAAAACAAAACGCCCTTATAAATTGGCATATAAAATTATTGTCATGTAATTCCATTGCATTGAAAATATGTGCATATATATCTGCGCGAGTAAGAAGATCTCTCCAGTGTAATTAAATGCGAACCGACGATAACGAAATATCAAATTCGAGCTGCACATGCAAACTACAGTAGAACGTTATCATTTCATTAGAAAATGATTTTCAAAGAATTCCGCACGTTATCAAAATGGTTTCATATAATGTTCGCGTGCACATTAAAATATAGAATGTTAATTATCTGTACTGATATTTTACTACAATCTTCATTAACAGTGATGTTAATGAATTGAATACGTATAGACTGTGCAACATACAGCCGTACGGCAATTACAAAACATACAGTATAAATTAATACACGGTATAATTGCACAAATTAGTTTATAATTTTTATAGTCACGAATATAGATGCGGTCTGTGAAAGCAACAGGTATAACAGCTGTGTACAATATATGAAGGGACTGTGAACATATGATTTCAAGGTCGTACACGCATGCTCTAACATGATATACTTTAGTCCAATTTCTTGTTGGTCGGTAAAACAAATTGAAAATTAATTTGTAGTTCTTCAAAATAATTCTTGCCTGACATCTTTTGCTCAACACTGAAATATTTATAAATAATAGCTAGGTATTCAGTGCGATATTATATATGTGAAAACATCAAAGATAAATCAAATAACGTTGCACAAATTTAAAGCATATATAAAAAAAAATCACGTCACGTATGAATGTTCGGTACAGTATCAAAATTCAAACAGGAGCCAGCGGTCCACGTACCCATACATTGCTTATGTGTGCGTTGCTGCACGTTGGCACGGTCGTTGACGAGCTCTGGACAAGTTCACTCCTGCACGCTAGACAACACAGTGATAATACCAATCTACACACACACACACACACGTGCATGCATGCGTACACGTTGCTCAATATCACACTGGAATGCAAGTGTATAAATATTGTACAGAAAAATATTTACCCAAACTAGGAATAACACGTATATAACAAGTAAATACAGGAAATATCATTGCGTGTTTTCTTTTCGAAATTTATAATTGCTTTACAATTCGAATGTAGAACCAATTCGGTTCTAATTTCTCAATTGAAACTAATAATATTAAAATAGATACTTGATTTTTGTATTAGTATTTATTTAGAATATATATTCGTGTTATAAAAGTGCACAATATAATTATAGTATTAGTGTTTTTTATTACAGTCAATGTAAATAGTTGGATAAATAATAACTTTATATTCAGTTCATGTTATTTACAAGATTTATTTTTATTAAATTCAATTTCAATGAACCTAAAGATCAAGGTATAGAAAATACGTGAATCAAATAGCGTATACAAGCAATAAAAATCGATATTTGTCTCTGCAATTGCTTTATAAAGAAGAATAATGTACATAAAATCTCGCAACGCACAAAAACAAATAAAATGTTCAACTTCTTCAATATTACAAGTACATAAGTATAGAAAATTTTGTGATACAAATACTTCATGGGCTTTCAACTACTGATACGAACACGAAATATTATTTACTTATTACGATAACAAAACATTCGATAAATTTCTATAAATACTAACATCGATAATTTACCAACAGCCATTATTCCACACGATTTACTATAATTAAACTAGCACCTAATTATCTGTTGGTCATTTGTTAATATTAACAACTTGTGCAGTCATTTCAAACTTGATTCTTCATACCTGTCCGTCTAGTCGCGCTAGTCTGTGATTTAAACATTATTTATTTTTCTGACGCCTTCTCATCCATCTTAGAATCACGCAAGCGTGCAATGCAGACACCTAACAACAATTAATACTCATTCTTCTTTCATCTATTTATCATAGTACACCATCCACTATTAATTATTGTTATTTTAAATAATTGAAAATTGCAAATAAAATTTAATTACCCACCTCGATGTGCAAGAATGTGCTTTCTAGATTTTTCAGAATCCGTTAAAATTTTTGTTTGCATTTCGAGAATACTTACATTTTTATAGGTTTTAGTTCTAGTAGAACACAAACAAACACAGGTTTATTTATAGAACGCGATATATGAAAGTGTTGTGTCACATGCAATCGTTATCAGAACGTACGTTTGTAGTAGTAGTATCAAATTTCACTTGCATGGTTATCAATTTCGATTTAATTGACGGCGTGATCATGTGTCAATATGTGCGTAAGTCACTAACAGTACATTTTGTTTATTTTCACATCAAAACAATTTGAGATTACAAGTAACATGTAAGCCAAAGTTACAAAATAAATACTAATATAATATACGATTAAATGAGTATAAAATCATTTCATTGGTATTTGATTTGCTTTGATTACAGTTCAACCATATGCAAACATATAAGTGAAATATCAGAGTTAGATGCTGACAAATCTGATCACATTAATATTGCTCCTTATCGTATATTAAAACATACATGTAGGTATGTTTATGGGGATAGATGTGCGGCTGGTCACGTGTGCATGCTGGACTCTCGGGGCCAGTATGTCGCCGGCCGCTGACGTATGCGAAGGTCAACTGTACAGGATCACCTCACCAGCTTACGCAGGTTTATTACAGCACCACCATCAGAATTCGGCATAAGTCATACATACACTCTTCAACAATAAATACCTTCACTATGCTCCTTAGAAACAATACATATAATGTCAATAATGAAGGCAAACGAATTGACATTTTTTTTCTCTACACTTGTATTAGTGTTAAGTTAACAATTCGGAATAAAAAGAAGTGATTCCATGAGAATTCGACGCTATGTGTTGCATTTAACAGTTTTACCTGCACATACGTATATAAATGCTGGACGGAAATTCGGAACCGGTGTGCTGATCGTAGAATGGTGCCGAGATGGGCATATCAGATACGCACATATACATACATAAACAGCGGTATGCCTATGTAATACTGTCTTAATATAAGCACACACACACACTCACACAGAGATGCACGCGTGCGCCTATAGAACTGTATATGCATAACATACATACAGACGACGATGAATTCCATAATGAATCTGGCTACTTATCGCGCTAACGATCATTGCGGATCTCTGACATGAAAGACAATGAATGATCAACCGATCATAAAAACAACAACTTGATTTGTTTAGATGAAAGCACACATGATATATGATTCATACTTTGAGAAAATCGTATAATTACGAAACAAAAAATAAGAACAAATTTTATTTTAGCACAAATGCATTACCGTACCCTGTTTTTATAATAAACTGAAATTGCTAATCATGTTTTCCAAGCTACATGAAGATTCATACAATTTCTCAAGACAATTATAAGGTTGAATAAATTCATATACATTTTGCGAAATAAATATATAAAAAATAATTGCAAGCAACGTAATTTACTTGAAAATTTCATCATCTGAATTGAAGGAAAGATCTTAATTTATTTTTATTGAAATGAATATAATAAAAAGAAAAGAATTTAAAATCACAGGAATGAAATAAATTAGAAAAAAAGAGATACTTTCAAAAGAATTGTAGATATAATTGAAAGAATTTAGCTTCGTAAAATATATGAATAGGTCTATTATGCTCAAACATAAGGTATTTATTTTTCCTTGGAAGATGTTTATAAAAATTGTCCAAAATGTCATTGGCATAACAGAGATATTAATTTTAAAAATACTATATGTTAGTTGCTAAGGAATACATAATAGTAGAATCAGTGAATATAGTAGCATGTATGCAGTGTGAGTCTTATAAGATACAATTACTACTCGATTACGACATACGTCCACGGATATCACTAGTGCATATGCACAGACCACAAGCATTATTATGTACATGTGCATTTGCATGTACGCTCAGGTTAGACGCGCGGTCGGTTGCTTGCCTGAGGATTGAATTTCAATACACTGATGCTAGTGAATGTTGTACAATGTGATCATCTTACGTACCCACAGGAGCAACATAATTGTAAACCAGCAAACTTTATTATTATAAGTAATGTAAAACATTCTGCTCTTGTTCATTTTCAAATTAAACATTATCGCCGTTCATGCAAGCAACACTAACATACATGTTCATACAGTGGCGTCTCTTCGAAATTTTACCTACTATCCTAAATATATTAAAGTGAAATAATAAAATAAACATTGTTATTTATAAAAAAAAAGCAATCTATATTCCTGTAAATATTGATATCATATTAGAATTCCTCTAGTGAATTATACTAGAAGTCTTATTTCAAACTACTATAAACTATAAAACTACCCTCAAAGTTCAAAGTAGAACTAAAATCAACACGATAAAACGGAATTAGTTTATATTAGTGGTATCAATGAATGCTGAAATCACTAACATACGAATGTTTAACATTCCTTTCGCTATCTGAATCACGATGTCTGTTGATATTCATCGTCTGTACCTTACATTGCTGTACGTGTGTGTGTGTATACTATATAGTCGAGCATTTAGACTAGTCGCTTGAGCCCGCTGTGCACATCAACGTTCGATCGCATTGATTGATTGTACAAGGCATCTGTGGATCACGTTTTACAGAACCGCTTCCACTTCGTATTTATAAATGCACTTTTACAAATTGCACGCAAGCAACGCTAATACATCATTTACAAGATGCATTAAAAGATATATGCACTCTCGTTTTTATTTTTTATTTTCAGCGATTTCATATTTCAATCCGAGGCTAGTGAGTGCGCATGCGCACACCGAGCCGACTGCACTCTGGTTGCTTGTCAGCACGGGTGGGTTAGTTGCATTAACATTAAACCATCGGGCTGTGAAATGTGCTTGAGATGTTCACGTATGCTTTTAAATTGAAACGAACACAGATTCTAGATAAAGGATTAACCTTTTATGTATGTGAGGATTTTATCCTGAAATCTCGCTGATAACAATGAAATACTATATCCACTATGCGAAGCATCTATGGAGGGGGAAAATATATGTAATGGAAACTGATGTTGGAAATTTCCTATTTCATACTAGTTTTCGACGCTGAAAAATAGCGAATTAATCATATAAAGTTAATGTTATATCTACAGGATAATTCCATTTAATTAATACTGATTTTGGTCATAAATTAAATGTAATATTTATCTTTATATCTCAACATAACGATATTTGAAAAATACAGTATGTATTCTTATCCAATTTATAAGCTTTTTGATAAAATATATTGACACGACAACATATATTCTTATACTGAATATTTATTCTCAGATATATTATGAGATTAATCGCTAGATAAATTTCATCTGTAAGCCCATTTTCGTCTACTCGCTAGCTTAATTGATGGAAATCTGGGTCCTGTATAAGGCCATAATTTATTAACGCCTTTTTTGAAATTAACCAATGTTTGTTGATAAAACACATCAGCTCCACATCTATAGAAGAAGATATATTTAAAGAACATTTTTGGTGTAAATATTTTTTTTGTAATTTACCGTAACAACTGGAAATCCACGGAGCGAGTTCCTTGTAATGCACAGGTAAGAAAAAATGCACTTAACGCATAGTTAATAATCAATACAACAAACTTTGAACTTAGACCATAAAGCAGGTACTGACCAAATTCAAATTGGGTTAATTTTACCAACATTTGCGGAAACTTGTGTAGTCCTCTCATGATCGCATATTGTAACGTATACCAGAAGTCTAGTACGGCCCATTCTATTATAAATATTGTAAACAGAAACTAAAAGCAGAAAATAAAACAACATATGAATGAATACATCATTTTTGACATTTGATAATTGAATATTGGAAATTATAAATTTGAAAGCGATCCAAATACAATTACCTCTAACATAAACAAACATCCAATGTGGACTTTACAAAATGACATTGGAAAATACGAGAAATCTTTGACGAAAAAATACAAACTAAATGCGAATATAATGCTGGCCAACCATGGTGCTCCATAGCACGGTGTAAAGCCTTGCGTATTTCGAAATACAAATATACCACACGAATTTACTACAACAGCCAGTAATTTTGCTAAAGTATGTGCCATGACGTAGAATTCGTATGCACGGAAATTTTCTTTATATAAAGCAATTGTCTTTGTTTATGTCGATTTGATGTATTTTGTTTTGGAAACAGCACGACCATCTCGACTAAAAGCATACACTGTTATCGAGAAGGTCGTAGAAAATAGTTATTCAAAATCAGTTAAAAAAAAAAAAATTGTGACGTAATCTGATGCAGACGACATGATTGAACACCATACCAATATGGCACTAATACGCGCATAGGTAAATGGTATCGATGGGCATCCGTTGTTTGATTTCGAGAATGAAATTCATAAATTCTGTCGGTCAGCATGGCCATCTGTGTGTCACGATTATTCGGGTGATAAATAATAATCATAGGCGGCGACGGCGGTGATTGTGGAGCCAACAACGAACGGGTATGGACAGGCACAGAGTGACAAACGCAGAGCCATTTTGACGACCGGATACACACCCAGATAACCATGCTAATATCGAGTGCGTGTCCGTATCGCACGCGCGCGGCAAACCATACACCGGAAACTAGACGACACACGTTACAACTGATGATTTTTGGAGTCGTGTCATACCAGTCATGATAGTAGCCTAGCTAGCAGTTAGATATTTCGGCAATGTTTATACGGAAATCAGTAGCTCACTTTTAAGAACGAACCAAAAGTTAGGAATAAATAAATAGTTTAAAAATTACCTAATTCGAAAATAGCCGTAATTTCGTAAAACAATTTCCAAAGACTGTTCTTGTCTAAAATTATAATAAAACTAGATTTTTGAATCGCTAATTAAATAAATATGATTTTTAAATGCGTATTTCCAAAATCTCATAAGCGATTCTTTTCGTAATTCCTATACTGTGTATAAGAAAGTAAAATTCGCACATGTATTGTAATTAATTTGATGAATATGAAGAAAAATCGTGTCCAAATCAATTGTAATTAATGTAAATTACCAGTGGTAAAATAATAAATGTTCACCAGTCATTATCATGATTCAAAATATGACCATGTGTACTTTTATTGTAATTTCATTGAAAATTAATTACGTATTCATGTTTTCGTGCTGAATTAATAGTTCGTTACATAAGAAACGTATGACACTCGGTAATGTACAAATCAAGTAAGTCACTCACTGTACACTGTCAGTACTGTATGTAGACTGTAGTAGACTGTATTAAAGCAAGATAAGAAGTGGTTATGTGAAATGAATACGTAAAATGCTACCCAGATAACAGGAAACCAATGATGATACCGAGTTCTCACGTTCTTAATACACGAGCACAGATTGTTTTTACGTGTCCTAACAGAAATTCTGTATGTAATTTAAGTGTTAAGTACTTGTCTACTTATTTCTGAAATTTATAATGATCAAAGAACATGTTTTTTCCAGGATTTCCTATTCATTCCTATTCATTGTATTCAAAGTTTCTCTTATTGAATTTGAGCTTTATTAGTATATTTTTCATTTACATGTCTAATACTGTATTTATAAATAGCTAATTTCCCTATTAATTAAATATCTCTACGAATATCTTTGATAAAACATAGAGTAACAATATATAAACACATGAAAACAGATTTCTAACCCTTTCATTCAAAATAAATATTAATTTTCCAGATTGATCAATTCAATCATCATGAAAACAAATGTTCGTACCACTATTGCAGGTAAATATTCGTGTCTGCGTAAAATGTACCGAGTTTATACGTATGTGCCGCTTTGTTAATACAGTAGAACGTGCGTATGAAAACCTGACATCATTCTCGTGTACAAAAACGGTAATAACAACGTGAACATTGTAATTTCTTTTCAGAATTTCTGCCCAACAGCAATTCACATACACACCGACACGTACGTACAAGTGCATACACCGGTACGGACACTACATACACAAGCGTAGGTTAATTCAGAATGTGTGTTCTGGTACAAGAATAATTACAATACACGTTCTATTACACTGATATATTTTATGTGTAAGTATGTAAATATATGTACATGGACATTCTACGCAAAACTATGGAACTAAATACTAATAATAGTAAATAACGTTATAATTCACGGATACATATTAAAATTTATATATATATATATATATATATATATATATATATATATATATATATATACTATATTAGTTGATGCTGTATATAATCAATTTTCCCGTTTATATCGAAGAGAACTAAAAAATGGATAAACATAAGAAAATAATACGTTCCGTTATAACAGTAATAATTTCGAGGAAAATTTCACGAAACCTCATCTGACGTGACTTGCCAAAAATTAATGAGAATCATAGAAAAAAAATAACGGTTAATCATAAAAGAAATTAATCACTCTTGTGTCAGGCACATTGAAATACGCGCCACTACAGAATGACGTAGGTAAAATAATCATAGAATGTGCGTGTGAATGTGTATGTGTGTGTTTTTATTGCGACAGTGTGAAATTATAACGCAAACCGATAGATTTGACATTAATCGTCTATTTTTTACAGGATTTTGTATTTAATCACGTAAAATTACCTTTTAATTTAGATCATGGGTGTAATGATTAAATAGAAAAAAATAATTAATTATATACATACATCAATACAGACTTAGATATACAGTTAGATACATTAAATATTGTATTTTTTATATATAATACATCTGATTTCAAGAAATTAGTTGATATTTACTCATACAATCATTCTCCGCGTTAAACTCTCAACTAAGAAACATTTTCATACGTACATATACGTATATTCAATTTGTAATATGCCAGTATTATCTAGATTTACTCAAAAACTTCACGATCAGCATCTACAAAATAAAATTCTCAAGTTATACAGTTGTTGTATTGTTACATAATGGAATAGCTTGTTGAAAGTTCCAACAATGTTGTATTACATACAACAGTACAACAGAAAACAATCATCTACACTCTTAGTCAACGTCAGTCTGGGTAAATCCTTCGTAACAACAAGTGTGTCGCTCTCCTTGCTTGCAATCATTCTTGCCTTACCATTAGGTATAAGTAACGCTCTAATGGAGACAAACGCACGTACATATTGCAAATGTCGTTTACACTATAACAATATATTTGCGAAAATAAAAACCAGCGTCCAGAGCCGACAAGTAAAATAATATTGACACACACATCCACTAACAAACATACGAAAGTACATGTACAGTGCAGTTGTAATGCAATTCTGTTACAGCTCACAGCCAAACGTATAAACGTTACTCCGTACAGCAGCAATAATAAAGTACTGGCTACAACTAGGAAATGTCCACGTGCCAACATTAATGTGCCATAAATCTATCAAGCGAGTGAGTGCTGTTGCACTACCAATACAGTCACAGGCTTATCAATAACGTGTCCAGATTCCTGCTCATACAAATGTTGAAATACAACTGTCTCAAGCCGATTTTGTACACATGAAACTTGTAAATATTTCATACATTGTATTATTCTGAAAATTACATTTCCAAATTATCAACGAATCAATTGTTACCTACCCCGGCCGTGAATGTAAATCAGTATGTATGTATGTCACACCTGAAAACGAGAAATACTATTATTTTCAACATACAAGCAACTTGAAATATGAAACATAAATTGTAGCCAACGGAAGAATTTCTACCATAACATAACATTTTAACGTCAAAGACGGCAAACACAATGGGATGACAACTTTAATTTTAACTGATGGATGACCGTGAAATTTTTAAGTACCAAGTAAGTTAAAATGGTACGAAAATTAATTTACCTCAAGGCCAATTCCACCCTCGTCGGTATGAAACATGCGAAAAATTTGCATGAATATTTTTTTGCTCAATTGAATATGACGGATTTTTAATTAAAATTAAAAGAATAACAACTTTGTAATTGGATTCTTTGTGTTGGAAATGGGCGGTGATTTAATTCAATTAAAAAATCAAGAAGTGCCCAAATTGTTTCTTAATAAAATCTATGTCATTGGGATGAATAGTAAAGACAAATTCATTGAAACACTGTATCAATTCAATGAACAATAAAAAAATTTCTTCTTATTTCAAAGTAAAAACAATCTAGTTCATATAAACATGGACAAAAAATCGTAACGTTCATATTAACTGCTTATAAGAGCAGTTTTTCAAATTTCATTTAAAAAGAGTAAACAAACAAACGCAAACATCAACATAAAAAAAAAATGTAATTTTCAGTTCATTCAGCAGAAAACAAACTCATACATGCGTAATCATATTGATGCTTCATTTCACTTTACTATATAATACAAAGAGGAGAAAAAAAATCATATAAAAAGTGTATTCCATTTCAGTAGCGAGGGAAAACTTTCGGAAGAGCCCAGCGCAAAGATAGAAAAATAATAATAACGTATGAAAAAAACGACCGAAACATTTCACATGGCTGTTGAAACACAGGGTATGTAACGGCTGACGTCAGCAGTAGTTCTTTATACATTTACACATAAATGGCTTCCGGATACCATATCGTATAACTGGATACAGCACCACCACAGCGTACCGGTTCACTAGTGGTGAAGCGACAATTGCATACGCCTACCTTAGACCAAGCATATACTAAACTACTTGTGAACAACCACAAACCTAGCAGTCGGTGGTTAAATACTGGCATATGCGTGTACATGATATTTCACAATCATATCTGTAATAAAAATAGCATTCGTATGAGAATATTTTAGCAAAGTAATGAGTGTAAGACATATTTAGTACTTTATGCAGATGAAAATACCGGGAAATGTATCAAAGTGTTATGCTGGAAATACAAAGTGACATACGTGTATGAAAAACAACAACAAAATCTAATCTCTCCTTTATTTGCAACGTAATAATAATTTTATGAATACAAATTACACATTACAGTTACAACTAAAATTGATATATTAATTTACATGGTCCACTGATTTAAAAAATAGTGTGATAAAATATGTATATGCTATTTCAAGTTTGGATAATTCTTCTCTTGAATCATACATATCTCAAATTTGCATGTCAACATAAGATTTTTGTTGAACTACATAGTATTTAGTAGATTCAATACTATATAGGAATATTTCGTAGAAACTAAATTAAGAATATACGTGCTTATAACAGAAGTTTCTAGATTTTGTTTACAAATGTATACAAAATATAATTACAATCCGCACGTTTTCTTTTGAAATTCACTTGGAAACTAACAAACATCTCCGTAAGTAATCGCAAGTGAATTGAGTGCCAACAAATAACTAGTCAAGCCACATTGGCTACTTTACGCTGCTCAAATCGATAACAAGAACGTAACCATAGCACACAACGTAACGCAACATCCAACCAACCAAGCAAACTGCTGCACACGCACGCACACACACATACAGTGACACGTACAGCTGAGTTACGATACACAGAGTGAGATAACAATATATAGAGTCGTGTAGCGTGTAAGAAAGAGATGCCTATATATTATTATACCGAAGCTGACGTTGCTTGGTAATGAAATCCCAGGCACACTGAACTGAATTACGTTGCAATGGCAGCCGAGTGAAACTAGGACAATATCATCCAGGTTATGTGAAATGGGTGAAAGTGAATCACACCGTTTCTGTCCTGTTCTAACATGCACATACCATAGCCCACTACGGTGTTGTTTATGTTCAACTCTCACTCTTACACGTTTAATCGGGTTACATCATCGAGTTTCCGATTCACTCTCGTGCAATGTTGTGGCTACTGTGAATGGAGAGATGGAGTGTTGTTGTGTTGTCGTGCGCGACCATTGTTAGCATACAACATGACACACTCTATTCATCCGATGATTAGAAGTGTACGACTATAACGAATTTGTGTCAATGTTAGACACTCTCAAGCGATTATGCAGTTAAGCGTTACACTTTGCGCTGTAGAACAGTGTTTCTCAAAGTGTTATTATGCACGTTCGAATCAGGTGTATTAACTAATTCTCCAGCGAATTTTTTTGCAGCATCACTGTATTATCAATAGTGAACTGAATGGTACTAAGTTTTGATCATAATACGAACTTCTTCAAGTGACGGTCAATTATTCTGGATCACTCTGTATATTTAGAAAAACACTGTAATAGAAGATTTACGATTCAGATGTTACTCAGAAACAATAATCAAGTTTTACAGGCACTTAATAATAAAAAGACAGAACTAATACATATTGATAATTGAAAGATAACAAGATTAATGTACTATAACTAAGGACTATTGGAGATCTCCTAGATCAATTGCAGATATCTTCCAATTACTAATAAAATTTAACGTTACCTATAAAACAGAGTATCAAAAATTTATTGCAGAAATAAAAGTAATACCTACAAACGAATTAAGAATAGATTTCGTATAAAGATTTGTCTTTAAATTGGGATGTATAAAAACTATTGGGTCATTTTAGTTTATAACACACTAATTTTGAATGGAATATACTATGTTGAATTTATTAAGCAACCAATGCAGGAATAAAATAAATTCTGATAATCTTACAATGTATTTAATAATACAAGTTAAAGTTAAATAAAATAATATTTTATATATAATCCATAATTATCCATGTTTGGCTCACGTGATAAGGTTATTTAATTTTACACAAGGACATATGCAATACCAATTCTGCATCTATTGAATCAATTTTACACAAACAGACTGACGCATATATGAACATATCGAGTCCGAATCTAGTCGAGGATTGGTTGGTAGGTTTAATTACAAATGCATTGTTATTCCTGCAATAATACGGGGCCGATTGTATGTTGTTGATGTTATTGCCTCGAGGATAATTTAATATAGCCACTACCAGTCCCCAACGCAATTCACCCACACCCAAATGTGTTTATAATACTAGTAGGCCATGACGCAAGAGACATGAAAATCAGATCAAATCGATACACTCATTATTAGAGTGCCGGAATTGAATCTTTCACATGTCTCTATGTAGCAAAACGCAATTTATTTTTAGCCCAAAATGACGCGCAAACATTGACTGATTATTATTCGTAATATGAAATACATTGAGTCATATACATAGGTTTATACGTGTTTGTTACATGTATGGATAATTGTATTTATGCATGCAAGTATGCGCATTCAAATAAAACAGTTCTAATTCGTTAACGATAATGAATATGACGTCAGATGTTGATATGGATAAGAAATGTTTCTTCATGAGAAAAATGTGATGTAAGGTCAGTTTTAAAACGCCAAACAAACATAAATACCTGATCAAGGACACATTGTATTTATGAAAATAAACATATCTTTCGTAGATTATTCGACTCGGGAAATCTAAAGCATATTATGTTACGTCCTGGAACGTTTGTTGATATTAATTCTTGGTACTAATTTTACAGAAATTTTGTATCAAACCGCATCCGGTTATCATGGCCAACTTTTTCTTTTGCATTAGCAGATCGTATGAAACCTAATTTATAAATATCTATTTGATTGTATCTTTGCGTATTAATATAATTATTATTTGCTAAATAATTAGGCATATTCCATGTGATAAATAGAAGTAGCAATAAGTGAATTTAGTCATTTTATTTATTCCAAATGGAAAGCTCTTGGTGTACATTATGTGCTTGTGATATTTATGACTGTATTAATAGCACACTCGATTGGAAGATTAGCGTATATCGGGTAAAATTCACATGCAGAAATATAAATGTCACATACAAATGGAAGTTTAATGTACAATTATATTTATTACATGTGATTCGTGCTTTTATAAAGACTGTATTATACACACATATACAAAATGTTGCACAATCATTCGAATGTTTATGATAAGCGATACAAAAACATATCTTGAATCATTAATTATAGCGAAATATTAATAGCTATTAAATGTAGCCATTTCGTTTCGCTCGATTGACCACTAACATGCAACTTGTCGTTTGTAGATAAAATGATGCTTGCAATACACGCAATTATTTACTACTAGTCTCTACAACAGATTAATACAATTACAAACACACATAAATCTGCAAACATTATTAACGGAGATAATTTTCAATTTAGCATCACTACTGTGATAGTTTAAAACAATTTTATTTATTTCAATACTAAATATATTCTACATATCTGATGATATTTTATACTATTCATTTATAACTCGTATTTTCTCCTCCAGTTTGGTCAATATTCATGAACAATTACAAAGTGTTTAGTTGTTTTTGTTTGTAAGTTGGCGACCCTGACAACCGTCAGAGCCTACTAGATCGCGCGCAAGTACATACAAACCTGAAGAATTATGAACGTAATGGTTATTCATCAAAAACCGGCAGAGATAATATCGTCGAAAAAAAATTCGTACAATGCTGTAAAAAGGAAATGCACATGACTTCGTTATGGCCTGTAATTATAGTGCGTACTAGGACTTCCTCTGCACAACACCATTCGAACACTTACGAACTTATTTGTCAGTTATTATCATCGTGGATTTACATCTGAGCCATACAATGTTGTTATTACCCGATCACTGCTGTTTAAATGTAAACACGAGTGTAGAGAAGTGTTGAATTTTATATTATCAATTTGCATTTAATTTGTTAGTTAGTTGAATGACGATATTTTTATACAGTGCAAGGTCGATCATGTTGATTGTCGGTTTCAGTCGTTTCTTGGTTCTAAATACTGTGCATGTATTAGTTTAAGTGATCACTTATCGTGTATTTAAAGTAAAACTGCAATACCCGTGGAACTGCACTGATTAAGTGATTCGCAAACCGAAACGAACAATTCAATAGTGTTGGTTTAGTTCAAACCAATTTTCTGGACTGGTGTTCGACTCAGTATTGAGTATTGCCGCTTGAATCAAACAGGTCCACGTTATATGACACGTCGGTTATAAAACTTTCAATGCAATCAATTCTTCTAAACCAGACAGCTAGTGTATGTGCTTTTCTGCATGGTTTTCTTAATTGCGTAGATTTCAACGTGAATGTTGATACGTGTTTGTTTAACAAAGGCGTTCTTTCTCTCTCTCTCTCGTAAGGAAGAATTCCATGGAGCTGCTTGTGCAGGTTCGTTGTTACTGATGTTGCATTGTAACGATAATAATGTGCAAGGTATTTTCTGCAAACGTTGTGTGTGTCTGTGTTACTGCTGCTATGTCAGATAACGACAACAGCCCACACATTTATAAAAAGAACGCGCACACACACACACACATGCAACATGCTCGCATACATACATAGATTTTTATGTGAACGCAACAATACATCCCATTCTTATCCGGTTAAGTGAACAATGTAATGATCGCATTTTTATTCACAAACAATAGCAGGCATGACCTACACAAGTTACGTCAATGTTTTTAGAAAGTGCACGCGTATTCTTAAAATAATACTCCCATCAATTGTTACACATACTTGTGTGACCTTGACGTTATACACACACACACACGCACATACACGTCCCCCACCCTTGTTTTATCTGTGCTTGTGTATGCGCATACATATCAATGCAGGTATGCATGTGCCCGCCTAATATGACCATCAAAACCAGCTGACATGATTTATTAAAACGAATTTTCATTCTGCATGGGCGTGTGTCGTCAAAAAAGGAGTGCAGTGATGTTTGTATGCATATATTTTTCTCATGTAACAAAATCTATTTGAAAATAAATTACATATATAATTTACATAAACTCGATTTAAAACTGTATCACTTCTAGACAATTCTCACATACTAAATGTACATGACTAATTGTCATTCTCTTATAAATGGCCCATTAAACAAAGTAAACACAAAGTCACTAATTTTAGAATTAAATGTACTGTCAAAACTTAACGAAAGCTACAGAGCAAAAAATTAAAACAAATATGAAGAAAAAATGTTCAAAACAACACAAACATAATGATTCATGTTTTTTTTTCTATGGCCCTAGCTAGTTAGTTAGTTAGTATAGCTGGTTAATTCCAAGAATTGTACAAAATGAACAATAGTTCATTATGGTACTACATGGTGACGTCACGTATCGTTGTGTAAGTTGCCGTAACACGTCGCTGTTGTCGCTGTTCGAGACAAGCGAGTACGTTGATTGTAATGAAAGTAAATTTTGACAGCATCCATTTATTGAGATTAGACAACAGAAAGTTTTTGCAGCCGACTGTAGTTTTATTTAGTTTTTTTTTTGTGGCACTTTTTTTATTGTCGATTTCGACCACCATCCATAACAACTTTGGATGCATGTGCGAAAATGAACACTGACATCATACACAACATTTCTTTCTTTAATTATGGGTTCTTATTTTTTTATACCGCAATAAATTATTATTCGAATATATATGCGAACTGGTTTGAGACTGGACGAAGACCAAAAATAGCTTTACACAATTACAAACGCGGCAAATGCAGGAAATTATAAAGAAAAACAATGGGAACCGGATGATACAAAATTCAGTATTTTTTAATTTTTATTTCTGCAGAAATAATGAACTAAAGGCACCTTTTTGAAGAAACTTACAACGAATACAATATTTCAAATGAATAATAATGTGCTGCAAATTATCAATAAAATACAGTAAACTTCGCTTATAACGAACCCGCTTATAACGAATTTTCGGTTATAACGAACTAATCTATAAGGTACGAACTAAAGTATCATTAAACGTGTGTTATTTTTTTCGCAAATAACGAACCCGTTTATAACGAACTTTCAGGTATAACGAACCTTAATTTTTATTATAATCGCAAAAGTTTTCGGTTATAACGAACTTAAAACGGTATTTTACCAAATAATCAGGGGATTCTTCGAAATCTTTAAATGTAGGGTCATCGTAACAGTTCTTGCGGTACTTGTGTATTTGTGATTAATTGTATGAAAAAAAAATTATCGGACCTTCCCGCGATTGGAGCGGCCCATGTAGAAATTTCAGCATGCCCCACATGGCCTGTCCGCCCCTGTTCACTGTATTTAATGTGTTAAAGAAGTACAATTATGAGTTACGCAATTTTGAAGAAAACACGTAAAACTCTTACTTTAAATAAATAAAAATCATATAAAATAATAACAAATATAAACAAAAGTAAAATAAACGATTTTTTTAAATAAGATTCATAAAAACTATTGTTAGTGTACATACATATGTATATGTATTACAAACCAATATCTAACTCAATTTTGAACAAATCTGGATTTGTCTAGTTTTGCAAAAGAGTTCTTCATATTATATATCTATTTGAAACATGTACCTATGCATTAACAAAAATAATGAATTTTTTATGTTTATCGTTTACTACGAACTTCGCTTATAGCGAACTATTTTCGTCGGTCCCTTGAGGTTCGTTATAAGCGAAGTTTACTGTATATTTTAATAATATGTACGATATATCGCCAATGTAATTCCGTTTTTCAATTCTCCCGGTGGAAATTTCAATCGACCACAAAGATATACAGACTGTTATTTATGTACCATAAATAATCCAGATGTGAGCACATCTCTATATAGCAGTCATAAACTATACTAAGTACCGTAATAAAAAATTCCGCCACACTGAAACACATCACGCGCCATATTCTGCAACCCGCCCGGCACTCCAGTGTATCGTGATGCAGTAGCGTATGACCGGTTGCCTGGATACAGGACAATAGTTCCATTTACAGAGATTATAATGACCAGTGGGATATATATACAATATTCCCGTACATATCTAGTTAGTATTGCATGCGTTTCGTCACGTTTCCATGTTTGACACAAATATTTACGGTTGCGTCCAACAATAGCACGAAACTAGGCCACCTGCGATAATGTTAAAATTTATTCTAATGACATTCAAAACTAGGATAGAGTAATGCGCACACGTATATACGCAGGATAAGAACTGGCCTGTTCAGCGACACGATAAGATAAGTTTATAATTAGGGGTAATAGTTTAGAGGTCAACAAAAACTGGCATATTAAAACAAACATAAAATGTAAAACGGAAATAAAATATAAAAGAATTCAAACATTTACAATTTATTATGCAATATTGCAATATATGTACTTCAATATAATAAATTGATATACTTTTAACAAAAATTCTGAATAAAACAAACCGAAAAAAAAATAAAACTGTTTCATTTGATATATGATTAAATTTGCTTCTAGCAGTACAATATGACATGTTAGTATATCATAATACAAGTGTATATGTAACTATATAATTTGTCTTGTAACATTGAATATTATTTATAAATATAAAATATTTATACTATAAATCATAACACTTCAACATATGTTTTTCTCGTTCGTGTATATATAAATACACGTTTCAATTTTTTGCACATAATAGAATAAATTTATTATTTACTGTTTTGCCTGGGGGGTAATTCATATAAAAGATGAAAAAAATAACACCTACGCCCATGTACCTTTCACAAAGGATACTCCAGCAGAATGTATGCGAGTTCATCCCAGTAGTTCGAATTCGTAATGATATAACATTTTCAAAGCTACTTAGTGCTTTTGATATGGTTTCAATATTAAATTATACAAATATTAGTTTAAAACTAACATTTGAACCAGTAGATATTTAATAATCAGGGTGATCCTTTGTCCCACAGCACTTTTTGCCCATAAAATCTACCAAGCAATATGCCTAATTCAATTATAATCACTAGTAATGTACCTGCATAATGCATAGCGTGACTTATCTGAATAATATACATAATACACTAACACATACACATGTGTGCAATGTGTGTTTGTATCCGAAGGGGAATATACATATTACTTAATTAGTTATTGTTTCAACTGTAAGAAACCAAGAATAACAGCACAAAGGCAACGAAACTAATCATTTATCACTTGACTTTCACATTTCAAACTTAGCGCACGTAACAATTTAAGTTTTAATTTAAAACATTTTTATTATATAACATAAAACGACTGAAAATTTGGTGATCAAATTTGTTTTAATCGGAAATAATAATCACTTAAACATTGTGTTTTCGTTATAGGTTATTAATTTTGAAATGTGTTAGGAATGAAAGTGTGAATTTATGGCATATTAAAGATCGTACTAAAATTCTATGTCAATGATTCGTAAGAAGTGAAGTAGAGACAGAAAGAGAGAGAGAGAGAAAGAGAAAGAAAGAGAAAGAAAGAGAGGGAGAGTATGAGAGATACCCACACGTGCTATCTTCAATGTTGTACAATTGAAATGCCAAACACATCGATGTTTGCAAATCACACTTGCACGCGCGGTCACAACGTATGCGAAGTGCGTTACCGGACGCCTACAGTACGTTAAATTGCAAACACATACATGTATGTTTACGCTTTATTTAACATGTCATTAACAATAAATTAACATAGTTTTTCATAGGACACAGTGGTCTTTCAATTGAATTCTAATAGATACAAATTTGTCTATGAAGTAGTGACATTACAATGATGATAATTCCATGATATCATTGTTTTAAATCCGAGAACACCAACATCGCATGCTATATTTTTCCTACAACATGATGAATTCTGTGGTGAAACGATCGGTAAGCTGTAGCGAAGTCAAAATTCTATTCCAATGTAAAGTTCTAGCCAATAAATATCTGAATAGTACGTTGAAACTTCGCAACACTGAAGACACAGCTCAACTTCGTATTCACATTCTGGAATTCACTACGTTTGCCAGAGAATTTAAATGTGTATCAATCAGATTTTAACAGATTTCTACAGTTACGGAACTCGTCGAATTCCAAACATAAAGAATTTGTACCGTTAGCAAAATAAAATAGCTGAGTGTAAGATAGATCAATGAAAATGCTAATATATAGCAACATTCATAATATTCGTGATCAGAATTCTGTAATCTACAACATATTTTCCGTTAATATATCATACAATTAATTGCAGAGTAAAATATCTGAGTTCTATTGAAGTATTTGTACGTCATTATATCCTGTAGGTGGAGATTGAATGTTCTGGAAATATCTCGCGAAATATCGATGTTATTACTGATAAATAAATATCTGTAATGGCATACGTCTGTATGCTGCATATTCCAATACCCAGCTTTTGTGCAAAACTGTTGCGTATTCAGCAAACATATGATGATAGAAATCTCTACGGACAACAGGAGATTTTTCGTTGGAAATCATGAATATTACAAATAACCATTCGCTCGAAACCAATGCCTGCCACTGACGGATCTCTTTGTATATCGCCGACAAATCTATTGTGTGATTTATTGTATGGTACTGATGTCGAAGCATAGATTTGCGTACATATTTGAAAACAGATTATTCAGTTTATGACGTATTTTTTTTGTTAGTTGATTGCTTGATTTCCATAGTGTCGTAAGCGGCTTATTTATATAGATTTTTTTTTATTAACATAGTATCTCTTTTATATACATATTTGTTTGCATTTTCAGGGAAATGATGTATAAAATATTATTGGAAAATATACGGAGAAAAATAAGTACAGTTTTAATCTGAAATAAAATATTAAATCATTTATCGGCATGGAACTTTCTGCAATATTCATTGTCTCAAAAAAAAATAATTAGTGTCTCCCTTATGCTAATGCTACGTCATTAATTGAAACTCAGCATAGAGTGTAATATATCCTACGTAATGTTGTTAATGTGACGTTAATTTTAAAATACGACGTTTGGGTGAAAACCGCAACTACAAAAATAAATTTTAATAAAACGGCCGTTAGAATTGAAAAATACGTGGTCCGAGTTAATTTATCGGTAGAATTTATGAGGGGTCCGACCAAACTTCGCGTCGGTTTTAGTTTGGCAGAACTTACTCGGCTTTAACCTTAGCCTGAAATATATTTCTAGAGACCGCATTTTGAAATCATACACGCCCGCATACCATACACTCATACACATACGTATATGTACATACATACAGCGTAATTTACATATAAACTAGCAAAAGTAAAAGTTCAATAATGACACAGCACATCGGAGAGAAAAGTGAAACTATAAGTATTGTTTCACTTGCATTCACTGCCATTCCGTGTCAGAACATGTAAATAAATAATAGAATTTCAATATTACACAATGTGCGTCACAAATAATTTGGCATAGTTAGAAAAAACGAAAATTTAAAAAATAAAATATCATCCGTGAGATTGGTTTTCGGAAGCGTCAGTCGTTTTGAATGTGAGGAAGGGGAAAGTGAACCAGGCAATTCATTATGTACGGATGCGTATGTGTGCGTGTGTGTGTGTGTTCATGCATGTACATATGTGAACATGGCCAGCCACGATCGCGAGTCTCACACACATAAGCACGATCAGTGGGTCAGTAGGCCAAGAGTAAGTGGCACTATCAGTGTAAAGCGGACACTACTAGCCGTAGTGCATGTACCGCACAATATACGCAGTGTAATCTATTGCACTATACTCGTTCAATAATATTAATTCTACAGTAAGAACACGAACAGACATGATTAATATTTGTTTTGCGGTTACGCCAGCAAGCAAACAATATAAATAACTGTAGTTACATATGTACAATTCATAGCAATTATATTACGGTACTGTAAAACCCATAATCTCTAGACACTTTTCTGTCAGTAGTTCTTATTATTGACGCAATTTAATTTGTACATTTAATGTATCACGAAATCCTAGTAGATTGACATTTTATATCGTCATTTTGAAAGCCAAACGATTGCCATTTGTAGTAAAAGAATACTAAGTGCTACTGTGGTACCGTCGGTCGTGTAACAGATGTTATAGTTTATATTCTATCATGACTGCGCCTGTAATATTATTCACTCTGCCAACGCCAACTGTAATTGACATCAAGGTTTTGTCATTAACAGATTTACGAGCTCGTAAATTAGCCACAAGCGTAAAGTAAATTTTATATCCATTGCAGGTTAATTAATTATGAAATACTTATCTAATTAGTATTTACCTTACGTGTACGTCTTTATAAATAAACATATGTTCATATTGTTCCTATATTTTCTGTCGTATTCTGATGTTATTATTCAAATAAAATTACTATTGCAACACAGAAAGGAATTTTTAATTTTCATTTAAAATGAGAATATCAACTTGTTACAAATAATTAGACAGTATCTAAATATCAATAAACATTGTTAATATTGAGTGTGATTTGTGAAATTACACTTCTTTGTTACTTTGTATTTTATAGCTTTGAAACATTTTCAGAACATCGTATAATTTCTAATAAAGCTTTTTTTGTCTTTTTGTATCGCTTTATATAAGTTCGTTAATTCGCTGGCCAGATGCCATGCCCAGTTCGGCGAAACATTTTATGATAATGAACTGTCTTTCCAAAAAATATATCTAGCTGATATTTGTTTTGATTTTGTATTACTATTTTAATTAAGAAATATGCGTTGGCACATGTCACAATATTTAAATCAGAGTTTCCAAACCAATTTCATATTAAGATTTACAGAAAAAAAATTGTATAGACAATAAGACAAGTTGAAAATAGCAGATGTGTGTTGTTAATCTTTTTTAAAAATACTCTATCATTAGTTTAAAGCTATGCAATTAGATTTCATTTGAAATTGCCGAAAATATTTGCACCTAAATTACTGGTTAAAACCGATTGACGCACGCCATTCGAATGGAACTTTCAACACGAACAAGTCTAGTCACCAGCACCGCGAACCCGAACAGACACCTGGTCGAACTTTGTGGTTAACCGCTAATTACCGCATTCGCTCACAGTATTACCGTTCGCCATTAAATACCTTATAGATTTCCCGAATTGCACGTTATGTTAATGGCAGCGTGCTGTCTGCATATACAACGGATAAAACGAGGAAAAAAAATGTAGAGAAAGGAGATGGAATAGGTGGACTTTGTTAGTTTCAAATATAATAGTTCATATGCACATCAATTATGCGTAGCGTCTGTGCAGATTATAGTTACGAGGCAACTACACCAGAGCTATGTTTCACCTTGGTATTCGCGGAGAACGGTATGTGAAATACACAGAAACATAGTATAAGTTAAGATTTATTGGACACGTATTCGTATCAGATAGTTTTATTTGTTTATAACAAGTACTGTAATACGAAATGAAGTTACAGATATTTCTCAAATACGACACTAATTTACATTAGTGGCAAATGATCTATACTCGACGTAATACTATTTATAATCTCATTATTATGTTCAGCGCGACTTGTATCTAATTTCGGAACAATTTCTATCGACCGTGGCATCTATAGAATAATAGTTTGAAGACATAGTAAATCAATTATTGTATGCAATTACTAGTAAAAGCATACATTGTTAGTATGGTAGATTTTTGAAGGGTAGGATACTGTATTGTAAAGTTACTAAATGTACAGTTTTATTAGTAAGTATATACATTTACTACTACTGTAGCACATGCAATATACCGTACGTTTGAACTGGTTTATTTGACGTATAAACGAGTCATATTTAGTACGACCGAGATATTCTACATAACACAGTTGAACTTGGTTAACTAATGCGTAATAAAAAACCTGTACTTATTCGCAGAATAGGTATATTTACCAGGTGGAAAAGCAAATACTTCGGTATATAATTATCAGTCATAAATTTTATATTGTACACGGCATTATTATAACGTCTCTATATATGTATGCTATGCGACTAGTATATTGCTAGACGTACGTATGTGTCAAACATGAGTGAACGTAGGTGTGTACTAATGACGTCATATCCTGACTATTAGAACAATCGACATAGAGGAACACAAAGGCAAAGGAAGACACACATACACACACTTATCTACAATTAGAAAAACATACAATAAAAATACATGCATGCAAATCTTAACTGATAGATAATTACGGAATATAATTGTAAATATTTCATTTTGTTTACAATATCTTCAAATAAATAACAGAACTGGGACGAGAAAATAGAATAGTTGTATTCACACGATATTAATTTTAATGTCAATCTGAAAATAGCTATGTTCGGCTTTGAAGTAGTTTTAAATGTTATATTGTAATAAACATAAACTACAGAATGAGAGTTAGTGTAAATCAGATCAACACTAGACTCTGCTCGTACATATTATGCTGGTTGGTTTACTTGCACTTATACGAGTTAGACGGACCGTGTTGAATGGCAAGATCTTGATGCTGTATTGTAGCTTGTTCGTCTATTTCACGCAATGTAGAGGTAATAAATCAAAATAAACATCGCCGAGTGTGAGGCTGTAAATTTTATAGTTTGCGTCTTGCAACTTTACATACGTACGATAACATATCTTACCATGCTCATTCACATACAGTACATACTACTTGGTATCGCTACATAACACACAGCATACCAACGGGTACGCGAGAAGACAGTCACGATATGGTTGTCACTTAATAGTCTTACATACCTGTCACAATGTACAATTACATACTTATTCCGCGTAATATAAGCAATGCATAGTAGTGAGAGACTACTACACTATGATTTTAACTATACCACATATTACAACAAATATTTTATATACGTATGCCATTGCAGACAATTACTAGTAAATGTATGTCAGTTTATTTGAAGTTTTTACTCCAACATATACATACCAGCATAGCATAATCGGTACAAAAAAATCATTAATGATTACATTTGTGTATTAGCAATGACGTGAACGTTGAAATAAATTCGGATCTATAGGTCTTCGATCATATATTACAGATGTGAAGACACAAATTGAAAAAGGTATTATAAGTGTGAATACAATAACTGAATTCAAGACAATATAAAAAATTGTATTATACGTAGTATATTTACTGTTAACAATAGATTTATATTCTTCACCTAGATACACACTGTTGAATTTAATTCTAGAACTAGAACACCTAAATACCTCACCGATAAAAAAAATCTAATAGGCAATAAACCTCGAATCACATATTGAAAATATTCCATAAATCAGTAAACACAATGGAATTATTGTTTGTTTCATTTCGCGATCATATCGACTTTTATTTCATCTGGTTTGGTCGTAAATGTAAAACCAAAACAAATAAAATTCGCGTACTGCGGATATACCTGTATGTGTGTGTGTGTGTGTGTATGAACGTTAGTGTATAGGTAACACATAGCATAGAAGATCTATTGGTCATGGTATGATGTATAATAATATACGATACAAGTACGCCCATACTTCGACATGGGGCCCCTCCTATATTGAATAACACGGTGATATATCGACGATTCGTGAATAGTTGCCGTAGTATTAAATTGGCTATTAGGAATCGTGTAATGTGCCCGTGTGCGTGTAACTCGCGGCCATCCCGCTAGGTGGCAGCTGCGGCGTCGAACATGGTTCCTCCATCAAGCGGTGTCGCCATCTGTCGACGTACAAGCGAACCAGCCGCTTCAGGGGTGGTTTCTAGATAGTCTGTCCTTCACTGTATTACACACATGCATATATATATATATATATATATATATATATATATATATATATGCGTATAGGTTTAAGTGTGTATGTATGTGTGCCCCTGCGACCACTAAGTGAAGTAAAGTGCGTACGCGTGTGGACATACACTACTTGGGGAATCGAGCACTTCTGATCTGATTATTCGGATACTGTGTTACCAGAATTTAGGGAATTAATTGTAAATGGAACTGTAATAGCGTTCAATGTGTACATACCTACTTTGTGACACAGCACTACCAACACTGAACAATGACTTTATACTATACAAGAGAACTAGTTCTATAGAAGAGGCAAATTGTAATGTCTGCAAGAATCCTTTCATCCTACAAATACAATTGTCTGGAATTTAGCACGCAATTTAAAATAATTAAATAGTACTTTAAATATTTACAAAACGAAAATCAATTTCACACAATTTTCAAGAGCATGCAGTAAAATAAAAATAATAACAAATGGCAGAGAAAAAAACATATTGAGCAATAAATGTATTATCTACATTTTAAATAGTGACAAACAGGGCAAAATATTGCTTTATTATTGGCCTGTAACGATGATCTGAATGGTGGAAATACAGAACGAGCACATAAGAAAAGAAAAACGAAATAACGAAGATCATTTTCAGTTATTTTCCGCTAGCTCGGGCAAACGGTAACGGCTGTTATATTTTGTAGTGGTGTGATACGATAGGTATTTTGTCGTACATACGCAATATTGGCAGTTGAAAGCCTTACAAGCAACTCAATAACTGAGTTTTTGTATGCGAACATGATATTTCCAATTTGTAAACATTACTGTGGCATCTCTTTTCAATAACTTCGATTTCTCTCTGTAAACTCTATATGTGAGTGGCGGTGTACTTGAAATTTACTTGTGCACTTCAAAGATTTCATATTTGGAGTTGTGAACCATTTGGGTGCGTTTTCCAATAAACTGAACGTATACGGAAATTGGTTACGTTATTTTTATCAATTATTTGCTAGGAACTGCGTCATATATCATTTAAACAATCTTAGTATATTCACTTTCATCGTGAATAACTACTACAGCAAACTAAATCTATACATTAATAAAATGTTTACCAGACTTGGAGTTTCATAAACTAGAAATACGTATAATTCGCTACAGACTCAACTAACTATAAAATACAGTTCTTGTTTGATATTTTATGTTAGTTGCTAAACATCGATAGTAGTATGTATTTAGCATATTATCTAGCTGCAAGCTTCGACTTGGCCATCTCTTATCCGTGGGGGAGGTAACTGGATATGCATGTATACACATGTATCATCATTATAAATTATCATACGCACGTACACGCCTCACTAGTATCGATCGAGCGTGTCCTCCTCGGGCTGCCGACAAGGAAACATGGACGTGATCGATATTGTAATTAATATTAACCGACGGAGGACCATTGGTCGTTACAAAGTAACAAACAGCGGAGACCAGTTGCGAAATGGACTCGTCCAATCTAATCCGACTAACCTACCTACCTATAGTATAGCCAGTGGATGTGTTATGTCATGCGTGTGAACACTAGATGTGTAAGTCACGGTTCTCCGTTTCCTGTTGCCAGATTTAGCGGTTTCGTATAAAGGAATGATGCATAGACTACTAGATCTTTCGCAGAGATTACGATATGGACAAGTAATGAATGGTTCTGCCTAGTCATTGTGCAGATGTACGTATGTAAAAAAATCTTACAACGAATAATTACACTACGAGTTTTAAATATAGTAGAAAATACAAATTTTCTACGGATATGTAAATTATTAATTCATTGTTGTTATATTCGATAAAAACGAAAAAAACTTTTACTAGTACGATAATCATATTGCTCATTTCAAATTTTCTACAATTATTTTGTATACCTTAAACTAAATTGGCACTTTAATTAAAATTTCTAATTTCAAGAACGATTTACCAGAAGATTGTGTGTAATACACGATGGCACTTGATGAACATTTTCATTCTACTGAATTACGAACAAAAACTCAGCGATGTTCAGCCGGCTGAAACGAAAGTGAATAATTACCGACAAGGGTACCGTTTTACAAACAGATTCGCGCTAGCGTCGAATAGTGAACACAATGTACGAATAACAAAACGTCTTCAAACTAGTTCGCATTAAGACATTTCTATCTGTGCAAAGTTGGCATACTTATACAAGAGTTTCATTAGCTGGTTGGTATATTATTCAACTGTTACGTGACTGGATGGTAGGTATATATAAAATTTGCAAATTGACAACGTCACCAATTTGTACATGCTGGGCACGACAGTGTACGATGATGACATCAGGGTAATCGGCGGTTGGTTGAACAAGCTCAGGAACACAGCACATCTGTTGCTAACCGTAAACAAGATGACAAATATTTCGACACTTACGAACAGCCAGTTCTGAGTTTTCCCTTGACAACAAGTAATATTAAAGGGCGAAAATATCTCACAGACTGAGAGATATATACAGTGATGTAAATATTAAATTCCTTGACAGCAGATATTAAAACAATTAAACATACAATAAAAATCGTCCAACATATACATAGTTTTATTCTCATATGTTCAACATCGGCAACAACAAAACGCATATCACACAAGTAAACTATAAAAAAAAAATGGTAACACATTAAACATTTATTGCATGTTAGGTTTGATAAAATAACTAATTACCATAAAGCAATATACAAACAATTCTCCTGAAACAAAGGCGTTCAATAACTTTATCCGACCATTAGAGTTTATTTGCAAAATAAAATGAATTAACACAAAAAAGTGCAGAATGCAGTATGATTCAGCAAAGTGTAAAAGTACATGATACAATTATTCAGGATAATAAATGTTTCAAAGGAAACTTGCAAAGAAAATCTCAAGAATACTGTTCATAATTCACTTCGAGTAGACGCAAAAAAGTAAAAAGAATTTTATATATAAATATTCTATCAAAGTATACTGAATACAAACAAAAAGAACACAAATAAATACTTCGTCACGCGAATATGAAAATAAAACAGTATTTTTTAAAAACGATACTTATTCACGGCAGTACGTATTGTGAAGTACGGGATTTTGTGCTAAACATCGGTAACATAATGTCTCAGTAAACGTTATATACCGCTTTTATAGAACGGTTGCAGCTGATTGAACCAGGGTCAGGCCGCAATCAGCTGTGCGGTGCTAGTTAAGCGTGGCGGTATGGTAACGTTTAACCGGGTTTAGACAGGAGTCTATGAATTGGCGGTCATGTGATCCACGCCATGCTTTTGGAAGACACCGAACATCACATGAATATTAACGATGTATTTAGTGTGTGGTTTTGGCACGAGTACATTCTTCATTGATTTTCACTGGAAGGGTTTCAGATGGGTTCTAGAGTTAAGGGCACGATAAATTCTTGTCTAGTTTAGATAGCACGAGTAATCTGAGCAGGGTTACAATGTAATAGAATCGTGTAGTATTGAAAGGAAAGAGAACATGTTTCACAACTATAGATTAAAGTCTAATAAATATGCCGAGGAAATCTAATACGGCTATTTTGAATATTAGCAAAGGGTTTCATACAAAGAAAAGCTATGCAAATACGAATATTTTTAAAATAAAATATATTTATATGCACACTCTGTGAAATTATACAATAATTATTACAAATGTGAATATACTTATCCAAATAATATAACGAAAATAATGAATTCAAGGTTTTGACATAAATCCATGTTCTTTTCGTGCTTTGTAATTCTAATTCACTAAATTTAGCAACAGTTCCAGAGAGGCACTAATCAGTTGTGGTTATAAGCAAAAGTTTGCAAACATTTCACACTGAATTTGCAAAATTCCTTCACGGTGGAGTTCCCATGACGATTCGACGATAAAAGGAATAAAATAAATTATTTAAACGCAAATCTAACGTAACGTAAAACAATAAAAAGACACACGCTATATGTGCATTTCTTTATTGCTGAGTTTAAGATAACACTTCTTTTTTACTACGGAGATATAACCCACTGAGTTATATTATTAATGCTAAACAAAAGCAGCAGAATAATTTGTATCAAACGTTAATCGTTTCTACATAATTCTACGACCATAACATTTCCAACTGAAAAAAATATCGTCTAAAAATATAGATATTGTTATATATTAAACAATAAGCAAGCAATTATACAGAAAATATTATTATTAAATGACTTTACATTCAAACTTGCAAAAAATTCGACTTTCTAGATAAGTTTGGTACATATTGGTTGTTAGTAATTTAAAAATTGAATTCTTGGAAAGTTAATCTATCACGGTTTTTTTTTTCGATAGCGTTAATTTTCGCATTGACATTTCATAATAACATTAAACAAAGTTGGAACAAATAATTTTGTAGAAACAATTATTTCGCATGGTTGGCTGTGGAAACGAGGATGATGAAATATCAATACCATGTGATTTCAGGGTCGAAAAACCAGACAATACAGGATGCCGTTAACAAATTTAATTCGTTGGTGGATTAGTAGGAAGTTTTGGAAAGGTCATCATATATTCTGATTTATATGATTTGATTTGCTTTGTCTATTGTACCTGGAATTTATCTTATGTGACGCGGTTCCCAAACTGCATTCAAACATAAATACATAGTAATAATGTATATTATACATTTTTTAATTGTTAAAAATTTTCCCTGTATATTGAAAAATAAATACATTCTCACATATCAATCATGTTTGGTAACATTTGGTATACAATTGCACTTCCATATGTGTTTCAAATGATTAATTTTTATTTTGTTGAAATACGACACTATGTACAGTTATTTTAAATTCACATTTGTGCTGATCTTGAAATTTAAATTAAGTATTTATCGTAAACATTTTTGCTGTTAAAAAAATAAATGTAAATAATAAACAACAACAAATCCGTACCACATAAATCGCTATTGAACGTCGTAAAAAATGTAAGGGCAGGGTCAGTATACACCAAAATTATAGTATGCGTGACATACACCTCGTCGCTAGAATTTCACAGATCCGGTTCCAGGAACATTTGACGTGCACACATAAAAAAACCGTTTCGATTGTAATACGTTCCATGAAACACCGCCTACCTTGATTATGTATGCATGTATGTACGCTATCTTACACTGTCATCAAACAATCTGGCAATTAACGCTGCCATATGATTTACAGTTTCACAGATATATAATTAAATATTTCATTGAGACGTAGTTGTGGTAAAAAAAAACAAACGAAATTAGATATTCTTTGTATTGTTTTAAATAGAATTAGATAGTAGCTACTCAGAAACCGTATGAGGTATAATATATGCATTTTAATTATGTTGAGAATACAGCTTGTATTTATTATTACTATCTCTTTACTATTTTGTAGAATAATACACAATTTAAAGAAGTATATAGGTATGTAATATTTAAATTATTATTTTAGATAATCGTATCTATATTGAAATATTACGAAATTCTTACCAAATATTTTCTCTTTAATAAGAGAAGCATGGTGTACAAAATGCATATACCGTGTACTATTCTAAAACAAAATCCGAAAAATTGTTCGGGACAAATTCAAGTGCGTAGCACACAAAACAAATCGCCTCGAGATTTACACGAAGGCTATATTTTGTTCTATAATTCGCGGTCATGAACGTGTTAATTATTGTTTGGATAATTTTCCATGTAAACTTAAATTATCTGAAATGATTGTTAAAATGTCATTAACAAACTGTCAAACACCGAAACCGATTTAAATTTTCCACGCATTGATTTTTGCGCGTTATAATTTGCACAGTAACAGTGTATAACTGTGCTGCAATTATATTTTGTAGGTGGAGGAAAAACTATTTTAATTTAAAATTAACAGTGTTTTGTGCAATAACTAAACCGTTTTTATAAAGTAAAGTGATTTGAGTAAGGTAGGAGTTTTCTATGGGGAAATAAAGCCAGACTATTATAGTCCATTGTTGTAGTCTCGGTGGTGGAATGACGATTTTCAGGAACTTTGAAACTATTTCCACGAAATATTCTAACCATGCACGTACCTAATATACTGTGTTGCGCAATGCGCCGTATCGTGCGCGACCGTCACAGCCATACTGCCTGTACGTGACGGCAGAACGTCTCGTCAGCTTCTATATACCACACACACACACGCACACACACGCTCTCATCAGGATAGTTCACAGATGTACAAGACAGGATAGAACAAGCGAAAAAGTATAGTGACTTGAAAGAGATGACATTACATTGTTATTATATATGTATGACAATTGCTTTATGTATTTATAAATGTATATATACATGAGGTGTTCATTTTAAAATTACAATATTAAAGAACAACAATTTGATCGAGGATAGTTATTGTTAAAACCAATATCTGTAGAATTAGGTATTGTATGGCAACGGGTGATTCAAACGGTGATTGTATATGTAAGGGGTTGACGGGCGACCTTGTCCAGGTCCTTCACCAGGACAATACACCCTGTACTGTACCTGTCCAACCCTCACCCCCACTAACCCCCGCCCCAGTATAGCCAGTGGCGCACAGGATATGAGCTATGGTTGTATGTCGGTTTACTGCGCCATTTCACTTTTATCTACCAGATGTTCAAACATTAAAATGTGTATGAATAATATTACATGCGTACTTTATACTTTACGGAACATTTAATTAACTCGACCGAAAGGCAGGAAGCAAGATTATAACGTTTTTATTTTACAACATTCCACCTCACGTCTTTACAATTTCTAGAGAATATATTGAACGGGTAGAATATACTGTTACCAACAAGACAAATACTTTGCATCCATACTATGCGTTGTAACTATACGGTTTCTGTTACCCTAACTGTAAGCTCTGATAATCTGCTAATAGACTTTGCATATGACGTCACAAAGGCGTCAATCAATACCGGTATAACCAGTAAATATATTTTCTATATATACGTTTATAAACTAATGGGATTCGTAATGTGGTAACTATATATATATATATATATATATATATATATATATATATATATATATATATATATATATATATATATATATATATATATATATATATATATATATATATATATATATATATATATATATATATATATATATATATATATATATATATATATATATATATATATATATATATATATATATATATATATATATATATATATATATATATATATATATATATATATATATATATATATATATATATATATATATATATATATATATATATATATATATATATATATATATATATATATATATATATATATATATATATATATATATATATATATATATATATATATATATATATATATATATATATATATATATATATATATATATGTAAATAACTTACTGTTCCTACATACATTTTCATGTTACTAGTTAGCAAATCTAAACACCTACATACACCTTTATTAACCAGGCATATTTTATTGATTAAGACAGGTTTATGAACAAGATAATTCATACTGTCATCAAGCATTGTAAAATTGAAATATATAGTCAAAGAAAGCATGTCTGTTTTGCTGAACACCCATATACCTTGGTCTTGTACCTGCTGGATTTAGTACCTTGTCGCCAATACACGCATTATCATTTTAATGAAAATGTTAAATCATGTTCGTAGTTATAAAGTACAAAACATTAATTTACAAACAAATTAATTTTGTAACATTGTAATTTGATATCATTTCATGTGTTATTGGCATAAATTATCACATTGTTATAATGAATAATTAAAAAATAATTGTATCACAGCATATTATTAATTTGTCATGTTAAACTACTTTTCATAGGCTAAATTTAACAGAGTGAGCGAGTTTAAATAAGATTAAGCTCGTCACAGTGCTTACCAAGAATTAAATACATACGTTCGCCATTAATCTTTTCAAGCGGGTTCACAAAACAGAACACACAGTGCAACTGAGTTGCATTTTCCAAAATAGACGGAACTAAAATACAATGGCCGATTTTGCCTGGATAACCTACATACTGCACATCGCGAACTATGTACAGATATAATACCATGTAGAATGTACATGGTATATATATATATATATATATATATATATATATATATATATATATATATATATATATATATATATATATATACGTATATATGTATGTGTCATCACTCATTAAAAGTTCACTTTCGGTTTTTGAGAGAACGTCCTACACACGTAACCTTGTGAGAACCTGAAGTGGAGCCAAACAATGTGGATGCGAGACCAGTTGGCGCTGCTAATATGAAGAACATCAAAGGGATTATCGCAGTTAGCAGAGTGAAGTTGTTAGTAACTTGAAAAGTGTCTGTGCCAGTGTAAGTTCTCAGTCCAATTATCGCTTGTTCAGGATAATAGCATGAAGTATGTGTTAGCACAAGTTGCCAGGATCTAATTTGTCGGAATTATAACAAAAAAAGTTCCCTAACATTGGCCTTCATTTGTAGTTTATATATATTTGAAAATACAAAAGCGATGACAAAAAAGTTATACTGTTATGTAAGAACAATAGAATATTCCAAAGAAAGTCAGAAGGTC
This sequence comes from Carabus problematicus, assembly GCA_963422195.1. Classification (NCBI taxonomy): domain Eukaryota; kingdom Metazoa; phylum Arthropoda; class Insecta; order Coleoptera; family Carabidae; genus Carabus; species Carabus problematicus. Next base: position 14,973,930 of record OY728582.1, read on the forward strand.
AACAAGTTCTAACAATTTAGGTTTTTTAAATTTGTACCTATTATGAATTTTATTATATACTAATATAAACACTTTTTTTAAAATATATTTCCACATAGAAGAAAACAGTTCTTAGTACGAAATTTTACAGTCGTAATACGAAAAATCTCTGACCGTTTAATGTTAATATGCAAATAATATCGCTTTCGAAATCTACCGGGGAAAAAAATGTAAATATTAATCAATACACAGATATACTGGTTCGTATATATACAAACACAATGGACGTTTCTCTACATCAGCAGCTGCAAGGCATATATGGTAATCCAAACAAAAAGTATACGCAAATATTTGACACGACAAAGTGACTTGACATGAAACAGGCGTGTGTATGTGTGTTGAAATTAAAACAAACTTGACTGTAGTCTTCACAAATGCATATACATTTATATCTATACGAATGCCTGCGTGTGAATTCTAGGTATGTTCCAGCAGATTTCAGCACAAAATAATCGACCTTCAAATGCATTCGGATGTTTTGTGCACGAATGATTTGAAGCGTATGTTCTGCGGAAGTCAGTCAGCAACTGATCGTTTTTACACACGCGATCGTCTCGACTATTTGGTTTGCGAATTTCACAATAGCCAAATAACAATATAGCACATTAAACAAAGTATATGCTATCAACGAAAAAAACACAAAAAATTACGTATTGTGCAATATTAGATAACTAATGAGTCCCCGAATTAACTAAATTCTAACTTGCCCAATATTAAATAGTGAATTTTGCTTAAATTAGATATGATGGCATGCATAACTTACATTATGGTAACTGATTTGCTTACCTGGAACAAAAGATAAACATAATCAGATATAGACAAATAGAACACATATATTCAAACAAATACAGTTATCAATAAATGCCAAAAACTAAAGTGTAAAAGAATTTCATGTGCAAAATAAATTTTATTTGAGACTTTACATTTCATATAATCCTACAATATAAATCAAATGTAGATTTAAACGTAAAACACAATGCAATAAATACAAATAAACATCGAACGACAATTACAGTGCAGCATGTATTACAATATGATGGGTAAATACGAAGTTGGCGCAGCTTGAGCTAATTTATAAAAGCCGACTAAATTTAGCGGTGAAGTTGAAATAAACAAAATCGCATAGGAAACTGGTTACGATAATATTTACAGTACCTGTTAAAGCTTACGGGTGTTTTGTTAATTTTATTTGCAGATCTGTTTGCTGGCCTTTTTCTCACAACCGAGCATTACGGATATTTGCATATCAACTTGCAAATACATTTAATCCTTATAAATAACACAACTTCCGGTGGATAAATATTTAAGAACTGAATACCACGTAATGAATCCAGAAACCATAGGATTGTTATTATAAATAATTAAATATTTCATGTTGTCATCATTGTGAAACAATATTTTTGCTCGTATATTATTTATGTTATGTATATATTATTTGATGTACGATAAAACTGTAATATTGGGCCGAGAAAGTTTGACAAACTCTGTTCACATTTCTATTCCGATATCAGGTTCTGATAATTAGTGCCCGTAATCCATTTGATAGGGTACTTAACAATGTATCACCATCACCAGAGCCATCTCTGTGCAGTGGTACCGCGTGATGATGGAGTGGGTGTTGGATTTCTTGCAATTCGATCCGTCAGATGTACGCTATTTGCGGTGTGTTTGTTGCAGAGCCGAGTCTCAATCTTGCACGGCACTCGCGATCCATCTCGATAGGTATTTTAATGGAAAACATTAAACTTGGACGGACATGTACCATATAAGGTCACATACTGTGATTGCGTCATCACCAATACTTTTTATATTACCTATTCGAAATAAGTTTCTCACAAACGTTTATTTAGACTTGAGATTTCAATATTATATATCTAAAGAGTAAATATACATACTGTCAATTCAATTAACAATGCAAAAGATAATTAGTATATCGTGATTCTAAAATTTCCAAGGGTAATAAAAATCTGAACAACGTATTACGTTATGCCTATAAAATAGGTACCAAATATGCTCGTTTATCAATAGCAATCGTAATTAATTTTACAAATTGATCTATTTTCGCTTACTGCATTTCATAAATAGGGCAAAATGGACAAAATTGAATGCCACAATTTAGTGAATTAACACGGCACACACGTCGTAAACTGTATCCGCAGATATTAAAACAATGCATTTCAATGAAACTACACACATAAACGTATATCAACACATATATGCACATACATACACATACATAGAATCCTGTACGTCGGCATTGTCGGAAGCCAATTGTTTCGCCACTAAATCCAATGAAAGGCCGCGTAGACCCATTTAATTAACGTGATAAATTAGCACCGGATTCCCATCAAACGATTCCTGTTGTACATTTTTGTCGACATCGACTTGTATCATCCAGTTTTGTAATGTGTTCTTGTACAGTTTAATATAGAACGAAGACTTGTGATATATGAACAACCTAATGGAAATGTTGATTAAATTTTTGTATTAATCATTTACATTTACATACACACGAATACCTTTGCATTGGCGGTGAATTGAAGTTTTTATTGTGATAAATTAACTAGTATATCAATAGCAATTGCTCATACTAATGTTCATGAATTTAGAGAACAACATTCTTTTTAAACGAAACTCATTTTTAATTTCTTGTAGCTTTTAATACAAGATAATTGATCAATTACACCAAGTGTTTTTGCAGCAAAGCGGATACACAAACACGAATGTTTTTTTTTTTTTTCAAACATTTAAATTGAAAACGCTGTACGAGAATATACACGGCAGTAGCAGGAATGAAACACGGTTATCTGTTTCAAAATAATCCTTTTAAATTTTCACATGCCCGGAGGAAAGCGCTTTTATAGGGATTTATTTTCACCGTTTAATTAATGACTCAAAAACAAATGAAATACGAGTCGAGTTTTGGAAAATTATACAAATAAAGCTTCTTTATGGATTAATTTTTATTATATTTCACAGCATTTTCAAAAATTCATCAGTAAATATAATATGACTGTAACACAATTTGGCTAAATATGAGAAATAAGGCTAAATATGAGTAATAAATTATTCTTATTGTTTATCTTCCCTTCCGATCTGAAACATGGTAAACATAATTTTAATGAAACAAATAGAACTCGCTGAAATTGTACAACTACGCATATTTACATAGACTATAGGGTTTACATATTAAACCAATATCGAACTCTATTGATTCAAGTTCTGTAGAAGCCAATATGTCCTACGCAACCTATAATTATTGAATACGTACTTTAGAACAGTGATTCTCAACCGTTTGGTATCAATATAATAAGTGTTAAACACTGCGGACCTCATATGTAAATTATTTGTTTCGTAATTATTTATTTTGATTTTTACAAATTTATTAAAATTCCCAGACTTTTTTTTTCTAGAACTTACAGAGCACCATAATTAAGAAACTCTGTTCTAGTTGACGATAGGGCACTTGACTATGTTTACACGCCCATTAATTGGTAATAAATAATTTGGTCTCTGTGTATTTATAGCCGATGAGAAAACAAACAATTCCAATTGCGACATTCGCCGTATTGTTCGTGATCAAGTATGTAGGCACTAGTTTTGTCATTGCTCCACTAGATAAATATAAGCGCTGCGTACTGTACTGTTCTTCACAATCGCGGCGTAATATTACCGCATTCCATGTATACATTTAATTATGCTCACTAAACAAACTTGTCACAGCACAAATTAATGTTTGTTCTTTTCCTCGGCTAAGGTTCTGCGATGACATAGGATAGGTAAATATATGATCATATCTATTATAGTATACCAAGCAAATAACAGTAAATTAATGGGGCTAATACTGAATCAAAACAAAATTAATATTTATGGCATTTTAATGAAATTAATTATTGTACACGGATATATCTTTAGATATCCTTCAGACAGAGAAAATATAATTTTCTTCATTCCGAAGCCAATTCATTTAAAATTAAAAGCATTATTATAAATTCCAAATGTTAAAAAAGTGGTAGTCAAATAATATCCGGAAGACGAAAAGATTCATAAAACATATTTTAATATGAAAAATGTGTTACGAGGTTTCAACCGTCTAATATTTGCACGGGAATCTCTTCATTTTGCGTTAGCAAGTCTAGTATAGTGTATCCATAGATATAAGAACTTGACTAAACGCAGCATGCTATTAACAGAGGATTATCCCAAATTATACGACACAGTAAATGAATAAAAAGCAGAGCTGTATTCAGAAATTTATAAATACATTTTGAAAAATAACAACAAAAATATGATATACATCTTAACAATAATAATACAAATTAACATAAATAAATGTAATATTCAATAAATTATTATTACGTCTTAATTATAGACAAAATGTCTCTTGTCTTTCCCGCTAAGAGCATTACAAATGTACCTGAATACCGCCACTACTAGTAGTTTATGGCCTCTCCTGCTGTGAAGGGTACCACCCTACCTATTAAGGAATCATGTCAAGTTCTTATATCTATGGATAGACTATATAAAGTACCTACGTTCCTTCTGGCAATTGTATGAACCAGTGTGTATACACGTCAACAACGGCGAAACGTAAAAGAGAAAAGAAATAATTAATAGCAGTTGTTCCTTGTGGAAGATGAAGAGAAGCATCTATTTGATCTTCTCAGCCCGGTTCTAACGTTAAATTAAAATGGTTTGCAAATAATCACAATGAAAAATGAAGACAACACACTTTTAATAAAGACGAGAATTCTTATTCCACCCTATTTACTACGGCAAGTCGTGACGTGTTTGAACAAGCCAGCCAAGCCAGGCACTTGCGGCAAAAACGGTACGTACTACAATTCTTCCTTCTTATGAAGCGTCGTATTTTCCTGATCTGAATAAAACTTGGCGATCAAATATAAGGCGTTTTTTTTTTTATTTTTCATATTCCTTTAGGTGTGCCCAGAAACAGCGACAAAGATACTAATATTTTGTACTGTGTATACAAGACTTTAAATGTTAAATGTCTATAACAACTTGTAACGGGAATGTTCAATATTTTTTTACGATAACATATATTTTTTTTTTAACATAACTTTTAGATATTCTATTTGATGAGCGACAAAGGATTATTTTGGTTTATTTGAGATTTGTAAAGTGCTATTATACATTTAGAAATAAATTAGAGAACACGAATAAAGTAATAAATTAACAATGAATCTTAAATAAATAAGTACATACCTGTACTACACGAAGAAGCACAACTTGAGTATTGTCACTATATCGTATACATATTAAATTCACTGTAATATGACCACTTATCAGACTGTTTCATGGGTACTGATTCATTTTGACTAAATATAAAATGTACACAATATATCGTCATATAAAAACGCATAAAGAATATTTACGTGATCGGTGTTGATGTTTGGACATTTTACGAAAAATAAATAGGATAATTTTTTGTGTTGTATGTAGTCTGAAATAGTTATCAGTAAATGACGAATATTTATTTCATAAAACAACAATATTGGGTTATTTTATAAATTAAAACAAATAAAAATATATAGTGAAGAATTTATTCATATCATTTATATTTTGTATAATGTAATTTTATGAAGATATAATACACAATAACTACAGGAACATAACATGATATTCACGACTGAGATGATGTCTGTTATGGTTTAGTAATAATTTAAGGTGCACATACCAAGTGCACATGCACTGTTATAAACTGCTCTTCAAGGTCAATATAACTTAGCATCATATAATTGATTCATGTAAACAAATCGTGTTGTAATAACTTGTATAAAGTACACTCCGATAAACATATCTAACTGTCCACATATAGCTAAACCTACATATGCATGTATCGTACAGATACTTGTGTAAATACTGGAGACTAATAACAAAATACTTATGCACACGCGCACGCACAATTATCTACAAATGTAGTTATCAGTTCCTACAATACAAGTCAATGGCATGTACAACATAGCATTTACAAACAATGGAAACCAATGAATATATTTGGAGAATAGAAAATCTTTTTACGAGATAAAAATTCAAATATACTTAATTTTCTTTGCACTAAACAAGCAAATATTTTCCCTTGCATAGATTAGACTTCGAGTCTCCACAAGAGTCAGATTTTTAAATGAAGCGCACCATGCAAAATCAATTTCCATCGCATTGGTTGATTAATTTCGGGCGGAGCTAAGGGCGTTGCGTGTCTCCAGGGCCGGGCACCTGGAGCGCGGTGCCACGAGTTTAGCATTCACACCCTCGGATCTCCATGGCGAGGATAGATGGACGCCGTCACCGTTGCTAATGCTGCTAGCTGCACATTCGTGAAACAGAACTGAGCAGTAAAACGCGCAACTCAGCTGTATTATAACGTAGTACAATAATATATACGATTTATTCCAATCCACAAATGAAAACATAGATCATAGGTAATATATATATACAGCTATTTATGGCTACTATCAGGGCTATTAATTTGTAACTAAATTTTTACACCGGATATCTGGAAAATTGTATTATTTATAGCAACAATATTAGATTTAGTAGATAAATTTAGTATCTCTTATTAGCTTATCGAGCTTATAGCAGTCATCATTAACTCAAATGTAAACTTTTCTTCGAGCAATCCAATTATAATTTCTTGAAACTTGTCCATAAGTTTAGTAATGCAAGATAAATGTAACCTTTTGCTTAATTTCTTTACAAAGTAGCTCTTATTTTCGCATACATAATAAACATAATATGAATATAGCCATCGAATGAAAGCAAAAGTTTGCGCCACACTAACATGTAGATTACGTCCGTTGTGTGGTCCACGTATACTCGTCAGTTTACGACGCAATAGCGACGCCGTCCCTAACCTAAGTCAACGCGGCAACGGACACACGCTTATCCATCGACCAGTGTAGGCTAGCGCGACGGTGGGGTCCGGGAGGTGTGGACTTGTACAGACTGGCGTGGGGCATGGCAGTGCTGAGCACATGATACGCGCGGGGTAGTGGGGATGAAGGTGGGCGGGGTGAAATATAAAAGCTAGTGGAATGCGGAGGTGTGCGAGAAAATCAATATCAACAGCAAGCGCCTGAGTAGACGTGCGAGTGAATTTATTTGTTTTTCACTTTCGCTGGCATTAGTTGGTTTGTGCAGTATTTAATAGTACTGCTACTGCTGGTGCTGGAAAGTTGTTATTTATAAACCAGCTCGCGCGCTCTCTCTCTCTCTCACACACACACTCTTTAGTAAGCACGGCCTACTCGGCATTTATTTAATTGTTCTGTGACTATGTTCGATGTGATTCCAAGCTACTGGCAGCAATACTCATAGTACCGGCGTAATCCCAATGTAATCAACGTAATGCAACGCCATTTTTCACTTTCCCACGTACACTCACACATACAACTGATAATTTAATTATTTAATAATAGACGCGCATTGTTTGAGTGTGAAAATTATAGTCAATTGAGAATGCATTGCTTCTTCATTTGCAAGGTCTAGACTTGATGTACTTAATAATATATTTGTAATGCTACGCATTTACTGACGATACAGTATTGTAGTTAGCCAAATCTAAAACAAGTACGTTGAAAACATAATCAGATATTCAGCTCTGCGATGACCTAAATTACATTTTAATCAAGGACACAAAATAAATTAAAACTACATACAAAAATGGTTGCAAAGACATATATTTCGCACTGAATTAAACTAAAAGTAGTATTAAGTTATTAATATAAAATAATATAATTAAAGAATAAAATTACGTAAATAAACTGCACTTAATTGTTATTTACTATAAAGGCTGGAAAAAATCGCTACGATAATTATAGTTTATTCTATGTAATATTTTATTATGTACATTGGCGTCAACATATTTATGCAACATGCAAATTTTGTGTAAACATAAATTAGAAAGTATATTAACAGTGGAATATTATATAATCTAGGTGGCGAGGGCAATATGTCTGAAGTTTAAAGTAAAATCATAACATTAATGGAGGTACCATGTCGGCAACATGGTTTAACTGACTGTGTGGTGTTGGAGCAGCAAGTAGTAACCTTGCGTTATAAATACATAACGGTAAGTAGGCCAAATATTCGCGACAATTACAAAAAAACAACAACTTTGCAACGTAAAACACTCAGCTGGAAACAAAGCATACCCAGGTCTATCCGTTTCGCACACAGCGTCGACAATAGCTTGAAACTTAAGACCGGAAGTTGTGTATATATACATAAATTTGAAAATAACTGTTCTCGAACTTTTGTTGCTTGCAAGGAAACTTTGGTCAGTTCCTTGCATAAGTATCTTGAAACAGCAGCAGTTGCAGAAACAACACAAAAAAAGTTTGTGAAACAAAGTATAGAAATACGTTGATGTAGGTCTCAGGTGTGCAGCCAATCTATACTTGCGTTATATCGAAAGGTAATAGACCAATTGTCTGTATTTCCCTGGACAGTGATAAATAACGTACAACATACTGTCTATGATAATAAAAATTATATATTAAAATAGCGAGCATCGCAAAAACTTAATCTTTTGAATGACGAATTTTCATTGTTTGTTTCATATATTTCTCAATAAGCAATAATAATCTGTATATTATGTGTAATTATATATAATATATATATTTCTTCCAAAACAAACATGAGACATTTTATTCTCTTAATTAGTAATGCAGTAATATTATTATTAATTACATTAAATACAATATATGTATATCTACACTATTCATATGAATTCTTAGAAAATGTCTATTAATCTGAACCTCTGATATACGTAACAAATGAAGCAGTTCAAGACTTATAACATCCGAGACATCCATTGTCTTTCTTAAATAAACAATTAGCAAAAACAAACGTCATGCTAATGAGATGATTTATTACTGACAAGCTAAGAAAGACATATATGCACAGGCTGGTTCCAATAAGGTAGATAGAAAAACTAGGCAATGAAAATCGCCATAAATCTCAGTGCCTGTTGCTATTTTTGATCGTAAATAATAATTCCGTTATGTATAATTAAATCCCACTGGGTATGATTAATATCAATATAAATCTACTAGCGGTATTTCTTATACTTGCAGAAATTACAATAAAATGACATGTAATAGGAAAGATTACATAAAAAATAGTACAAATGTACATGATCATTAGGCAAAAAATATGTATCTATATTTGAAGATTAATTTCAGTTATTTTCAATGCATGTTGTTCACAAGCTTAATTATTTTTCAAAAAATTACCTTCAGTTTAGATAGATATTTTGAAAAAAAAAACAGAAAAATAACCTTAAATAGCACCATGATAATTAATTTAATAATTAAATGAGTACCATATTATCTAGAAGCTAAATGAACAATTTTGTACATATACTAGTTCATATTAATAGTTGTCATCGTGTTTAATAAAGGGAAAAAATAAATTTAAATAATGAATATATGTATTTTAATTAATAACGTGATTATAGCTCTGTAGATGACATGTACATTTATATGCACATGTCAGTTGTCAGCAGTTATCTTGTTTTATGTTATAGTCTTTGTCAGGCAACATGTCATACAACCATGAAAGATGTTTAATTATTCGCAAGTTTATGACTTTATACTACCTACCTACACAACCATACACTTTATACAAAATAATACTCTCGCATATGCAATATTCCATTGACAGTTGTTGTTAATTCTTGTGAAGGCATGGTTCTATAAAACAGTAGAAAAGTTTCAAATAGTCGAGATGATCTGAAGTAGTTTTGCAGATTCAACTGTTTTATTCACTATGTATATTTTGATTACGGAAACAAAAGCGTAGGTGTATTTTTATTTTCGTTACACATTACCAGTTTCGCTTTTCACTGATTCCGCTTACAAGCAATAGTAAACAAAAATTGACAGCTATTTATTACATAACAATCATCAATAAATTCACAGTAGAAAAAATATATAAAGAACAAACAACATAATATAGTGATCGTCTGTCTGAACATCATATACACGTACCGCCAAACACAGCCTGCTTCGTGTAAATCAAATGCGAATATCTAAGAATATCCGCTCAATAGGCCCCGTATCGCAGAAAACCCATCGGTGTTATCGATTTATCGTGACTATAGGTAAGTCACGACTACTATAACATCATCATACATGTATATATGTACAGCCGTGTATACACAAGTACAGACATGTAACATGCATGCATTACACATACGCACTCTTGCATGAAGCCATAGTCATATTACATAGGCGGAGTAGCAAAAAAATTATGTACATTATGTATATAAATTTATTTTAATCAACAAATTAAAATGTAAAAATCTAGATAGCCAATTTCGGTAGTATGATTTATAGACGAACCTAATTTATTACCTGTTTATAACCGAATAGAATAGTGTAAAATATGACGGTTACTAGTGTAACATATATTGAATAATAAACTATCTATTGACGTATAAATAATGTAATGTGCTGGTAAAAATGTTGTCAAACAAGTTACTTGTAATAATACATACTTGTATCACCAGTGAAAATCGTTTACCTTGAATATTCATTACGTCTTATATAAGATAATATATTATCCTAAGCTTTAATTAATTCATTCAACTAATCCTATACATGAACTGGGAAAATATTAATCTAAAAATTAATATCTATTATAATATAAAAATCTCGATTAAAATATAATTGAAACCTTTGAAAACTCCCCATAACTCCGTCACTGGCGAACTCTGCTGAATGCGAACTGGCGCGCATGTTGCACGCATGTATTCGAATCTTTCAATAATTGATGCGAAATTACGTAACAACGGCGTAATATAGGATCACAAAGCAACATTGTGGACTAGAGGTACTATCGGCCGTATAATAGATACACTTTATGCAGGTGTCTACGTACTAGAAGCGTAACACATGGATATACATATTCGCTAGTACTGGATAATATGTACTTGCAAAACAACGGTATGTAATTTTGCGTGAATCAGTACATCTACCAGAGAATATTATACAGATTAACAAATGTATCTGTTTCATAGAATATGTATTATGCAGGTGTGTGTGATATTGCTGTTTGTATTTACGCTGGTATATATATATATATATATATATATATATATATATATATATATATATATATATATATATATAGAGAGAGAGAGAGAGAGAGAGAGAGAGAGAGAGTTGTGTTTGCATGTGGCAGTTGTAGGCGTGACCGCAGTTGATAATTACTGAAAGCCTCCGATCTGTATGCACAGTGCTGTCCGATTTGCTAATTAATTATGGAAGGTTTTTAATTATGAACACACCGTCATTGGTTTGGGACGTTGGGATCCCTTTCCTGTGTATATGCAGGTGGGACCTACAGGCACGTCGTACTTCTATTATATTCGAAAAGGGCTGGTCTAGACCACAGCACCGTACTACTGCATCCTGGCCGCTTACCTATATTAATGGAATTTTTAGTCGAGTTGTGAAATTCAATTATTGTTTAATAATAAAAAAAAAACCTATGCTGGTGCACCTGAATGCTTCTATAAAAATTTATACAATTACATCAACTCGAGCGGCACATAATTCATAAAAAGTTTAATACAAATTTTTGATGAAAATTTGATTTTTTATGTTAATAAAATTTTATTTGTTCTTTTTGTTACGGCAGGTTTGTTAGACCTGGAAAATAATACAAAATAATTATTCTACGTATTATAGTATGTACTTATGTATATTGCAATAACGATATATGTATCATGATATTAAGAACACCAGTAAAATATTATTAGGTACTATTTCACCCTCGATTTTACCTAAAAATATGCACTATATACTGATACAATTTGTGTATTTACTGATAATATTTAATTTAATTTTACCTAAAAATATGCACTATATACTGATACAATTTGTGTATTTACTGATAATATTTAATTTAATTTTAATCATACCTGTATAAATAAATAAAATTTAATAGTCTTTTTATAGTTTTTTTTTAAATAATTTTCGAAAAAATACCTGCATGACGAAACAGTTTTAATATTGTCATCAGAAACAATTTTCCTTGTATCGAGGTAAATTTACCGCAAAAACATTTATACCTACGTGCAAGCTATAGGTATGTAACACTTGCTGACCATATGTTTAACAGTACAATAAGCATTGTTCTATTTAAAAATCGTATAATCTAGATCGTGAATAATCCGGGTAGCAATTTAATTCTATATTCAATTTACTAACACCTGTTTCGAATTTTAGCAAAGTATTTCGCTTCAGGGAACAATATTCAAAAATATATTAATTAATATAACACAATTTCTGAATTATTTCATAATTTTGAAATTATGTAAATAGGCATCGTTACATCTCTTAGGACCAGGGCCGACTTTCAAAATGAGCCGATGGGCCGCTAATAATTCAATTAATGTTAATTCAATAATGTTAACTTTTCACTCAATACGACATTTTCTTTTAAAATTTTCAGTTAAGATATTATTTTAAACAAAATACTTCCTTCATTACAAAATTTTTCCAATATACAGTGAATGAAATATATAGTGATTTTAACTAAAATTAACGGGTTCATAAAACAGACATATTACTTCTTATTACTAATAAATATATTATTGAGGTTCGATGACAGATTTTATACGATATTCATCGCAGTCCACGATATGACCTATTTATTCAGTACAGCAAATACAATACTGTATGAATACAATTCATCTCGCAATCTGTTAAACTGGGTTATGCATAAAACAGAGACGAATCAATTCAGCGTAGCAGGTAGTAAACCGGACGTCTGTATGTGACAGAAACAAGACAATATGTGGCGCTTTTACACATCGCATCATTGCTGCGGATAATCAAAGTGAAGCTGTAAACCTCGATAGTGTACAATCAGTGTTAAACGGAAAGTGGCGACCGATTTGAATATTGAACAAGTGAGACACTGAGTTGAGTCGCGCGACTCGAGCACTTATCCACGCTTCCAGTCTGTGCGTGTAAAATCTTGTCGGTAATATACTTGAGCAGACTAGGTGCTTATATAGAGACATAAAACAATGCACCGACACATTTATACGCCAAGTAATGCTTAATAAAATGAATCGCACACATAACAGCGTAGCCAATGGCAACATGAACGGATGCACATCGAATGCTCTATTATATCAGTAATATGCAAAGGTGATTGTCGCCTACAGGCGCAAACATGATTACTGCTATACGTACTGATGAAGCGGAAAAAATGAAATAATGAGACCATTGTTACACATTTCAAGATAAAAAACCTTGTAATAGCGCAAATGCTGACACAAAAAATAGTACGATACGAACCTGTAAAAAATAAGAGGAAATATTGTACAGGAAAATATTATTCCCAGAATGGAAATAACTCTTTTTATGCATAATTATGTCATTTAATAATAAATGCGTGTAATATAAAATTATACGTTTAGTACTAATTGAAAATTCAGTAGAACATTTGTGGAAATACGCAGAATTTTATCGAAAGCTGTTAACAGAATTTTATCGAGGGGTAAACCACGCGAAAAAAACTTGTACACCAACACGAGATTTCAAAAGATTTCAAGAGATTTCAAAAGATTTCAAGAGATTTCAAAAGATTTCAAAGGATTTCAAAAGATTTCAAGAGATTTCAAAAGATTTCAAGAGATTTCAAGAGATTTCAAAAGATTTCATGAGATTTCCAGAGATTTCAAGAGATTTCAAAAGATTTCAAGGTATTTCCAGATATGTCCTCGGTTTGTATTGTATACATATATTTTATCTCATTCTTTGTACATATTATAGTCGGTATTTATACATATTTAATTAACTAAACAACATTTCTCTTCATTTCCTCAATTTTTTTTATTAATGTCCTGCACGATTTACATATTGGAAATGAATAAATGATTGAAAATTTTTCTCAATTTAGTAACCTATCCCTATCCTTCGCGTGTTATTTCTTCCTCCGTTAACGTTGACGTTATGGGGGTCCATTGATATGATAAGAAATGTACTATTCAAAATATCCGAATCGTGCAGGACATTAATAAAAAAATTAAGGAAATGAAGAGAAATGTTGTTTAGTTAATTCCGAGGTTAATCCAATAGGTATGAATACCGACTATAATATGTACAAAGAATGAGATAAAATATATGTATACGAATCGAGGAAATTTGGAAATATTATGAAATCACTTGAATAGATGAAAATATATAATACCATTATTATTTATAAGAAATATTATCATAATACATACTATTTATTATTACATATCATCTAGGATTTCAAAAGATTTCATAAGATTTCATGAGATTTCAAGAGATTTCAAGAGATTTCAAAAGATTTCAAAAGATTTCAAGAGATTTCATGAGATTTCATGAGATTTCATGAGATTTCAAGAGATTTCGAGAGATTTCAAAAGATTTCAAGAGATTTCAAAAGATTTCCGAGAGATTTCAAAATTCTGTACACCAGATTTCCGTTCGTGGTTTACCCCTCGAATTTTATATTAAAATAAATAATAATAATACATTGTAGATATTGTGTAATGTTTATTTTTCTTATTGTGAAATACATATGACTAATTTGAAAATAGTGTGAAATGATTCGGTAAACTTGTGCATGAAATGTGTAAAAACATTTCAAAAACATGCTTTCATTGTGGTCTATTACAGCGGCATTGAAAACGCTTTCGTTTTTCCATTGAGCATGTAGCGCAAGTACGTACCGGCGCTGTTGTCCATTGTTGTAATAAAAGTGAAATGGTCTCGGTAATTGAATTAGTAGAACGTAAAAATGGAGGCTAGTTGAGCGCGGAGCAATTCGCTCTCGACACTGACATCAACTGGCATGCTAACCACTCGGTCACCGGGTCAGTCAGTAAGTTTAGTGAAGTATCGTGGTCTCATCATCATCATCACCATTAACATCTACGAAGAATATATTCATGTTCCAGATCCCGATATCAGCTTCCTCTATAAGCAACATAACCACGAAACGTTTCAACAGAATATAAACAAACATGCGTGGTGTTGTTATTGACGAAATAGTACGACCCGTGAAAGTGAAAGTCGATTCAGTTATGAATCGTCGAAACCGATTCATACTGGCGCTGTTTATCAATCGCACCACACACCTACTAGTGTACACACACACACACACATTATATGCACGACGGCTGGCGCACTTTGTAATCAATAATATGCAGTGAACAGACCGCGTGATGATAGTAGTACCTATTATCAACATTCAAACACATGTACACAATGTGTGACGCACCCTACACATGTGTATGTATCATGTGCAGGCTGGCAAGTCTGCACTACAGCTTGTATACTCACGACCAGAACTTGACAACACACCTAACCTTACCTCAGACACATCCACACATGCACAAGTTTCCAAATCTGCGAGAATTTCTGACATAGAATCACAAGTTGAAATGAAATAACTACTTGGCATCGTACCTGTATTGATATTATGCATAGTGAGACGTATCCGAATCTCCGAGAATTATCTGTCTGTCGTTTGATGAGCAAAATCAAACACACTAGTAGTCAAGGTCTCCACACCACCAAAACATACAAAGTGTCACTGAACTAACAAGATCCTCACACCTGCACAGCACCAAACACCAAACCCGACACTGTTCACTGCACCCAAACACTGAATTGCAACGATAAAAATGTACTAACACATGAATTATAACAAGAAATCGCACACGTCCAAGTAAAGATTGTTTTCAATATGGCTGCGCTCAAAACTCGGCTATTTCACAAGGATTTGTTGACCCTGACGGGCAAGCGACGAAACACTGCTTGTCTATTGGTTGCTATACGGCAACTCACGCATTCATTGGCTGGATTCAAGGTTACGAGCAGACGTTTACATGCACCTGTCAATGTTAGTTGGTGCAAAATACGCGAGCAAAAAGTACCACACAATTATTCTCGGACCCGTAATTGTTTCTTACCAAATATCGTGGCTTTTCTTAGTTATATCACGGTCAGTTTTTATTGATATGCGAGCGCGGTAAACATTGCGACCACGAGAGATACAGAGCGCGCGCTCTGTTGTTTCAATTTCAAACCAAGTTGAAAGTGAAAGTTAGTACATAATTGTGCTAGTTGAGAGCGCCACATGTCTAACGTGACAATGAAAGTTCAAGGCTTGTAGTTGTACGAATTAATACAATCATTTAAATTTTAAAGCGCGCGACTCAAATATTTTTATAATTCTTACATTATACACTTTTTAATCATATTTTTCCTTAACAATAATTCAGATAATTATATCACAATATAAGTTCATTGGATGACATTTAACAAAATGTAAACATGAAACAATATAACACAACAACGAATAATTATAATATAAACATTTACAGTACCTGTAATCCATATCAACTTTGTTACAGTAGAAGGAGGAGCTCATTGAACAAATGTTCATTAAATGTATTGTTTGGTAGGTTAGTTCACCTCACATCTTCATGCAGATATGTTGTATTTTCGGGAGAATTATAGAATGTCATAATAATCACGTTCACGTAATCAACAAATAACGTTTTTAATCATGTGAAACCTTATTACAAACAATCGCATCGATGATACGTACACGAATAACCAGGAGAAGACAAAGTACCGAACGAACGCACGTACCAAAGAGATACACGCGTTTCAGATCCCGGTGCTTGACAACAATGTTGCTAGGCAACGGACAACGCGTCACTATGTGATTTGTCCCGTATACGCCATAATCGGGGTTCGTTCGTATATATATTTTATAAATTACTTACATAATAAGATGAAATTATGTCATTAGCCTGTTAGGATCAATAACGCAATTTGTAATTTATATTTTTGTTGTTTTGATGATAAATTTACATGCTAACAACGTACATGTACTGCTGTTAAGGGACAATTAGATTATTAGATCCCACGTTAGCAGTCTTACACAATGTAAGAACTTGTTCATTTGAATTAAAACAAATTTGACTTTGTAATATTACTGGATGACTATTGAACCCTCTCAATTTTAACACAGTGTTAGCCATGTTTTATAACACTGTTTTGGTCACCATTCTTGTATTAACAACATATGATAGTAACTCTTAATATCTCACTGTTTATCTAGATTATAAATGGCTTAAAAAGCTCTTAATTATGTCATTATCATGAAAATAAAATACGCATCTCTGAATTTTATAGCGAGATGAATGACAATCTTATATTGTCTAAATATTTTGTCAAATATGCATGTTTAATAAATTATTAGTTGTAATTTAATAAACTTTCATTTAATGATTTTTAGCTCATCGACCTCCTGTCGAAGAGCTATAGTGTTCGGTACGATGTCTGTAGCATCTTCCGATTTCAAAAATTTTTGCACAGAAATCCCGGACAGACCCCCTGGACCACGAAATGACTATTACAACATATGTCCGTATGTATGTCGCTCGTCCGCTCGCTCGCTCGCTCGCTCTCTCGTACGAGATTTTTTGTTCCACCCAGATCTCCTAAACTACCCAACGGATTTTTATGAAATTTTTTCTGCAGATACGTGTCATGGTCTACATGGTTGTGCAAGGTACATTTTATTTTTCAAAATTTTCCTTCGTACTTGAGAAAAAAAATATTTTCCAATTTTTTTTCAGTTTTTATTTTTTTTCTGCGTTATTTGTTATTCAATTGTATTCAAAATTTTCCTGCATATGCAGGAAATGGAACAATATTTTTCCATATTTTTTATTTTGAAAAATTATGTAAGACCATTGGAGAAAAAAATATTTTTTAATTAAAAATTGAACAAAAGAAGATCAACGCATTTATAGTCGGCTTAGTTTGCTTTGCTTTTGTCAACAGAAGAAAATGTATTCACACTTGTTTTAAATTTGTTGTTTTGTTTGCGACCTAGGCACCTAGGATTTTAAAAGTGAATCTAGATAAATAATAATTTCTGATATATTCAGACTTGCACATACGTCGATGAGCTGCAGGCATGTATGTCTGTATACATTCCTAGTTTTATATGCAACGCACGTAATTCATAACTTTTATGTTATAAATAGATACTAATACTACGTAATAAAATTACTAATATTAATTTCTATATAATTAAGAAAACTTCTAGCTTAATAAACAAATCATTGATTATACAAATATTTCTAATATTAATATGCAAATAGAGTTATAAAATACGTTATACATACAAAATGAATAAAACTATTCGAAATATCTATTAGATAACATAAGATGTTTTACTTTTTTTGGGGAAAGTAAAAAATGTGTAGTATTTGAATATATATGGACAGTTTTATTGCATACGTTGTAACGAGGATACCAGATGCTGTTTTATGTTGACTTCTGCGATAGGATATAAAAAATTCCATGCAGTCTTGATTTTCACTAAAGTTATTCTTCTTGTTTTGCAACTTTTTATATCTACTATTTCAAATTATAACAACTTTAAAATCTTCTTTAATGTTTTTATTATTTATTATTCAAATATGGCGTAAATATTGGTTTAAAAACAGTTTTACTGCATCGTTCAAATGCAATTAACTAAATGTCAGCTAGTTTGTTTCTACTAAATTAATGATAATGTTGTTATTTTGAATTTGCAAATATGCAGTGTGTTAATAAGGCAGATATTTGCAGAATTATGTCGAAAAGTTGCGGTGTTTACATAATTTTTGCTCTATTCATTTAAAAAATAAATACTGAAAATAAATAAGTTACTTTTTATATTATTTTATATTACACTTGCTTATTATTAGCTTTTTTCACCTTGGACACGAAATACGTCAACAAGCTGATATAATGACTTTAACGCAAATGTGATAGGGCTATACGCTAGGGCAGTGTAGGGCAATTACAAATGTAATAGGGCAATACGTTAGGGCAGTGTCGGACAGTACCTAACAATATAATGTAATAGGGCAATAAGTTAGAGCAGTGTAGGGCAGCAACGAACGCAATCGGGCTATACATTAGGGCAGTGCTGGATGTAATAGGGCTGTACGTTAGGGCAGTGTAGGGCAACAACAAATCTAATAGGGCTATACGTTAGGGCAGTGTTCAACTGCAACAAATGTAATAGGGCTGTATGTTAGGGCAGTGTAAGACTGCAACAAATGTAATAGGGCTGTATGGTAGGGCAGTGTAAGACTGTAATAAATGTAATAGGGCTGTATGTTAGGGCAGTGTACAACTGCAACAAATGTAATAGGGCTGTATGGTAGGGCAGTGTAAGGCAACAACAAATGTAATAGGGCTGTATGGTAGGGCAGTGTAAGACTGCAACAAATGTAATAGGGCTGTATGGTAGGGCAGTGTACAACTGCAACAAATGTAATAGGGCTGTATGTTAGGGCAGTGTACAACTGCAACAAATGTAATAGGGCTGTATGTTAGGGCAGTGTAGGGCAGTGTAGGGCAACAACAAATCTAATAGGGCTGTATGGTAGGGCAGTGTACAACTGCAACAAATGTAATAGGGCTGTATGTTAGGGCAGTGTACAACTGCAACAAATGTAATAGGGCTGTATGTTAGGGCAGTGTAGGGCAGTGTAGGGCAACAACAAATCTAATAGGGCTGTATGGTAGGGCAGTGTAAGACTGCAACAAATGTAATAGGGCTGTATGGTAGGGCAGTGTAAGACTGTAATAAATGTAATAGGGCTGTATGTTAGGGCAGTGTACAACTGCAACAAATGTAATAGGGCTGTATGTTAGGGCAGTGTAAGACTGCAACAAATGTAATAGGGCTGTATGGTAGGGCAGTGTAAGACTGTAATAAATGTAATAGGGCTGTATGTTAGGGCAGTGTAAGACTGTAATAAATGTAATAGGGCTGTATGGTAGGGCAGTGTACAACTGCAACAAATGTAATAGGGCTGTATGGTAGGGCAGTGTACAACTGCAACAAATGTAATAGGGCTGTATGTTAGGGCAGTGTAAGACTGCAACAAATGTAATAGGGCTGTATGGTAGGGCAGTGTAAGACTGTAATAAATGTAATAGGGCTGTATGTTAGGGCAGTGTACAACTGCAACAAATGTAATAGGGCTGTATGTTAGGGCAGTGTAAGACTGCAACAAATGTAATAGGGCTGTATGTTAGGGCAGTGTAAGACTGTAATAAATGTAATAGGGCTGTATGTTAGGGCAGTGTACAACTGCAACAAATGTAATAGGGCTGTATGTTAGGGCAGTGTAAGACTGCAACAAATGTAATAGGGCTGTATGTTAGGGCAGTGTAAGACTGCAACAAATGTAATAGGGCTGTATGTTAGGGCAGTGTACAACTGCAACAAATGTAATAGGGCTGTATGGTAGGGCAGTGTACAACTGCAACAAATGTAATAGGGCTGTATGGTAGGGCAGTGTAAGACTGTAATAAATGTAATAGGGCTGTATGTTAGGGCAGTGTACAACTGCAACAAATGTAATAGGGCTGTATGTTAGGGCAGTGTAAGACTGCAACAAATGTAATAGGGCTGTATGGTAGGGCAGTGTAAGACTGTAATAAATGTAATAGGGCTGTATGTTAGGGCAGTGTACAACTGCAACAAATGTAATAGGGCTGTATGTTAGGGCAGTGTAAGACTGCAACAAATGTAATAGGGCTGTATGGTAGGGCAGTGTAAGACTGTAATAAATGTAATAGGGCTGTATGTTAGGGCAGTGTAAGACTGTAATAAATGTAATAGGGCTGTATGGTAGGGCAGTGTAAGACTGTAATAAATGTAATAGGGCTGTATGTTAGGGCAGTGTACAACTGCAACAAA
Source organism: Carabus problematicus (assembly GCA_963422195.1). Classification (NCBI taxonomy): domain Eukaryota; kingdom Metazoa; phylum Arthropoda; class Insecta; order Coleoptera; family Carabidae; genus Carabus; species Carabus problematicus. Next base: position 14,994,768 of record OY728582.1, read on the forward strand.
TGTAATAGGGCTGTATGTTAGGGCAGTGTAAGACTGCAACAAATGTAATAGGGCTGTATGTTAGGGCAGTGTAAGACTGCAACAAATGTAATAGGGCTGTATGTTAGGGCAGTGTACAACTGCAACAAATGTAATAGGGCTGTATGGTAGGGCAGTGTACAACTGCAACAAATGTAATAGGGCTGTATGGTAGGGCAGTGTAAGACTGTAATAAATGTAATAGGGCTGTATGTTAGGGCAGTGTACAACTGCAACAAATGTAATAGGGCTGTATGTTAGGGCAGTGTAAGACTGCAACAAATGTAATAGGGCTGTATGGTAGGGCAGTGTAAGACTGTAATAAATGTAATAGGGCTGTATGTTAGGGCAGTGTAAGACTGTAATAAATGTAATAGGGCTGTATGGTAGGGCAGTGTAAGACTGTAATAAATGTAATAGGGCTGTATGTTAGGGCAGTGTACAACTGCAACAAATGTAATAGGGCTGTATGTTAGGGCAGTGTAGGGCAGTATAGGGCAACAACAAATCTAATAGGGCTATACGTTAGGGCAGTGTTCAACTGCAACAAATGTAATAGGGCTGTATGTTAGGGCAGTGTAAGACTGCAACAAATGTAATAGGGCTGTATGTTAGGGCAGTGTAGGGCAACAACAAATCTAATAGGGCTATACGTTAGGGCAGTGTTCAACTGCAACAAATGTAATAGGGCTGTATGTTAGGGCAGTGTACAACTGCAACAAATGTAATAGGGCTGTATGGTAGGGCAGTGTAAGACTGCAACAAATGTAATAGGGCTGTATGTTAGGGCAGTGTACAACTGCAACAAATGTAATAGGGCTGTATGGTAGGGCAGTGTAAGACTGCAACAAATGTAATAGGGCTGTATGGTAGGGCAGTGTAGGGCAACAACAAATGTAATAGGGCTGTATGGTAGGGCAGTGTAAGACTGCAACAAATGTAATAGGGCTGTATGGTAGGGCAGTGTAAGACTGTAATAAATGTAATAGGGCTGTATGTTAGGGCAGTGTACAACTGCAACAAATGTAATAGGGCTGTATGTTAGGGCAGTGTAGGGCAGTGTAGGGCAACAACAAATCTAATAGGGCTATACGTTATGGCAGTGTTCAACTGCAACAAATGTAATAGGGCTGTATGGTAGGGCAGTGTAAGACTGCAACAAATGTAATAGGGCTATGCGTTAGGGCAGAGCAACAGATGTTAATCTGCAATGTACAAATTACTAAATTGTTAACATTTTATTTAAATTCTGTTCTGTGACCAACATTACATACGTGTAATGCGGGTTTGCGTAACCTAACGTATAGCCCTATTAGATTTGTTGTTGCCCTACACTGCCCTAACGTACAGCCCTATTACATTTGTTGCAGTTGTACACTGCCCTAACATACAGCCCTAATACATTTATTACAGTCTTACACTGCCCTAACGTACAGCCCTATTACATTTGTTGCAGTTGTACACTGCCCTAACATACAGCCCTATTACATTTATTACAGTCTTACACTGCCCTAACATACAGCCCTATTACATTTATTACAGTCTTACACTGCCCTAACGTACAGCCCTATTACATTTGTTGCAGTTGTACACTGCCCTAACATACAGCCCTATTACATTTATTACAGTCTTACACTGCCCTAACATACAGCCCTATTACATTTGTTGCAGTTGTACACTGCCCTAACATACAGCCCTATTACATTTATTACAGTCTTACACTGCCCTAACATACAGCCCTATTACATTTATTACAGTCTTACACTGCCCTAACGTACAGCCCTATTACATTTGTTGCAGTTGTACACTGCCCTAACATACAGCCCTAATACATTTATTACAGTCTTACACTGCCCTAACGTATAGCCCTATTACATTTGTTGCAGTTGTACACTGCCCTAACGTATAGCCCTATTAGATTTGTTGTTGCCCTACACTGCCCTAACGTACAGCCCTATTACATTTGTTGCAGTTGTACACTGCCCTAACATACAGCCCTATTACATTTATTACAGTCTTACACTGCCCTAACATACAGCCCTATTACATTTATTACAGTCTTACACTGCCCTAACATACAGCCCTATTACATTTGTTGCAGTTGTACACTGCCCTAACGTACAGCCCTATTACATTTGTTGCAGTTGTACACTGCCCTAACGTATAGCCCTATTAGATTTGTTGTTGCCCTACACTGCCCTAACATACAGCCCTATTACATTTGTTGCAGTTGTACACTGCCCTAACATACAGCCCTATTACATTTATTACAGTCTTACACTGCCCTAACATACAGCCCTATTACATTTGTTGCAGTTGTACACTGCCCTAACATACAGCCCTATTACATTTATTACAGTCTTACACTGCCCTACCATACAGCCCTATTACATTTATTACAGTCTTACACTGCCCTAACATACAGCCCTATTACATTTATTACAGTCTTACACTGCCCTACCATACAGCCCTATTACATTTGTTGCAGTCTTACACTGCCCTAACATACAGCCCTATTACATTTGTTGCAGTTGAACACTGCCCTAACGTATAGCCCTATTAGATTTGTTGTTGCCCTACACTGCCCTAACATACAGCCCTATTACATTTGTTGCAGTTGTACACTGCCCTAACATACAGCCCTATTACATTTATTACAGTCTTACACTGCCCTAACGTACAGCCCTATTACATTTATTACAGTCTTACACTGCCCTACCATACAGCCCTATTACATTTGTTGCAGTCTTACACTGCCCTAACGTACAGCCCTATTACATTTGTTGCAATTGTACACTGCCCTAATGTATAGCCCTATTAGATTTGTTGTTGCCCTACACTGCCCTAACGTACAGCCCTATTACATTTGTTGCAGTTGTACACTGCCCTAACGTACAGCCCTAATACATTTGTAATAACAGGGAAATGCATTGGTATTGTAAGCAAAGTGATAAATAAATAACACAATATTCTGTAGTAGGTATTTTATTTGTGCAAACTTTATCACAACAGGAATGGTAAATTCGAATTATACAGAACACATACGTGCCTACCTTAGTCACATTACACAAGTCATATATCAGTAATATCTATATGCAGCTAGAACTGCACAATAATAATTATTTGGTAAGCGCTATCATTTTTTTTCATGTTTGTCTACTTTTATTTTACCATCGATAACATATTTGCTAATTGTGGTACAGATTACAACAAAAATGTACAATATTATTAATATTTTAACAGATATTAATAAATTGCTTGAACTGAACAGACTAAATGTAATAGTACCACACTTACAGAGTATTCATATACGTAAAAAATTAAAACTTAATACAAAATAAAATAAAATTCGCTGATTTTCATCAAAAGGCAGTGTTGACAAATACACTGACATACAATAATTTTATATAAATTACGTCACTACATATAATTGGAACAAAGTTTTGGAAACATATCTAGTAGATATATTAAACTTTACGTACCACATCCAAAGCTTCATATAGTTTTCGAAAATTAACCAAAATTTATTCAGTACACCATCAACAATTATTTTGACGGTACCAAAATAGTTGATCAGTGCACCATTTATAAGCGTAGATGTTTACAAGCAAACTAAGAATATTAAATACGATTTTGTAAAAGAAAATATAAAACAGTAGTAGAAGTTGTTGAACACAGTCGTGTCAAACGCGAAATGGAAATCCATTATTGACTAGTGCTACCATCTTGCACGGGAAAGTTAGTTGTAAATGGCGCGACGTTCAACTTCAGCACGCTGACGCCAGGGTCGACGGTCTATCCTCTGGATATCACTGTGGGAACGCTCTGAAATATACAAGAAACACAATTACATAATCGTACCAAATCACAATACTTTCAAGAATGTGTAATAAAACTTGTATATATTCTACTTGTTATTTTACCATAATTAATGACAGAAATTTAGAGTGTTTAAATTATATAGTTTTCTGACTTCAACGCTAGTATCGATTCGAAATAATAAGTTTTACAAATTAAAAATTTCATTTGAAAAAAACATGTACCTCTGAATTTTATGAGCTGCGGAGCAGTATCCTGTGGGTAAGCCGACCGTTTGGCGATGACATCGACAGCGGTAGTGGTGCCGGTTCTAGTAGCAGATCTGAAGGAGCCCCTGAGGGACGCTGCTTCGCCCTCCAATGCTGTGCGTCTGTCGGAACGTCCGTTACGTGAGACGCAGTACACATCCTCGCTGTGCCGGTACGAGGCCACGGAAGCGGCCTCCAGGGTACCGTCGTACGAGCTGATGTCTATGTCAGTCAACACTGCGGAAACGAAAGAACATCATCATGTAGTTAGTTCTGCAATGTTTACGTCATCAAATGTTCTAGTACTGTTACGTACAAGGACATATTACTTTAACTAGTCTTTGTTTTCAGGTACACTTGTATAAACAAGTTTTGTTCAAGAAAGCATTTTTACTCGTGTTTGGATTACAATAAACCACATCACAGCGAACGAAAATAATGTTCGCAGCAACCACATTAACACGTGTGTATTGCGGGATGTATACACAACATGTTTAGTGTTGTTTATTTTAAACATTTTATAAGTACAATTATCTTTGAAACTTTGATATTACATTACGGAAGTTCAATACTAATGTGTGGTTATTGTTCTATTTATAAAGTTCAAACAATCTAATAAAAATATTTGCCCATTTTAAAAAAGTGTGAAATAAACTAGTGTTTATTTGGTATACTTTATGAAATAGAGAATACAATACAATTACTTTATTTTTCTGGTAAACCTCGGTGATTATTTTGAAGAAGTTATTTTTCGTAGGAAATCTATGTAGTACACCGGCCACATGATTTTTCGCAGAAACTGTTGTTTATGTTTAGTGTTACCTATTCTTGTACGGTTAAGTTATTGTTTCAACTCACGGTAGGCTTCTGTGACGTCAATAGCACAAGCTTGTATACAGTGGAAAATAAACGTATTTCGTGAATTCACACAAAAATAATTTTATTTTAATCTGCTGCGAATGAAAAACACAAAACGTAATGTTATTGAATTGTTCGTTCTTGTGTATGAAAGTAATTTAATAAATCTTGGGACAGCAGTAACGCAATATATACTTTTCAAAACAGACGTAAAAGTCATCAAAATTTCATTTCCTTTTAAAACACTCTAATGCAGTGTTAGTGCAGCATAAAAAAGAAATATTAAATAAATAAAAAAAGAAATTTTTTCCTCGAGCGAAAATGAAAACGAAAGATAAAACAAATCTGTACGTTGCCACAAAAGCGGAAATTCAGTTCAATAAAAATAATCATCAGTACGGGGAAATTGCAATTTTCTGACCTCGCACCAACTCATCACGTTAGCTATCCTGTAAAAACTTAGAACTCGCAAATACTTGTAACGGTAGAAAGTATGACACATTATACTGTGATTTCCTATACGAGTTAACCTGAATTACACCGTGTAATTTACACATTATTACTGATAGAACAGTGATGATTAGCAAACTGTCACCTTAAATGAAAGTACATCATCGCTTTCTCAGTCCGTTTCTGTACGTGTTTAAACAAGTTCGACCCTCGACAAAACAATAACGTTCCTACAATGGTACACTGCATTATTAGTATGCGTGGCTGTATTCAATTTATAAAAATATGACTGGTGCATTGGTACGTTTTATTGCCAGCGACATGGCTCTTTTATTAGCATATAAATCGATGTAAACACGAGAATGAAGCTACTGAGAAAATTGTATTTCATTATTTATTGATTGGCTTTTTAATGGCAAATAAGTTGAGTTGACGTAAAGTGTGAATTAAAGCTCTAACGTTAACGTTATACCCTACAAATTTGTTTTGTGTCCTATTTCAAATAGAAAAACAATTTTCTACCATGGTATTACAATATCAATGTTTTTGTTATTTAAATTTACAGTGTTTTATTTTGCAATACTTTCTGTAATATTCACTGTAATCCTAATTTGCACAACTGCATTTTATCCTTTGATACAATTTTATCTTTAATGTAACTACATCATTATTCATAAAAGAAATTTTTCTCATAATACAGCGTTGGTCTAAGACGAGCGAGCGTAGAATATAATTTTACTCGTAGATAACGAACATCCGCTGTCGGACGAACAGTGCACTGTCTTTTTCTTTGACAAGAAATACCCTAACGATGTTTCTTTTGAAGCTTTCAAGTATTTCTATGCCTATTAGTAATTGTAAGCTTTCATCGGCCGCGTAGATACAACGAGCGAGAGAAATGAGATGTAACTGTATTTCACCGCACGTAGTACAACTGTACAAATGCAACTGATTATAACAAATGCACATGTACGTTATCTTTATGCAGTGAAAGTATCATTATGTAGTAGCAAAGAAATTATTCACTGTATACTGGTATGGAAAACTATCATTTATATATACAATTTTAAGTACCAAATGCAGTGTAAAAATATGATAGATATAGTCTATCCATAGATATAAGAACTTGACATGATTCCTTAATAGGTAGGGTGGTACCCTTCACAGCAGGAGAGGCCATAAACTACTAGTAGTGGCGGTATTCAGGTACATTTGTAATGCTCTTAGCGGGAAAGACAAGAGACATTTTGTCTATAATTAAGACGTAATAATAATTTATTGAATATTACATTTATTTATGTTAATTTGTATTATTATTGTTAAGATGTATATCATATTTTTGTTGTTATTTTTCAAAATGTATTTATAAATTTCTGAATACAGCTCTGCTTTTTATTCATTTACTGTGTCGTATAATTTGGGATAATCCTCTGTTAATAGCATGCTGCGTTTAGTCAAGTTCTTATATCTATGGATACACTATACCTACTTCATCTACAGGTTGTAAAATATGTATGTTCAAGTTTATTATTCAGATTATATGCACTCCGTAATATAGTTGCGCTAAGGAAGTAAGCAAAATTAAAGGTAGGCAATTAAATTTTATGAACTTTTCAGTGCCATTTGTACAAATGTGTAAGGTCGATGGTTTTTTAATCGTTAATGATTTACTTTTTAGTCAGACAAAGTTATTAATATTTAACAGTTATATATTAATACGTAAAAATTTATCGTATAATTAATTTTGTTATTAAATTTGCAAATTCGAAAGTTTTATGTTAAAGTGGTTTATAACTAAAATTATTAATGCCTAGTTTTTAGTACGAGGTTGAACTATAAATGTATATGAGTTTTAAAGTTGAAGCTCGTCGTAGAAACTCGACATTAGTAGAAATAATGTTGACTTACGTGAGAGTCTGTTATCGGTGTTGTCCTGCAGTGTCCAGGTGTCTGGTTCTTCCATTCGTGGGTCCCATTTCCGTTCGCGTCGTCGTACAGAATCATCCCCACTGCTGCCGCCGCGGGCCGTGCTCACGGTGTCCGTTGGTAGTGCGCGCACATTCGCTACAACACAACCATCAATAACGTACAATAAATACACACAAGCCAGAGTACGTAACAGCGAGAAAAACAAAACCAACAACAAAATTGTAATAGACTGCAACTGGGCCCGGCTCTCGTGTGTGGTCTTAAGGGCTGGGCCGCAGCAATTGTATATGTAATTGAATTGGAACAACTGAAAGTTATTGTACATGGTTGACACTTGCAAAAAATTAACAGGCAGGTTCACACATGTTTGTTCAGAACGTAATGTAAATATAATTGTAGATCATTAAATTTCTTATTCATTTTAAAATATGATTTATCCCCATTGACAAATGTGTTTTTTAAACTAATTGTAAATTCTTCGCACAGACTAAAAAAGGTATTAGGTATATTTTATTTAAAAAATAACATGATCAAATATTAATGTACAGTGACTGTATTTAGAAATGTATAATTTAATAGACTTTTATTTATGCAAGTTTAATTAAAATATACGACATGACGTGATTATGATTCATTCACATAATTTAATGAAAAAACATAGCATAAATGAATGATTGTTCTACTTTCGAAATCAAGCCAAGGAATGTAAATAATGGTTATTAAAATGGCTACATTACGGAATTAATTCAGCAAATTAAGGGCAAATATTTACGTATTGTCCAGCTTGTATATTGCGGTCATGCTGAGTTTATGTGTGTTAATTTAATTATTTTACCCATGATATTCATAATTCACTGTAATTATAATTATTATTCAGTTATGCTTTTACATTACATTAATTACATTTATTTTCAAAAATATATTGTTAAGGAAATCAAATATGAAAACTCAATCCATTTCATGAAATTTTAAATTATTGTGTATTTTAAAAACACACTGAAATTCGTTTGTATTTATAGTTTTTTTTTTAACTTTAGTTTTCCAATTGTAAAAAATTTAAATGAATTCGAACAAAAGTTCCTTGTGCCTGTGTAACTGTGATGTGACATTATTGTCATCGAATTTTTTCATTCGAAAAGTTCAATATGCAATCTGTATGTGCAGCTGTGCAAACTGGTAAGTCTATATATGTGGGTGACACGTAATGTATACGTATACTTTAACCGGCAACCGAGCGCGTATGTGTGTGTGAATGTAATCCCGTGAGCGGGTAAACAGTGCTTATTCGAACTCGTAGCAATCACGGATTAGTAAATATTGGTCGTGTTGATGAACAAGTGCCGTGTCATCAATATCACACACACACATATGCATACAGTTACTAAAACTCACATATACATACTAACACACAATAAGAGAAAAAGAAAAATTACATACTGTATTTTTCATCATATACCAACATAGTGTAATTTCATAGCTAATAAATCTTTTTCTACACATAATCCTTAATATACATAACCTCTGATGGCTGAATGTACTCGCATTATATAAATACACACACGCGTAACATATACATATTAAGGGACAAGTATATACCGGTGTGCTGAGGTGAATATAAAAGTGCGTGTCAATGCTGAAACGTTACGAGGCACTTGAGTACGCGTCGTGCGATGTCGATCATACGATTCGATATTCGATACCGTCAGCGTTTACAAATGGACTACAATCAGAATAATACACAAGCCATTTTTGCTGCGTTCAATATTGTCAGGCCAGAGTATTAACATTTTTGATTAATAAACAGATAAAATGTAAACGTACGAATAATAATTACACGGCACTTTGTCAATCAAGTCATCAGCTGTTATGAAAACGAGCTGGTAATTTGATTTCGCAGACAGAAAAAAAAACCCTTTAATTTCATGTAATTTTATCGGTGTAATATAGCGATTTTTATGAATGAACTCTTCATAAAAATGTCACAGTGATCCACATGATTCGAGTTCATTTTTCATAATGTTGTAATATGGAAATATGTAGTTTAATGTTTAATTACTCATTTTATGTGACATAAAACAACACGAATATCGTGCAAAGTTCGTTAAAATGCATTAGTGTAATGTATGTGTTGCTCTGTAAACAGTTTAATTACACTCATATAATTAAATTCATTGGGAAGAATTTATTCAAACAAAGGCCATGCATACACATCCTTGTAGGGAATATATTGTTGTGTTAGCAAGTGGAATGCAAATAGCAGTAATCATATTCTGCAAATACAACTAGGAACACTAAGTTTATTTAGTAGTGTTTGCACACTTTCTCATTCGCGATTTTGGTGCATGATTATTTGACAATTCAAAGTTTCTGTTTACGGATAACCATGTACCAATGTCAACAACAATCTGGGATTATTGGACTTGAAAACATTGCTTATCAGCATATTGCATTTAAATTTACAGACCTATAACTGATTGGTAGCATAATTTGCTAGAAAATTATCAGTTTTCATCGTACAATATGGGTGAAATTTCAGTGTAATATTAAATAGTAGGAGAATATGCATTATACAAGATAAATTTAAACTGAACTTACGTATTTTTTGTCGTGCTGCCAGCCATTCTTCCAACGAACTGTTGATCGAATTATTGTTTTCCCGTTTGCCCATATCATGTGAGAATTTCAGTGCTCGACGTCGCTCCTTACTGGTGAGCATACACTCCTCTAGGAGTTCGAACCAGTCCTCGAGTCCTTCGCCAGCTCGCAACAGTATCTTGCCATCTCGTCCCAACTCCAGAGAGACGGTACTGTACGTTTTCTTGTTCACCCATTCGACTTTGTCCACGTCGACCAGTTTTATCTTGAAGAGGAACTGGCCCATCTCGGAGATTCTGTCGGTGCCGGAAGCCCGGCGGAAACAGTGCAGGTAGTCCCTGGTCAGCACGAAGTAACGCTCTTTCCATCTTGAGAACAATCGGTCACGTTGTTGCCACAAGAGGCCGCGTTTGATGGCATGGTAGCCGGTCTCTTTACCAAAGTTGCTTGGTATCAGCGACTGAAATAATAATATACAATTTGTTAAATTTATAAATATACATAAAGAAAAATCATTCATATGAATGTAATTCTTTTTTCCTTATACATTTTAACTTGAAACAAGTTCAAATTTTAAATTCATTGGGTAAAAAGAATTCCCTACCATTGTAAATCATATTTAAATACTTTTAACTGTGCACATATTTTTTATGAATCGGACAATTAATTATTAGCGACGAAATGTAGAATCTGTGCCAATACTGGCAAATTCCGCAAAATATCAATAATTCATCCGGTTCGAATGAATTGTCAAATTAATGAAATAATTCCGCGCTGCTGTTTGTTTACATCGTAAATTAGTTTAGATTTCATTGGCATTTCATTGAATTCCACGAAATGATCAGCATATTGTTTAATCAGCTTGAGGGTAGTCAATTGTGATTTGCATTACATGAAATTACAATCAGTGAAATTACACGATCAAAACAACTATTATCTACATATATCTAGAAAATGTGACACATTTTCTGTAATTTTCAATACCATTCAGATGTATAATAATCCATTATTGTGAAGTAAAGCCTACAAATTTAAAATTAGAAATTTATTTTTCAGATTGAAGAAATATAAATTATGACAACATACATGATCATTCGCGTGTAACCTACATGCGGAAATACGACTGAAAAGAGTAAACATTTTTCGGAAATTTCTTTCTAAGAATATTAGAAGGAAATAGTGTGGTTATGTTTCCTGCTGAAAGGGCAATAACCAAAGCCAGAGCAGCGGTATGGCTTGTACACCGTACTGTACAGTTGAGAATTTCCCGAAACTGGTCGTATACAGGAAACTGGACAGTTGGATGTCAGATGATAACAACTTGTAGAAGATAACGCGCGACAGGACCATATGAGACATACCAGTTTAGTGCACCGGCCATACTATACCGTACGTACGTACGTGAAATGGCGGATGAAACTTGACATGTAACGAGTACAATACAGGGTTAAACTTGTGATACATTTTTTATGAGTACCCAGGAATGCTGTGAAGCAAAAATTGAGAAATTTTGCTAAAAAGAAAAAACACATGAAATATGTTGATGGTTTTGAAAGGTGCTTGAAATATTGAATAATGTTAGTATAGTATAGTTAGTATATAGGTATGTTAAGTATATTAATATGAATATATAAACTGACTATGTATATAACATCAATGAATATGTTTTCTAATACAGTTGAATAACAATATTATTATATTAAAGTAATACGATTTATAATATTGAATTTAAATGTGTATTGTATATATAAACTGAAACGTCGACAATTTAATTAATAATTCCATTAGTAAGCCTACCTTTCAGCTACAACAATACCAGATTAATGTATTTTAAAATTAAATGTGAATTTTATATGTGCATTTAAGAAAAAAGCTTTTAACAGTTAACAAGGAGACCGGTTATATACAATTATATACATAATGTCACAATCAAACGGGTACTTGCATTATTTACTTCAATACTACGTAGGCGGATGCATTACGAACAAACTTTAGTTTGTAAAATGCATCATCGTGAATTTAAAATGCACTTGCCGTTGCCCATTCATGTTAAAACGTTTTTATTTCAGTTTCCGGGGCTTTTAAGCACTAATTTTTCAACAAACTTCACCCCATACAAATTATTTTGCATATATCCTGTGTTAAAAGCGGGTACAGTAATGTTATTTGTACATCAAATGAACCACACCAAAAATATTTAACATGGTTTCCATGTGTAATATGATGATCAAAGAACTACATATTATATTTCCTGTTTGCTATCTATTTTGTTTTATACGTGTGTTTGACATTATATTGCATTATTATTGAATAAATTCGTACAATAATTCACATGTTATTAGAAAATATTATCTGGTAATAACAAAACATGTCTATAAGGTATGTTTGTGTCATAAATTCAGTAATTATTTTATGAATAATCATTCATTTATGCACATATAATATTTTATATTACTGGAGCACTGTTTTCATGATCTTAAATTAAATCTTATTTATAATTCATAGAAATATGTATACCAAAATGTTTAAACAATCAAATATAAATGTATGTTGTACAAATATAAATATCAATGTTCTCTTATCTTATTTAGATGTACCTGTTTGTTTCGATTTAGAATGTATTCAAATATGAAACAATACTCACCATTATAACAATCGCGGTATCCTGGTATCACTTTAATGTACTACATATGTTGTAATTAGTGAACAAAAACAATATAAACACGAGCTGACAATAAACTTGACTGATAAACACGCATTTAGAATATAATCAGTGATTGTCTAGTGTAGTGTGCATGTTTTGGAAGGGCAACAACTAACACTGGTGCAACAGCAGATAATCAGGCTGCAACGAGTTCTTTGTGTGCAAGTGCATGGTCGGATCAAAGCGTGCGTTGATTATCGTCACACACAACGATGTTTAATTACTAGAAGCAATTATTAACAACAGTTCGTGTAAGGAAGGCTGTGTACTGAACGCTGATAACCCGTTGTCACCGCAGCTTCCTTTCCCAACAAAGAGATGGCGTGCGCGCTCTACTACACATCAATTACATATCTTATCAGTAACAGTGGTAACCATGATAATGGTAGAAACAACTGAATTTATATTAACCGGATATACAATATTTTTTTTGTTCTTTTATAATCAGGGATGAAGAAAGGTTATAGCTGCACGATAAGAATATCGAAATTCATTTTGAATAAACGTATTTATTGCAGGATTAAATTGAACTTCGGATATTTTCTTTATATTCGTAATCAATTCTTCGAAGTAAAGTCATTGAGTAAAATATGATTACAATCAAAGTTGCCGAAGTGTAGATACATTGTGAAGGTGTTTATTTTATTTTTCACTTTATAATATATAACTATACTCATAAAGATTTCAATTAGATGTATAAAGTTACGTAATTTGAAAGTTATTAAAAGTTGCATTAAACAAAGAGCGTAAATATCCATTTCTGTGTATCTCATATTTAACTTTTATAGCACGGCGGGTTTAATTAAGGCATTAAGGGTGCTCTGATAAGATTGTTAATTATGCTCATTTATCCAACGGATAATTACCCATTCCTTTGTCATGATCCAAATCTGTTCTCGCTGTTCTGTGAATCATGTAATATATTAATTCAATTGTAGAGGGACATGTTGCTCGGATCAAAGCTAGATCTAGACGCTAGACGTAGCAGGTTATTGGATTATTCATAAACGAATTTGCAGTGACCAGGTACTAAATAGAGTTAATATTTTAATCTCATAGTACATTCTGACTATTCGAAACAAATATTCTGAACATTTATCTAATTATATAAACATTCACAATATAATATAATTTGAACAGAATTGCAACAAAATCACAATGTTAATCATGCCTTGTTTGTGCTAGTAACGAAAAATAAATCAATCAATGAATCAGATATCTATTCACAGTTCGATACACAACAATCCTTTTATACCTTAAATACATTTGCGCAACATATTTAACAGTTAGCCATCGGAACGATTAAATAGCGAATTGATTACGTACATCGCAGTTCACCATGAACTAAAACTCGTAATGTTTTGTAAAAACTCCTGTACAAACATGTTTAATTGATTGTACTGTGGAACATGGAAGTTATTTTTAATTTTGCAACAGTTGATTACATTATCTGTGGCATGTCAAATATTTCCTTGTTGACATAGATAAAGTACAGCATCGTCAACCCGCATTCGCATCTTATTCTCAAGGATATCGCATTTTCAGATACCAAATGCTTGTCACAAACATGTTTCAGATACATTAACTATTTGCGAACATTATCAAAAATGAAAGTTGTAATTTCTGTTATTTACATACATATTAATATTGTTGTCGAAAGTAGCATATTGTGATTTTTCCCATTCGTTTGGAGTTAAATATTTTGTAAAACATGTAGTCCAGTTTAGAAAATACGAATGTTTAATTAACCTACATAGTTTCCTATAAAGTGTTGTGTAATTTTCTAGATATGTATACACGTATCGCTCATCTTTTTACAAACTAACACCTCCGTCAGTGTTTATGTTTGCAGAGTGGCGTAACGTGCTAATACCACGCCATGTCAGTTATGATGCACACCGTGCACTAGTACTGCAACCAGAGGGATTATAATCGAGTTTATTTTTAGTGAAACCCCGGTTTGTTTTGTTTAAGTTTCCGAACCAGGATTGCGCTAACCCGCCTAACATTAACACGTCACCCCCCAGCTTAAAACCGAATTAACAAAGACGCTTTTATAAAAATAGGTTTTATTTATTTTCAAGTGCTGCAAATGTTTATGGTAATGTTAAAATCATCCATTGCGACCAGCTGACTTGATGTAGAATATTGTTTACATGTGACAAAAGAAAATAACTGAGTGATTTTAATAAAATATACGTTCAAGGACAAGGACAATGTCACAAATATTTGACAGCTGGTTTTGTTGAGTCGAGTCAATGCCATTGATAAAACATTAAACAATCTAAAAATACGGATGAATCACACTAGATAACAGTCACGATATTAGCACAGGTAAATATATGACTGTAGCCGACTGATTTAAAGAAACGATTATGGAATATTTTTAAAAAGAAATAAAGACTTTTTAAAGAACCTGAAGAACGAGTTCGATATAATAACTGATCATAAATATATAAGTAATATTAACCACTGTGAATGCGCAATGTATAATTACTTTTAACAAATGAATGCGCAGTAAATTTTAAGAACAATGGCTGCGAATAAAAATGTATATACATCAATTTATTGCCGATAAAACGCAGAATACACATAAACAAGTATTAAAACGTGAACAAAAGAAATTATTGACCTCAACATCAATCGATGATCGATATAAAAAGCCGGCAATACATATTAATGAATGGTGCATTCATCATTTGTAAGAAGTCATACATGATAACGGCAATTAGTTGAAAAATTATGTTTCACTACAATATATGTATTTGTAATGGTTTAACTATAACTGATAGCAATTTTAATAAAGTAATGAACCATCTGTTTGAGAATGTTAAAAATACCCAAATTCACATGATTACACATTATTAAAATTATTTTAATTAATTAGAATTGCGCCAAAGTAATTTAAATTATTTTTGTTATATTTGTTCATAAGAAATTAATTTAATATTAATAAACTGATTGTAGTGCAATATGAAACACAAATATGCTGAAATGAAAATTATTAACTAAAGTCAATGTTAGTATCTAAATGATAAATATTATACAAGACAGTGTTTTTCAAAATGTTACAAACGAGAACTATAATTAATCTAGACAAGGTGACATGAAAATAGGAACAAAAAGGACTCCGACTGTTCTTTGTTTCTGAGAGTAGCTACTTGCGCCCGTTATATATGTGAAAACACATTTTGTCTGTACGTTCTTTTTGTTTAGAAGATCCTACGTGACTTATGAGTGGCAGTATTTAAAACTGCAACATGTTTTTACATCTGTTGACTGTCAGCGAGGATTTAAATCTTGTGGATAGTTGGTGTAAATTTAACATAGTGTATACGTGCAATTATCTTGCAACATATTTGTGCATCATAAATCTTTTTAATCCCAGTCATTATTTCACAAAGTTTTTTGTTTTATCCGAAAGCTATGCCCAAAATAAAATTAGTCAAATCCACTAATTATTCCTTTAGTAGCATCCTATTTTCAAAAATAAATATAAAATGAATATTTTTTATTTCATCTATATTTTTTTCTACTGAAAATCAGGAAAAATGCAAACAAAATCGTACCCATATACAAAAAATTATCTTATCTTTTTTACGATGAAACTGGATAATATAAAACCCAGCAATCTGGATTAACTTCGTCATCTTTACGCACGGAACGCAGAAAACCCTAACCTAGATTTTTCGCATTCGTTTGCAATCGTATGATTGTGTAAATCCTGCTTTAGTCACGTCTGAAACACTTCGCAATATATTCCGTCGGAATTACGAATTTTCTGAACCGGTGGGTGCGTCAAATTTTATAGTAATTGCATCATATTTATCGAACGATGAGACTTCCACTACACATTAGCATTGCAAACATGCTGTATTACTCACTCTATCAAGCAATCTAAACTTCTCATTAATCCAAATGTCCTAGAGTGTACTTCCCGGACGCTAAAATCTCACTAATCTTAATAAATTGTTCAGTTAAACATTAAACATACTGGTTTACATAAAGCAATATTGATAATCTTGAAAGTAATTTGAACGCCGAATTAGAAATTTATAGAAATGTTGACCTTATGTGAAAATAAATGTACATATTCCAAATCGCAACTGTAGACTTTGTTTATGAATAAAACTAAAATATTTTCGGTAAAACGAATACTGGTAAATTGATATTTACATTCAAAACTGCGTGACCAAACATTATAACATTCTAATTTTAGCAATTTTGTACATTAAAACATTTAAATTTCTAGTAAATATTATTCAAAACCATTAAAAATTTTCGTCTAAATATAAGTTTATTGTGTGTTTCAGTAATCTAACAATACTCATAGTCACATATCATCTAGACTAGATTACATTATCCGTCGTCATAAACCTGATATTCTTTGGGACAAAATTTCTAATACATTTCATTTTGTTATGCAATGGAAGAAAAATTCTTCACAGACATTGAAACAATTGACTGTATTGTAATTTTGAACTAATGGTACGAATCAAAGTCGCCTGGCGCTCCCACACAGGACTTCCTGTGCGCCCCACGCACCTATAAATAATTCCTCTCGATAATATAGTATTCTGCAGTCATCTCATCATCCGGGAGATGGGGATTCGACGTGTATACACATGCGCGCGCATACACTTCTTCAAAACAATGACTAATCTTTTGGAAACAATTATGTGCGATATTCAAAGATGATAATTATTACCGTCTGGTTCTGCAGTGAATGACACACAGACGTGACGTGCAATTCTAAACGGGAAATGAATTGCAGATGAATGAATGAAAGGCACCGATTTTACATAAATTCTCCGCCAAACGGATGACAGCCGCCATATTTGTTCGCGAGCTTTTAGGTTAGAATTCTGTTATAGAACGTATATTTCTTCTATCAAATAATATAATCTTTGCTGTGATTAAAATATAAAATTGCTTTTGAGATATTTCAATATGCGGGTTTAGAAGTGAGAAATATCAATGGTAGTTTTAGAAAAATCGTTTCACAAGTCCCAATCCAGATTCCCAAAGCACACCGTTACTTAACAGAAATTTACTGCATTTGTGATCTATCAAGGGACTAGTAAAAGCAAAGTAATGTCGATTCGTACGTCGTCAGCTTAAACATAACCCCTTCGTCCATTTTAACTCATATTTATTTCTAACACATTATTCTAACATACCAATTGCAACTTTTTACATTGTTAATAAGTAATTCAAATAATTAAATGAAATATTTTAATATTACATTCATTGTTACAAATATTTTCAATTACATTCTTTCCTTACAACGTCTGAAAACAATATTAACAAAGTAAAAATATGTTTTCATTTCAGTAAAATACTTTTATTGCCCCGAGCGTACGAAAACTGGAATTTTTTTTAAAAAAAACTTTCTTTTCATATTGCCAAATCGATGCGAAGATGTTTTTCAAAAATAAAATGTACGAAATTTCGTAACAGACAAATATGCACATGTTACATTACGTGAATTGACTGGAATCACATGTTTGTATAAGAACATGTTCGGTAACTATGTACGGAAAACTTGTTTATAAATAACTTTATTGATGGTCAGTTAAAAAGTTTTAACTACTTTTTTATTGATGGATCATTTGGATACATTCACATCTATTTCAGATGTTATTCTGAACAGGTAACAGATCAGAGAAAATAAAATTTGAAAGATTCCATACGCCTGTCTCATCATGGAACTGATCAAAATTCAATAAATATATGAGAAATTTCCAAATATTTCACAGACAAAAAACAGTATCGTATGCATCATGTGTACATTTACCAACCTTACAAAACCATATCCTACCATTTCCCTACCCTAATAGAAATATATACTTCTACCAGTAATTGCATGCAATGACTGAATTAATGCTTTTACTGCGACACATACATAAGGTAAGATATTTATATTTGACAGATGTATGGATTAAAGAAAATCGCTATTTATATTTTTTTGATTATTTCTGAGAAGCTGGTATGTAAATGCTCCGTGAACCGGAATAATGGACCGGTTACGGTATTCACGGTGTTTTCAAATCGATACAAGGGTGCAACCGTCACTGGCAACTACAATATTGCACGTTTAAAAACTCGAATCTCCGGCCGTAATGCGCGTTGAAACGTTTTACGTGTAGACATTTGCGCGGACAGCCGCCAGAACTGAGTGTATTTGTGAATATAATAACCATAATTTAACATTTCACAAACGTCATAACTTTTAAATGCTTCCAAGTCGATAATATCGCACGGCCAGACCGAGCTTCGCCTGTGAATTTGGAACCGTAACTGTTCCATTAATTCCGGCGCAAATAAAGAATTTTAACCGTTACATAATGACGTCATCGTTTTCAAATTTATAATACACATAAATGTTAGTTAAATTATTTTCAGAAACCTGCTATTTGAGCTGCGTTATTGTTGAACAAATAAGATAAGGTGTATTTTGTTACTATTCCGTATATAAAAAAAGCAATGTAGAAGGAATTACTTATGCAAGATCTTGATATTAAATATTGTCATATAGAACACGTTACATTATTAGACGTACCTTTGTTAATCAATTCTGTTAAAAACAATTGTACTAAAAATTACTAAAAATGTGTCCCTTATTTTGTTATACAATTAGATGTATATTGTAAATACAATTTTTCATCCAAGATCTCAAGATATGAAATATGAATTTCAATTTGCTTAACTTCAATGTAAAAGCGCAATGTAATTTACAAATGGCGGTGCACCCGTAGCAATATTTTTTTTTGCAACCTGCAAATAAATTTGATTACTTTGCAGATTTATTAAAATAATAGTGCAGACGTACAATGATTTACTTCCATCGGATTTTTCTTTATTTTCTCTGGAAAATAAAGTTCTTTCTAGTATATGAATGGCAGTATACTTCGTAGAGAATACGGAGGGCCCTATAGAAAGAAACGAATTATCATACAGCCATAATATGTTTATAGCGGTTCATTTTATGGTATATCACTACTTCCGCAGCGGATATACTATATTAAGATTGTCAAAAGAATGAGTCTGAGTCAGTCGAGATAGAGGGAATACACTGATAAGTATCACATGAAATATAATCATAATGCCGCTATTTCCAACAACATACGGTACATTACAGTTTTTTATAATTCGTTCTGGTAATTAAGAAAAATTTTATAGCGGATTCACCTTCCAGAGCAAAGTAATATAACTAAAAATGTAATTATGTATGTAAAAAAAATATATTTTTAACGTTACGCGGTGTTCCGACACTATAAATAGGGAACATGATGATAGCTGAATGAATCAGAATTCATTTGAAAGTACACGGCATTAATAATGCAACAGTTTGATTATGAAATAATAATTTCGCTATCTTTGATCTCTGTTATGTATAAACAATACCGTAATCAATAAAGTCAATTGCAATTCCTTTCTAACTAATAATATTCACTATTATACAATTAGATTTCTATTAATTTACAATAGGTTCTTTATTCTATAAAATTCCTGTAACCAAGATTAATCCTGACTACATATGTTAAGTGCTTATAGATAAGAATAGAAGATTACGTTGAAAAGAAACAGGGTCCGAAAAAATGAATAGAACAGAAAACTTTGTGTATTAACAGGAAATATCAAATAACAATATGAACAGTTAGTATTTATGACCTATGACTTCAATTAAATGAAGTAATTATTGATTGTAACTGTGACACAGGGATGCGACTGACATATGCCAAGCGAACATCACAGGCATCAACATACATAGTTTACAATACAGACACACGGACATTTTATACCATCGATAAATTAGCGATAAAATTAAAGTATTACAAATGTAACAAAGTGTAAGATATCTAGAAAAAATCCTTCGTATATAAAATATCAAAAACTGAAATAAAAATTTAGTACGTTCAAAAGAGATGCTGATCTTTACCTGTTTTTATCAATTCACTGTTATTTTCATATGTTTTTATAAATCTGCGTCTGTTTTTTTCCTCGTTAAACGGAAAACTAATCTTTCGGATTTATCAATTATACACTTTTTGCATTTATCTAAATTATTATTTCATAAAAAAAAAATAACAGAACTAAAAGTGTATTCAACGAAATACAGTGATAAAAAGTGAAATATACGAGTTTGTAAAAATTGTCGATTAAAGAAATATGACGTTTATTCTCATTGAGAATTGTATATATAATATTGAAATCCTTCTTACAGGATAATACGATCAGCAGGAAAAATGCAACTTCCTTTCCGTTCACGAGATGATTAAAAAATAATACAAAAAGAAACTGTCCTTGTTACTTGAAGAAACCATAGAACTGTTTATATAGAGTGCATGTAAGCGTAAAGCGATAGATACAATATATTTCAGATCATCTACGTTCACAATAGATAACATGCTATATATACTGCGGGTAAAGTACATTACAAACACGCATACATATGTTTTAATTTCAATACATCGTTGGTTTCTTGACAGAGTAGAGTGTTTTCAAATTACCGCCAGCCCACGGACATAATAATGAAGACATGCACGTGTTCTCTCTCTCTCTCTTTATATATATATATATATATATATATATATATATATATATATATATATATATATATATACACACTGTGTATGTATATGCAAGTATATAGATGCACTCTGGTGTATTATAAAGAGTGACAACGCATGCGTACAAAGGCGAGGAGAACATTAATCAGAGTAGGTGTTGGAGCAGTGGACAGGCCCGGTTGGCACTAGCATGCACTTTGTACAATTAATTACCTTAAGAACTAACAGCGCTGTCAGTTGTTTCTGGATACGACCAAAAACGATGTTAAAGCTTGTTGCCAAATGTTGCGAGGAACTGTTACAAAAAGGTTTATGTGACACGATGATTGTTGAGTAGGGTTGTATGTTATCTAAAGTTGATGATGCTCCTTAAATAATTTAATGAATTTATTTCCGTGACGTCTGCGGTGACAGCCAAACAAGTGCCTGGATACAGATTACATCAAACTCATATTCTAGGACTAAACTTCCTTTATGAAAATATTACACCGTTTTTGTACCAAAAGGACTTCTGAATCCGACAAAGAAGTAGTTTTGAGTTAAAATATATTCTTAATGAATGGGACAAAACTACAGCTAGATGATGATAGATGATTATTAATTTTGATACTTCGACATTTTGGATATAATTGTGATGCTATGCACACATCCTGCAATGACAAATGTCCATTCTACGTGTCGTCACTTGTGTGCTCGTAAATAAACTCTATGAGCATCTCTACGTGCCGCTGCTCATTTATATAAAGGTGAATGTAACGACAAACATTTTTTTTGTTCTTGAATTTACATTCGATAATTTTAAATAAACATATATAATTCAGTTATAATATTACTTCTGAATAATTGTGTATACAATATCATTAAAAATACACAATAAAAGAAACATTGAATATGTACTATCATTAAAATGTATATGTATACAATTTTATAAAGTATAGATTTTATAAAGATATTTGTTATTCCTTACCTAAAACAAAATAATAAATATGCATTAGCCAAACTGTACATGTAGTAATTTGATTACCCGTCAGTGTTACTCATGCTGTTTGAACTCGTATACATATGAGTTTATTACAGTCGAGAGTGTCCATTAAGAGTAGCGCATTTAGGAAGAGGCGAATTATGCAAAAGTATGCGCAATGAATGATTAAATATGCGGGTCCGTCCCTGGACGCTCGCTTGCGACAAATGTCCATCGAGTAGTGTAGGTAGGTGTCCGCATCACGTCGCCATAACTCCACGGAGTCCACCGGAAATGGCTGCAATATAAATGGACACCGTCAGCGAACGGGACGTAACTCGCACGCGCATTGACTTTATAAAAAACGTGTCTTCCTCTTCTACACACAGCCAAATAACCAACACATATGCATAGATAAATATATATATATATATATATATATATATATATATATATATATATATATATTCTTTAAAATGAACCTATAATTTGAGGCATTTTTCACAATTCGAAAGAATGAAAATTTCATATTTGCAACATTTTTAACAATATCATCAAAAATGATGTCCAATTAAATGACAATATGGTCATTGAAAGGAGACGGTGTTTATTAGTACTATAATAGTACCATATTTGAACCAAGAATGTAGTATAAACATAATATGAATGATGAGTTTTGGATTACCCGTCACTATGTTAGTAATTATATAACCATGATGTAACATTACATGTACGGACAATGTGGGCTTATTTGGATACTATGCGACCTAAATTTCGTGAAAATTAACGGAATAGACCAGACACACTAGCTCATCCGGTTAATGACAACGATAATAAACACAAATGGCCTGAAAACCGTGAAAATGAAACGACTTTTTAACTTCTTGTATTACAGTCATTTCTTACAAACGTTTAAGCATGGAATTTCGATATAATGAATAAAATCGCATTAATTAGTTTTACATTTCTACGTTAATATTTTATGAATGAAAATAGGCATTTTGAAACAAATGTGTATAATTTTGGTCAGACCATCAATTTGATATATGATAATATCCTGCTGTTTTAATACTGCTATTGTACAACAAATAGTATAATTGAATAGAATGTATACTTGTGATTTTTTATATCGATAACGGTAACAAACTCCCTTGGCAATCTCGTACAAATATACGTAGATATGAACAACTGTCATTCGTGGAGAAATATTCGGCAATAAACAGTTATTTTTCGAGTCGATGGGCAAGAATATTGCGGTTAAAAAAGGACTACAACCAATCCGGTTTACAGGTTGATACCGTATGTGTATGTGAAATATTTCCGAAATCGAAAACGGAAATGTTGCTGACATGCTGTCATATTTCTGGGATGTTCTGCTTCACTTAGTAAACGTGAGTTTAAGATCACCGTGGCATTTCACAGCACATACTTTCGTACAAGATTGTGTACAGTTTATATGTGACACAAAGCCTGTTGCAAATAATTTTAAAGTATATGATTGTCAGTGACATTTTTATGGTTCAGAAAACAAAGTGTACGATGGTTTCTATACTGGTGTATCTGACTGAAATACTTTCTATATTCTATAGCAATATAGTTTTGATAGAATAGGTACAAATCATTAATTTCACATATTGAGCCGAAACAACATTCTGGACTTATAGTATAAAATAATTTCATAACCCATCTAGTTAATTTTTTATCGTAATAAAAATTTACCACAAATGCTTGGAAAAAGGATATGGGTTTTAAGATATAAATGCGGTTATTGCGATAATATATTTATAGAATAAATGCAACCATTTATATATTACAGCAAAAATAATATGCAAATATAAAGATATCTATAAAATGATAACATTTAAATAAATTATCTCTACATATTTTAATTTTAAACAATATAAATAAAATTAATCACGAATGAATTCACTCAGTTTACAAATATTTATTCTTTCTCATATTTTTTTTTGTAAAATAAATTCTTTTACTTAAATCGTATTTTAATAATTTATGAATGTGTGTAAATTGCTTTTAAAATAACAATAGATTTCCTTGTGCTAAGGCATCATAAAGTTTAAAAATTCTAAAAATAGAAAACAAAAAGGAAAATATGTAAATAATAAATACGGTAGACTTATTTCCGAAAAGAAGGGTGTTGCTGGCGCCACCTGTAATAAATTTTTAAACACGCCACGCACCTCCGACACTAATACACTCTCACATCCGCGTATTATAGCAGACGGTGTTCTTAAAAGTACACTCACACATACAATATTATCCCGCTTTTATCTCGGAAACAATAAAGCAATAAATATACGAAAAATAAATGTCTATGAAGATAAGCGCGTAATAAATATTCAAAATTTATTTCAGTATTGCGTCTGAATGTTATTTTGTATATATTTCAGTCGAACTAAGAAAAGGCTCTTATTTTCAGAGTATAACATCTGAATTAATTATACTATAATTGTGTGGTAAGTTATGTATTTAATCAAATTTAAAGTGTCCTTACGCTTAACGCTAAATTAGTTGGCTAGACATGTATATTTTCGAAAATACTAAGACGACAATTAGAAGAACATCTAGCTGAATTGTAATTAAAATTAAATTGTCTTGATAAATTTAGAGAAGAATAATTATTCTTCTGTTCTACTCGCATATACGTATGTGTGTGCTTACGTTGGAATATATTTTACGGTAAGATAGAAGACATACGTTATACGTGCTTCCGCTAATGAACATTTACCTGTGCAGATTTATTTTAACAGAGACTGTACCCGCGCAACATACGGAACTTGTGTAATAAAATTTAGCTCGTTATTTATTTAGACTTATGCTCCATCTCTAAGATGTAATAAAATTTCTTAAATACAGGTAGGCACTAACTATGTATTACTAGCGATAAATTTACCAGGCAATATTCATAAAGTATAAATACGTACATACACATGCATATACGCTTACATACCACTACCGGCACAAGCGATGGTCCGCGCGATATACGGAAAGGGAATGCTCGTTAAATCTAGATTTTAATTTTCACACACATAAAAAAAATTAATAAAACGCATGGCAGGATTTTCTATTAATAGAAGCGTGTAAATTTCAGAAATAGCTTAGTTTTTTTACGTACCTATGAGACTACGTAATGAAAATACTAATAAAATACAAATTTTAACAGGTATTTGAAGACAAGTATTAATAACAAACTTTAATTAGATATAAGAGAAAAATGAGAATAAAATAAATGATACGAAGTGTAAATCTTTGAAACAAACACTTATGGTAATACATCGTCATGACATTTATATCATCGTTATTAAACTGTATGGAAATTTAAGCTAGTTCACAAATTACTATATCGATATATTAGCATACCGTTATGGAGACGGTGTATTGCGCTGAGTTCTTATGTGTAAATATAAATCATGATAGTTTTAAGTTTGCATCCATGTGCTTGGTTATAATTATTATTACAAAGTTTTGCATGTATGAATATGTAGTTCTATAACCCTGACACAACATCAATAAACACGAATGACAAGTGTAAATATTCAACTAGTATAATGTCATCGTAAACATGTATGTACACATTGTTTATCTAACAAGTTTAAAAACTATAAAACTTCACGGTAAACAGATAGTAACTCTCTACATAAAAATAAAACAATACCTAGACTCTATTCTGACAACGTTTCTAAACTAAAGCAATTACATTAAACATTGGAAAAGAAAAAAGGTTACTGCTACTTTAGATTTTAAAACAAGGACAACATTTATTACTAACATTATACAATGTTGCAACATCTATACTACAATGAAACTTACGTAAACTCCAGAAGGATCAAAACGTAATATTATTTTATTTATCCATTTCTTTTCCATCACGAGATAATTACTAGCATAACTATAACTCTGTATTTTATTTACATAACAATGTTGATTTATTATAATTTTTTTAAATTTATTTCTTGGTATTTGTTGAATGCGTCTGACGTCTAGACTAATGAACTGGTGGCAATAGATGACAAATCTTTAGAATTTGTAAGATTCTCTTGAAAGACATAAATAAACGTATGAAATCATCTATTTACACAAATTATTCATTAGACAAACTAATTGCATAATTTTACATATACGAAGTCAATGTGCGAATAGAACAATACTAGATAATTACAAAATCTTATTTAAAAAAAAAAATCAATTAGCAACAACGTAATTTAAAATAATCTCTCTCATATTTAATGATTACATACTTTTTTTTTATAAAAAATCAATTTAAATAATGATAATTTCTAAACGTTTTCTATTAAAACTAAAAGCCGAATAATTAATTTAATGTATTAAATTCCACATTATAAATGAAAAACGTTAATTAAAAAAGTTTCTTCGTACAATTGCGAATGTGTCAGCGTTGATAACGGAAACTTGTCTAATCCAATATGTTCGCAATGTGATATATAAACTTCTGGATTTAATTTCTCGAGGAAAAAGTGGTAAACGTATCTCTTTTTATTTACTTTCTTATCTGGGCGGGTACGCAAGATCCATAACTCAGCACGAGCAACTGTCAGAACTCGTGAAATATGGTGGAAAATTTGCCCTGATGAAAACATCGGACGCATAGTGTACCAACACACCATACGGCCATTACTTGAACTAAATAGCTATTGCACCATACGTCTCGCGAGAACAGAGAGAAACCTTTATTAACAGATAAAAGCACGCCAGTAAGACCATCGGCAGTAATCGCTTGTATTTTGCTGACTAAATAAAATAAAATCCAACTTCATAGAAACTACTGTTTATTTTTTCCGGTACTTTTTTTATTTTATCTGTGCAATGTTGTTGCAGTATACATTGCGTCGTAGATTTTTGGTGATTAATATGCGGAAGAATTTGAAGTTTATGTTTGGAAATTTTGTGGTTTAAAATTGGGAACATTGCATAAAATTTCGCCCATATACGGTCTATTCTAAACCACAAAATATTAAAGGAAAGTTGCTGAATTAATATCGTAACTATTAGTCATAATACACTATTTTCGTTTTCTCAACTATCTTTGGCTGACATAGAAGTAAAATAACAAGATGAAATTTTCTAAATCAAGAACTTCAGCAAATATTTTACGACTTGATGTTAGTTATTTGAACCAAACTTGAACTCTCCAAATTATTCTCCACTTTAACAAAACATTATTCCTACTCTGAGAACAATTTGTAATAACTTACATAAAGGTACTTCGATACAGCTAGTTAAGATTCCTTCATGCATAATTTTACTTGTCAAAATATAATGCCATATAATTCCTCCATTACTAACACGTAATTTATTACCACCAATAAACAACAATACATGTCAAAACCAGCAAATATTCATTTAGAACCGATAAATAATACATGTATAATGTAGCAAGCGTAAGTACGTACATAGGTAAGTACTGGAACTTGCGGGTAATAAATTACAGTGTAATTGACTATAGTTACACGGAGTACCGTAGTACTAGTACATACTGTTTGTTCCGTATGCATGTTTGTGCGTGTGTGTGTATGAAAGTGCGTTGCGCATGTTTTGTTATGTGTGTTAGTTAGTTGATGGTTGCACTTGATGTGCACTCCACTTTTTCTACCTGCTCCACTGCGCATAGAGATAAGATCTCATGATAACTGTTGGCACCTGACACAGTAACTGGAGGTCGCCACAGTGGCGTACAATTATAATTCTAAGAAGGAGCCATGCAATTACCCATGCAAGTTAGACATCAAATCTAGATTTTCCCAAGCACTTTTGAATACACAGTCTCATTAACATTACACACCTACATACTTAAAACACCCATACAATACTCCTAGTTTTTATTTTTCAAATATTATTTCCACACCACTGACATTGTAATATTATGAAACGTAATTCGGTAAAATGTGTCAAGATGAAGAACGCGAAATAATTTAAAAGTGTAATTAAATTGTTACCCAGAAACACGGTGTAATTGTGCGAAATAAACGAGCAGGTACACATTTTAATTAAGATTACAGATAGGGCCACTTAAGTACAACACTTACTCAAAGCACACTCCAGCATACAGACATTTTTAATGTTACACCCGTGTTAAAATATGAAACATTCTAGCAATAATAAGTTCACGTTCTCTGCTAGAATATAAAATTTTATTTGAGAGAAACAATTTATCTACTGCAATGTTACACTTGGAAGAGTTTCTGCCATTCTACTTTTATAGCGTCGCAGTATATTGGAAGAAGAAACTTTTATATATTTCATATGATACTCAGCATGAAGACACGTAGACAAATTTATTTATATGTCTATTTTTAATTTGCCAAACAGCTGTGTTAATTATTCCCAAAGCATATGAAAAAAATGAAAACTATTTTTCATATAACTGTCATGTGCAACCTAATATTTCGACATTGAAAAATGTGTTCGAAATAATTACGTATGTAACTACAAATATCAAATGTCGTTATAAGGAATACTATTTTTGATTTATGTGATTTGTAGAGAGAAATGTGTCTGATCTCGTTCGGTTTGCTTGAAAGTTTTAGTAACACGTAATAAATGTAATTAGCTTTTGAGGACACAAGAAAGTTTACAACTATATTAAATATCACACACAGTTACTTGCACGTCCGTACCGGTTCGTTCATACATGTACATACGTGTACTCAACCAAGTGCAAACATACATATGTACATACATTAAACAACACGGTATGGTTTTATCTGCATTTGTCGCGTGTCACTTAACGAGTTATTTCCGTTCGAAATTTCCCGGTGTATTTTGCGACCAGTGGAATTTGTTAAGATTACTGGACATTTTTATTAGTCATGCATGCATTTGGTAGTGCGTAGACAACACTGATTTTACAGTTATTAATAAATTCGCACAAAGAACTAGATGCACTAACATGTAAGTTTCAATTCGGACATTTTCGATTTTATTAATTCATAATACCAGTTTCAGAAACTTCGCATATGATGAGCAATCAAGAATATACACTTTGTTTATTATTTGAAAGTTTAGAATACAACGTGTTATAAAATTGTTTATATTGTATATACTTAAAATGTCTTCTTCAATTCACTACGTGTAAGCCTGACATAAACTAAACTGACATTTACGCAGTAAACAGTGACTTCGATGCTAAGAAAACAGCTTTTTTGTGTTTCTTGTGATATAAATTTAATCTGACTTATTTAAATCTCATAAAAGTCTTAACTCGCAGACAGTATGGAGAAAACACTTTGCAAAGTTCGTTTTCGTAAAAGCCAAACATGATGATTATACCTATTAAACATATTCTATAGTATTACAATTAAAAAATCACACGCACACAATTGCAACAATTTCCTTTAGAAACCATTGTTTACAGTTAAACACAAAAGGCGACATCATCCTAGCAAACAAAAGCCAATTTAAAGTGATCATGTTGTCCTGCTGTTTAAAACAAATGTAATTAAAATACGCAAGTACATTTAAACGGCAGAATAACAACAATTAAGTAAACAAAAGATAAATGTCATTTGGAAAGTAGAACCGCGTGCCTGTTGTGTGTAAAACAAGTGTACAATTAATTCATCCATGGTCAGGCAATGCATCGCAGCATGAGTTCAAACTGGCGAGGAGAAAATGACTCATAACGTCACACAAATGTACAAACACAGCCGTGCTAGCCAGCAGCCACTGTTAGTCAACCACGCGCGACATTCTCTCAATCAAGGATTGTTAACATTTTGATCTTACGCGTACTTCATCATAACACTAGCGAGTATCATAGTAGGCTGCTGTTAACGTGACAGTCAATTAGTCACTTATTATTCATGCTGCCAAAAATGCCAGACAACAAACTTGTAATTACATAATCGGGTATGAGCTGTACAAGCTGCTTGGAACGATGCATAATGATGAATTGCATTTTTGAGGGTAATTATTAATCGTGAGAAAAATTTTTTTGTATAAAATATAAAATAGGATTTCACTATATTTCAAGTATCATTGTAAAGTTGGCATTACTCTATTTCACAGTGCAGAGCAAACGTTCATATTTTTCTATTTTTGTCAGTTTATAGAAAAATTAATTGCAGTTTTCAACGTTATCCCGGAAATCCTATATTTCATGTACGTACCTATGATAAATTGGACATTGCTAAGCTTGTGTCAATATTTTGTTTTCAAATCCACTAAACCGCATTTTATTTTATATCGTATTTGAACAACCAGAATGGATGTATAAAGTAAATAAAAATTATACAACAAATAAATACCTTATTGATTTTGTACGTGTTATTTTTTTTATTATTATTATAAATTTTATTAGATCTTAAAAATATAGCCTTAAAATAAGTTAAATAATAAACAAGTATTTTAAATAAATTCTACAATTTGTATTAATTAAGTCATCTGTGAATTATAAACAAAAGATCCTGACCTTGTCCAGTATTGACACAGTCTATAAACAGTATTCAGTTTAATTCAATGTAGGTCTAGGATTCGCTGTAACTTTGCAAACATTAGCCTTAAACTCTAAGCGCTAAAACTAATAAATATATCTTCAACGCGCGTCAGTACATGTTTCTCAGAATTATACAGCACTCACACATACACATACACATAGAACTACTTGTGTACGTACAGTGAGACGCTTACGCAAACATGTACTGATTTTACGAGTACATCATCAAGGAATCCGACCTTAATCTACGTACACTAAAGCCGAGAATAATGCTCATTTTACAAATCTAGTTCTCAAGTAACCCGTTAATCAGGCTGGTAATTTCACAAGCATTATCGTTTGCACAATTACTCGCGCAGACAGGCAAGTGTCGGTACAGATGCAGTCGTCATTGTCCTCAGCATTCTGCACAATTACCAGCCGTTTGTCTAACCAAGGTTCCGCCGCTTATACTTCATATACACACGGTGTGTGTATGAGTATATGTGTGTGTGTGTGTGCTTTGCACAAAACATACACACACCATTAAGCTGCTGAATAAACAAACGGTGGATTATGTATCTCTCTTTATGTAAGTTCAACATGCATGAATTCGTATAAATGTGTGATGTATGCATGTATGTACATAATTGTATACCGAGTTGCATGTATACACGAGTATATGTTCGCAAGTATACATATATATATATATATATATATATATATATATATATATATATATATATTATATATATATTTACGAGCATATTAGATATATGTATGTATATGTGAATACTTCTGTTTGCATGTTGATCTATATGGTTGCCGGTATGTGTGTACACGGTCCCCTTTACCCCACCCGGCCGCACGACCATGGCACACCTGTGTCACATGATATTTAACACACCTGATGATTCACACTGCCGCGACAGGTTATGATACAGACGGTCGGTCTAGTAGCTACTTCTGAGTGCTAATGACGTTATGTGATGCAACAACATTCACTGTACACTCACCTACAGAAATACTAATCGCAAAAATAATTTGCCATGAACCAATCACATTTCTTTATTGTTACCTTGTATAAATAATCGATGGTATATAATTTGGAAACACGTATTTAGATGAGGAAAACTAATTAAATGTCTTATACTTGTTCAGTCCATGACTCACTTTATTTCTTTGACATAAAGCTTGGCTATGTTAACGACAGGTACAGACAGTAATTATTCTTGGAAAATCTACAGTACAACACAATGGAAAACAAATTCCTAGAAGGAAAAATCGATAATCTTGAAAAATACCAAAGGTATGCAAAAAACAGGTTAAATTGTTTGCATAGAAACTACCTATGATCGATTTTAAAGTTCGATAAACGTGTTGTATACGGTTCATTTATGCTGTATGTGGAGTATTTTTGATGATGAGTGTACCATGCAGTGGTGTATCATTTGATGTCGGGTTGAAATAGATGCACATTTATTTGCATATCTCCATAGACGTTACACTGATTTCTTAATTCGTGACTTATCACTCTGTAATGTTCCTGACTTAATTTATAAATCCATAAAATGTATGCCAATAATACAACTTAATATAGCGAACCCTTATCATATGATTTTATAGGAACGCAATTAGATAAAAACAGGCACGGAGTGAGTAATTTTTTGCCGGAATTATGTAAAAGTTAGCCCGCATTAGACCGGAAATAGGGGTTCGTGCTAGTGATAGGGGCTAATGCACAGATACTACAACATAATTTGCACTGGTTTTTACATAAAACTATTTTTCAACTATATCTTATGCTTGAAATTCTGTTTCGTTTCGCACTCAGTATTAAATAAACATGAAGAAATATAGCAAAACTTCTGGACTGTATAATATCCTGCGTGGAATAAATTTCTACTTTACATTTTAATAGGCCGTGTGCAACAGCATCTGAAAGATATCACCTGGTGGAGCACATGCGCGTAAACGTAACCGATGCACTAGAATATTTATTCCATGTCTAAAATTTAAATCCTCCTTATAAGTTTCAGAGTACCTAGGCACTATACGAACAGTATAGATTCAGTTGATGGAAACTTCTCCATTTCGTAAGCACAATAACGTAAAGTTTCTTAGACAATTTCATGTTATTTAATTGGAAAATAAGTTTGTCCAAGTACCCGTTAAGATCGTCTTACAATAAATACTGCAAGTATTAAGTGCGTCATTTAGTATTTAATTCGTTCATTAAAAACGGAACAGTCTCCAAGCACATAATGATTCTCTTGTGAACGAAGAAGAAGGAGAAAAAGAAGCGAAATCATCGAAGCATGATTGAGAAAATACGAGATAATAATCGACCATGAATGAAACCTATCATTTTAATTGGTGTGTCCTAATTTCTAAATGACATACTGCCGTTTTTATAATTTAAATATTTAAATTATAATCTAAGCAGATAGTATTTATTTTTGTATGCAACCTTGAATACCTCGTGTGAATATATTGCATTTGCTATTTCCGCAGAATTTTTTTTTTGTTATGGGACATGTAAGGAATCTGTTAATGAAAAGTTTTTCCTCAATAAGAGAAGGTTAGATTTTTTTAAAGTGTTAAATTCATATGAGATTTGATTATTCATACTATTATGCGACCTTCAATAAGAAGTTAAGAGCCAACTGATTCCTGCATATTTTCTTTGATATTTATTGAAGTTTTCAATGTAAAATACGCGTAACTTTTATAAAATATGTTCAGTAATTATCTGTGTAATGTCATGGTATTTAAGAGTAATCATATAAATTAGTGTTTTAATTGTTACGTGTTAGTATCATACATTAACTTAATTCCTAATATTCGATTTTCGATTAACAACAATTTATACGTGCGTAATCATATTCCAAGCCGTTATCATAATTTTCTAGAAATTAATCAACGTAAATATGTATTAGATTTCTCGGAATATAAGTTTCCAAAAAATATACATGCACATCCTGTTCAAGCTATATCAACGAATATTATAGGAAACATTATCTTGATTTAGTTATTCCAATCAATACACAAGTTCTTAATAAGGATATCAGATGTTAATTGCCACAACGGATATGGATACAAAAAAAAACATGTTTAGAGAATACTACGAGTCAAAAAGTAAAAGCGATCAACAAACTTTTTTTTTTATTATTATTAATTCTGCAGGAAACACATTACACAGAACTTTCCTACGATCGGTTTAATAACAGACTGTGGCACGTTTCAACAATCAATCTAATAATATCTTGTTGCGGACATTTAATAATAAGCAGGAAGTCGCTGAAAATCGCTAACGAAATTCGTTCTCAAAACAGTTTCGCATCGTTCGGTTCCTCTTTGTTCGTCCATGGCATGCTGAGACAAATCGTTAGAGTAACAGAGATGGTGGTACGCATGTTCACATCAGCACCATACAAAGTGATAGGAACGTTTCCGGAGAAAAGGTGTCGTGAAATTAGTCCATTATCTAAAGACATCGCACAGTGGGAGGCTGTCACAAACAGATCACGGCCAACTTGATTCTCACTGTTCCATTCTTTAACTCCGTACGTCATTATTTTCTACTTAAAATGATATTCCTTCATTAATCATGTGTCAGATGCATAATAGTACATGCTACGTGCGTCATACGTCAAACATTAAATGGTTATAAAACAATGTCAGATTTAGTTCAAGACAGTCGAAACTTGTTCATCAAATATAAAGGAAAGTTGATGTTTCTTATGTCAAAGAAAAAGGGAAATCACTGGTGCCATCTATCATTCAACAACGAAACTAATAAGAATGAATGCTTTTTAACCATTCCGAGCAAATAGTAAATATTTCAGTTTAAAATATTGAACAAAAAAAAATGCTTGAATGTAATATACAATGTTGTAGGTTATGATAATTGTTTCCTAGATATAAAAATATGTGTAAATGGTTTGTAAGAAAATGAGATAATTCAAAATACAAGCACAATTTGTCTTGCTGGGGAAACAACGTGTCACTCAAATGTCTCTTTGTAATGGAAATGTCGCAATAGATATTATTCATATATGAAACATACCCAAGAAATATTTATCTCTAGAAAGTAACTTTATTTTCAATATTGTTTTTGAAATATTAATTAAATTATATTTTTTATTATCATTCTAGAAGTACTTACAGCAATACTTCATGGTATTTGTAATTTTTCTAGCTGTAGATTTTGCTCGCTTACCTGAAACAAAACAGTAACATTTATTAAACAATTTCTTAGAAAAGAGTTAGCAATTTTCTTTGGGAAAATAATTTATTACAAGAAGTTGCAATATGACGTAGAAGTTTCATATAACGTAGTTATTGAACAAACATTTTTCATAGAAAACAAAATAAACGATATACTAATACTTAGAAGGAAAACATTGTATAAACTTTATAATATTAAAAAACTCTTAACTGTATAGAAACTTTCAAGGAAAAATACTGTTTTTTATTTACAATTATTTAGTAAAGTTGACAGTTAACGTAAGGGGTAAATTTATGCAGAAAAATGTATTTAACAACAATTGAAGCTGCGTTTCTTTTATTGAAGTAAAAAATAATTTATAGTTAACAGTAATAAGGAAGCGTTAATCAATGTAATGAAGTAAAAACCAGTGAAAGATGTGTTTAATTATTCTGGGAATGAGTGGCACATATATGTATGTGAGTGGGAATGGAATGTACGAAAAAATCCTGTCGCTACAGGATTTTTTACAAAGCATAGAATACATAATATGTATATGTATGTAGTTACACATAGGAGACTACCAGTCACCTTCACACATTTTTTAAAATGTTCACATCCGTTCGCATCTGTTTCAAAGTTCAACGAATTGTCCAAACAAGTTTACAAATAAAGTCACATGGCCAAAACAATCTATTCACAAATACAAATGTTCTCGCATATTTGTGTTACAATTATTAACTAAAAGTAGAAGGACATTCATACATTTTTGCATTTATAATTTTCTAACGTCTATTTTGATTCAACCAGTAGTTTGACATTTGAAATGATAGATTTAGGACTACTATTGAAAAAAATTAGTTTAATATCGGCAGAAAAAAATCAAATAAAAATTATTGTATTTTCTAAAGCAATAAATTGTATATATTTTTATTTTTAAGACTGATATAAATACTCGCATTTATTCAATAAATGTTTAATTTCATTAAAAAATCGTTTTAACTGAATATGAAGGATTATATTTGGTTGGCATGTAATTTGAATGTATAAAATTAAAGAAATTAAGTTTCTTTCACACTCCCGTACATATTAGGCATTGGACATAAATTTACATTAGTTCTTATAAGAAAAATATTCGGAGGTGAAAGTAAACCAGTAGTACTAAAACAATATCTACTGTTACTGCACAAATATATAATATAATCGTTAAAATCTATTACATTGTTGGGTGTATATATTTAGAAAATGAAATATGTATTTGTGAGAATGTAATGCAAGTCCGTGCCTGTAAAACTTGCAAGTATAATAACACGTGCCATAATTGCCACGGCATGTTACTTTCTAAGCGATGGTCGTTTTTATTTCAACACGTACTTGACACTGAAACGGACGCGTTATGAATAAAATATAACTTATTGATTTATTCATAAAACTCGACAATTCAACGCGCCAATCTCGACCGGCCTGAACCACGAACAACAATAAAATCTACGAGCCGATAATACTATTTGCCCGTGAACCGCATGACGATATTTATATATAACTTTTATTTTTTATAATGTGGCTATTTGGGCGAAGAATGGCCGGAAATATTTCATGAGCGTAAAAAACTTTTAACTGCATGTTGAAGCAGAGAGATAAAAATAAAACAAAAATAGTAGCTGTCTGCAAGCAGTCGCAAACTTTTTTGCAAATTTGTTTCTTATTTGAAATTTACATTGAATATTCTTTCTAATTGTTTATCAAGTTATTACTATAAATGTTGTTGTATTTACAGGTATTTTTCATGATATTAAATCATTTTGAAAAGTAAATAAAATCTATAGCTTCTGTAAAGTCAAGCATCCTTCAGACAAGACTTTTCTTTCATCATAGAAATGTTAGTTGAACATCAAAAGGTATTCTTTCCTGTTTAAAATAATCTACTACTAACATCCCTTTTCCGACATCATAAACAATTAAACCTTGCCCCGAGTCCTAAGATGCTGTGAAACGCATATATTAATTACAAAAATAATAAATCCAGCAATATCCTCCTAAATTTCAAGTAGATTAATATTAATAGTCATTTTTATGTGTCACGGTTAATCTTCTGTAGTTTTGGAACCACATAAATTACATATTTCAACGAATTAACAGACCTTATGGGGGGTCGCGGGCCACCCAGGCTCAATTATACCTCACGCCGGCTCTGTATAGTGCAATTAAAAATACATAAAAAATATCACATTCACGAGTAAGATTTTTTACAAATTCGACGTTTAGTGTTTAGCAATTAATTTTAATAATATGTATAAGGGTCCATTATATTTTTTCATTATAATTCACCTTTCTTACCATATGAATATGTTGTTTTTTTTCAATTCTGAGGACAATGCACCGAGTTGCTTACATTGAATACATGAACATATGAACATTTCAAGCACCAAATGTGGGTAATAAATTATATCAATCCCGCATTCCAGCATAATAGTATCATTCGGAGTAGTCACACGTTCAATAAAAATGAACATTTTCTATGCACCATAATAACACGTCTTATCATCCAAACATATTTAGATGTAACACATAATACATACTGTTGGTAAAGTAGGTAACATGTATGCCGAGCATACACACACACACTCACATAATATCAACGTCACTCATCTGTTTCAGAAAAAAAAATGACTCCCGCTTTGTACAGATATAGTAGCAAAATGCTCAGTTGGCCTTGTTTTATATCTATTTTTATTTCTGTGTCATTTGCTATACTGACTGATGATGGCACACAACGTTTATTATCTAAAATTATGGATAATATTCTTTAAGTACGTTTATTTATCATAATTGTTCTATAAATATATTTTTATGTACTAAAATATTCAACACCAAAAATTATTATTATTTCTGTGTATACTGAGCTAGCATTCAAAATGAAAACTTTGTGTTCCACATCAGATAATACATAGTTCCTATGTATTGGCTATTGCAAAGGTAGTTCGCAATGTCTATATGGGATACACAAAGCTAAAGTATTGATATTTGCATATCAGCTATATGAGTTTCTCGTGGTGGCGGTATCTTTTTTTTTACCTAAATTCACGCTTCGCTTCCGAATTCTTGCAATCTTCAGTGTTTCTTTATACGCTAAACCAGTGATGCACAATATTTTTTTTTCAAAAGGAGACCGTATAAATGTTCCTCAGTCTAGAGACTTCGTTATTAAAAGTTAAAATGCAGAAAATACCAGACAAAGAATGGTTTGTGCAAAAATTCGTAGTATCCTTTAGTCTAAGCGACCACCATTGACCACAAAAAAAATTATAAAAACAGAAGCAACGAATCTGAAAATAATAAGTGAAATTCGTAATAAGCAACGGAGTGCTTTTGAGATTGTCATAAGCGAGGGATTGTTATAAATGAGTTAAACAGCAGTTTGCAATGGTCAGGTGTTGGTGGTTAATTCTGCCAAGCTAAGTTTAGTTTTGCATGCATTTTGAATGTATTAAAGCAAAACGGCCGTTGCAAACAGGATGGAGAAAATTCGCCAAGCAATTCGATTTCGAATCTGTGACCTCCAGAACAATCATAAAATATAATGTGGAGATTTCGATGCGTTAAATACAGACATCAGTAACAGTTTGTTTGAAATACACAATTTCAATGGAGGCTGTGATAATTTGACATAATTCGCTATTTTGCCCGTAGAAATTGTAGTATTTAAAATAAAAATATATATCATGGAATTAAAATAAACAGCACTTTGCAAATGTTAAAAAACTTAAAAAAATTCTAAAGACGGTCCTGAATAATGCTATACCATTTCAAGAATATGTTATGGTAAGCAATAAAATTATGTCAATTTATGGATTAAATACAATTAAATACAATTGACATTTTTCTATATACGTTTTTCGTTTTACAGTGATAAAAAATATAACAGGTTTTTGTGAAAGCTTATGAATATTACTTAAGATTTTTATTTAAATTTTAGTGATAAATATTTAAAAAGAGAAATTTTATGGAGAAAATTAAGTAATCAGAGCAAAAATATGGAATTGTAAATAGCATGTTTTCCATTACATGATATAGTTATCACTGCTTACTTTCCCCAATTTAGTTATTTTTAACTTTCTAGAAACAATACTTCAATTAACTGGTTTAATTGATTCGAATGTTTTCAATTGATTGAAATACGAGTATATAGTACACCTTGCCAATTAAGAAATAAACCTTGAGCAAACAACCATTTTGTTTAAACAACCAGATGAATCATAGACAGGAGTAGCTTTTAAACAATTATATATTTGTATGAGTCACATGAACATTATAAGAATCGATTAAAAGTACATACTGCAAATGACAACAATTAAACAAATTCCCAGACCGTAAGAAAGTTCAAATTTATCATGTGAATGCATATATAGAATATTTATTTCAGTTTTAATACAAATACATAGTAATAACATCGTAAGTTCACAAATAACTTCAGTTAACTTTTGTAAAATACTGGCCTCATGACTGATAACAATAACGAACGTCGAACTTCCAACTTCAGAACAGACGGTATGAAATAGAGAAAAATAAATTTTCATACGATAAGTCACATATTGTTATAGAAATTTTCATCGATACATCATTTATTTCAATCACAAAAGAGACCTGAGACTGGTTCATATATAATGCATGTTCGACAGGAACGCAAAATATAAGTATACGGACGTTGCGTATCGAGACAAAGAAAACACTAGACACATGTCGCAAATCAAATTATTTTCAACCGATAGCAAATGCAACAATACAGGCAAAAAGAAAATGGGTACACATTCTTCAACAATATTTTCACATTTCAAAGAAGAATACTCATATATGTTGTACAATATGTACATTATTGAAACGCAAAGAATCAGAAAAATATATCGAGTAATAACAGAAATAATCATAATTACTAATATGAGTTGTACATACGTATAAGAAATCAATTTGTTGATTATGAATATAGAATATAGTAAATTGAATTAATAAAATTATTGCACAGAATAAAACAGATGAATTATAACACAGAAACCTAATTATTATAATTAATTAAATTAAACATAATTACTTGCAGCAATTTTTACGATAACGTTTTATTTATACATTGCACAGAGTGAAATGAGGACATTCGCTGTAAAAATTCTCATTCATACGTACATATTTTATAATATAATATTGTAACAAATAGCAACTAGATTTTAATAATCAAACAGATATTAATTTACAATATAATTACACGACATGTATTTTGTTATAATTTCAACGAAATATATTGTAACGCAAATTTGATAATATTATTAAAAATCTATATATTCATTGTGAAATTCAAATTCTACGTATTTAATTGATGATAAAATAATGAGTAATAATTATGATTGATAATAACAAATTAATTTAACTAAACACTTGAGTTTTACTTATCAGGCCGCCAAATGGACGATTAATGTTATTATTTACTTAATTGTTTATCGCGAGTAAATAGTGGCTACGTATGGCGCCTTCGGTATATGAATATTAATACTTACAGTATTAGTACACATACCTTAAATGTTCGTTACCTACGAATATTACGATACACGGATAATGTAATTAATAATGACGGCTATATTATTAGATTAGATAATCAAGTTTATATTACTTCCTACATTTCATACAGTATAATTAGAAATGTATGACTCAGTTGCACATTACGTAATTACGAATTTAATTATATATAATAATGGGATAATATTTAAAAAATAGCTTCAGACTATTATGTACAGTAAACACACAACGAATTTAATTATAAAATACACTTTTTCTGCTGAACACACATGTACGAAAAAAGGTATTTCTGTTTACAAATTCCGGATATTTTTGTTACGGGAAACCTGCAATCATGTTTCGAACTTTATCGACAAATATTGGACCAAATACCGATGAATATTTTAGTGCGATGCACGTGAGCTAATCCAAATAGATTGGATGTGATACTGATAAACATGAGAGTAATATTTATGAGAAGATTTTCTGCTGATCAATAGAGAATGCGATAAATAAATGAAAAAAAAAAAATATCGTATACAATATTACATATATCTACTAAATATAAATGTCATTAATAATAAAAAATGTCCATGTTTATTTGCAATATAAAATATTTTTAAACAGTATGTATTAATAATTTAAAATATACATCTTAATCTGAAGTACATTTCTTATTGTAGTCAATATATTGTCTGTCACATTTTGTGCCACTTACAATTCCTGGAAAAATAAGAGTCACCACTGTCACCAGCTGTCACTAATTGACATGCTTTTATGTGTACTCAATGACGAATAATTATCTGTAGATATTTGCACCAAATATTTACTGTATTCCAACAAAACTACTGCACAATATATTGGTTTACTTTTCGATATAAGGCATGCCAATATCACCATAGAATTTTAACGTAAAAGTAAATAAAATAATCATTACAAATACGTAATTAAAGAAGAATACGAATTTTAAAGAACATCTTGAACGGAAACTAGGAAAAAGTCTAAGGATAAAAACAGAAAATGGAAAAGACCAATCTAACCGTGATGTGATCCCAGGATCTTCAAATAATTATCTGCAGACTTCTCAGCTAAGCCCTCTTATCCCTGATCCAGCATAATTCTACGGTCGAGTTAATTCGGTTTCTTATAAACCACCGCACAATCATTCCATTCGTCTCAACTAACCCCCAACGAAATTATCATAAAATGCACTGCTAACCCAATTCTCTACATCTGAAGTTACAGTTGTACAGAAAAATTATAATAATCAAATCAGTTGACCGTAAAATTCAATTTCGGTACGCTATTAAATACGTACCCCCCACATACCTTAATCCCGGGCCTGGAAAAACGAATTAAAGAACGGAACGAAATACAATTTTATATCCTCTCTTGTATAATAATCCAATAAGACGCCACGCATTTCTTATGAGTCATCGCAAAAAAAAACAAACTAAAACAATGGCACGGAAACGAATTTGGCATAATACCGTGTTCCATTCATATTTAGCCATTTTAAAATCTAAGTTCAAAGGGGATCTGGGTCAGGACAGTTCAGTCACCGGGGTGACTGATTATT
Source organism: Carabus problematicus (assembly GCA_963422195.1). Lineage (NCBI taxonomy): Eukaryota > Metazoa > Arthropoda > Insecta > Coleoptera > Carabidae > Carabus > Carabus problematicus. The sequence goes on from OY728582.1 coordinate 15,036,702, forward strand.
ATTCGAGGTGTTCACGAAGTTCACTTGCAGGGCAAATTAGTTAGTCTGCACTATTCCGACCTGAAATCTAGAGAATTAAATTATCTACAGACCTGGATAGTTAAAATAAAGTTTAGTGTTTCATGCGCAAAATTTCAAACTCTGTAGGAAAAGTTAGTCGTTCGGGTCAAAAGATATGAGAAAAATTATTATGAATAAAGTTATTTAAGACAATTTTACAGAACCAAAATTCATTCATATCATTGGTATTATTTTAACAATTTTAATAATGCAAATCGAACAGTGTCAATTCGGGTCAACTATGGGAAAAATGCGTAAAAGAATATCAGTGTAAAAGTCCCACCTTACGTCAGTGTGATTCATTCATTGTCAATTCTAGCTTGTTTATGTGTAATAGTCAGACGAATAAATTAAAGAAACAGTCGTATTTTTTTTCGTGGAATACATATTTACATTTACGCAAATACCGTAACATACGCGGTATAATTTCGCGCCTATGACTCAGCTGCTCATTCTATAACCACACTTTTACACTGGCCAACGTGATAATGATAGTCTTTTATAATTAATTTTGCACGTTCAATGATATATGACATTAATAATACGAAATCAATAACGGGTACTGTTACCGTGACGTGAACTAATAGCGCAATATGTAATAATGGCCATTGTACGTATTTGTACCGATCATGACCAGACATTTATCATATTAGTATTACATTTCCAGTGGCTGAGAAATGTTCAACGACATTTTTATACATATAAAAACAAAATACATTCTTTAATTGCTAAGATCTAAGATCATTGATCAACTAAAATGTTTCCTAGAGGACGTGTCCATTTATTTCATCAAGCCAAACTTCTTAGAAATCTAACTATAGAAGTGTGAATCTGACTGTGCTAGAATTATTTTCTTGTGGTAGTCATCTGTTACGTCAAATGTAAACTAGTTCAAAAATCCTTTCATTATTTTTATTTCAATTACACGCTCTATATTATTTGTTCTAGGCTAAAAGCGTAAAGGCAGTCCATGGACCAGAAACGGTGTTTCCTTAAAAGGTATACAATTATAAAACGCTAACCATATGCGTATATAATAAAGAAATTATTGGAGAGAAAAAAATAAATATGAAATTGTACTTTCACTGTGTCGTACTGTCTCTTTAACATATATTTTTTTTAATATTCGCACCTGTCGTACGTAGAACACATGATAAATAATTTACGATGTTCATTATGCTGTTTAAGCCTTTAGTGTGAAATTTATAATAACAATTAATTATATACTTCATTATTAATAATTATTTAAAGTAAATAATTAATTAATGTGTGCTAGAAAGTGGCCATGTGTCTAATTTGATTAATCTATAATTATGTTCAATACATATCACATGCACAGGCTACCTGAATCTGAGATATATCTATTCCCTAAATATACATTGTCATGTCGAGAATTACAACGAAACAAATTCATCATTTTTTCAAGAATGATATATTTAAAATGAATAAGTGAAAAGTTTAGGTATAAGTATATGTTTCTTTCCATTTATAGAGTAACAATTTTCATTGAAAGGTATGTATTTATTACTTGGTAGCCGTAAGGAAATTTACGTACGTGTTCGCAGAACCATTATGTAGGAACAGCCATAGATTTGTACGTTGCGTATAATTCTAGTGTAATGGCACACCTTGGGAATTACATGTAGCTGTGTAATATGTATCTACCAAAAACTAATTTACATTAAGTACAGACAGTAACACGGTGCACGTTGGACTGCCGGAACACAACTTTGTAAAATGCAATGTGAATTAAGATTATACCCTTACGCACGCTTAGATATATGATTACAAACCCACCGTATACCCGGGTACCGTTTTAAACGGGTTACAGCCTTAATGTCTGCTATTACGGAAGATGATATGCGTTTTCTCTTTGACTATATGACTTCATTAAAAATTAACACAGAAAATAAACTCGAAATAACTGTAGACACACAAGAGAAAATTAACTCGACTATAATACTAAAATAATACAAAACAAAATAGAATATATATATATATATATATATATATATATATATATATATATATATATATATATATATATATATAGTATTTATTTAATTATTATAATAATAAATATATTTAAAAGAATGTGCACAAGAAATAACATTCACCTTTTATAGAACATACATTCTGATTAAATATATGTTTATAGTTATTTGTAAATCAACCTCATATGTAACAGACTAATAAATTTTACTTGATTAGAATTCTTTAAGTGATATTTCTAATTAACTTTTTTGTTATAATTTCAATCAGTAAATTTAATTATAAACTTGTCATTATATTTTATCTCTTACGGTCCGATATAACTACACACTACATTCTGTAACCATTCATTCCATTTCCAATCACCAGAACAATTAATGAAAAAAATTTGATCGATACTGAAACTACAAGGAACTAACATAGTTTATTTTCTCTTCAGTTCAATTTCGTTGAACAAAGACACAATCTTGTTCATACAATTGTGGCGGCTCTTCTTTCACCCTTTCGGAGTACAAAAAAAAAAAAACAATAACATAGAATCGTATTTCTAGTTCAATTCAAGATAGCACATTATAAAAAATATATTTGATCGTGTCACGGTACTTATCGAGTAGAGCGGCTTATTTAATTTTAACTTTATGTAGAAAATTAAATACTTTCGCTTTTTACATTATTATCATACGACAGCCTTGCACAATTACAGCGATAAAACTTGAACTACTTAAAATAGATTATATAGGCGCCGATATTATCGGGATTACTATAAATACCAATAGATTTTTTTTTTCAATTGCAACTGAAAAGTAATTGACGATGACATATAAAACAAAGATAAAAGTGAAACACACGAACTAGTATAATAATCGTATTCTAAAAATGCAATTATAGTTTTACAAAACACCAAAAACTGAAGACACTGATTAGCTGAAACCATCTTCACCGCAATCAATTGCACTTCGAATTGAATTTCCCCGAACACAGACTAGCCACAAATGCCGTATAATTGTTATATCGATCGGTGGTGCTTAAATCATGTACCGTTTGTGGTGTTTGGCCGGCTTAGCATGTAGACGAGACGCGACTAGAGTCGACAGTATCCTATACCAGTATAGGAACAGAACAACTGCGGTAGTATGGAACGGTGGAGAGGCTTGTACACGCTTTACCCAAAATCGATAGTGGTAACGAACGGGTTTAACTTACCCTCAGTAGGGGTCTTTCTGGCGTGAAACAGAGGTCAGCGATCAACTGACCTCGCGACCTAGAAACACAGCTTCCGTTCTACCACTAACGCACGCTACATCGCTATCGTTGTTATCAAAGTCGATAAAAAACGCGTATTCGAAATTAAAAATTTCACGTGAAATTAACATTTGCCTGAGCGGAGTTAATTGCATTTGTACTTTCGTTTTTTCATTTTTTGCAGCTCAATTTTCGGTATGTTTCATGAGATGTCGAAAACAGAGGGTGCTTGAACACATTTATAAAGAGCATATTTTATAAAAACATTTCAGCAGCTAGCAAAGGTGTTTATATCAGTAACGTTCACATGATTAAATGAATTTTAAATAAATACGTAAATTCTATTTATGTAGATATAAACATTTATGTGTAATTGAAAATGTACAGAAACCTACTTGAGCATGTAAGCAGAAACAAAGGCAGACAATTATAATAATTTCGTGGAAGTATTATTCAAATTATATAGACAATAATCATATTGTCTGGGCACGCATGTACAATGATATGCTCTGCTAATTCTCAGATTCCATATATGAATTTCTACCTGAACAAATAACAACTTATATATTTACAGACAGAAAGTATATTTATCGTATTCAATGAACAATTTCACATCACAACTCATAATAATTTAAACTTAGCTATCATTATTTATAGCAATGTGTACTACTAAAATGTATTTATTTGTACAGTAAAATAGTATTTTTAAAAATTATATACAAATGTCACTTAGCGTCAATATATATATTTTGTTTGCTATCATGCATGTTTGTGTGTGACATCACAATCATGTAGGACATTGGTCTTTGTAGATTTTCGGCTTTCAGTGAAGGCCGGAAACTGATATTTCTTTGTTTTTTATGTATATTATATTCCGACCGCTGGTGTATCTAACCAGCCAGATGAGATAAAACCTTGAAATCTGACATAATTATCATTGTTATTTTAGCCAAACAGAAACTGTGATGTTTACCGACGCAGGAAATGACAAATATTTCACCGATAGTTTCCCTAGCGAAATGCTACAATATTCTAGGTCACCGCTACTCACATGTTTCTCATAAAATTATTTACGATCTTCAACAAACAAAAAATATTACTTTGTTTTTTTTTTATGACGACTGTTACGTTACAAATACAAAGCTACAGATTTTGTAACGTGTACATTCAGTAATTTTCGGACATATCAAATTGAAAACACACTTTTATATAATTATTTTTTAAATGTAATAAATGACTTCATACATAATATTTTTTTGTTGAAACGCTGGCATTTTTGAAAGTAACGCAAGAATATGTGTTCGGAGTAGACCCGCATATTTCGATGCAAAAACCACATTACGTATGAAGTACAGGTATGTATGTACCTGTAGAATATAATTCATATTTCAACAGCTGACAGTACCTATATATTAGCTGTTATACGACTACATTATAGTGCAGCTGATTTATCGATTAATAAGTTGTCAGTGTAACGAGGTTATAGCATCTATTGCCGCGTCCGCTTACGAGCACAAAAGTAAATACCAGCAGCATGTACATGGTTAGCAGCCACTCAGCGTAACAACTACACGGATCACAGTATGCTGTGCTTTTAAATTTCTACAATATTATATACTGTCAGCTATTTCCGCCATCTTGCAATGAATATAACATAACCTGTATACACACAGGTGCACCTAATCAAGCGTTATGCAATGTGTAATTTTTGTAAGAAACGAAAATATTTTAAGTACTTGTTACAAAACAATTTGTGTATTGTGTTTAAATTAATAAAACGAAAACTAATGATTGCGAGACTGGTATTTCAATAAGAACAACAAAAGTGCTACAGTTACTTTCGATACAATTAATTGGCGAGGTTGTGTGTATCTCGCACAGGGGTTCTCAAACAATACATATTCCATGATTAAATAATCATTAATTCAGGCAAATACATAATATTTAAAAAAGTAATCTGCATCTAAATTACTGTAATATTTCGTTCCATTAAGTTGACATTTATTTTTACATAATGGAAATCAGTTTTTTTTTTTATTTAATAAACAAATTGCACATACATATGTACATATTTATACATATATTGTCATGTATTACACCATTGGTTATGTAAACAGCAATATTAATCAATCAAAACAAATAATCTATAAATACATTTAATGTTCAACAATGTAGTGGCAAAATTATTTATAAAAAATAGTATAAAATGTATTAGTAATTAAATCGCAGTTTGCATATTTATTACGGTAAATAAATTTAAATATATTTTAAAATTTCGTTGTAAAAATGTATGTACAAGTATAGAAATACATTTTATTAAATTCCGATTTTTTTGCTACTTTTACAACACGCAATAATTTTATTTTTAAAAAATGAATGGTATTTTCCTCTTAATGCTTGACAATTATCACATTTACTTTGTAATTAGTTTTTAATTTTCACTACAAACCTGTTAGTACATAATCACGAGATGCTACGTACGTGCATGCTCGTGAACATGTAATTTATGTCCCAGTAATAATCAATTACATTTTACAATGTTATATTTGAAAATTACATAGGGCTAATCTCAAAACAGTATTCTAATCACTAACTGTACAAATACATATATCTATTTAAGAGTTATATAACATTACCGGACAATTTTTGTTTTCACTGCGTAAGGTGTAATATATAAAACTATTATATTTTTAAATACAAGTTTGTAATTTAAGAATCGTAGGTCAGGAATCATAAAATAATAGTAAAGAATATTAAGTAGCATAAAACAGAGTACTAAACGAAAAGGAAGCGTAAAGCAAACTATAAATCTGCTTTTACTATAGTACATAATGGTTGAAATATGCATAAAAGGATATATAAATATGTACTAAAATGTGCAAAGCATCTGTTCACTGAAGGAAGAATTATAGAATATAAACACAGAGATAACAAAAAAATATATCTCACAAATGTTCCACACGTCAATGCAGGTTTCTAAACGAATAAGATTTGAAATTTTAAAAACTAGGTCATGCATAATAACGGACATGAAAATACGAGCAAAGCAAGAATGGTAAAGCATAAGGAATTCAGGACAATTGTTATTTTATATTCTTAAAATACACAGATTTATTCGATTATAAAAATCGGTATAAAAAATAATAATGAGAATTATTTTCATTCCCCTGTCGGAACAAAAGTCTTATAGAGGACAGGGGGTTTGCATTTATTAACAAATTTATTGTGAAATACATTGTATATAATATGAATATTTTATCTCAAACATCAGACACAATTTATACGAATTTAAATCGTAATAACGAGATATATTTTAAACTTGTTAGATGATTCGGAAAATATTTTATTGGTTTATCGATGGGATGATTGAAATAATTCAACTGATAAAATGTTCCTTATGTAATGCCTATATGGGAAATATAACGAAACGATTGAAAAAAATTCTTTACCTCAGGCGTTCGAAGGCGCTAGCGATATTTTCGAGTTTCTCTGGAAGTATATTGAATAAACCCGAGATCGATTTTCAGAATATAAAATAAATATATCCGAAAATATATTCAAAGTGACATTGCGATATTTTATATTTACCGTTATACAGAAATGACCACGTATTATTTCTAGTCAACCTATAAAAAGCTAGTAATTTAATTTTTGAACATTTCAGATAGGTTTCTGCTTATCAGATAGTTCAAACAAAACAAATAACAAAAAATTCATATACGAGCAGATAAATTATCAATGCACATCCATTGTCCTAAATTTCAGTTTATTATCTGATACTAAATCAAACACAGTTCGTAAAATTGTCAACAGTTATAAGATAGCATAAATTGAACTAGATAACATATTTACAAAAAAAAATTTAAGGAAGCAATTTGTATTTCCGAAAATTGAGTGATTCACCGATTTGTCAATACACCAAAAATGATAAGAATGCAGTGAATGCATATTAGTAAAATTAGTCATATTTCCTAGTCCGGTACTGTGTATACCATTTAATCCTAAGTATCACTTCGCAAAGCAGTTAGACAAACATAATACATACAGATAACATGGTAGTTCTAGAGATAAGAAATTATTGCAGATGTAACGGACGCAACAACCCCCACCGTTTGACAACCACTGGTCTAACGTTAATGACTAATTCAGGTTGAGACGGAAACGGACACATTATTTGATACTAATAAATTTATGCTCATTAATAATAAAACAAAGTTATAAATTGCAAATCCTTGACTACTTGTTACTGAATATAGTACACATTTCACAACCTGTTTGATAAACTATTAAAGCAATACGAGTGTTTGTAAATAATGTGTAATTAAATTTTAATTAATACTAGATACAAATACGTACAGTGCAGGTCATTAATTACTGGTATTAACGTTAACTTTATAATAACTGGCATCCCACACAGCACATTCCAGTATCACACCTTGCTGTCGATAGTGCAAATGCAACAACACTCATAAAATAATACAATAAACAATTTTAACTTTCTTTTATTAAGGTACTAATTCAATAATAAAACTTTCTCACTTTCAGTGTAATTCTGCAAATATACGAATAAGTATAATTGTGTCAATTAACTGGAAAATTAAAAATTGTTTTTTTGAAATTTAACTATACATTTTTTTGCTATTTGTAATTGCAATTATTTTAGGTTTGCATAAATGAAAATTAGTTAAGGATTTACGCACAATTATAAATGAATAGATATACGGATAAAATATTAGCATAATATACAAGATATTAAAAATTAAAGATAATACTGATCAGTACAATGCGAGAATTTATTCTTAGTTTTATCGAGATTAATCCGAAACCAATTGTAACAAGTTTCTATAAGAGTCAACATACAACTTGCCTCGATTTTCTGTGACAATTGACAAACTTCACCGTAACAAATGACAACAATGAAAACTCATCTAACAAGTTCAACTTTCTTCTTTTTACGACAAAACAAGCACAAACATGGGATAAAAGCATTAACCTATTACAGTTGGTGTCAGCTGTCACTCAGCCGATGCTAACTAACCTGAGTTAATGCGGTGCGATTGAGCGATGCAACTTCTCGATTCTGTGATCCTTCCTCATGTCTCAGCATCGCACGTTCAACTCTAGCCAACGTGGGTGAATCCATGATGGAAGGCACTGCACTAGTCCGTCCAGAAGGACACTCAATTTGCACTAACATTTTCACCACCGGTTTCGAAGTAATCGCGAACGTTTAACTAATACGACACCGACTCAAATAAGCGTGCGTTGCACGTCCGTACACGAACAAGTTCAAGCGCAGAATGACAGTTGAAGCTCGACGCTTCGCGTGCTCATGCGAGCATACACTTCGGGAATTTCCGCGCAAATCGGGTATCGCACGAATTATCACAAAAAGAAAGTGGTTTTTTTAAATTGCACTTGTTATCGACGGATACAGCAGACTGTGAAATTACATATGCGCATGGTCGATTACGGCTAATCTATTATAATTTTCAATATTTATTTAAATACGTTGTTGAGCAGATAATATTAAGTATGTATTAAAATATTTAATCGTAATTTATTTTATAAAATTTCATAAATGTCAAACTTCTATTCATATGTGACTGCTGTATGGAAACATTTCAAATTCATTTGCATAATTACATATTGATAATTTATATTAAACAATTAAAAATTACTGTCATTAAAGTTCCTAATGGAGTAGATGCTGTATGACTTCATTTCAAAATGACAAATGCATGTAAGCAGTGAATCAGAGACATATTAATTCAAAACACATTTACCATATTTACAAAAACTAATTAACATTATTCATATGCTATTAGTTACAACATTCCTGATCGCGACGTGTAAATTTATTATATTGTTAACAGAAAATTCCTGCATTTGATTATATTTGTTTATTATGGTGACTTACAAAATTACAATTTACATCTGTTTCCACTTAATTATTTAATATGTCATAAATTCAAAATAATGTTAATCTGCAAAAATACATATCTATTTCATTACATTTTAATTTATTTAATTATTTATACTGATTTAAATTGAACCGAAAGAGCATAAGTACGTATCATAAGGCATCAATAATAATATTTCATATCAATCTTGTATTCGAATTGTATTGTTCGCATTTTCACATTGACGTAAATTTCAAAATGAGTAATATATAAATATGATGCAACCGAATACAAATCAAAATTAAAGTTTTTCCTGTTCTTGGAAGTTCAATTATGATTTTCTGGTGACATCATTACACTCAATGAAAATTCTCTTCATGAATGGTAAATCCCGGATAAATGATAAATATTTTACTACCATATATGTATGTACCCAAATGATTTATAAAATCAGGTGATAACATTTTATGTAAACATAAATGATATTTCCTTATAAACGTCATGACATATAGTAAACATACATACATTGTACATACAGTAAATACTACCTAAATTATACTGTATCATATAATCTTATCTGTAAAATATTGTTTGAGTATTCTCTTAAAGGATACATTTTTGTAGAACTAATTATCTTTTGTTTGATCTGATGAAACTCGTAGATGCCATTTGAGTACGATGAGTCATCGTTGCTATTTTTAGCAGAATTCGATTTTCTCTTTGATTTATATCCGATTTGCATCTATTTCTGTCTGTATTGTGATATATTTGTACTTTATACGAATATGCAATAGTTTTAAACGTTTATCAAAAAGTAAACATTTTCTTCAACAATAGTGTAAATATACGAATTTCTTAAAAATTCAGACTAATCTTAATAAAATATATACCTACGTGTTTTCTTGCACATATGCCGTAGTCAATGTAATGAGAAATTTTTCCAAGAAATAATTTCAAATTATCAATAATTTTTATTGATAAAATAGTTTCACCGAACACCGTATGTTTATTCACATGTTTTTTTCTTGAATCTATAAATCTTTAGTGATTGTCATAATCATGTAATTTGATGTCATTAATGAAATTACTATTAATGATATTAGCGACTATCAATTTTTCTAAACTCTCACGCGTGATGATTACAGTGTAGATAAATGGATAATTTTTGCTTTCTAAATGTTTAGCTTTCTATTGTAGTACAACCAGTAGTAGTTTTCGTTTTTCTTTCTTTTCACAATTAACTAAGAGTTTTATCGCGGAAACTCGTTTTAATTCACCAACACGTTCGACGTTCCACTCAATTTCTGACCAAACCGAAATGAACCGCACAACTCAGCTAATATCTCAATTAACAAGTTTTTGCTTGCAGAGAAAATATCTATCAACGTTCTGTCTATTTGTCCAATACACATTTTATATTCTTTAATATTTACAATAACCTTTCGTATCTACGCAGTTAAAAGCTGTTCGGATATTAATGTAAATTTCAGCAAATTTTTACCAATTGGAAGTTGTGTTTACGTGACGTTGTGCACTTTGCGAGATTTAAAAGACAAAGTTCTGCGAACACCTATTGTGCACCAGATGTTTCCGGCATTGCATATTGTTCCCGGTCACACAAGTGTCGAGTCGGGCATTTGCAACATTTGCCCGTGATCGGTAATATCGCCGCAGCCAAATACACTGTGGGAACAACAGTGCTTAGGACCGAAGCGAATTGTACTGTGCACACCGCCGCACAAAATCCACTGGACACATGATCCTGTGGGAAACAAGATGAACTGACAACAATTGGCTCGTATTACCGAAAAATCTATAACTTCTTATAAATACGTACATGTATTTCAATCTCGATTTATTTGAAAATTACATATATAAAACTGAGAATTTATCTGTATCTTGTTATGAGATGAAAATATGTATTATTATTTTACAAATTATGAAATATATTTATAAATTATTTATACGTTTCAGCGAATATACAGCAGTTTTGTCGGGTTTCTAACGCAAAGTTAAACTTAAATCTCGATTTAAAACGAACAATATCGGAACTGGCTAGTAATATTAATATTATTTGACAGAAAAGCAACATAGTTTCTTTTCGATATTATTAGTTTTGAACTTCGTTATAGAACACCGGTGTTATTATACTTTTAAAAATAAAAAACAAACAGTTTCATGTAACTATATATATATATTTATTTAACAATATGTAACATGAACAATTCTTTCTTAATTCTACATGTGTTAACACGCAAAGGACACACCATGTAAGGGCGCACTGACTGCATATGTAATCGGAAGATCTACTGATTGCATCACCAACATGTTATACGTAAAACAATGTGTAACTTACTTGCCTGAATAACAAACAACAAAAACACAGTTAAAGGTAAAACTGTACCTGTATTACGTGTTTATTGCCAGGTCTCTTGGACGAGCTTAAACTTAAATCTTCGAATCAAAACGAAGAATATCGAATGAGTCTAAAAGCATTAATTTTATGTAGCAACATAGTTTCGTTTCCATCTTGTTCATTTTGATTCTAAATATAAGTTACTCTTACAAATCTGTTATATTGAAATACAAAGTTTAGATTCGAGTATAATGCACTCTAAAAATTAAATGTATCTCAGTAATATAATGCCTATCTGGTATGAGTATTTAACACATAACTATTATTTCAAAGTGTATCATATACATATACAACATATACCTATGTAATTTGTTTTCCATAATTTACTATAAATGCAATTTTTGTGTAACACAAAACTCTATTACCCTAGATAATTGCAATATAGCGTGATAGTATATTTAGTTACTTTTTAAATTATTGCACGGACTATCAAATTATCCCTCATGCAACCTTATATAAAAATATGTTTTTTTCATTCTTCCACTTACGAAAAATCCTATATCATGACATTATTTATGAGTAATATTATATGTCACATGATATTAAATTCATATGAAAATCATTTCTGTATACACAGTGGCCCATGAAAAATCATCTATATAATCAAAATTAATAGATTTTAAATAGAAGGCGATGTATTCAATATCCATAGTTTACAGTTTAAGGCCATATTAGTGAAGTCACTATGGTAGATTGTTCGTAAGTGCAGGTATGACTATACTTTTATAACAACAACACAACCCTTCCTATCATAAACATTTTTCTCTACTCTTCTAACTTTCCTACATAACATAACACAAAAACTAAAACCAGGCAACTTGAAAGTGACATTAGTTTATAGAAAAATTTACCTAAACTTTGGCGGCAACTGTTGCCTCCAGAACTCGTGTCGTGTATTTAAGTAATCCATGGCCTCCTGGATCTGCGGCGTTGGATCGGATTCTTCTACAAGTTTGCACTTGATATCGGGATGTTTAAGCAGTCTGTCCAAGTACTTCATCTCAGTAATGAGCTGTTTAGGCAACTGGACCAATCTGCTGGAACTTTTCGATCGAATGGATGACGATTTGCTACTCTTCGAGTCCGGTGTATTCGGTTTGCTGATCATTGAAGCGCCAATGGCATTTTCGATGGCTTTTTGTGCTTTATGCACGCCCAACTTGAAACCCTCAAGGTCCGGTCTAATGCGTAACCCTCGATGGTAATACATAAGACTGTGCTCGAACTCGCCCAAGTAGTATAGTGCTTCCGCTTTCTGGTAGATGGCCCTAGTGAAAGTCTTCTCAATGGCCAATGCTGCTTCTGCATCTTTCAATGCCAGATCTGGACGTCCCATTAATATGTAACACTGGCTCCGAGACACAAGTGCGTTCTTCTCCTGCGGGTTCAACTCCAACGCCTGGAAACACGTACACATACATACTCAATTACATACGTGTCTATGCCTGGCTGTCTGTATATGTCTACATGTATGTATGTATGTGTGTGCGTGTGTTCATTGTTTATTTTAAGCATGTGTACAGCCGTAGATAGAGGAATACGCAAGTGAGTAAGCGAACAGAAAACGGATGAATGCGATATTCGTCGGTATTAAATTATAGAATATATAAGTGGCAACTTTTCATACGTCTCTGAGTATGTCACACGTTTGTATAAAATTATTTAATTCCACGGAAAATATTCATTTTTCTAATAAATAAATATTGTATAGTAGTATTTACATACAAATGTGAACTCAAAACAACACCCGTTTCAAGAACTAAAATATTATTTTAATAGCACGTATAAATGTAATAATTGAAACTAAGAATGAATATATATATATATATATATATATATATATATTATTTATATTTGTGAATATTGACACAATTTTGTAACTAATTTACCTCAAATTATTATATTTGTCAGTAGTCATTACATGCTTTACTCGCGCACAAAATAATAATTAATTTTATTCTTACTTGCATAACATTCTTCTAATTTACAGTGGAATCTAAAATATGAATCTACTTATTAATAAATTTAAATGAAATCTACTTATAAGAACCTTCGAGTAGCATTCAATGCCCAATTTGAGATTGCCACGATTCGTTTCACGAATGCCTAATGCAATAAAATTTCCTGGTTCCGCTTCTTCTGGTATGGAAAGTGCCTTGCTCCGGTCCTGTTTCCGTTTCACTTTCAATGATGTCTTAATATCTTTCGAGCCCATACTCATTGCAGCTGCACGATCTTTATCCGTGTAAATTTCTTCATTCTTTCTACTTCTCAATCTTCTCCGTTTTCTCTTCTTCTTTAGTTCCTGATTGATTTGTTTCGCCAATAACTTCGGTGGCCTACTTAGGGAGGAGAGAGAAACGGTAGACATTTTTCTGCTTCTCGGTTCGGGACTATCTGTCTGTTTCGTTCCATCCTTGTCCGGTGTTTTCTCTCGTTCTACGTCCTTTTGTTCCTGCTGCTGCTGCTGCTGTTGTTGTTGTTGTTGTTGGTGTGGCTGATGATTGTCCTGGTTTTGTGGGGCACCGTTCATTGTCACCTCTCCGTCCGCCTCGTCCTCCGAATGCTCCTCATTCTTGTCCAGGTTCATACGCACAAAACGATTTACCAATTCCGAGTCGCGATTCGTATCAAGCCGGTTGATGTACTTTGCAATTTTGATACCTTCTTTCGCAATTTCGTCCATGATTTTTGAAGTTTTCCTTTCGGATTATATTATGAATATGTTAATAATAAGTTTCAGGTGTTTATTCAACGCGGTGCGAACCACTGACACTTTAATAACTCGTTGTCATGACAACGTAGTGCTAGAGAATCAATCCAACAACACTTTCCACGTGTTCACACCCTCTTGCTTTGTGGCGGGATTTTTAATTTTTCCAACAGGCAAATATGAAACTAAATTTCATACGAATTGGATTTTTATTAATAAATTCACAGTATATAACAATAGATAATAGTTATTTATGTACCAAGGATATTATGATGATGATTATGCAAAGATAATCGATAAATTTAAATGTCTATATAAGTAGATATTTGTAAAATGGTAGGTTTAATTTAGTCTAATAACACCATACTGTCGAAGTTAAATTACCTTGTTGCTAATATTTACATATAAAAATTTATTTAAAATTTTGTTCATTTTATTTGCATGTAAAACTTTGTATAACTATGTATAGATACGAATCTTTAGTTATTTTTTAAAAAAAGTCTTTGAATACATTATCTGTGGCCGTGTCTCATAATTGAATGTCTTCCTGTTCCTTCATTACACCTTAATATGCCAGACTTAACTCCATTGTAATAGCACTTTGTAATTAAAAATCAATGTCAACTCTTAAATAAAATTTAAATTAACATTAACAGGTGTGTGTTGTCATAAAATATGTTTATTTCCATTGCAGTCATTTTATATTGAATATTTACTCGCACTGTTTAAATATATTCATTTTCATTGTCAAATATTATTACGTATTCATGTATGTACGAGATTATTTTTAAGTAAGTTACAGCTAAAGAAGAGTTTCCATGGTAGCATATATTGTCGGAGTCGGCATGATATAATAATGTAGGAATACAGAGAGAACGTGCTGAAAACATATTTAATTGGACATGGCATATTAGGGTGTTATATGTTAAAGCAGTTACTGACGTAATTATGACGTAATACACATGGATGGGTGGGTGGTTGTGATGCGAGTGGTACATATGGATTTTAGTAATATGTGTCAGTGTATCAGTACCATGTAATGTACCATAATGTACCGTCATATTAATGATCCTTCAATAATCAAAACCGAACTCGGAAACATGCGATTCACTAAATATGCATTCATATGGCCGTTCTCATAGCAAACAAATATGCTATACATAATAAATAAATATTTGAAAATGAAAAAGTTTCTGTCATCAATTGAAATACGCTAATTAAGAAAATTAAAAATGATCTTTTGAAGCACTTTTTTTCTAAACTATGATAATTTATTTGTAATAGATTTCTATATTACTGGAATATCGTGTAATTATGTATTAAGTGAATCGTCTTTATCAGTCTTTCTTATTCTATAACACATGGAACTCTTATTATCTATATCACATATTAATTACATTTCAGGCAAAGAAAAAAAAAACATTTAATGTTTTCGCTGTAAATAATTTTTTTTTCTTAGCAATCTCAAGCTTGATTCATATTTGTCAGACAATTATTTAAGAAAAAATATTCCAGTTCAATAAAAAACTACCATTACATTTGTCTTCATTTCACTTTATGTAACCAATAAATTTCTGACTATCCGTAGTTTCAGAAAATAAAAGCGTATATTGACTGCGGTATAGGTATATAGCATGCGATATAACTCCACAAAGATTAATTAAAAATATTACCAGTAAATTAAAAACTAGTTTCAAAAGTTTGATATTTATTGTGATAACTTTAGCTAATAACTTCGGTAACAAATAATGGAGCTTTTATTTGTGGTGATGCAAGCACATAACATTTGTTTCAGAAGTTTGTACAAGTTTATGTAACCTACACGGAATAAATACACTTAAACATAAAAACAACAAATAACGACTTTCAGTCGTAAACAAAAACTGACTTGTCTAATTCATAAAACATCGTTTGATTTTGTAGTATAACAATAATAACAACTGATCGGGAAAAAATAACACTCCGGCCCTGTTGCACGGTTACATTTTATTCTGTACTGGAAGACGAACATTTCGTGCATCTATTTGAATTCAGAGAAAATATATTTTTACTTGTCGTACACTACGTCAAACGAATACCAACTACGAACATTCAAATTCAACAGTGAACAATATATACGACCAATAAAAATATCTATTGTCAACTGACAATGAAATAAATCTTAGTTAAACAGTAAATAAATAACTTTTACATTCCCCTAAAACATTTTGCAAACATGAAGATCATTAAAATTTTAAATGTAAACCTCGCATTAAAAATAAAACAATTTTCGTAGAAATGCTATAGGTTGGGGAATAATCATGAAAGGGAAATCCTTAATTCAGATGATTAACTAAAGCATCAGCTTTCTCAACTTAGATTAATTACAACGCGTAATTATTACAGCGGAGAAACACGATGGATTTCGATTATCAACAAATTAGATTCGTGTTACTTTGATCCATCGTTGCCATAAATAAGCTCAAGCGTTAATTGTGAATTGTTTTATTGTGGAACTAACCGGAAAATAGTTGGATACTGTTCGCGTCTAATTGGAATGCATACCTGAAATAGCTACCGATAATATAGCTAAGTGTTAATGTTTGCTTGTGAGTTCGTATTCACTAAGTTCCCGGTGTGGGATATTCGTATATTGGAAGAGAATTAGCCGTGGAATTCTAGAATTAGTTTCACTGATATATTGTTACACGATACATATTTCGAGGATTGCGGAATGAATTATGCAGACGAACAATGTGACGTTGCAGTATATATGCAGATCCATCATTGCGCTCCATACCCATATGACATTAACGTTGCAGAAACCCTAGACAATTGTGCTTGATTCCTGATTTCCATACTGTACACGTCGACATCCAGACATATAATCCAAATATCCAGTATATTTATGTCAACTAGATCCATATTGCCCGCATGATTTTTACCACTTTTACTTGCAAATCTATTGCTATACATAAATATAAGCAAAAGTATTAAATTCCATTGCAAGGATTTAACAGATATTTTATTAGCTGTGTTCTTATTCGACATGTAATTGGCAGGTAATAAAATCTTTTGTAAGTTGTACAGGTACGTGTTGTAAAACGTCAGAATTCACCGTGATACCTGCTGCGACAGACGAAATACGTAATTTATTGTCGATAGAGTATATGAAT
The DNA here is from genome assembly GCA_963422195.1 of Carabus problematicus. NCBI lineage: Eukaryota > Metazoa > Arthropoda > Insecta > Coleoptera > Carabidae > Carabus > Carabus problematicus. The sequence continues at coordinate 15,054,183 of OY728582.1, forward strand.
ACATATTTTAAAATATAAATAAAACAGCTACTTCGACTGTTTAATGGTCTTTAACTCAATTTTATTTGAAATCAATAAATGACTTCATGCAATATTTAAAAACAAACATTACAAATGCGCTATTATTTTCTGAATAGTTCTAAATAATGTGTATTTAATACAAATATTTCCAATATTTGTTGTATTTGACTAGGTGAAATTATATATTTTATTTAATAATAATAAAACAAATGTTAATGTTTTACGGGTCAATTCAATTTATTTACATATTTAAAGTAGAAACCTGCCTTAGCTCTAATTCGATTATAGAGGACACTAATAATATCCATTATACAAAATTTACAAACTGCATATTGCATTCACTGATAAATTATTGCATAAGAATTATATTTTTACAATAATAAGATACATTGACATATATTTCAACTTGTTAAAATTTTTTAGTTCATACGTAGGTGCCACTCTTGTCGCTGTCGTGTGTTGTTGATATACATATATCTTGGCTATAAATATATGCATACGCTTTATAACTTCAATTTTTACTCATACTGATATAAATGTCACATTCGTTTTCAACAACCACTGAATTATATATGACATTTTTTCTTACATGTACATAAATCAAATATTTGGTTAAAATATTACTAATGCCACATTTCTTACGTTACGAATACATGTATCATCTATTGTTATAATTAATGAGAAACATGGTATATAGCTGTAATTATTTAGAAATAAACAAGATGTAAAATACCCAGAGCTAAATTATGCTAACAATAATCTTTAGGAGAATTTATTGCATATTATTTTTCATATTAACGATCTGCAGCTTAGAGGGCACTACAAAACTTCAAACCATGTAGATAGAACATGAAATGGACGTACAAGAACAGTACATTTAACATGATGATACTTCAGACTGCAGATTCAAATTCGTGATTTATAGGCAAGGAATACCATATCCGTATGGTCTCACAGTCACTTAAAATATACCGTACATTATTCATATTACATATACCGTACGATCCGATAAACTTCGTTCTGAGTTTCATATGTAAATCTTGTAAAATCCAACCGAATACTTTTTTATTTTGAAATGTTATATGCACGGTTTTCATTGCTTATTCCAACTCTGTACTAAGCCCAATAAAATAATAAATAAAACAAATGATATTAGTCATTTACTATTCAAAGTTACACAGCTATTTTAATGACAGTCAATTTTTAACTAGCTTTCATATAATTATGTATTTAATAATCCAGTGCAATTTTAATAAACGCTATTAAACTTAAAATAGATTGTTGAAATAACAGATTAATGCGTGTACTTTTTACAATAATTATTGGAAATTATTATTAAATGACTATGCACCTGTACATATTAATTGTCAATATATCCAGGTAATTATAATTACTGTTAATTAAGTGTTTTAATGCAACGAGATTAAACATACATACACGTGCACTTAGAGTACGGCAGTTATTAAAACGTACGGTCATTTATTATAATCAAGATACTGCCTCGTATCTTTATCACCAGTACAGTATCCTACGCGTATTCATGTATATATGACTATCTAATTAACGTACAGATTGCTCAATACATATCAGTTTCACTTACAAATGATTCATAACATCAACCTACGTACACACAAGTGTACATACACCGATGTATGTCCTTCGTTTTGATAAAAATCTTCGATCTTATATCATTTATACTATATTTAAATATCGTTCTTTTAAACTCGAAGTTCAAATAAATAACATACAGTACTTTCATGAAATCAACCCTTGTCATAATGCATTTAAAACTATGATGTTTTGTTTTTGCAGATCAATTTAAAACGTAAATTGTTAGAATTTTTACAAATAGAATTTATACCAAGAATTTTTAACTTGCATGTTTTCTTAAAACTCATATTCGCAAATATGTATACCGCGTGTATAAATAGGTACAGATTTATACCAAAATTTGTTTTCCGAACGTAATTTGCAAAACATTATTTCAATGTTTATTTGAAGAAGTTACGTAGATTTTGCAAACATTGATCTCAGCTACTTTTTTAGACACGAATGAAAAGTAATAAATATTATAATTTGATTCGTCATGTATCTTTACATATTTCCAGGAAAATGAAAAAAATATATGTTTTTGAGAACCCCCAGCATTTTACACGTCGTAATATTTCAATTAGTTAATATCTGAGCTCCCGTAAATAAATTAATTTTTCGTCGCAAATGTGATTTTTTATGCTCATTATTAGATTATTAAGAAAAGCCACCCGTTAGATATAGTGATTTAAAATTGTAAATGCCTATATTAAAAAAAAATATGATAATCTACATTGAAAACATTGTGAGAATATTAGTGACTTTCCTTTTTTCATTCTACTTAAGTATTTTTGTTTCAAATAAACTGTTCATTAAAATTTTTATACGTATGTACATATATGATATTCAGTCATCTCTTTTGCTGTATATTACAAAGTACAGATTCATTAGCTATTTGCAACACTCACTGCAAGTACAAAGTGACACCGGTTGTACGAGGAGTTATTGCAAAATTTAATTTCATACCACGCTGCCTTATACATTTTCTATTCATCTGTTTATGAATAAATAAAGGCTGTCTGCCTACATTTGAATGTATAAATTATCATTAATTCCAACTGCAAGTTAGTACATGTGAATTACGAACCCTTACTCGTAGCTGTGTGTGTGTGTGTGTGTGTTTAAGTTTATATGTATTTAGCAATGGTGGAATGTATAAAGGCAGATAAAATACCATGCATTTACGTACCCTGTTATAAGACTCCAGTGCTTTCATGTAGTTGCCAGATTTGTCGTGTGACATAGCCTCATCATAACGAAGCTTTGACTCTTTGCGTTCCTTGATCAGTTTGATCATGGAGTCGGAACGACCTCGTCGTCGGGTTGTCATCTTCTGGGACACATATACACACAGAATAAACCGAATCCATATTTCCATATAATATAGAATGTACATTTAACTTAAAACTAAATGTACGAAGATTTCAAGAAACCTTTGTATAGATATTTAACTGTCCAAAGCAATATAGTGTACACATGTCTTCAAATAATAGTAATGGAAATTTCTTCTGACAGCGAAGATTTTCGACGTACGGCTATTAATATTTTAATATTCAAGAATAAGAAACAAACAAACAAAATATCTTCCACGTTGATGATTTATAAATCACCAAGCACGTCAGGTAGCTGTCACTGCATTCAAAGATGACATCAAGCTTGTTAATTATTTACATCTGCACACTATAACATGAGCTAGTAAAGTTTTTTTTTTGGGTTGCAGTTTAATTATTCATAGTCAAGGAACTGTTTTCGGCTGAATAGATTTTAACCATTTACATTCATTCTCTGCACATTTATAGTTAACATATACTTAACCATTGACTGCTGTAATTTATTTTTAAAGTCCATCTACATATATTAACAAATTCCTTATTTAAATTAGTCGAACTAATTTCGAGTTTTCCAAGACAACACAACGGTGGCAGGTTACATTTCATTAAAGTTTGTTTGACAAGCAGAACGCGCACCATTTCCAATCTACAAGTTCTGCTTTTTACACAACAAAATCACGCACAGGAAACTTACCTTTCGTACGGAAACATTCGCAACACAAATTGCACAATTTTGCATATTCATTTCCCGATATAAATAACGAACATTATCATACACAAAGTAAATTTAAAAGTCACGTAAACCATAAATCATTCGAAAGAAAAATAACCTGCTAGCACTGGCAAGGAATGAATTTATTTTACGTCAGATGTGTTACGCCTTACGAGTATGCACCAGCTTTACACTCATGTATGGCACGTGCACGCCAACAACGGGAACAAAACAATGCTTAGTTTAGTGAATAAATTTCGAGAAATTAAATTTCCTGTATGGGTTCTGGCGCAACCACTTCAATATGGCTATTAATAATCTCATTGTTTGAGTTCGGTACGTGTGTATTTAGTTACGGTAACACAACATAAGTCGAGCAAATGTTTCAGAGTTCCGCAGAAATGTACCTGTGTTCTGCATGCCTGTTAATTTAGTTCATGAGAAGATTGAATAGCTACATTGTTTGAACTGTTACAGTCATTTTGTTTCCTACTTATTACAGAATGAATGTGGCTGACAGGGTAAAATCTGCGGGAGATGCTATCACAATTGAAAGTTATATCATCAACTTTACAATGAAAATCATCTTAAAACCCGTGGATGTGAGTGTAATTATCTTAGAATGATCGGCTTATTTTACAATACATTTTGGAAGAATGACTTTCAGTATGTTAAAGTATATTTAATGTCTTAAACGCAGTGATGAGTAACCTTTTCTTGCCTTGAAAATAGAAAATCAAATACCCGGTTCGGCCTACAAAAACATAAGAGTTGCTCAGCACTGTGTTACATGATATTTAAGTGCCTACTTAGAATTCTAAAAAATATGAAAAGTTTGTAAATATATCTATAGTATCACATTGTAATATTTCATTTTCAAGTTGATTAATTTTTACAAATCGAACTTATAATATACATAATGATTACGATAATAAAATATTAAAAATTAAATAATAGCATATTATACTGACTACTGTTATGTAATAAATTGTAAAATATAATTAGTGCATAACATATAATAATAGTTGAGCAATTATTAGTCGGCGGTAAACAGGACTATGTTTTATAATTAAATAGCTGTGTTATTACGATTAAAAAAAAAATCTAAATTATTTTCAATAAAGCTAACACAATATAATGCTATTTATTAGAAATTATAATTTTTGTTTCATTTTAATTCTTACTATGTTTTTAATCAACACTGAAAATCTGTAACATGTAATCTAATGATATGGAAAATATAGTTCTCGACGAATTAAACACAAATATACACATTTTATAAAATTACATTTGTTTTTACAACAATTCTACTATTTCCTGTTGTGTTTTAGTAAGAAAACAAACATTATTGTAAGATTAAATACTTTAAACTATGGTAATTACTTTTACTTAATTAATAGTGACACGCTTGAAGTGTATAAATTCGATTACATTATCGAAACAAATATTATTACCATCGTTTAGAGAACAAATTCACAGTAAAACTAATTTGTAACTACACAACACCAACATAAACCAATTCAACAATCATTACCTCGTGGCTAATCTTGTTGTAATCCCGTTTAACCAAAGCCCGTCAGCTCAACCGCAAACACTACTCACCACCAAGTGCACTCAACTGCTTGTCAAAACTCGTCCAACAACAACAATAATAAAGCTTGAAGTTCGCGCCTCAAGACCAACGTGATTCCCGACGCGCGATTGTCAAATTAAGACGTTGATTGCAACGATGCAACGGACCGAATGATCCTGTGTCCGTAATCGACAAACAATCAGGGCACAGAGCACGAGGGCACAAGCCCGTTGCCGAAGGCATGCGGCCACAGTGCCGAGATCACCGCCTGTTACCTGTATATTATTGTTGACATCATGACGTTACAATGTCGATGTCATTTTGTCTATATGGTTGGAATGTTGGGAAAGAATTTAGATCACTTTTTCGACCGAGCTTTTTCTTTAATGATCGCGTTTCATGTAGTAAAATGGTTTATGAACAGATAAATGGATAGATCGCACGATTTTTTTATGGTCAATTACTAACTGAAATTATCTGAAATAACTGCCGTAAAAGTAATGGTATTGGTACGTGTTTCATTCGTATCGAATATTCTTTATAACTTGAACATTAATATAAATGCTTCATATTAATGTTTTAATGAACTAATAGCGAACTAAATTGTAACAATTACATGCCAATTAATTATCGTTTATTTTTCGTCCTTTCATTAGTAAAATGTCAATATCTCAATTTATTTTCATGTGTTTCATACGATACGTGTATTATACAAATTACTCCAATCGATATTAATTTTCAATATACATTATAGACAATTGAAATCTTCTGTCGCATACATAATAATTTGTAGAACTAGAATTATTATTTACATAATTACACTTTGAAAAAAAGGTTTGGGAACATATATAAAATGAAATAATTACATACTATATGTTAATTAAATATGGAAATCGAGAACTTGCAACAGATTATAATAAATGTAGTTTGAAAATATATGTAGTAAATTTGAATATCAATAGAATTTATAATAAAACACAATGAATAAAATTTAGCATAATACTTATTCGTAGTCTAATTAAAATATCCAATTATTCTTAAACATTTTATCATTCCCAAGGCATTTACTCCCCCCAATTAATGAAGTCCCCAAATAGCAATAAGAAACCACAATTAAAGCACAAAACAAATGACCAGTCAACTCGACTGTCATTTAATCAGGATAGTCATTAACGCACGTACCCTTAAAATATTCGGCACGCATGCCACTGACATTCTCTAGTAGTACGTTGATCATGAACAATGGTACATAACAACATAAAACAGGATACAATTTCACCCACTAATTAGAATGCCTAACAATATAAAATACCAAAGTGAAAATTCTCTTTAATCAGAAAATTTAAATCTCAATGTTATACAATAGACAGGAATTACGTTTCAAAATTACTTTGTCAGAATATAATTATCTACCGTACTATAGCGACGTCACTAATATTTATTTTCAATTACATGCACGTTCTTTCATTTTCGATTTATTTAAATCTATGGTTTATTTTTCTGAGTTTAAAGAATTCGATGCTATGGGATGCATCAATCAGTGGAAATATATTAGAAGATGGTAAATGAACGACGAGGGGTGTAGTGGCGATGTAGAATTGAACTGATTGCGTGTTTTGGGGTAACTTCTATGAAAGATAAACCGAACCGCTGAGGTCTTCTTGCTGCACGCGATTCAACATTTTCCTACACTGAATGTATGTATAGAGTTCCTTCAGCATCATGTAATGAATTAACGTATTGATTACTTATACGATACTGGTACACAACGCTTGATGTTATCTACGATAATTTCAAACAACTATTTATTTGTCCGACTAAAAATATATCGTACGTTCATTTTTATTGCCGGCTACGAACTGCGTGCCAGGCATGTAAATCGTCGAAGGGATATAATTTAAAAATTATAACCATCAGTGGTGAACATAAAAAAACTTTTAGTTATGTTAAGGGAGTTTTTTGACAGTACACGTCATGTTTATTGTGAGTTTAATATAATTTAGAATATGCAAATAGTTTTTAAGCACCAAGAAAAAAGAACATTCGAAAAATATGTGAAACAATATAGAAAATATAATAAATTTATTTTGTTTACACAGTTATTATATGAAATTCAAATTTACATTCTTTTTAAAACAAATGTTTTACTATTTTATTACCTTTATTTAGAGAAACTTTTAACCACGCTGTGCATTTATCAACCTTCTTAACATCAGCACACTTGTTGAAATACTGACTGGTATCAGGATCCAGCAAGATATACAAGAGCACGCTGGCAATTCCTTACTAATTAAAAATACAATATTTAGAAGAATATACGAAACCAGTCATAATTTGTTTGTTGATTTATCGATATCTGAAAAATAGACTATAATAAAATAAATATCTAGTTCCGCATCAAGAATTTTACATGCGTATTGTTTATGGCAATTGTTGAAGTTTGTAATATAACTTAAATAATTGATAAAACAGACAGAATATTACATAACAAAGTATATATTTATCTGAAATATATGTATTTCATTGGACATACATATTTAAATTAAACTATACGAAATTCTCTTTAAATTTCATAATACGAATACAGTTTTAATATGATCAAATTTTCTATTACACATTTGGTTAAATATTAATAAATTTATATTGATAAAAATACATTATGCATTATTACAATATTTAGATTTACTTATATATCTTTACATTTATTAAGTTTCTTTACTGGTATCACAACTATTCAGGTTTATTCAGCTACCATTAGATACGAAAATATGTATTATTTTATAAAAGATACCCTTCCATTTTCTCAGTACATAGTGGTACATAGTAAGATATACATATTACAGAATCCATATGAAGTACAATCATCATATAAAGCTAATATAGCATTTCTAACTTTAATATGAAAATAATGTTGTTAATTTTTGGGTTAGCACGCTACATTGAAGAATTTGGGAATCTCATTTTATGACATTTCTCTGTGCACCTCAACATCACACTGGAAAGACGTTTCTGCCAAATTTTCGGCCACTATTTTCGGTGTACAGTTCTCAATCAATCCTTTTACACTCTTGCCAGATTTTGGACGACCTTTCGAACCATATCTGAGGAGTTTGTTCGTCTTTGAATCTGGTGGCACAACTTGCATTACTGTTTCCAAAAGTCTAGGTGGCTGCGGATTATCTATAACAATGACGGGTTTCGTCCGGGCCCGTTCTAATGATGCATTTTTACGCATCAAGGCTTTAGCTTTTTTGTTGAGAATGTCCTGAGCATCCGGATAGTGGATCAACGCATCGTTGAGTTCGGTCTTGTTCAGAACGAATAGGTTTGAGTATCCTTTAGATCTGGAAAAAAACATGATAATTTCTTATTTTATATAATTGCTGCAATATAGTAATGTAATTATTTCATTAATTTGTTTCGCAGTTCAATATAATAAAAGCAATGCGGAACAATACCAATCAACTATAAAATTATTAATTATTTATTAGTCTGCGTGACAATGGCGCCGAGGTTTAATGACATTTATAATGGTTTCTAAACAATTTCACGTATTACACATTGGGCAAGCATTGTTTCGTATGAAACACATTGATATTCATGTCATAACAACAGATTAATTTCACAATCAACTATCGACAGTTGCTGTCCGCATTATATATGTTGTAAAATTTTATGTTGTCGTTGACAATGCGAAATTTTATTTATTATTGAATCGTATGCTGTTTGTATTACAAGTTAAATAAAATGAATCGTCATGAAAGATATTAATTTAATGAATGTAATCAAAACGAATAGTAGGTAATTAAATTTTTATGTTGTAATATGTGAATGTCAGTGAACATAAAATTAATTATAAATATAAATAAAGGGTGTTAGTCGTATAGTTTTAGAAATCATGTGAAAATTTTAACGCGTTAATTATGCGATTAAGTAGTGAATATCTAATTAAATACATGATTGTTATGAATAGTGTAGTTGATTTGAAAATCCAACGCAATGAAATTCATTTAAATTAATAATAGTTTACGGAAAAGTTTTCTATTTTACATACCTGACATCTGCTGTTCTACGATTCATACCACTTATTCCTAACAAACTGATTTCACCAAAAACTGAACCCTCTGTAAGGGTGGCGAGTACTTGAGTATCCTCCGCACCAAGCACCTCTACCTTAAACATTTCCAAGAAACATAAATTAGATTTTATCGGAAAAGTTTTCGTCAGATCATGCGCATATAAACTTTACGTAAATATGTCTACATTTGTCAGTAGTAAAAATACGTATATATACCTGTCCACTCTGTAAGATGTACATCTCATGGCCTACATCACCCTTATGACATATCATGTCTCCCGGTAGATAGATGACTGAACGAAGTTTGAGCACCAGTTCCCGCAGAAGAGCCTCATCACAGTCGGCGAATAATTTCACCTTACTCAAGGTTTGTATATGTACTTTAATAGCAATGTCCGTTTTCATTTTATGAGGAAGACAGTCCATTATGCTGTTTTCATCTGTAATTATGTATATTTCAATCTGGATATCTATACAATGAAATATTTATAAATCAAAAGTTGAAAGTGCAGTGAAATTGTTTTGATTTACAAAATATTTTAACTTAGTGCGATGTAAATATCCACAATGTTTTTTTTTTTCAGGGAACTGTTTATTTTCGAGAAATTTCAGAGAGATATTTTACATTATATAGAACATATAGCTTATATCGTCTAATAATATTACGTACCTAAAGTGTGTTGGGTAGCCCATGTGAATGTAAACCACATTTGTACTCTTCTCATTAAATCAGGTGGCATATTCAACCTGCGTAAATATTCCAAAGTCTCGTCCACCAGTTTCCTATACTCCGTCTGCGATCTAGTAGCCGTAGCAATGATATCCCGAATCTGACCAATCAACAAGGCGAACACAAACACGCCCATCAACCAGGAGAATGTCATGAACATAAATTCAATTTCCTTCTTCGGTTTTGGGTTCTTTCCAATAGATGTTGCAGTTTTTGTGGCGAAATAAAAGCACACAATGTAAGCGTTTCCCTTTCCGTTAAAGACAAAATCGTTACTCCCTAGGCCTTCCCATACAGAGAACGCATAGTACGCGCATGCATTCAAGTGAATCAAGTACATCATGTACATTAGGGTCCGTAATATTCGAACCATGTGAGGGGATGCCAAAATTCTGTCTACGTTTACGAAAAAACCCCAAAAAGTGTGCAGTTTCACCATCCTTGGAATACGAAGTATCACCATGTCTGGCCCAAAATAGAAGTACAGAACATCCAGTGGAAGAAGTGATACTAAATCCCTCTAACAAAAATGTACAAATTACGATTCATGTGCAAAGATGATATGAATTAATGGATTGATAAATACAAGAATATAAATTTACCTTGAAATAAGTACTCTGCATGTAACATCTCTGTGTTTGCTTGACATCTGTTACCCAGAATCCATCCGAAATATACATGATTCGCGGTTGAATCAATGTTATATCAATGATATAAACAAGATCAGATACGTAATCGAAGAACATCCATACCGGTCGATTTCCAGATGTTTGATATGGAAATGTGCTCCTCAGTGGTATTGTCCAACAGTTGTACATATATGTCAAAGCAACAATGAATAACCACGCCATACAGAAATTACTCTGAGGATCCAGCACCGTTTCTCTGTAAAGTTTTGCCAGAATACCAAGGCAGTTTAAAGGTTTATCTGGATCCCGTCCATCTGAGGTAATGCCATTGTTTGTGAAAGAAGATTTGCTGACATGTCGTGAAGATAGTGGCGGTGGTTCGATTTCATCTAAACTACTTAAAGACGATGGTGTTGGAGGTAATTCCAATCTTCTTCTGACCACATTTGTACGGTTTGAAAATGCTTCTACCAAATAACGAATCCTTTCTCGTATGAATTGGCGACTGCAAAATAACATTTATTGACAGATATGTTTATTTCTTTCTTTCGAAAAACTAATATATTTACGTTTTGAACGATATAAGAATCTAATTTGCTTACATGAATTTATTGACTTCAGTATTGATGGTCATTACTTTCAAAGCCATGTAAACTAAAACTTCTCTCTATTTTTAACTCGAAACTCAATATTTATGATTCATTGTTACAGTAATATATTCTTACAGCAAAATATTAGCAATGTGTTTTCACCTGTTGCTGTAGTATTTACTATTCCTATCATAGTTTCATTGAAATCATTCAAGGTAACTACATAAGTTACAAAATGCTCAACATTGAATAATTGAAGGGAAAACAATGGTAAATAATATAATAAATTATATAACAATTTGTCATTGCGAAAACTGAAATGCAATTAAAATTGATCAATTTCAATGATACGTGCCCTGAGTAAATATTGGAACCGTTGCATTTAGTCAATAGGAGCACTACATGAAATTGGACGATTCTGAATTTACGATGACTGCAACTGCAAGAAATGTTTCATTTCCCAACATGTACATGTCGCTGCGCAAGTGCTAACTTTTAAAGTAACAACCATTAAAAACTGTTAAATTATTAAAATCCAATACACTCATGTTCTGTCCGCGCAACCGTGTGTGTGTGTGTGTGTAGTAAATATAAATATCATGAGAACATACGTAGTGCTGCTCGGCCGTTCATCGTTTTGCGAAGATCTATTCCTGGCACTTCCATTTTCAACGGCACTCGTGCTGGAGTACGTGACGGCCTCGAGGGGCTCGCTGCACCACGACGTAGCCGATGACGGTTTCTTGACAACGCGATCTAACGTCAGTTTCTCGGGGTACACCATCCTCTGTGCCAGCACAAAGAACCGTGCTCGTTTGCATTACAATCGCAGGCCAACCACAAGTGAAATGAATTTAAACTAAGTAACCTCCTACCTTCTTTAGACGATAAATGTTTTCCATTTTCGCAATTAATGCACATCGCGTGTTCAACAGCTGGGCACTGGCTAACGCCGTGATACCAGGCAACTCAACCAACTCGCGTGTCGCCATAGAAACCGCATATCAGGCACTTCACGCAACGCGATCGATCGACTTTATTTCATACCTACTATACAACTTTAGATTAGTGAACCAATAGATTGATAAGTTCGTGCACCTGCTATACTTTTATCTCTATTCTGTATTTTTAACTTAGATCTATAAACTGTCTGCTTATTCTAAAGGAACAAAAATATTTCGAAAAATAACACTATATGCTTATAAAATAATTATAATGTGGTAATTTATTATATATTTATCTTTATGAAGAGTATAATACGGTATAATTTTGATGACAGAGACATTTTCGTTGATTTCTCTACCGGCATCTACAAGGCTTAAGAAAAACCATTTCCTGTATATTCAAACATTACTCACAGATAGCAGCATATGTACATTATGAATGGGTATGACGGAATTCAAAACAATAATTTAATTATTATGAATTATTAATAGGAGAAAAATTTATGATATTAGTTTTTCTTTTATTGATAATTAAGAGTTTCAACTATAAAATGTTAATCTTTACACGCAATGTATTACCAAATGTATATATGCGAATACTTGTACAAATAGGTTATTTGCAAGTGCCAATGTGACAGCAGGCTGTAACTTCGTAAACAACTAATTATACATTTGTTCCACACTTTATAAATGCCACCAAAGAAAGCAGCTGGGAAACCGGCGAAAGGCGGTAAAAATGAGGAGACTGATAAAGGTGAGCTCATTATTACATTCCGCTTTCTATTATAACCTACATTTTTATGTCAAATCAGGAGCTGGCAAAGAAAAAAAAGGTGGTACGGCCGTAAAAGTAAGGCACATCCTGTGTGAAAAACAAGGTAAATCTTTGGAAGCATTAGAAAAGTTGAAAGCCGGTCAAAAGTTTCCTGAAGTCGCAGCTGCATACAGCGAAGACAAAGCTCGTTCTGGTGGAGATCTTGGCTGGATGACCAGAGGTTCCATGGTAGGTCCGTTCCAGGAGGCAGCATTTGCGTTACCTATCTCATCGGTAAATACTCCTGTATATACTGACCCACCAGTTAAAACTAAGTTCGGATACCATATTATAATGGTAGAAGGCAAAAAATAAACGGGAGATTACTTTTACTATTTTGTTTAATGTTGTACTTCATAATTTCTTATACATAAATAAATAATTTACAAAACAGCTCTTAAGTATTATTACAAATGTAATCAGTCCATAGCAGATGCGTTGAAGTGCAGTTTTGCAACTTAAATGCGCAAGTTGGGATTAGTGTAACGGACATACTTCAGTAGAGCCTCGTTTTCTTCACATACCCACGGCTTCTTGTGATGACAGGCAACATCATGCCAATTAACGCCATCTTTATAAAAGTTGTTCAAAACAGCTAAGCAGTTTTCTGGGGCACCACCTTGCAATGCTTCCTAATAAATAAAAGTAACGTACATTAACATAAATCAGAATAACACAAAAGGTCGTAATAAAACAATAAAATTGATCAATAAACAGAAAAGGTAAATGAATTACTTTAATGTAATATGTATGTTTAAACACATAAGTAAAAAAAGCATTAATTTTACGACGTACATGTGATGAAAGTCGAAAATAATTTAGCGTAGATATACTTAAAAGTATCTGTCATCGCTTATTTGTATTGGCCATAAAATGTGAAAATAAAAATACTGAACATAAATTATAATAAAAAATTGTGAAACTTACCCTGTTATCGGGCTGAGGTTTACCGATTCCTCCGGTTTGAGACCAATCATTCTGGTCGCGTTGTGTGGTTGGTGCCAATTTCTGGAGTTCAGCAGTCCAGAACCATCCGTTGACGGGGACTGGTTGAAGATCAGCCCGTTCACATCCTTTGAAATCGCACAAACGGCCACTTGTCCAGATGTACTTAACCTTTTCCTTAAGAAGCTTTGCCTTGATCCATTCGTTTTCGGAGCTGGTTTCTAAAGAGACCAGGTCCATGCAACGTTTCCTGCAGTAGTTGCGGCCGTTTAACCAATCTTCTTCCACGCCCTGAAGAGCAGGATCCCTCCAGCTGAAGAAGTAGCCTTTGCCTGGAATGTAAATTACACATTAACATATTACACTAAATTGCGGGTATTTAATAACGTCCAATTTAAACTTGCCACCGCCTACTTTCTCTTTGATAATTACAGAAAAGGTATTATTTAACATTAGTTCCATTTATAATGTGTACCGTAATAATTTCTTTAATCACCGTAATAGTAAATAGATAATCACATAAATGTACCGTTATCTTTCACATTAATTAATTAATTATTCAGCTAAATAGCACAGTATTCTAATTCACATGCGAATTCGAATTAACTATTGAAACTCTACAGAAAAATCTAGAAATGTTCAATTCATTAAAAAAGTCCGTCTTATCAAATTTTTTTCATGTCAATTTAACAGTTCCGAAACGCAGTTCTAATGAAATAAACTATACACTAATTATAAAGTTTCGTTTTCAGACTAATTATTTTTCAAACTGCGTGTTAGTAAAAATTAAAAGTAAGTTATAATAGAATTATAATAAAAATTATCTTACCATCGGAGGTGCGTTCATGAATTGTACGTTGTGCACATAAAACAGGTACGGGTGGATCTAAAATTCTACCGTTTTGAAACTGTGCAGCTGCGAGCCCCAGAAGGGCCAGCCCGATAATAAGTTTCATTGTTGCAACGAAGTTATCACACGCACAATGTGAACAGACACAGATGACGGTTGAGTGAATGTGATGCGTACGAACACACAACTGTACGACTACTAATCTGGATGTTCAACCTGTCAAGCTTATATATGTGTAGTGGCTCCAACCACTCTACCTCCACGTACGTATGTATATATAGGTAGAATATACATAACGTGGCTACTTAGCTGCGTGAGACTCAATGTCATTGCCATGTAGGATATATCACGGGCATATCTTGGGATCCTGAATTCCAATGGCCGTTTTAACCACGGTGAAAGTTCAAACAATAGGAAAACAGCTCAAGGTTCGACCGGCCGGCCGATGTGTGTTTACCTGAAGCGATCGGTAATGCCGGTTCAGGTAAATATAAAACAACTTTCTGTGTCATGACTTTCACCGTAGCCTCAGACCCTGCGCGACAACATTAACGTTTTCCAATCAAGATAAGGTAATGAGAGGTTACAGTTGTTTTGGATGCACCGACCTGACTGACAGCAACATGCTTGTTCACTTTCCATTGACCTTGGTGGTTCCATAGCACACTTGGATTTCGTTGGGTAATTATTCCATTTTTGGGGCAATAATATTCTTTCAAGTAGTATACATTAAAAGATTTATTTAGTAGTAAAGTGTTTGCATCATATAAAAATAGACTACGAATAACAACTGTAATGATCAATTAATCGTATTTACATTATAATATTGTATGGCTCGAGAGCCAAGTAGGTAGCTAAATAATCATTGTTTAAACATTTTACAAAGTATGTAGGTACACTAACAATGTTTGAGGCCTCCTGACGAAACGAAAAGTGAAAATATTTCATCAAATATTTATTTATTTTTGTAGCACGAAAAGTTTTGGGAAGAAATACAATTTTTATTTGATTGTTACAAAACACGGCCTAGCGAGTAACTATACAATGAGCAGAGAACCAATCCATTTTTGTTTGAGAATTCAAAATAAACGCGCACTTCAACAATCAAAGTAAGAAAGAATCATAAAGAAGGAATAATGAATTATGCTTAACATTCTTACTAAGGCACTCCTTACATCTAAACAATACTGTACAGTACATCTAGTATTATCTGAACAAATATGGTGAACATAACGTTCTGTTGATAATCCTGTAAATCGACAACATATCATATGAATGGATTACATAAACATCGACATATAAGAACAATACCGAACATTTTCTATCAAAATAAACAATACCAGATTAAACTTGTAATGATAACATATTGATATTGTACTAGAATCGATCGATATAGATGTAATCTGACAGCATAAGCACTAATAAAAAATACAGGATTTTAAAATCAATATTGTATAATATTCTATAATAAATCATACAAAATAAACGACAATTTTTTTTCTAGAAATTTAACTTAATCGCTTCTGGCATAAAAATCTGACAATATTTCTTCAGCGATTTTTGTCAGAGTTGTCAGTTTTGTACATGACATCGAATCAAAAATTATTAACCAATATTTTATGTCAATAACCTGCTTCCATCTGATTGTGATCTAATTCTAATATCATAGTGAATGGCAAAAATATGTTTTCTAAAATAATACGACATTAAAAAAAGTTATAAGCACAAGAAATTTTGATTAAACCAGAGTGAAGATTAAGAGTACTAAGGACATACTACTGATATATAAAAATTAATAAAATACTAATAATAAATAACTTGTATCAGGCTTTATATATCTCCTATAACTGGTAGGAAACAGCCTAAATATATAAAAGAATGAGAATACGTGAGATGGTTACGACACATTGCACAGAGAGACATGTTACTATGCATATTTGACTGGTATATTAACTTGTCTCTCAAATTCGATTCTCAATTTCATTCATTACAGTTAAAAAACAAAACTGGCCACTGCTATGACGGATAAACACCCATCACGTGCATTATTTCTCCAGTAATACATTAATCTTCTCATAAGCGTAGCGAAGATTTCGGAACAGGCCCATACTGCAACCGTTCTCTTCAATTGTCGAAAATCGGAACGTACGGAACGATTTATCACTATCGATGTACGTGACCGCGGACATCAACGGGCACATTATTATTTTCGTGTGGTCCAAAAAGTTTACCTGCAAAGAATAACAAATTGTACGAAAATTGCCAACAGAATTTATAACTCGGTGACAATCACTTGAAAACCTATTCTAAAATTATGTACATGGAAATTTTATGTGATACAATTATACATTCATACAGTCAATACGATATTATGAATTTATAAAGTTAAAATGTATGTAAGTAGAATGAAGTTTTATTTGGTTGAAGACAAACATAATCATCGCTATATATTGCATATTAGAATCCTTTCTTACGATTAACAATTGAAGATCTGACTTGAGATCAATTTATAATTTAAAGGCACATGTAATTAAGAAAAAAAATTGCAATGTAAATAATGTATATACACATTAGTTTAAAATACTTTCCAAAATTTATTAATTATTTACACGTAGTTGTAACATTATTGAAACTTGTTTTTATTTTGAAAATATTTGAATTCTGGTTTTTACGGTACTTCAAGGACGCATGTAATGGCATGTGTGCGTTTATGTACGTGTGCATATTATATAAGTAAATCCTAAATATTTATAATAGTCAATGCCTATGGGATTTCCGAAATTGAATCTGCCTTGATCAATCGATGTCGATGTAATGTATATATGTATACAATACAATAATAAAATATGGTATCTTTGCATATGGTAATCAAGGGCAAGTAATGCATGATGACACAACTTAATATAGGAATCAATTAATATTTTACACTGCACCATAATATGCCAATATAAGAAATGACACTGACGCATCAGAAATTAAGGTTATATTATAATCAAAATCAAAGTAGCAAATGTTTATCACTACGATTGTTAGACATGATACTAAATTGGCATTATATGTTTATTGTAAAAAATAAGATTGGTTAATTAAATTGTGTATATATATTTTTTAGGTCAGTGTATATATTTCTGTTGTGTATTTAGCCAGTGGGCTCTATTAAAACAGGTTGATTATTTATTAGAATGTTAAATCTTACTTCTGAAGAAAGTATAGAATTAAAATAATATAGACGAGTTCGTAAGAGAAGTAATTCAATTTCAATTTTAAATAGATTTATAAAAATGTAGCCTATCTATACATCAAGTTCCATACAAATATATATAAACATAATAAATAAACTCATAATCCCGACATTGAAATGTAACTTTAAAAGACACATAATTGCAAATAAATACAACAGTAGCAAATTGTTGAACTCGTATTACAGTGATTGTGTCAACAACACTTGCATTTCTCCGAGTACGAAAGAGATTGTAGCCTCACAAATAATTAATAGAAGATCATGGTATAAATCTGGAAAGCGACTTTTCTCAGGTTCACATAACTGATTATTGTGTTTTGTTTTCAAGTGAAAGTAAAATATGTAATTTAACTTTCTGCTCCTTCATTCAGTAAAACAAACATGAGAAATGTCATAAATAATATTAGATTTCATAAGTATAAAAACTATCAATAAAAAATACATACGTAAGAAGAGTGAATGACCACCATTTCAACACATATGTGATTGACATATCGCAGTTTAGGAGTAACAAAAAGTAGCATTCTATTTGAAAAACATCATGACGATAAGTTTGGTTTATTTAATAAACACTTATTAGCGATTCATATTAACAATTTAAAGTCTGGTGAATTAGCATTCCTATTAAATGATACCTTAAGTACTAAATTTTGCTATTTGTTGCAGTGTTGTTCTGGGATTTTCGTTACAAACGTATTCTTTGAAAATTTTATATCGTAGTTATGTTCTAATAAATTTTATGCTATGCATATTTTAGATATGCATAGCAATTTATGCAACGTCTCGACTATTTAGGCATTAGCGAACAAATGATTTGGCATTAGTAGAATATAAAAATAGTAAATATGAGACAAATGCACATACTTGTATAGTTCCGTTTGTGAGTTGCATGATAACAGCGGACGTAGTACGACACCATTGGTGCAGATGTGGAATACGGGACAACTGGTCACTCTCCCGAGCCACCGAGTCACCAGCCTTCATCAGATGCTCTCGCATGTACCGGTGGAAGTACGATAACAGTTTCATCTTCTTCTCCAGGTTCTTCGGATACGAGTCCACGGTCATATAAGTCTCAACACCATCACGAGCAATGTAATGTACGTTCCTACAACCAATAAACAATAATTACCGATTAGGAACATTTACAATATTGTGAATCAACAATGAAATTATCAGATTTACTTACACTCCATTCGCTAACATGATAAGTTTGGTAGTATCATTGAACATAACACCGACGCCTTCATCACACAGCTGATATCCAAACCCATATTTATCCGAGTAATCGACCCACTTTGAGACCCAGACGAGTGGTTGAGCGGCCGGGTCTGTCATTTCATCGCCAAAGTTACCGTTCTCCCGTGCGGGCTTTGTACGAATCAGTTGGGCAAGTTGTTCGCGTA
This sequence comes from Carabus problematicus, assembly GCA_963422195.1. Taxonomy (NCBI): domain Eukaryota; kingdom Metazoa; phylum Arthropoda; class Insecta; order Coleoptera; family Carabidae; genus Carabus; species Carabus problematicus. Next base: position 15,073,637 of record OY728582.1, read on the forward strand.
ACGCCAACAAACTGCTGTGCGAGTCGAATGCAGTTGCTGGGGCTGCATGGTGGCCACCGCTTGCAGCGATGGAATCGTGTGGACCAATCTTACATGGTGAATCAACCGCCATAATTTGTTCATCTGCGAAACGAACATTACAAGTTATCATAACAATTATATACCAGTACAAGATTTAAAATCCATTCATACATCCATTTTGGGAGCTATACATACGAATGCAATTAATTTAGATGAACTTACTATTGGCAACATTATTGACTTCAAGCAGTGGTTTGCGAATAGTGTTGCGTTCCATCATCTGATCGAATCTTGGAGCCATAGTCAAGCAACTAGCAGGCAGTGAGCCAGGCAGGAAACCGGAATAGAAGAACTCATGGTTCAGTAGTTGCTCAACTTTTGGACGCGTCCTCGGCTCCGACTGAAGCATTTTCACTATCATACTAGTGGCAGTAATCGAGATTGTCTGCGGTACTCTAAACATACGAAAATAAACATTAAAATGATAGAATTAAATCACCGCTTTGCCACAAATCACCTGTATTCGCATTTCTTTATGCGAGAATATGTTTCTTTCAAGCTGCTTGTCTCGAACGGTGGTTTGCCAATTAGCAAAGTATACATTATACATCCGATCGACCACACATCCACCTCGAATGAGTGCCCCTTTTTGTTTAATATCTCCGGGGCAATGTAGTTTGGAGTACCGCACAGTGTTTTCTTACGTTCGCCATCATATTCTATCCTAGTTGCCAAGCCGAAGTCTCCGATTTTCACTTGCAGATCATCGTTGAGAAAGAGATTGCCCAGTTTCAAATCTCGGTGAATTATTCGATTATCGTGCAAATAATGAACGCCAGTTAATATCTGCTTCATATAAAATCTTGTCTCTGGTTCAGTTAGGGCTTTACGACGTTTGTGGAGCTCCATCATAGACTGTAAATAATAAATGGTACAACTAACTAAATATGCCAACAGGAATACAAAATAAATTTGATCAAAGAACTTCATTCAATATAAATGAACTTTGATTTTGGTTTCAATGAAATATTGTGCTATAATTTGAAATAATTAATTAAAGAGATATATAAATAGGGACGGATGTGTCATGCTTGGTAGTCTAATGGAAACAGGACATAAATCAAAATGACACGAATATTTAGGACAAGTTTGTGCTTTGATATCATAAAATCGATTCGTTTTTGTACAATTCAACCACATATAAGTTATTGGTGCATGCGATTGTAAATCTTTATGTGTATACAAAATCAATAAATAAAAATAGCAAATTTATGCCAACTACAAATCTACAATTAAGATTCCATTTGTAAATAAAGTAACAAGATGAAACCATTGATATTAAATTATATGTATATGAAACAAAAATGACAAATATGTAAATTATACTTTCAGGAATAAACTAATATTTGCTATAATTTTCTACCAAACATTTATATTTTACAACCAAACATTTGCTACCTCGAGAGTCAACTACAATACTGCTTGACTTTTAGACAAGTCACGAAGTAATAAGTTCTAATAAAACATCAATGTAATAAATACCCGCTTTCGGCATAATTCCAATATGATATAGATATTAAAATTATCCTCGAAGAATCCTTTGAATCCAACTACATGCTTGTGGAACAAAGCTCGGTGAATTGCAATTTCCTGAGACATCTTTTCCCGCTGATTGTGTTTGGCCATTAACTTCTTTGAAACTATTTTTCCGGCATATACGGAACCACTAACAATTTCCGTGATTTCATAGCATTTGGCAAATCCACCCTAAACATAAAAAAGTGGTTAGAAATGTAGTGCTAGTACACAATGAATACATGTGTAAAAAAACTTTCAAAAAGTAAATGAACCGTTAACAACTTATATCTATATGTCATGTTGTAGCTATTGCAGTGTATTACATAAAAAAATATAATCAAATACATGATTTCATGATATAATTTAACTTCGAAAATTTCAAACATTTGTTTACAAGACAGATAAAGTATCAATTCTGTATAAAATTACAGATAAAAATAACCTAGAATAATGTATTTTGAAATAAGAAATCCACAAATGATTAATATTATAGTTTATGACAGTTATGTCATTGAAAAACTATGAAATTGTTCACGTACCTTTCCAAAAAATCTTCCCCTTTTATAGCTGTTTCTGTTTCCTGCATCGTATATGATTTCTGGGATTTCTTTTAGTGGATCGTCGTCTTTGGAACTCATATTAAATTAAATAAAATTAATAGTTTCTGCTTAATTCGAATAACTTTGATAATAAGAACCGTTTGTTTTCAGTCTTCGTTGGTAAACGGCTGTCTTTGATTTTGATCAGTTGAAACTTGTTTAAAACAACCAATAGGAATTAATGTTGTTCTACGCACACTCTGGTATAGTGCTTCTCAACTTTTTCTTTTTCTTCTTGAAATGTACAAAACGCGCCATTTTAAATTTTTACAGAAATATTTTGAAATTAATTATAAATATATTAATTATATCTATAATAAATATAAACAAACTGTTGATGTTAATAGTAATACGTATTATAAAATACAACAAATAGCTGTACTATTATACTTACCTAATTAATCATGCTTAATTAAATGTTGATGGAATACATAGATTTTATTTTCATTTTAATGCACAATAAAAATGAAAATATCTGTTAATATTATTTTATATTGATTTTCTTGTGTGAATTATATACTTATAAACAATAGAATCATGATTAACTCGTAGACATGAAAACAATAACATATGAAACATGAAACAATTATCTGTTGTTTGGCTCCTAACAGTACACAATGAGTAAAAAGGAATGCTAATTATCTAATCAAAATATTTTTTATATCATTGTTATGTCTATAATATACACGTGTGAAATAAACTATTTAAGGTACAATAAGGAACAAAATTTAATAAATATTTCAGTTTTCATATTTATAACATATCCGATTGTAAATATATAAATTTATATAAATAACTGAAAATCAATCAAGGCAAATGACAATAAAACATAGGATTATATGCGCCAAGAGAAATAAAACTAAATCAATAAATTGCAAATAATATTACAAATGAGAGTCAGACTTATTGTTGGTTGCATTGTATTTACCATTCATTATTTATGTACACTCTTTCTATAGCATTTTATCCTTATTTAATATTATAGAATTAAATGTTCAATGGTTGCATTACAATGACAACATATCTGCTAGAGATTTTCAATATTTTAATAATATAACATAGTAGACAAGGGTATTGGTAATTTATAAATAAACTTCGAATCTTCGAATATATTTAAGCTATGAAAATATGTTTTCTTTGAAATTACCTGACCTTCAGTAAAAAAGCACAAAAATTTAACAAAGTTCATGCATAAACTTAAAATCAAATTTTACATACTTCACAGAATAATTTAGCTGTATACAGTACATTTTTTTTTAATACTTGCATTCTGCTTTTGTGATTTTGCATTACAGTATTTGTTCTAAATTTATATCTTTACTTGTAATATTGTATATTCATTGTTCGCTGTTGTATATTATTAATGCATATTTAATATTTAGATTAATTTTATATTAAAGGAAACCGTTAGAAAAATAATAATTATAGATGGATCATATATGTACTTTTGCAACGGACTGTCAATTCAAAACACTTAATCATATTACAAAACAGATGTTTTCAAACAAATATTTTCCAGAACATCGTGCACGTACGCATCTACTATATAAACGTTACATTTCCAGGTATTACTATTCCATTGTTCTACTGAGTTCTGCAAAGTAAAGTTGCTCTTCAAATACTGTTCAACAATGAAGATTGCCATGGTTTTACTGCTGTGCTTCACACCAATATTCATCCACATGTGTTTGTAAGTAGATTTACTTTTTAATATTAAATTGTTTTGTGCAAATTGCGTTATTATACTTCCTGGAAACTAGATAGTATTAAAATAAATATAATAAAATATAATTATAAGAATTTAGAATGTTTTACGATTAGAATTTTCTGTTTTATTTCTTCCAAACATTATATTACAAATGTTAATATGAATGCTGAAATATTTAATGTTAACTTAAATTTATAATTTTAAAACATCTTTTTTTTTCATATAGGTGTGAAAAAGTTCCGGCATTAGGTCCGTGCGAATGTGCTGTTTTTCTCGATCTGGAGGCGAAGACGACGGAAACACCTATTATTAAGCAGAATCCAATGAACGTCACCTGCGATGCAGCTGGACATGAAACATGCATAACGATGTGCACAGCCCTTGCTCAAGCCGCAAAAGCCAAAGGACCTGGTCTACTGTGTTCTACGTTGCAACATGCAGACGCATTGAAGGTAAATATGACTTCAATTCTATTCAAAGATTTTGCTGTTATTAAATTATAAATATCACACTTTTACTCAATACATATTTCTAAACCAGATTAATACATCTAAGCTATCTTGATATTTCTTATTTGAAAAACAATATCTACTCATATTTAGCTAAAAAGTATTTACACTATTCCTAACATGAAAATTAAATCATATATGTTGTTAATACACAAGGTGCAGTAGTATAGTTTAGTTATGTTTTTTTTTTAAACCAAATGAATGTATATAATTATTCTTAAATTTGATGATACTTTCCTCCATTTTTTATGATATTTCACTGGATATTTTTGAATGGATATTAATCACGTTTTTTTTTTTTTCATTTTACAGGCTAATGTTTTCGCCAGAAGATGTGACGCTGCCTCCTGGACTTACACCAACATGAGCAACACTGAGCCAATATGTTGCCACGCAGGCGTGCCAATCACGTGCAAGGTAAAACAATGACCTACACGAGATTTGCATCTTTTACTACTTTATATAATTCCGTATTTTATTTTTTGTTTGAAATATACCGTTAACACATACTTAAGAAAATTTACTAACTTAGATGATAAAATTTTACATTTAAACAAACATGAAAACCACTGTTGACGACTTGCGATGAACTGGTACACGATTTTAAAATATGTTTTTATTTTTAAGTAAGTTTTTACAATATTTGCATGTAATTAAAAAAAACAAAAAAATGTAATAAAATATACATTAATACCTGATTGTTTATAAAAATTTTGATTCACCACTTGAAAACCTACTGTCTAACAACTGAGCTTTCTTCAAGATGGCTTTCTTCTGAGCTTCATCAAATCTGTTTGCTTTCAAATCAATGTCTCTGTTGAATGGTCGACGTTCTGATTTACCAGAGTCTTGTTCGTTCTAAAATAAAATTAATAAAAATTATGTTTATTTATCGTCATAAATAGATATATGTGGGTAATAAATTTGAATTAAACTTTTGTATGAGAACATAATTTAAAGTAATATAAAGAAATAGTGAAAACAGTAGCAATAATCACCTTTTTCTTTTTATTATATTCTTCTTGATGTACATCTAATAGTGATTTATCTCGTTTCTTTTTCTTTTTATGTTTTTCAACCATCTTCTGTTGTTCCAAATCTCTTTCTTGGATCATTTTTAGTTCTGCTTCCTTCTTTATATCAATTTTCGGTGGCTCCACTTTTTTCTTCGCCTTATCCTGTGGCGTATCTGTCCACGATGATCGATTGCTCATATCAGGTACGCCTTTTGCACGGAACTGTCGCGGACCTAAACCCAAATTAGCAGCACGTACCTGCGGTAATTCTAACATCCATTCTTCTCGAACTGTACGATCATCGTTCGACTGATTTAAACTATCGATTTTCAACTGTAAAGCACGTTCTTCCAATTGGGTGTATGATGAATTTTTCCCTGAATGTCCTGCTGGTAAAGGACCAATCACATCATCCTCCGATTCACACTGATCATCTTCTGTCTGAACAATTTCCGTATTATTTTCAGTTTCTTCCAAAAGTGCAGCTCTGAAATGCGCAGGTATTATTGGACCAAGTACCTGTGGTTTAACTTTTGAACTATTTGCGGTTTCGTTACAATTTTCCCTCTTTTTTGTGTTACGTACAGTTGGTGCAATATTTTTATCGTCATCTCTATTTTGTTTATTTTCTTTAATTGAGTTAATAGATTTCGCTTTTTGTAAATGTGGAGGTAACGCTGGGCCAATATCTTCATCGGAACCTTCTTGTTGATTAATTTCTTTAATTGAGTTAATAGAATTCGCTTTTTGTAAATTTGGAGGAAAATCTGGTCCAATTGCAACGTCTTGGTTACTTTTTAACAAATCAGTAGGCATCACAGGTCCTTGAACTTCTTCATCAGAAATATCCGGTGATTTTGAATTTTGTTTCTCATTCGATTTAACACCAGAATCTGAATCTGTTTTCTTAAGTGAAGGTAACGACGGGCCATAACATTCGTCCAATTTTTCTGGGGATTTTCTATTTTTCTTGATTTCTAGTGGCATACCAGTTTTAGTGTCAACGTTTTTGTGACATCCTGAATTGAATTTAGTTGGTGGTAATGTTGGACCATAACAGGTGTCATCAGATTGTTCACTTTTATCATTTTGAGATGATAATGTAGAACGCATCTGTGCACTATTACATTTTTTACCAGTTCTAACAGACAGCGAGGTTGATTCAATATTTTTCTCTAGTTTTTTTGAAGATTTTCCATGTTTATTTTTTTGTGGTGATAGTTTTGGTCCGCTTTTTTCACTGTTCGAATCCTCAGATTCTGAGATGGTAAATGTTTTAGGTGAATCTATATCTGATTGTGGGCTATCTATAGGTGAACCATCTTCCGATTGTACGTAAGGTGACGTATTTCGACAGTGTCCAGTTATCACAGATCGATATTGTTCCTTACGCGATTCTGGATTTTTCACTAATTTAGTTGGTCCGACACTGTCACTATCATATTCTGATTCTTTCTTCTTTATTTTTTTAACATCTTCATCTGACAATGATTTATAACTTATTCGACTGTGTTTTACAGTTCCTTTATCATCGCAATGTCTACTTTTTTCTCTTTCCGCATGTATTCTATCGTGACTATTATCTCTAGAACGGGAACTATTATTATCCCGTTTACTTCTTCTGCTTGACTTTTCGCTCCTTTTATGCTCGTCATCTCTTCTTTGGGAGCTCAGAGAAGGTGATCTGTTCCTATGAACTTTTTTCCTATGCTCATCTCTGTATTCTCGTGATCTTGATCGTTCGCGTCGGGACCTCGAGTCGTATCGGTCTCTTGATCTGTCACGATAACTTCTGTGTGAATTTTGTCGACTTGAAGACTGATTATCATCCCTGCGATTTGAGAACCTGTCGCGATCCTTGTTTGCTAATCGTTTTTCAGAAGATACGCTAGCGAATTTGTCTCGAGTACTCGCTGTTTTAAAACGAATGCCGCTGTCAGAATCCGTGGAGTCTTCATCAGATAATGGATACGACATTATTAACTGCAAAATGAAATTCAAAGTTGAAAATACATAATTAGAAAATTATAATAGACATAAATGGAAATTAACATCAAAACACCAAATTGTGGTAAATTGAATATAACTATATATGTTTTGGACAAATTCAATGCTTTAGACAGTTTTAGGCATGTTGATTAGTAATAATAATAAAATTACTTGTTATATTTTCAAATAATTATAATACTTGAATTTTGAAATATGTAGTCGAAATGATTATGATTGCATAGAATAATTTATTGGTGCTAGGGTTATATTTTTTGCTTAATAAGCTAGTATTTAAATCAAACTGGATAATAATCATAATATGAATATTTTTGCCAGTAATTTAAATTGATTTACTTGTGTTTAGTATAACACAAGTAATTTAATTAATGCATTTATAAGTTTCTGTTAATGTATGTTTTCATGTTTATTCAAACATTTTGTGTGTGTGTATGTGCAAATTCTAGTAGTGTTTATTAGATAATACACATTATAAAATTCAGTATGATGTATATATTTCATTTTGCATAACAAATATTACATGTTATAATGTAATGTAAAGTACAGTCTAATGTATCATTTTATAAATTTTCTTGGTACTATATTTAACACTTTTAAGAACACCGGCCGTCAAAATACCTTTCATACTTTGTCTCACAGATGATCGCCACACAATATCTTTAATACACTGATTTACAATAGCACCGCATTCTAAATCATAGGCAATTGCCCGTAACACATCCTCCGTATCTTGCCCTGCAGAACCACGATTCCAAAACCTGGTTATTGCCTTCTGGGGCCATCGTGGTAACTGATTCAAATGATGTAACTTTGCTAGAGGATCTATATCCTGCTTACAGTATACATTTGGCTCTAGGTCGAGTAAATCCGTTGAAACTTGTTCTATTTTCGGCGCATCACTGGTACTACCATCGGACTCTTTCGATTTAAGTTGTTCTACATCATGGGCAATCATTGGAATATCAACATAATCATGTAAATGTTGTATGACGGGTTTATACAAGTTACGAAAGTTTGCTATTTGCGGCTTCACTATATTCGTTACTTTATTTTTATTTTCTCCGAACGTCATGCGAAAATCTCCACCATAACTTAAATTTGATATTGTGTGATAGAAATCATATTCAGTGAACGATTCAGGTAACAGAAGTAAGGCTGCATGGACAGCTGATCGTAAATTTAACTGCAATGCTGTTTGTAATTCAGCATTTGTTGTTTTCCTCAATATTTCGACAGGTTTGTGTAAACGGCCGGCGATATAGAGATCAGACCATTCTAAAAGATCTGTAACTAAATCTTGACGTGATATAATTCCGTATTTAATAACTACATCATCCAGGTTGACTAGTGTATTATAATACACTTTGGCACCCGAATTCTCTTGAAATGTAGCAATAAAATTGTGTCCGAAGTACTTCAGAAAACTATAATGATGTGAATTCATTTTCATGTTTTTTTCGTGCCATTTGACTGAATTTTCGACACAATATATCATGTCAATCATACTTGGTTTAACATTTTGTAACTGCTTTTTTACACCCGACCCATAAGCAAAGCAAAAAGATAATTTTGGTGGAAACCTTGATAATATTTTCGAATATATTGGAGAAACTGTCATACGAATTCCGCACATGATTGGTTACTATAACCTAACTTTTAAATGTCAAACTACATATAATAATACTCATATTGTTCATATATCAATAAAAATAATTTGACGAAAATACAAACCTGTATGTTTACTTGATAATAAATAATAAGGTAAAATAATAAGTATACACACCTTATATCAAATTCAATATTTTGACCTTGAAAAACAACACAAAATCCTTTGATGTCAGACCCGCTTAAACTAAAGCGTGATCATAGCAGCAGTTTTACGAAAATATTATCTAATAATATTTATATACGTAATATTGCGTTAATTAAAATATTATACTATAGTTCCTATTAAAATGTGGCACATTCCAAACGATATAATTCCTTCTTTATTTTATTAGGTACTTGAATATGTGTTGATGGCTCAGTCGTCATGACAACTACGTGTTGCTGGAAACATACCTTTATGTCAAAATTCATATGGTCGTATGTAATTTCTTGACAGATAAAAAATAATAAAAACTTCTAAGAATTTACGAATATGCAACGTTATCTAATTGCGCAACATTAATGACATCACATTTTTAAATTTCTGTAATTATTATTACGTCCGTTCATTAACAGGTGCATTCATATTCAGTAAATTACTGTACAAGTATAGACACAATTTGAAAAATCGTTATCTTATTATTATTGTTGCATGACAGGTAAGTAATATCGTGCAATTTACTTATTAATCTCCTAGTGTAAACATCATATTTTTCTGATTTCAGTTACGTTCCAGAATTATGGGATTATTAACTGAAGGTAGTCCACTTTCATGGGAAGAAACTAAGAAATTAGCAGACCATGTACGTCAACATGGAGTTATTCAGTTTATAAATTTGTATAAACAGTTACGAGACCGACAAGGTGATGTTTTAAAATGGGGCGACGAAGTGGAATATATTCTGGTGAAGATGGATGATGAGAAACAAGTTGCTAAAGTAAGTCTCAGGGCTAAAGATATATTAGCAGAATTAAATGAGAAAGAACTGGCTGATCCCATGGGAGTTAAGTCATTGTGGAGACCTGAATATGGGGCGTACATGATAGAAGGCACTCCTGGAAAACCTTACGGAGGTCTGTTAGCTCACTTCAACATTGTTGAAGCGAATATGAGGTACAGACGAGAAGAGGCGGAAATGTTACTGAATCCTGGTGAAGTTTTGATGTCTTTAACTAGTTTTCCAAGGTATTTTATTGTCAAACTTTATTACTTTATAATGCAACTGAAATTGATTTAAAAATAATGAGTATATTTAGTATTAATTTTCCTATAATGATACGTAATTTATACTATGATAATTTTCTGATTTTTTATAATTGATAAGTGCAAAGTCAGCTATACCACTTTTGTAAAAATGTAAAATCATGAGTTCAAATATGTGAAGATACAGATTATAAATACACATCGTATATTGATAACAGATACTGGTACATATGTTATTTCAAATAATTTAATAAAGTAATGTTATATAAATAACGATATCAAATACAAATATGTATATACGAAATGTTTTCTTTTTAATTTTCAGATTAGGCTGTGAAGATTTTACTGATCCACCGACACGGCCTACTCCCGATCTGGGAGCAACGAGATCCTTGTTTTTCCCTGACGAAGCAATTTTCCCTGGCCATCCACGATTCAAAACTTTATCACGAAATATACGTCTTAGGAGGGGTGAAAAAGTGGCAATCAATTTACCAGGTAAATATTTATTTACTTATCGTTGATCCATTGATAATGTTGTATTTGATCAGTTTTCAAGGACGTTAAAACTACGATTCCTGTGGATGATTCACATAAATTGAGTAAGGCGGCGTTGCCAGATCACGTGTATATGGATGCTATGGGCTTTGGAATGGGATGTTGTTGTCTGCAACTGACGTTTCAAGCATGCAACATTGCAGAAGCTAGGACATTATATGATCAACTTACGCCACTGTGCCCCATAATGGTATGTTTACTATATTCCGTATAATTCCAAACGAATTGTCGTACTATGAATCCGATTTTCATTCATGTTAAAATTATCATGAAATTCTAGATAACAGAAAAAAAAAACGTGATATATATTACGTAATTCAGTGTTAAACGTAATGATGCAACCTCGCAATCATTGCAAGTAATATTGGTTGCATATATTAGCAGTTACAGTCCAAGCAATAATTTCTAGATTTGATAACATTGCCACACTAACTTTTCTTCGAATAAATAAGTCATTTATTTTACCAATTAGAAAGACGTGATGTTTTCATGACGCCATAGTTACTTTAATTAGTTTTTCGAGTAATTCGCATATACTGGTATATCTTCAGTTTAAAAAGATACAACATTTTAACAATATTCTTTTTGCGATGTACATTGTTTCGGTTAACTTTGCGCGGTAAATGTATAAATGATATAAATAATATTTACAGCTAGCCTTGACGGCAGCGTCACCGTTGCATCGTGGCTTTATAACAGACGTGGACTGTCGATGGAATGTGATTTCATGTTCGGTCGATTGTCGAACAGAGGAAGAGCGTGGATTGGTACCGCTGAATGAGAATAAATTTGTGATAAACAAGTCACGATACGATTCCATTGATTCATACTTGTCACCGCACGGAGAACGGTACAATGACGTGCCGCTCGTGTATGATCAGGAAATCTACAATAAACTCAGAGAAAATGACATAGATCACTTGTTAGCTCAGCATATTGCGCATTTATTCATCAGAGATTCAGTTTCATTGTTCACGGAGAAGGTACATCAGGACGATTCGAAAGATACCGATCATTTTGAGGTGAATACGTGCAATTTAAATATAATGTAGAGAATATGTCTGTAATATAATTTTGTTGGTATAGAATATACAGTCGACTAATTGGCAAACGATGCGTTTCAAACCACCACCGCCGAATTCAACAATCGGATGGCGTGTGGAGTTTCGGCCTTGTGAAGTGCAAATAACAGATTTCGAGAATGCTGCTATCGTTTGTTTCGTTGTGTTGTTAACTAGAGTTATATTATCGTACCAGCTGAATTTTATAATTCCAATCAGTAAAGTAGATGAGAATATGGGCAACGCACAGAAACGTGGCGCCGCACTCAATCAAAAGTTCTGGTTCCGCAAAGATGTCACTACTTGTGTCAGTCCACCGGAAGCCAGCAAGTGTTGTTCCACAAGCACCTGTGACGTCTACGATCTAATGACCATCAATGATATTATCAATGGAAAGGTAAAAGTGTTACTGCACTTCAAACAATAAAACATTAGATAGCAGTAAATAATAATTAAGTTAATTTTGTTCAGATTCTTTGGTTTTTTGTTAAAGCATTTTGAATTACACTAATATCTACATCATTATACATTTTGCACAGTGTTTTTGTAATATATGTATGTAGGAGATTCTTTGTTATTAGTGCATGTAGACTTACCCGTGGTTGTACTGTGCAGGAAGGTGAATTTCCCGGGCTTATTCCAATGATTAATAATTACCTGAGTGGAATGGACGTCGATGCGGACACACATTGTACTATACAACAATACCTTAAGTTCATACAACGGCGAGCATCTGGCGAGATATTCACAACAGCCAGTTGGTTAAGGAACTTTGTCACTGCACATCCTGAATACAAGTAAGCAGATGTTGCCATTTTTGTCATATTCTTAAGCAATTATTACACGTTTTATTTAATTCCCATGTTATTTAAAATTATTCAAATTCTCAACTTATGCATTAATTAAAGAACATATTATTCCGTATGTGCATGCATAATTAAATTTTGCATCCGAAAATATAAAATTATTATCGAAAGTGTAAAATATTACACACAGTATTATTGAAACATATTTCATCAATGGAATTTTAAAATTCCCTTTTGTTTTTAGACAAGATTCAAAAGTAACGGAGAAAATAAATTACGATCTGATGAAAACTATCAAGCGAATTCAGACCGGGGATTTGGCTTGTCCGGAGCTATTAGGGAACAGCATTGTATCGAAAACAAAAGAGAACGTGCCGGCCGTGTTAACGCAAGGAGAGAACTGTATCGCTGAATGATGATACAGTTATAAGCGTATACTAATTTAGCTTATTGTTTTTATATACATATATCTTGTTTTATAAAGTTTATATTGTTTTTATGTTCAAGTTCAGTTTTGATGTAAGTAAAACATATTTAGCAAATTATGTTTGATTCACCTCTATATAATGTGTTTCGTCCAAGTTAAGAACAGACAGGTGAATTTATATACGTACTAATTATGGATTTTTACAGTAATACATATAGAAATGGGTTGTATGTTTCAACAACAATTTTTAATAAACGTAAATTAATTTTATTTCGTTATTTCTTTTATAAATCGGAATGAAAATGTTTTAGCAACATTATGACGAACTATGTACATTTTTAATTTGCACTATATTCTGATAGCGGGATAGTAATGTTTTTAACTTGGACATGAAGTAGTATAGTTTGATTATATTGTCCGTTGTGAAAACATTTGGTGCACGCTGGTATATTTTACTGATGTGAGTGTATATAGGACAGCCATGTATGTGCTATAGAGAAGTACAAGGATTGGAGATCAGTATTGTTATAGTGTATCAAATGTTGCATTTATCCATAATGGTTTTAAATATGAAATATTTACACTTAAACACTCCGGAGCATATAAATAAATAAGTAGTATGTAGCATTCCGAGTACGTTAAATAATTATTAGTCTCTTTGTAATACTTCAATGATAGTTCTATGTTTATAATTTATTTATACAGAATAAAGTAACAAATGGTGCTTAAAATGTCTTTTATTTGTTGTCTTATTACATGTAATACAATTCAAAATCCCTTAGTTTATTTCAAGTCAAATAGAAATACTTTTAGTTACATTTTTTGAATATGAAGGCCTATTGTAAAATCATTCAAAAAATATATGTACTAAAAAACTTACATTTTATATAAAAATATTGCTTGTTTATATCATGATTGTCATCTATTAATTATATTTCTATTATCCCAAAATAAATTTTAGAATAGCAGATATCTAATTGTTTAAATATTTAGTTCATTATATAATAATAGTATATAGTAATTTGTATACTATATTTTATATAAATCAAAACACATTTGAAGATGCTATTCAGTTGCCAATAAGTTTAATCTTTTCCGGTGAATATTTCCCAAAGAACAAGATCGTATTATTGTTCAGAATTAAAAAAATAAATGAATGATTTACATTAATTGTCATATCGGGCATAAAACTACGGCGATTTGATACCCATTCTGAAAAGTAAATATTGATTACTAGTTAACGGTAATGTATATTTATCAAGCAGATGGTGAAGGATATTGAATAATGTTGCATGCTGAAAGAAACCCAATAGATTTTGCTACAAAGATTAAATATTCAGACAGTTTCTGAATTATTTATTATCCCATTACATAAACAGATTCGTCAACAGAGACATTTGTGTTCAAACAAGTGTCAGAAACGTACAAAGAAGCGCATCTATAAGCATACTTATTTATAATACATTGGTGTTAACATGTAACTAGGTAAAAGCTAGTGTTCAAAAACACATAATACATAATGGATGCATGTACTAAAAGCATATCCAACTACTAGCACCAAGCTTCTCAAATTCAATGCTAGTAAATTAATTCTCTAAAGATCACTACCGCACTACCAAAACTCAAATTAAATGAACACATATCTGACATTTCCACCACCTTCTTGATTAACAGAGTGACAGGGTACACTGTTATCGAGAAGGGTGTGGACATTTCAAATGTGTATTTCCGTTTATATTTTGTTTTTATATATGTATATTCTACTTTGAATACGTGCTATGAACATTAGTACATTATACATTAAGGGAGAGAAACCTCTTATTTTTTCTGCGGTGTAATTTGAAGCCCGAGGACTACAAATACATCGAGGAAAAAATGGTGGTCTGTCCCGAGGTGTATATACAATTTTTTTCCACGTTCGGGAGTAGAAACACTTAATTTCATAAATAATGAATTATAATAAATCGGAGTGAAATTACATTATTTAGAAGCCTTTGGAAATGTCTTCATGCAACGCTTACTATGACAACAGACATTTATTTACAAAAACCTATGTTACAATAAAAACACCCTTATGGAAAGTATATTCATCCCTGAGGAGTAAATACTTTACTTCTGTCTCGATTTTAACGCTATAGAAACCGACTTCTACTCCCGGACGTGTAAAAATGAATCTATTTTACTCAAATTTGAATGGAGATAGAATAAAAATGTATAGTATATTATTTCTTTAAAATATTTTCTACAACTCTATTTCAAAAATGTTTAACCATGATATAAATATAGATAAAATATGTAATTTGTATATTTATATTTTATTTAACAGAGAATTACATTGCGTATGAAATATTATTGTTGTTGTCTTCAGACAGAATATATTATTGACTAATTTGACAATTTTATTAATTTTATTTTTATTTATATGTCAACGTTTTTACATTTTATATAAATAAATAATAACGTTGCCTTTTTCTAATAAATCGTAAGAAAATAGCAGAATTGTTTATTCATTTTTATTAAACTACATCAGAATGAAATACTTATTGGTCTACGATTAAATATCACTAGAAAGGCATCAGGAGACAGGAAATGATGGCTGTTTCTTATATAAATTATAAGATCGATTATAAAAATATAGTAACTCTGATTATTATATTATTCACTTGTATATATTTAAGTACATATAATATAAATGCAATAATAAAGTATGAAATATGTATGCATACAAAAGATTTTATTAATAATATAAGCACATTATAATTAAGAAGTGAAGGGTTAATAAAATGACTAAACAATATAAACCAATGTTAGAGATAATATATTGACATACGAATTCATATAATGTTGAAGCATGCAAACTTACTGGACACAAATATGCAAACAACAGCAAACTGATTAAGAAGCCCCAATATTTTGTTAATTTAAGCGTTTGGATTTACACATCGGCCTACAAATATCGTGTTCTTGTGTACTTGATCCACTAAAGCGAACATAAATGAATGGTCAGCGATAATTTTTGGTCGAGGTCCTATTTGACACGAAAGGGCCACCATTACCATACCTAGAGAACAATTGTATAGTTAGTTTACTTTGTAAATATGACGTCCATATTTCAAATGAAATATATTGGACTTATGATTTTTGTTGTTTATTTGGACTTTTCCAGAAGAATTATATAAAACTAAACAAAACACTAAATATGAAAAACTTTTCATTTTCAGATATTTTCGGTTGATAACGTTTTGTTATTTGAGACTGACATTTTCAAAATGTATTCTGGTAACATATAAAGAATAACCATTTTAATTTTCTGACAAATATTTTAAATAATAAGTCTCAGAGTAGAAAATTTTACTTAATTATATACATATATAAATTATATCTATAGACTTATTACAACTTATTTTGTATCATACTTATACCAATAATACAAGGCCGATCGAGACTGGAGGCCAAATTTGATATTTTGATCTTTGTATACAAAAAGAAAATGTTATTTACTTTCATAAGAATTTATTTTTCAAGAAATAAACGGTATAAAATTTAAACCTTTGTATAATAATAATTAATTAAACTAAGAGCCCTATTAGTTTTACTAGTAAATAATGATAATACGCATATTTCGATGGTAATTGTAATAATTTTAGTATGTAGTTGACTTTGAATTTCGAGGACTACAAATATAATTGTTCAATTGTAGTTACTAATTATATGACATTTTTTATTCGAAACGACTTCCCCAAACAGCGTTAATTTTTTTACATTTGTCCTGAATCACCTGTGTAATAATAAAAAAATATGCTTTTTGTACATGCTATATTTCATCTCTTTTACATAAACAATAACATGTTCATATATGTTATAACAAATTACATACGTATATAGTTTACGTCATATTAGTGAAAACCGCCATTTTAAGTCACATTGATCAGTTTCACCGTTGCTCCAATAGTTTATGGATGGTTTGGACATACTGCATCAAATCCTACTACACCTTCAAAAATTATTATACTGTGAGTATCCTTTAACAAAAATATGAAAGGGTGGTCTGCAACGAATGCTTGTGGTGTACTCTTTACCTCGGCATCCACATCTAAACATTAAATCATATGCATTTGCAAAATTAAAGTTCATAAGTTCGTAACATAAACAAATGAAAGAGAAGTGATTCTGAAAAGAAGAAAGTGCCTAATGCAATCTACTAGCTAATATTCTCATATATATGCTCAATGGTAAGCTGTGTGTGCTCAAGTGAACAATTCATACAATATCATTACACAAAAATCTTATAAATATCTACATATAAATAATTTCCTTGTATTCACAATATTTGTTGGACCGATACAAAATGAAAGCCAATCTTGGATTAATAAATAGTCAAAAATATGTGTCTAGAATCTAGATCTAGAAGTATTAGGAGGAAAATGGTAATCATTTTTTTCAGGATCGGTTGCGTATGGATTAGGATAGTGGAACCAGTTTCAGTATAACTATAATGTAGTTTCAATACAAAACAACAAAATTTTACTATTTTGTCAATTGAAACGTATAGATTTATATTTTGATCCATAAATAATGTTCCTCCTTTGTCCATGCTAAACATAATTTATACATATTAGTTAATTTAAATGAATACTGTATATCCTTCAAATAAGAAGCATGTGTTAAGTACATTTATTGTTCACATGAACGAACTACTAGTCTTAATACAAATGTTTGGCATATACGTGCTATAGTGTATATCTACATGTGTACTTACTACTAATTACATCTACGTATTGCTTATACCTACGCCATAATGATTAACAAAGCCCCATAATTCTGATAATTTAAGCAGATGGATTGACAGTACGACCCATAAACAGTGTGTTCCTATTTACTTTGTCCACTAAAGCGAACATGAATGCATGATCAGCGAGAAATGTCGGTTCTGGTCCAATTTCTAACGAACAGCACATCATTACCATCATACCTAGATAACAAATTTACAAAATAATGCTAATGAACATGAAATATGAAACTTTAAAATTTATGTAGGTTAGCATTTGTTTTTTTGCTTCGTTAATTTTATAGGAAAATTTTCATAATAATTAACAGGCTTTTAGATTATTAGTTATTTAAATACATTTGATATTGTATCAATCAACCAAGGTGGCGTACCTGCAATAACGCTTATGAACGTATTCACGACGTACTCAACCCTGTCGCTGACTTATTTTTTCAAATCTCTCAAATTCTTCAAGTTCTTTAACCAACTACAAGAATGGCATCTATAGGAATATTATCTTCTAATATTTACATAAGTTTATGTATTTAATAGTATAAAAAATATTCTATTTGAAATTAAATGTATAATCGTGGATATATCACTTATACTAAACATGATCCCAATATAACGATTAATGTATGCATGACAATGCAATACTGGTAGATCTCCTTAAGAATAAAACTAAGTTCTTTAATCTATTTCATCTAAATTACGAAAATCAAGTCAGATCTAAATATATTGCAAGATACCTTTAGTTTAAGCATTTGGTTTAGTGACACAGCCCAAAAATAACACATTATCGTGCATCTTATCCAGCAAAGCGAACATGTACGAATGGTCCGCAAGAAATTTTGGAGTTGGTGGGCGTGCACAATAACCCATCATGACCAGACCTAAATAACAAGTTAAATATGGTAGTAAATAATTGTCAGGGATATCTAAATTCTACATTTTATTTTGACAGAAGCTTTTCAGAAAATTATAAGTTTTGGTATGTTAAAAAATTAAAGAAACGTTATGTTTGTTATTTAAATAAATATAATGGTATAAGGTAGATACGTAGTGTCTTAGTGTATTATTACTATTGACTGATCTTGTATTTGCAGAGCTAGGCGTAAGGAGGAATGTTGTATCATAATTATTTTTGTAATTATTACTTATACAAAAAATAAATAATAATAAATATAATTTTTTCCATCTTTGGTTAACAATGTTACTGACTCAGTATTTATAAATTGAGAATTAAGGTCGGAACTCATTCAGTTAAAAACCTCAATATTGTATAACAATGAATTACACTACAGCTTATTATTCTAAGCAGATGGATCGACAAATTGTGTTAGAAACAGTACGTGGTTAGTTTTAGTTAGTTTATCCAGCAACACGATTCATATATGGATGTTCTGCAATGAATGTTTGCGGTGGTGGTGGAGCATAACCTGCTATTATTGTCAGATCTGAAGTGCAAAAATTTAATCAACAATACCAATTTGTTTGAAGCTCAGCAACATATGCTATCGTAAATAATTTAATGCAAGGTTTTTTCATCAATGGGTTTGGATTTATTTAAATTTTTAAAAATTAAACAATGCCACTAATAAAAATATTTTGTTTGATTAAATTTTCTTATCAATTATAGACTTAACCGTTGCTAACATTGCTTTACTATAATATGTTAACTTACTTTAGAATAGATTAGAAATATTTTTTTTTAGTTTTACTCTCACTTAAGTTCAATAATTTTGTCAGTTTAAAATAAAGCCTTATTAGTTTAATTTATCAATGATGTATTGCATAAAATGTACATAAATATAATGAGTAAATATTGTGCAAATATAATAGCGTTTTAGAATTAACCATTATTCATAGTTATGTAGTACACTTTTGTAGAAGACCCGACATTAGAATAATTGTTGATTTTCTTATAATTAATAAATATTTAAACGGATGATCAGCAATGAATGTCTCAACATGCTCTAGAGACCGGCTATAAATCACACCTAAACATAAAACATAAAATGCATAAACAAAGTTTTCCGCAATAAACAAACTATAGTAGAAGAAAATTATTACAACAAATATTGTCGAAGTACGCTGTTTACAAATAACTTAATGTAATTGTTCCCTGGTAATTGTTATTAGGCACAATTATGATTAAACTGCTTTAAAGTAGAGAACCTGTGAATTTCAATATTTAAAATAAATGTCTTTTTGATTTAATTAATAACATTAATGTATTTCATAAAATATACACAAATATAATATGTATTTAGTACGTATTGTAGTGCATCCAGTAGAAAAAATAACAATATTTGAATAATGAAAATGTAAATGCATTACGTGTACTTACAATTTCTAATATGTTTTACAATAAGTGCATTAACAAAGCGACATATAGCACATTAAGCATGTGGTTCAGCTACTTGTCCTGAAAATAGCACATTGTTGGTTGTTCTATCCAGTAACATGAACCTGAATGAATGATCTGCTGTAAATTCAGATGCTGGCCGGGGCGCACACTTGAACATGAATGTAATACCTGAGAATAATGTCGAATTTCACTAAACCACAATCATGTAACAACTATAATTCTAACACAGCAGTGCACAATAATCGAAAACTAGAATAGATAAATATTTTCAGATTATCGAAACATTTTTTATTTTACTTTAATGGAGGTTAAGCAGATGAATGACGTTTCTTAAAAATAAAGATAAATATTTGCCTTGAAAGTATGGCATTTTTAAGATATAAACATTAATGCAATAGTGTTACGAAAAGGTAATGTAATGGAATATTTATAAAAATGCAACAGATGTATAATTGCAATAAACATAATTCATTACAAAATACAGTGGGATTTTATTTTACCTAATAAATCAAGATTTTTTGTCACTGCAAAGTAGGAATAGAATATTTCATGCAAAAGCAGCTTCATTTATTTCACACAGAATAATGTACTATATACTTACGAGTAATGATTATTTTTAGTCTAAAATCCAATGAATGATATCGAATCACACTTTTAGCGTTTCTCCTCCATAAACATATGTTACATGCAATTTCTGTTTATACAGCCCGATTTAAATCAACATAAATAAATAATCAATAATTTTAACGAAAAATATCCAACTGAATATTTTGCAGATGGTGTTTATCATAACTATAGAAATATATTTAGACGTCCTTTCAATTCATTAATTACATAATAAAGCCAGAAAAAAGCCAAGTAATTAAATTTATATTTCCGAATTGTATATTATTTATTGTATGTAAATACAAGAATATATACGTTGTGGCTATCTGTACATAAGATGGGTACGGATTATTGGCTATTTGTATGTACAGTACAGACTAATAATTGAATATTTACACATTCAGATGATTAGGAAAAGGTAGTGTAGTGTATTGTTCTTACCATATATGCAAAACAAAAATTATGTATGTGCAAATACCTAATTATTCATACAGCATACATATGTACAAACAGCCAATTAATCATACATACAGTTAGCCTCGTCCTATATAGTTTAACCGAAAGATAAATGTATAATCATTCTAAATTCAGCACACACATAAAAAATCCGTGTTTATGTAACATCAATTTTTTTCAATTTTATTTATCTTTACATTGCCAATATTTTAAACGAATATATTATATTTTGGTACATGCATATGTTTTCCAAGTAAATTCCAGAGCAATTACAAGGTATTACGGGCGAGTCACACGGGCCATGAATATTTCAATATGGTTTCCATCATTTCCTTTGGCCAACAGCAGAACAGTAAATGGTCGATTGACTTTAAACTTTTGAACTGGTGGTGGCATGGATGGCAACATATTCATTGCCAGTATACCTGATTCAATTGTTATTTTAGTAAAATTGTATTCCTACATATTATAATTATCACTACAAAATATATTATATTAAAACTGCGTGGGATGTTATATTTGTTCATTCTAAACGTGTAATTCTTTTCTGTTCAGTACACATATAATATTATTATTAAAACCAGAAATGTTAAAACATTTTGGTGTATGTACAGACAGTGTTTTTGAAATACAGTTTTATTTTTATATAACTAAAAAATAAATGCCAATAATAGAAATGCATAATTTGAATAATTAAAAGTATTTATTAAATACAGTTTTACAAAAATTGATTTGGTATGCAAAATATACAATAAGTTTAATCATATAATATATTCAAAACTGTGTATTATATAACATATTGATTAGATTTATATTATTTATTAGTTTAAACAACTGGTTCCATCACTCGTGTTGAAAACAAGATGGTTTTGTATTTTTTGTTGACAATAAATGCTGCAAACGGATGATCAGCTGTAAATGCGATTTCCGGTTGATAGGAATGCAAACTGTACGTCACGAAGACCATACCTAAACGATTATTGTAATTCAGTCACATATAAATATGAAACAAGATAAAATTTGTATTGTAAGGATCTCTAACAATGATTTATAAACCTGCGTGTTTTCATATACAAATTAAATTATATATCATATCACAAACAGTTATACAGTGGAATACTGCACGCTCGTTACGGCTATTGGGATCAGTAATGAACAGGATTACAATTTTATTTGGGGCTAATTATCGATTGAAATATTTCAAAGAATGTGTAGTGTTAGGATCTAGCACCCCCAATAAACTAATTATTAGAAGTCAAGTAGTCAGGAATATGAAAGTGGAATACGCTATACAATATGAATTTCAGTACATATTGAAAAAAAAAAAAATTTTACAGAATCACAACATGCAAACATGATATTACGAAAGTGCAATTATAATAAAATTCATGCACATACTGGACAAAATAGATTAGCTATTCTCAAATTTGTCTCATATTTAGACTATTTTCTCATATTTTCATGCTAAAAATGTCCTAAGTATTTTATAAAAAAAGCGAATAAATAAATCCACACCATTACTTGGGGTACGCAAATTTGCCTTATTCATCAATTGTTTCATCATAATTTGTTATACATTTTTAATATTACAATGTTATTTTACTCTAAATAAAAATTGTAAGCAAATTGAAAATATGTATATAAAATGAAATTCGTTTAAATTGAAATTCAAGGGATCTACATATTTTTTCCGTAATAAATAATGTATATAATACGTTATTATAACGTCGTGCACTAAATTTGTATTGAGATTACTATGTAAAAAATAAGAATTGTAAATTTGATGATAAAAGTAAATAAAACGTCCCAAAATAATTGACTATTGATATACATACTACTTTCGTTGGAAATTGTTGAAGTTTTCATGTACCTAACCTTTTTACTGCAACCTTCCCATAAATATAAGATTTTCGCCATTAGTTTTTACAATGAAATAAAATAGAAATGAATGATCTGCTTTGAAATATTTTCGATTTGGAGTGCACATCTTTCGTATTTTGATACCTGAAGATCAATAATATTTTATTGGAACATACCATTTCCACAACTGGTATTTATTAAAAAAATACAAATGGATGATCCACTT
Organism: Carabus problematicus; assembly: GCA_963422195.1. Classification (NCBI taxonomy): domain Eukaryota; kingdom Metazoa; phylum Arthropoda; class Insecta; order Coleoptera; family Carabidae; genus Carabus; species Carabus problematicus. Next base: position 15,097,065 of record OY728582.1, read on the forward strand.
GAAATATTGGTATTGGTAGTATAGGTATACCCGTCAAATTATTTTTCTTTATGCCTGTAGATCGAAATCAATAAGAATTTGAAAACTAGTTAATAAATATCAATGTAGGTACATTTATTTACAATTGTGATTCTGTACAATATTTGGCATTTGTATTAAAATACAAATAAATTAAAAAGCATATTGAAATGATGTGTGTAAAATGTAACGTAGTATTTATGATTGTTGTTGAACTCGGCCCATAAATATCACCGCCTTATCCGTTTTACCAATCAAGAAATACATAAATGGATGGTCTGCATTGAAAACGGAAAACTGGATGTAACGCATTGCTTTCTTTTTCTTCATAATCACACCTGTTAAACATTAATGTATACTTCACACATTAATATTATAGGCATTTATTTACATTATACTCAAATATATTATTATATACTATATCGTTATTATATAATTATGGAACACGATGCAATATTATTCCTGATTAGTAATAAACATGCGCATGTTAATAGTAATATTATCTTAATACACACATACATATAGGTTTATAAATTAAATCAGGGATTCTCAACCGGAAATTGTATTAAATAAAAGGAGGCAAATATTCAAAAACACTCAAAACCTATGCATAGTTTAATGTAGTTGTTTATAAAAGTGTAAAAATATATTATACATAATAAATATTGAAGTTTTATCTTGCGAAAAATAATCACTGATGATAAAATAAACATTCCACATTCCAATCTATTTCAGTAGAGTACAGCAAGGTCAATGTGAAATAATCGAATGTTTCCATACGTAGGTATATACATTCTTGTATTACCTAATTACAAATCTAACTCATGTCTGTAAAAATTTTAAACATATTCTATAAATACGCAGAAATTCATATATTTTTTTTAGATCTTATATTTTAGATCGGTATTATTAAACGATAGGACACTTTGTTATATCATTGATGAGTAATCGATTACTTTGGCTAATTTACGTCGTATATCAGATCACAAATAAGTCGCTTAATTTGTAATGTATTATTTCAAGCGACACGTAATAAATTTTAATTGCAATTGATGAAGGTTATAGGATAACCGAAACGTAAAACATTATGTATGAATCATGGAGAAAAATAAAATGGCGCATTGACATTTATAAAGCAAATAGGAATAAATCCATTGTAGATAGTTACAATGTTGGAATTTATACCTAAATGCATGATTTGCGACAATATTAATTATTCTAAAAATAAAACACCCTGTTAGAAATACACTGCATATATTAGGCATTTGTTAGTTTCAAATATTATACAAATATCTCCCACAAATAAGATATCAGTATAAATCCTCATATGCATCCTCCCTTATAACCTAGAAAAATGCAGGTTAAAATGGAACAAATAATACCCATATTCAGCACACAATATAAATGTCCATAAGCTTTTAATTCATAAAAAAATGTTAATAATTATTTTAGAATAACTTTTTTTTTTTCAACTGAAAATTGCAATCAACCACAAATATCAGTTATTCTAAATAATTATTCAAATTTAGCCTGCAACAGTAAACTTAAATGCCTCTTAACTTAAAAACTACTGAACAAATGAATGAAATATTTAAATAAATGAAGCTGCCTTTTCTCTGTTTTATACTAAAATCAATTTCACATCAGGACCTTCGAGAATAAAATAATGAATTAGTATAACGTGAATTTATTTCATCATAATAAAATACAATAACATACATTTGCATAATAATATTAATTCAAAAATATATAAATTTTAAATAGCTAACCAATTAGTTTGTTAACCATAATATTAAGTACACTTGTTTCTGCAAGTTTGTTAAATTTGAACACTTCTAACAGAATCGTAAGTAAGCAGTGAATTTTCTTGCTCCTACTTTTACGTTATGTATAAATATTTATTACTGGTACGAGAATAGTTAAATTATGTTCTGCTTAAGGATTACTGATACGTCCCAAGAACAAAATGGAGGCGTTCCCAGCATCTTTACGTATAAGTTTAATTAAAAATGGATGATCGGCTTTGAATGATTTCTCCTTTAGTGGAATCGGCATACAACGTGTCATCATGACCATACCTGTCATACCAATGACGTAATCATGTAGAGAGCATATCAAAATATATACATGTACAAATTCTTCAATTTTGTATCAAGTTATCAGTGGTTATACAAATCAAATAAAAACATGTATATTCAATAAAATATTCTTATTAGAAATAATTAATAACCGTCATACGTTGTTATAATATATTGAATGTTATTTACTTAAAAACGAAATCATTAAAAATATCGTACTATGTTAAAAAAATGGTAAAATATTTTTTGGAACTAATTTTTGACAAAATAAAAAAAAATGTTAAAAATATTCGTAGATGACTACCCTTAACCGAGCCCGCGGATAATTAGGTACCCTTAAATATTGTCTGTTTGTTTGTTAAATACATCAAAAGGTCATAAAGTGAAATTGACTGAGTGTGCGCCTTAGTGAACGATCAGAACTCGTCATGGATGTTCTGGACATGTTCACCGATATGTGTGACTCTTCCAGAAAACAGGACATTCCCAGTAGCCTTGCAAATGATTTTATATATAAATGGCTGATTAGCAATGAACAAAAACTCCTGTTCGCAACAACGGCGCCTCCTTACGATAGCAGCTACGGCACAATTTCAAATTTACTAGTAACTACGCCCGAAGTATTATAGATACCAGATACATAATGAAAATCAATCTACTATTCTAGAGAACGAGAGACTGGCAAGAAGAGAAATGTATAAGATATGCAAGTAAAGATAGTTTAGATAAATAACAATTCACTTACCAGTGGCCGCAGCAGCCTCAGCACCGTCTTCATTCACCTCGATAAATGCTTTCTGGATAACGTCACTCACTTTCAGGCCTTCACCGTTCTCAGCGATTTTCGAGAAGTCAGCTTCATCAGTGAACATATTGGCGGCACCCATCTGAAAACAAATATGATTAATATAAGCTAAAATCTCTATTCGAATTACTACTGAACTGCTAACTAACAATGTATGAACAAATACAAATATAATTGTTCACTACTTAAACAATTATAATTCATATATTAAATGAAATTACACGCCTTCAGTTCTGACTTGTGTGTGAATTCCCATCGGTAATTTCATTTAGTAAACGAAAATAAATAGAATAAAACAAACAGAACATACCTCTTTCAACATTTCGTTCATTGGAGAGGTTGACTCGATCTTAAATTTGGGCACAGAAACTTCGACATTTGTTTCGTACATATTTTGCAGTATAGTCTTAATATCTGCGTCCTTAATTTTCTCTTGTAATTTCGTAATTCCATCCACCTGGTTTGGCAGAATGATAACCATGCTGAGTTCATCTCCTTCATATGGCATCTCCAATATTTTGCTGTCCAAATCGGTATCCTCGCCGTATCTGAATTTACTTTTTTGGTGCATCATATCAACTTCAGTTTCACTGTTGTCCGCCAAAAAGAATGGTTTTTTATCTGTGCGTTCTTTGTCGAATTTCTTAGCCCAGTTTCCTTTGAAATACACGGCGTTTACAAGTACAAGTCTAGTGAGAGTACTCAACATACTAGATTTAATAAGATCGTGGATATTGTTATGAGTTTTTTGTTCTACCCACTCATTAATCGTTTTAGCGGCATTATCGTTATCCGCAAAATCAAGTTCATCAGCTTCAGAACAGTATTTCGTTGACAAAGTATCCTTGAAAGCTGCTTGCAAAGCGCGATCTTTCATCACATAGACTTTATTTGCCACATCCAGTGTCACGGATTTTATTTTACTCAACTGACTGATAATCTCTTCGTATGCATTAGCAGCAGATTCGGGATCAGTAAAACCTAAGAGAGTGCCCAATTCTTCGGCTGTTTTGCCACCGGCACCCTGATAAGCCATTGAGAGTACGATATGGGCGCTGAATGGAGAAATGACAAGATTGCCTTCATTTTTCGCAGCGATATTGAAGAAATTCGCACCAAATTTGTTGTTTCCATTTACGACAAGTTCAACGTTGTTAGCCATTGCTGATGATAGAATAGTTAACAGCCCAAAAATAACTGGAACGAAACAGTTCTTTTAATATTATAGCACAAAACATTCCACAACCTACATACAATAATTTATCTTTTATTTGCGATAATGCGCTTTATAGTGTAATTATTACATTAATAAATATAATAAATATTACACCGGCATTTAACACTGTTACTTACTTTCGAGCACAACTACGATTAAACTATTTATATGCATGAGTCAGCTTACACTTGTCAGTTTCATACTTGCTTTATGTCAGAGGAATGGTGGGAGAGAAAAAAATATAAAAAAATGCGGTAAAAATAGCACGTATACTACATAAATTGTCTATTAAATACTTACAAAATAACTTCATTTTCATTTAAATATTACACTTGACTATATTTTCAAAATGTTTCTATGACCAGTCTGGTTTTTATACTTAAGTTATCTGTGGAAAATGCAAGTATTTATTGAAAAGCTTATCTGCAGTTCATGAACTAATGAACTACAACTATTTAATTAACGCTGCAATAACAAGTTGTTACACATCAATTTTCTATTCTCATAAAAACAAAATTGTATATGATACGAACGATTTTCGGTTGCAATTTTTAATAAAGAGCTACTTATTTTTTGTTTTACATCTGAGTGACTAGAAAAAGAATAAATTATCTATTTCCTGATTTGTTAATTAATATTATGCCTCGGTGAAAATACGTATTTAAACCAATATGTTATTGAATTTTATGATTTTGTGTAATTAAAAATGTTTTACAATTAAAGTAAATACTCGTAAATATGAGCTACAAATAGTAGAATTAATAGAATTTTCACTTTATCGTCTTCCATAAAAGATGAAATTGTCCTATTCGAATAAATTACATATATTTATAATTATTGACAAATAAAAATTTATTTAAAAGATAATTAAAAATGGTTTACTTTGTTCCACTACTATCTATATTTATAATTATCTGTATTGAGTCATCTTCAAAAATATACTAACATAAACAAAATTAACAAAATTATATAAATTAATTAATTAATTGCACATATGCATGATGTTTGTATATTTATTATCTAGCAACATCATCCTTATGATTTTCGAAAGTAATTATGTAAAAAAAAATATTTTTTCTCAGGTACATGATTTAGTAATATAATATAAGTATCATCGAATTATTTTAAAATGCTTTTTGAGTTATTATAGTAGAGTATGATACGATCAAAGCTAACTATTAGTATGGTATATAAATCTATATTTATGTATTTTTTTTAATGTACATGTTCCATATATGATTGCGGTTCGATTTAAAATAGAAACATTTGACGTTGAATACATACACTACGAAAATTATTTTCCTTTTCCAAAGCTGATTATCATTAAATTATGATGAAATTATTGTTTAATGTTAGAAGATGAAACTGAAGTAGTAGTAAGACGTCATTTGAATAAAACCTAATCCAACAATAAACATAATTGGTTCTATTAACTTTAACCGGAGTATTTAATCCACCTACTATAATGTGTCATTCGAAATACTGTGGTCATTCTTTCTTCATTCATGAAGAAGACAACTTGTTAATACAGTGTACTTGTGTGCTTTACAATATATAAGTACGTGAAAGATGTGCGTGGTACTAACGTTGGTTTTGTTTACTCTGGTCACAAGTCTAATAAATGCCAATGATATTCAGTTCTGCGGTGACTTTAAACCTCAAGTGATGGTCGATATTGATAAGGTATCGAATTACACACATACACTCATTTTAACAATGCCGATATTTTGCAAAATAAGATTCATAATACTAATTAAGAAAACTATACTTTTATTAATATTGTTCATTCATAAAAAAATTTACATTTTACAATTTTATATCATTAAATTCTTGGAAATTATTTTAATAACAAATATATAATTTACACAATTTAAATTACTTATTAGAATTTTGATATTAGTTTAATTCCAGTTAATGGGCGATTGGTTCGGAATTGAAATGATTTTTCACTCTAGTGATGAAAAAGAGTGGATAAAATATCATGATGTTTGCCCGACTGTTAGTTTAAGAAATGAAACTTCTGCAAATCCAGTGTCTCCAGGAGAATTTATAGATTGGCGAACAGCAAGATCAAAAGAACAGAACCTGTGAGTATGCGCATTTCATGTTATAATGTTTCATTATTTCAATGATACGTGGTAAATTGATAAACAATAGTCGATCAGTACTAAATTTATTATTTTATAAATATTTGAGAAAAATGCTTTATTCTATTGCATGGAAATTTAACATGCTGGTATAGTTTCTTTGCAAATCAAAATAAAAACTGTATCAGAATCATCACCACATATTCTAATAATATAGATTCAATTTTGATTTAAGTTTATGAATAAAAATTGCAATATCAAGACGAAAAATACAAAATTATGTTTTAAAATCCAGACTATTTCATGTATAATATATTGCTAATAAAACTGTTAACATTATTAGAAAACATGAACAAGCTGAATGGGACAATTTGATGAAACCCTTAGTGACTGTATGGCGAGAAGTAGCTGATGCTACAACGGAAAAAGCAAAAAGAGAAGGACGAAGATACACTACCATGTCTCCAGATGAAGATGACTTGAGGAAGTATAAGAAAGTGGCTTTGAAGAAGCTACATCTGTCATGGAATGAAGAGGGAACCATTCTGAATTATTCATTGAGGTACAATTCCTCGAAACCAGGATACTGGATGAGTTTCGGAACACAAAACGGTAATTAATTACGTCATTTCATTAACGCACATTGGCACAAAACTGCAATTTCATACTAATATGCACTCATATAATCATGATAAAAAAAATGATAAACAGCAAAATTAAATATGTTGACTTAAGATAATTATATATTTATGGAATGAGTAATTGTTTGTTTTTCTAAAAAGTATAAGCTAGAATAATAGGTCCAACACATTGGCATGATATACCTATAAGCTAAGAACATGAAATTATGAATCTTTTTAAAATCACATAAAATTTTGAAATTAATAAATACTTCGGATAAGTTGTACTATATACAAACTTGTTTACAATGAAGATCGTTTGAAAGATGTTATTTAACAATCTATTGTGTTACTCATCCAAGGTAAAACAGTGAATTAATCTGTGCTTACGTCAATTAAGTAACCCACTGACCGAGTAATTGTTAGGTAGTTTAAAACGTAGAAATTTTTGTGATGAGTTGGTGTTTAAAGAACCATGTGAGCCACTTCTCAAACAAAACTAAGCAATTCACAATGAATTTTTATTAGAAAATTAATGCGCATTTCCTTTATATCAAATTAGAATCATGTATGTAATTATGTAATGACATTAGATTTAATCGCAAATACTTTCTTAACGATTATAATAATATTATACTGTAAATACAGACAGTAATAACAATATCAACAAAAAATCTATTCCTATTTTTAATTAATTGTAAATTAGACGCTATAAAGTAGAAGTAGCAGATAATTTAGGACTCTGACAGAAAAATTCGTAGCCATGTATACAAATATGTACATAATTATATTGAAAATTTTCAATATTGACTTGAAACGATGGATTGTCGTAGGTCTTTTATAATTAACCAGGGTCATCAAACAATGTTATCGTTTTGCAAAGGCCAAGAGCAACGTTATCTAAGATGCTAGTTTCCATATATATATATATATATATATATATATATATATATATATATATATATATATATATATATATATATATATATATATATATATAGTATTTTTAAGTAGGAACTATCAAATCACCCACTAGATTCTGTAGAAAACATATTTAGTCGAATAATTGCTTTCGTTTATCACTAAAAAAAATTAATATTAAAATATACAACAAAAAACATTAATATATCAATTTTTGTCTAACTAGAGCAAAAGTTATCATATATATTTGGCCATACATTTGACATTGACATTTATATACTATAAATTTACTGTGACCTAAATTAAAATACAATTATGTTCAAAATGCGTTTTCAAGCATATATGATTTTGGTTTGTTTATAAATGAATTTTCTTCTCATTTTAGAGCGAAATTGAAAACATAAGATAATGGAATTAAATTAATTGCCTGTAAAAATAAAGGAATATGTAAAAGAATACAAAAACAAACTTTATGCACATTTTGCAATGAATGTCAAAGACACAAAAGTCGCAAACATACTAATATTCGCTGGTAGTTCTCAGAATTTTCGTGATATGCTACGTAACTGTGAATTTATGTAAGACGCGTATTACGTAACTCGAAGGACAACTGTACTCAACTGTACTTGAATTCAAAAAGAAAATCGTCATCCTGTACACCTACCGTTGTACACAAATATACAAACGTGTTATATTGGTTATCTAAACTGTAGGCGCAATAAAAATAATATGAATATTAAAAGTACAATACAGCCGTGTTTTATCGGTTTATCAAATACTATTAAATACTTCATTACTAATTTCAGATAAATTCATGTTATCAAACAAATGTATGTACTTTAACACTATCTACCCATGTAGTGTTTAAATAATATTATCACCGATTTTTTTTTATGTACGTGTCGTTTTCTGATTATTGTTTAGTGAATTAGGCAATTTTGTTTGAAAGAAAAGTTTTTTAAATTACTATTATTGTTAAAAAATTTAATTTTAATTATTTGTAAGAATCCAGAAACCGTTTTACACATTTATCGCATGGTTTATTAATAAAAATGCATGAAATTGTAAAAATAAAAATTTTAATTTTATAATTACAATGTATGTATAAATGTTATAACGCTTCGTAAATTATTTACAGGATCAATGGCGGGTAATAGTGGATTTAGACCGTTTGTGGGCACAATTCAAATACTGAAAGCAGTACGAAATCACATTATTTTAACATTTTGCCATTTTCACGACGACAAGCATTTCTTCTCATTTGTATTGGCTCGCGAACCGAAACTGTCACAAACGGAACTGCATCATGTTCACGAATACTTAAAACGGAAACATCTCCGATTGAAACACGTTAAACGAATGTGTTTGAATCATATCAATTCAGGTGCAACGATTGTAAGCAAAGGGGCTTCAATTTATTTATTAAATTTCCTGCTTCTTAGTTTTATATGGTCCAGAATTATATATAAGTGTAGATGATTGTTTAATTGTCTTTTTTTCCATAATATTTCAACATATCGATTATGAAAATATATCGTAAGTATTGTTTTACTAGATTGTGTTAAAATATTTTACTTTCCAAATGTTATTTAATGTTATTATTAAACATTACGAATTTGTCTGTTAAATGAATAAATTTAATTTTAGATATATTTAAAGTACAAAAAATCTTGCAATGAAACCAATAATATTAAAGTAAATTAATGATAATGAAATCATTTATACATTTTAATACAATACAACAGATTTTATGGCGTATAAAATTAACCAAGTTAATTTTTTTTATACCAGTGTATTTGGCTTGTATATGTGTACTTTGTTTATCCGCTGTTTTTTATTATCTCCCCACCATTACCGCGGATAATCAAGAGTCTACTGTAGTGGTATAGATTCAAGTGATTGTCATACATACTAGATGCCTATATTTTTCGATAATGTATTTATATGTACTGATCTATTTATTGTTATCTTATCTCCTTTAAGGCATGATGAAATTATTATGTAACGTAGATAGGAAAGTGATTCATACAAGTTTCGGTGAAAATGTATAAATAATTTGAAATATCTGTTGTATTTCTTTGAAATAAATTATTAATTTTAATTAAACAATATTGTACGTTATTTGATAGTGAATGTGCAGAAAGTATTAACAAATAATATTCATTTATTTAAAATTGTTTTCAATTCATACAATTTAAATAACATAAATAATTGCGGGCATAAAATTATATAAGTTACTGGTTTTATTTAAATTATTTTAAAATGTCAAACTGCTTACTATATGTATTGTATATAAAATATAAGGGATTTGTATTGCTATTGCGGAAGTCTTGATGAATTTTCAGACGTAATGACAAGTACTTTTTCTCTTAAGAGAAAAACATGTTAGTCAATTCATTCATTAATTTAAAATTATGCAAGTCTCATACACTCTGACAAAATTTCATTTTTGCTCGCTCGTATACACCATTAATTATTAGTACTGTCTCCTTCCTATAGTCTTGACGTCGTATTTAAATTACACCAATTACCCGCTAATATTGTATACTTCCTACGTGCGTAATTTTGCTTCATTAGTTGAGATGTGTCATGTACTACTACTACTTCTACTAGTAAATAACTACTTGTACATTTTCTGTACTTCGATCTGAATATGCAAATCTGACCAGCAAAAAACTATTTTGTTAAATCAGCGAAGATATGATGAATTTTGACAAAACATTGTGAATTAATATCATTTTAACTTTCAGTAACAGAATAAAGCTATAAGAAATTACTATTGTATTGCACAAAGCTATAATACTTGAAGGATCATGCAAAACATACTGTCGGAAATAATTTGAAATATGTACATATATTCTATTTTAAATTTTAATAGAAAACAGTAGTTTTAGCTTGAGTTACTAGTTCCGCTCTAATTAGAAATGTCTGTTTCAATATTTCAATTTTCTAATTTAGTATGTGTATAAATATGAAAAAAAGGATGTTTAAATGGTGTAAAGATGGATGCATAGATATTCTATTAAATTTTAGTATGTAATTTTCTTATTTTCTTTTTTAAACTACATATATTTTACATGCATTTAGGCTACTTTTCATGCCTACTTAGATACTTCATCATACTTTTCAAAATTGTACTACAGCCGTCCCTCGCTTTATGCCATAACGTAATTTCAAAAATGGAGAAAATTTCAGTTGATTTGCTTGAAAAATTAAAATACAAATATGTATATCTGTAGGCGCACTAACTGAAGAAATGAGTAAAAAATGCATTTCTTTACCACATTCTGATTTCATTTTTCATTTGGAACGTTATTCATTTGATACGGTTTTCGTGTTACACGCGATTTGTTATTAATCGCGTAATACGAGAGATGGGCGTATTTGTTTTTTACCTACCTAAATGTTGTTTTCAGGAACCCACGTATCTCTCATTTTACAACTTCTCAGAAAATTTGAATATAAAGCAGATATTCTCGTTACACGCTTCTTAACACTTACAATGTATATTCACATTTTTAACAATTTGTTTCCCTACAAAACATAATGCAAATAAATCTTGTATACAAATGGTTTTTTCGCATTGTATTATTCTGTACGGCCTGAATATAATATAATTGAAAAATTAATGATTTTTAGCAAACCTACATTATTATTCATTGTTAAATGAATTTTCGTGCAATTAGACACGCTATTGTAATATTTTGTTAGTAAATCAATATAAGAATATAAAGCATGATTCATTTCGTGAAATTAATGTGTGTAAAAGTAATTCTGCAATATGTAATTTCCGTTTGAATGTACATATGCATATCAAATGTAAGGCTTAACATTGTAAAATACTGCAGATAACAAATACATATTATATAAAATGTAAATATACACGCTTGCATATTTTAAGTGGATATTGATAATATTTTTGCAACACATATATGGGTAAATGGAAGTAATATTTCTTCTTGTACTACATATTTTGAGAAATTAATTTTGACAGAAACTTGGAAGTTTCGATTAATTAATGGACCTTACATTAGACGATCAATGTTATTCATTAAAAGAGTAATTTACGAAAGGTTTATAAATGACGAAACACGGTTCCTGTTACTAACAAATACAAATGTATTTTTTAAACAAAACAATTCCGGTTCATTAAAGGCGACAATTCACGACTGACACAAGTGGTCCTTGCTGATGTTCAATTATGTTATATTAATTATTACTCATGAAGTATCACGTTTCCACAGGCTGCACCATTCATAAATTTACAAAAAAAAAAACAGCGGATTATACAAGTACTGTCCAAGCATGAGCAGTTGGAAGATGTAGTGTCAGGAGCAGATCGGATAGAAACGACAATTGAAATGAATTGAGGCGTAAATGAGTGAGAAATGTTTTTATTTTCAGCATAACCCTTTGCAAAAAGTGAATATTGTTTTTTTTTTAATGATTTGACTTGAGTCGCGTAACGAATAGGCAGACAGGCAAGGAAACAGTGAGTCAAATAAATGTTGACATTTTGCGTTTGGAGCGCACGCTATAATAATACGCTGACTGCGGAAATGGGTATATGTGAATATTTTTGGATCTGCTCTGCGAAGTTCTCGACTATATAGTACACTATAGACGACGGCAGAAAGTTACACGGCCCAACGTGATAAAATAACCCAACAAGAACCACCAGATTTAAGAGTGTTTACTTGTAACACACAGGTTAAAAACTACACAAGTGAGTGAAGTAGAAAAAAAATATGAGACAACTTGACGGTGATAACTGGGCAACGATTTCTATAAATAAACGATAATAAAACACAGGTTGGAAATAGAAAAACGAAGAGCAAAGTTTGTACATACCAATCAACAGTTCCTAACACAGTGAGTATAAACTTGAGTATGAGTGAAAAATCAATACTAGACAAAAAGAATTTGTCTACGCATATTATTTGGGAATGTGTGAAATCAATAATGTTTGCCACATTTCAGCTGTGTGAACATGCACCGTCCGATTGAGAGGTTGTAATACCATCTTATATATTTAACCTCAGTATTTTAGCGGCAAGTGAATTAAAATATAAATATGTTATCTGACGCAATAGCGAATTTATTTATTTATATTGCCGAGTAATGTATCGTATTACGGATTTTCACATTCGTAACACTACCTGTTCATATACATTGTGAAATATACCTACAAACATATTTATAGTTTAGTGTTTCAAATCAAGAAGGTTCGCATTATGTAAAGAGTAATCCAATTATTTATTAGCCATACGTAACCACTACACATAAATAGTGTAAGGTTGGTTTACCATTCGGTAACAAGTGATATAGACAACAATGTGGTAACTACTTAACCTATCTAGAACTTATCTGATTGCATGCGAGATTCATGTTATTCTTAGAGTACCATTTACAACTAGCAATAAACAAATATTTATACTTGTTATTTTACCTATAAATCTCAGTATCTCACTGACTCTATAAAAATATTTACATATTTAATCATAAGCGAATGATTTATGCTTTGAAAACAATTTATATGTTTGATAATAATCTATCAACATTTTTTATTACTATTATAAAATATTTATGTACGATTAAATATATGTTGATAGCATATTTTTTTTTTAACGGTAAAAATACATATTCTAAACAATTTACAGAATTGTTGTTTACTTACGTGGAATGATATACGTGTCGTTATGGAACACCAACTACACAATACTGATAACCAGTGATACATATATACACGTTTTTATCTTCGATATTAGCTTACAAATTTTGATAATAATACCCACAATAATTCAGAAATTACTGATATCTTAATCATATATTTTTTTCTGGAATTATCTGTAATGAATACTTCATTCATCTGTTCGTTCTATGAAAATTGTTTATCATTTTTGCAATAACTAGTGTAAATATGTTATTGTACAGGGTGATTCAGGAGGAATAGCAAATAATTTGGAGAGGATGGGTGTATAGTATCGATGATTATGAGTAAAAAGTTCATATAAACATGTTTTAATTCGCAATGGATACGCAGATAACAGCCATTTAAATCTAAAACAAGTTTCAACTTAAATCTAGGATCGGATTGAACAATATTAAATATATCTAGCTTAGGGTTGCCACAATAGTTGAGACCAGAGGTGTAGTCCTCAAACAGTAGTACCGGGCCGCATAATTTTTTTTTTTTCATAGTACATATTTAATACAGTAGTGTAAATGAAAAAGTTTTCATTTATATAATAAAACATTTTAAAAATTATTAATTATTCATTTTGTTTTTTTAAAAATGTGGCAGGTTTTAGCCCTGGTATCTTAAAAAAAGCAACTACATCCCTGGGAGACCAAACCCGGAACCCGGGGGCTTGGTGTGATACAATAAAATTAAAATTAACTTGAATATGAATTTATTAATGGGAAACAACTAATTTTAATTCCAGATTTGTACATTTTGGGTCTTTTTCGCCTACTGCATTAGTCCTTTTTGTTCTTTAACATATTTGTAAAATTCAGTACACATTTTAAAATTTACTTTGCATTCAATAATGCTTTCGATAGTTTCTAATTGTAGATGATTACATTCTATGGTCCACAGCAAACTTATTAATGAAAATATCCTCTCAACACCAGCGTTATATTCAGGGATGGAATATAAATACTGACACATTAAATTTCTTTTTCTTTTTTTAAAACAATACACCCATTCTCTTTTTTTTGACCAATTTTCATTAAAATTTCGTCAGAACAGTTTTCTGTGATAGTTAGATCCTTTTCTTGCAAAATAGACTTTCTACTACTTCACCGGGACATTTAGCTTGTCAAACGGGACGATCGGGACAGGGTGATCAAACTGGTGACACGTCCCAGCGACAAGCCCTATTTATGTTATCTAATAGAAAAGTAACGTAGTTTAGCTTTCGATATTGTTTATTTTACTTTTAAATGTAAATTTAACACATGAAACATAATTATAAATGACGTTTTGTTTTATTGATTAACTTATTACTTGTGTTTTGTGTTATTCAATAGGTAATTAAATATAAATTACACAGTTATTTATCGTTTTTGAATACCTCTCATAATGAGTTTGTATGCAACAGTATCTGGACACATGTTGCTATGAACTTTTTACTCAGAATGATCAATCTATTACCACCAAAAATATTGCTATTCTTCCTGAATCAGCCTATATAAATAAGAAGAGGTTCTAATCAGAGAGGTTCAGTGGACATTTGTGGAATATAAAATTAATTAATTATCAATTCATAATTAATTAAGTCATCTCTAAGCTGTGCAGCAGGTGTTTATATGGAACCCCGTGAATGAATTCGGCGAATTTTAAATTAAAGCCTTATTTTTAAGTTTTCAATTTTTTATCTCGATAATACAAATGATTCATCCCATACTAGTTGGTTTATAAATATTGCGATTATACTTTTCGTACGCAGCAAGACTTATAGAATAATCTATGTCGATTTGATCTATGAAAAATGTATAAATTGTATCTTACCATTTAGATGAACTGATAGTTTCATGTGAAACGGTGAAAAAAATGCGTACATCTTAACAGAACTGGAAACACAACTAACAGTTTGCAACTGCATCAAAAAAATTCAATTTATACATTTCATATCATATTTCCCCCGCCTTGGTGATTTCCCCTCTAAAGCTATTGTTTTTTCTCTTCTTCTAGCAATGGCATTGGTCATGTTACCTTGCGACTTGCCATGGTGGCCCACGCTGCAACGTCACTTAACGAAATTGTTATCAATAAAACACACAATAGAGCTGATCGAAGGAATGACGACGATTTATGAGTTATGCAAGTAAATATACGAATCACCACAAATGCACCGTGGTTATGGATAGCGATGCAATACATCTATATGTTTGTAGTATCAGCTTAGATCCAGACGATGAGGAAAGAAAGGATCCTGATCTATTTATTGGCTTGTTAAATTTTCTCGACAACGATTTAACTTGTGATGAACGTAGTAATTTTTTAACGAAAACATTACCGAATATTGTTAACAGAGCCTTACAATTGAAACAATGGAAGCCAGGAGGAGGCTTACATTTCAGTCTTCAACAACAAGGTAAACTTCAAAAGTTATATACGATATTTATTAAAAATTATAAATGATAATTATTGTTTCAGCTGACGGCACAGAACTAGATTATAAGTTCATATCATCGTTAATTGCTCATAGTTTCTTTTCGACATTTCCTAGACGTACCGGAAAAACGCATCCCACTTTACAGGATTTTAACTTTACACTTTTCTTCCGATTTTTAAACAATAACGTACAAAAAGCGAAATTACGAAGTATTTTGTACTACTTTGATTGGCTGGAACTTAACGATAATTGTTCAGGTACACTGAAGATATGTAGACAGGTATGTAAAAACGTAATTTCATTGTTAGCATTTCACTGAATCCTGGTTATTTTCAGGTTATGACAAGTAAAGAATGGCTTACAATAGATGACTGGCTGGAATGTAGTTTGCCACTGTGTTCTTTACAAATTAAACATGAAGGAAAACTGGAACGGGCGGATGCTGACTCGCTTCACGTCTGTTTTGCAAGTACCAGAATTGGTGGAAATGTTCTAAGTAATGGCTTAACTCAGGTATGCAGTATTGTTCATAATTCCCGCAAGTAATAAGTATATTTTAATAAAGGACTCTGTCATATTGAACATACAATGTTTATATCATGAAATTTTTCAAGCAACCAAAATAATTCAAATGCAACTCATATTTTCACGTTACGCCATTGAAATTCAGTGGCGCACACTATGTAGATTATTTTATGAACACGTAATATTTGTATATATTAATTTGTAGGAATGTATAAATTTTACCACCTACCCAGAACTTTTGGCTGTGCTTTTAAACGTAGAATCTTTAGAAGACAACGAAGTGTTAACTGTAGAAAGACTGAGGCATACAGCACGAATAAGTGATCCAAAGAACAGGTCCTGTTTGGAAAAGATGGAATGTGTCAAGGAGGTAAATTTATAGAATTAATTTATTAATAAATTAAATCATACCTACTACATAATAAACTATATTTATTTTTATATTAATATGTATAAATATAAATGTCTGAATATTACAGCTAGTGTTGATTTTTTCCAAAATTTTATTGAGAATTAATGATGTTTCCATAATTTTGTTGTTGAATTAAATTTATTACTCATGTGCATATAAATAGTATCTCAGGTATTATAATTGTATTTAGGTCACAAAGAAACCAATGATATTTTTACACCATAATCTATTTTCGGGTTCTCGTAAAAATTTCTGCTTTAAAATAATACAAAACACAAAGATACGTCAATGAACTCGCAATAATAAAAATCTGGAACTTGTAAATTGAATAAGAAAAATTTCAAAAAAAGAACAATCAAATAAAATCTATTTCTGCAGGTAACAATTTGTTGCATGGATCCCGAAGATTACAAAAAGTTTCCTATTAGTCAATATGAAGAAGATAATATACTCCGTGAATTAAACAAATGTTTGCTAGGGTTTCAACAAAAACATTTACGTAACAACGATCTTATACAAAAACCAATTCAACACCAACAACCAAGAAGATTATCACCGATTGGTGAATCAATCAGTTCAACACCGCCAGAAGCAAATATCATTGTAACTCAGCCATCATCCAGTACCAATCGTAGTGGTTCATTGTCACCCAGACCACCGGAACGTAAAGAGTTGTTACGAAAACCTCCGCCAGTGCCGAGCAATCATAATAATATGTTGAGTGCAGAGAATGTAATAAATAATAGAAGAGGCAGATTCATCGTGCTGGGATCTTCGGGCGAGTGTCTTCCGGTAAATAGGAAACCCACGAATATGGAACAAGGAAAAAGTTTATATTCAAGCTGCAGTTCCAGTGACGATGAGTTTCACAGTGCGAAAACAAGTTTAGACGAAGGTATGATAATTATTTAAGAAAATGTATAAATGTAAGACGTAATATTTTGCTTTTTATAGAAGATGATCCTGATTATAATAGAAGATACAGCATGGAGTTGGACACGCCGGAACGAAGAAATACATTTGCACAGCGTTTACGGGATGCGTTGCGAAGGGAGACAAGTAGTTTTACAAGCTCTACAGACGAGTCAAGTTACGCAGTTGGAATATCTGTAGCTGGTTCTGGATTATGCGATGGAGATATTAAGTGTGTACTAGTTAAAGTTATTATTGTAGCTAAGTTTACACTTGATTATATTTTAATAACAATTTGTTCAGATTACGTCGCGGTGGTTCAAGAGGTTTTATGCTAAGAGAAGAATCAATGGACGAAGATTTACTAAAGGAATCTTTAGAACAAGAGAAGAAGTGGATAGACAAGTTTAAAAGTAAACATACAGGGTTAACTAGAAACGAGACAAGTAATTCTTCCAAGTATAGCTTTAGTACTGAATACAGGTATGGTTGAGTTAGAATTATACGTAAGTATTTGACATTTCATAGGTTATGTTTTCAGTTCCGAGTTAGAAGAAGTTTACGAACAATTTTCACGTTGGCTGGACGATCCGATATTAGAAACAAACGACGACTCGAAACGAGAACTCGATGCCAGGGATTTGGCAGTTGTGAGATTCGCTGGATCTTTGCTTAAGCGAACGCTAAGTGAATCATTCCTTGGTGTACCGTTAAGTGATGATTGTGTGAATCCACCCGCTAGTTGTAACACCGACGAAAGTGATTTACGGAAAAAGAATAAACTGGTACTTAGTGCCAGGTCGCTGAGCTTGGAGCTAGCAAGACAAAAACACAAATTGGCCGCACAATTGGTAAGTGTGATAATAATGACTGAAGTGCATTCACAGATTTTGACATTGGTTTGTAGTATGTTTGCTTAATGCAGTTAGGTTTTATTTTGCAGTGGTTCAAATTAACTTGGTTCGTCCAATTTAAGAATAGCGTAGAATACAGGCCAATAAAGGCATACTTAATGACACTTAATACTTTGTTAACTACAATTAATGAACATATTCTTACATAAATTCCAAAATCGAATATCCTAGTTTGACAATTCTTAGTTTCCATTGTAAGTTGAGAACACTAAACAATCAAAATAATTTGAAATACCATACTGGAATCTAAAAATGTAAGACTATTATCATTAATTTTGTTGTGTATGTATAAATATTTTTTAACTTGGACAAAGCACCACCTTCTGGCAATCAAACAATTAATAACATTTCAGTCTTTTATCATTAAACAGCGCGCTTAAAGTGAAAAGATAGAAAAAAGAAAGTAAACTGTAACTTCATTTTCATATACAACAGATCGAAAACAACATTGTCCCAAAATCATCAAAACTCAAAAGAAAGGCGTGGGTGATAAATTGCGTAATTGAACCAGTAGTGCAAGTATTAGATGAGATCACTGTCACGCTACGTCCACCTACCAAAACCAAACAACAGGTAACTGTCACATTCAATCTAACCTCACTCCGCTCCGCTCTAAACTAAATCTTTCACAAAACTACTCGCTATTAAAACATCTTTCTTTTTTCTATCTGTGTACTGTTACTAAATCTGCCTATACTACTACTGCTGCTACTTTTTGTTGCATATTCTAGCTTTCACGTTGCGTACTATACAATATGTAATTTGTATTTAGTGGGTGTGAATATCATAAGGTGAGTATGTTGTAGTGTGAACTGCAGGTTTTGAATGGTGTGCCTGCTTTGAAATTATTTATGCAAATCTATATTATATTTATGTATAAATAATGTAACGTTAATCAGTGTTTGCATAAAATCATTTGTAAAGTTATTAAGCAAATGCTTCCAGAGGATACTTTTGAAGCAAACAATATTAATAACTGCTAACTAATTTTACAGAAGTACCAATTATAAGTTACTAAAATGTCTATTCGAGACGATAATAAATTTACTGATGTACTATTTTCATTTTGAAAATGGAATTCTAGTCGTGAAATTGAAAATATGTATCGTATTTTAGGTATCACAACTTGCCAATAAATCAAAGGGTGGTTTGATGGTAGTATCAACCGGTAACTGGGGATGTGGTTCGTCCCATGAAGGTAACGTACAGTTGAAAGTGATCTTGCAATGGCTAGCGGCCAGTGTTGCCGGAGTGCCAGGTCTAACGTACTACACAATGGGCCATGAAGATCTGACAACACTGGACACACTATGCCGTATATTGGTTGACAGAAAATGGACGGTAAAAGATCTCGCACACGAAATGTTAAGTTACGCCACACAACATCTACATGGCAAAGTAAAAAATAGCACATTATTTGAAGATCTGATCGGTGTGGAAAGGACAGAATGACACAGTATACGATTTTACTCTTGAAAAAGGGTTCGATTTATTATTATAATTAATTATTTTACACTATCACACACGTATATACAAGATGCTGATGATATTATTATTTAGATACTAAGGATTAACTAACAGATGGGGAGAGAGATGTGAAGGGCGGGGGAATTATCTATATTTAGCACAGACTTGCCTGGATATAACTTTTCAAGAGTAAAAGAATAATAATAATAATGATGTACATTATTACGTATCATCAACTAATGGGCAGATGGAACGAGAGCGTTTTGTAGAGACAATTGTCGACTTGCACAAACAAGTCTTCCATAAGCTCATTTTTGTATATATAAATATAAATTTAGTATTTATATATAACAGAGTGATTCCAGCTTTAATTTTTATGTGAAGCGTACTTAATAATATATAAATACAAGTTCATTGTTTTTTCAGTGCTGTTATGTAGTGGATAAAAATTTGTTAAAGAATATACGGTTGAACAAAAGACTACCATCGATATTTTGTTACTGGACTGTTTTATGACAAATTTAAATAAATACTCAAAGACATCTAAAATCGAAAGAAATCTCAGGAAAGGAAACTAGAATGTACCTTATACACTTAGAAGAACAACCCTCTCATCCTTCGACCCATTCCTTGTCGATCATACAGTATGTTAAACTTATTTACAAACTGATTTATATCGTTACAACCCTTCGTTATCGTCCCGAGGTAGGTCATCAGGCCGACATCGTTACATTGCTGAAAAACGCACAAATACAGTTAAGTACACAACATTAATTCTATGCGTATATTCATTACTTGAAACACTTCAATGAAATAAAATAAATAGATAAATTGGTTTTGTTAAAAATGTACTATATGATATCTGAGTTTAACAGATGATAAAAATGAACACGCTCTATATTTCATAAGACTTTATCCGCAAACTGTAGTACGGAGACTATTACGTACATTATAGAAATCTTGTCTAAATCTAGAGCTCTGTATGACTGGTAGTCGATGACATAACGAGTACGCTTCTCGTAAGACTTCATGATTCAAAGGCAGTTGTCCAGACTGTACGGCTTTCATATAAGCTAACACTAATTTGACTCTCGAGTGCAACATTTTTATTGCGCTGTGTTGTGCAGTTAAATGTTCGGCCACTGCAATCAATAATTTACGTTATATAAAATCAACTGGTTGTGCGTTGTCATTATAAACCTAGTGAACTTTCTCCAGCATCGGTGGAAGACATTCTAGCTACATGATCCACACCAATACGTTCTGCTTCCTCAGTTGCAAGTGTGTACGATAACGGCACAAACAACATTGTTGCTTCACCGCCTACTAAATCAATTAAAGATTCATATAACGCCACAGGTAATTGCTGAAATCATAAAAAATATATTAAAATGATTTTATGAATACTACGTGCTTAAGCAATTATTTACGTACATCTCCATTTCTTGCATTAGGATTCAGTTTGAATAATATTGGGCATTCGTTAATTTCACAGATTTGTTTATGTATTTTAACGTCTCCGAAATCTGGCATTTCTCCAGTTGTGTACCAACCAAGAAAGTCCATTTCATTGAACACCTGTTTAACTGTCGATAGAAATCATATGAAATATTATTAAAGGTTATATTCTTCCATGACAATTACGTACATTGCTCTTCCTTTGTTCCATAATAATCTCTGTCTATAACTACATCTCCTCCAATCACACTAAACATTAATTCGAAAGAATTCATTACTTCAATATTTCGGCCCTTTTGTTTACCTATCAGCGCACCGATAACTGCAAATGTAAAGAATTAATTTACACGAAGAAATATGTAAATATATAGTATTTACCTTGCTGTGCAGATCCTTCCTGTGCTCTAAGTCTAGTCCAGTGCTCGGAAACATTCATAATAACCAGAGGATGTAACGACACTGTGACAGAACCTACTGTACCAGATGAAGCCATTACATTTTTTGCAACAGGAGCTGTTTCTGCTGGTGCAGCTACTTCCATTTCACCAGCAGCAGATTCAACTTCCATGTCCATATCTTCTTTTGGCACGCTCATATTTAAAATCAGACAGAAATTTGCTGTATTTATAAACAACACAACCTTACTTTTCTAAATAAACTAAGTAGATTCTTAAGTAACTTGTTTAGTTTTATACAGGATAATGTTATTGATCAATAACTTTTATTAGCTATTTATAATTGTCCATATATTATACGAAATACAGTTTAAAAAAACAGTTTCCACCTTTTGTTAACACTTATAACCACCAACCTGTGTGAACCTCCTCGTCACTCCTCGTGAACCTGCGTTAACCTACGTCGGTCGGTACAAATCATTGGTCATTATTAGTGTTTTTTTTTTGTTAGCAGTATAGTATACGAATGTAATTCATTTAAATTAAAATAATACTACTATTAACTATGATAATTAATATTTTTTGTTTTGTAATGTGTGAGTTGATAATCAGCCATCAAATAGTCTTTAATTCGTGTAATAAATTTGGAGTGTTAGATTTTTAAAAATATTTTACTAATGACCATATTAAATTGAACTTCAATATCAATTTATTGTTATAAATAGGTTTTATATAAATTTATACAAACTATATTTGTAAAAACATGGCAAAACATAACTTTGATGTTTAAAAAATAAATCAATCAGTGTCAAGTTTAACGTCTGCAATATATTGTTTTCACAAACTTGGCTGACATTTGAGGTCAATACATCTGAAACGATTTTCATTTTTATAGATAATTATTCTGTATGTAATTTAATTTACTTCGAAAATATTTTTCGAAAATTAATAATTATTAAATAATTCTTTGTTCTTATTAGGTATGTTATATTTTATAATTACAATAAAATAAAATATCTACTTTATAGTCACTGAAAAATATCAATGTCTTTCAAATAAATTTATTGACAAACAATTTAATTGTTAATTTAATTACGTTTTAAAAAATCATATTTTAGATAAAAGTGTAACATTATTATACAAATTGAAATAACAGTACACAATTTTGTGAAGGTTGCATAAATATCCTACTACACTTTATGTATTTATATTTTTATGTTGGTAGGTTTTTGCGAATGATTTAACAGCTGATTATTAATATTACCAAATCTGCGCACATGTACGCGCGTTGTGTATAACTGTCAAATTCTTTCTAACCAATATTTAAACTTTTCACTAAATTTAAAAATCTGTTTTGAGAACACAGATACTGTTGGAAAATGAGTGTGGTGTGGAAATTATACCAAAGATCATTAGGCAAATATCCAATACTGACACAAGCGGTTCAAACTGGATTATTAATGGGTACAGGTGATCTCATATCCCAGACAATGATTGAGAAAAAGACATTTTCCAATATAAATTGGGTTCGGACAGCACAATTCACTTCTGTAGGATTATTTATTGGTGTAAGTAAAACGTTCTAAATATATTGTTCAACTTCGAAAGTGAAAATATTGACAATTTTAGGGCCCAGGATTGAGAACGTGGTATGGTATTCTAAATAAATATGTTGGAAGTCAAGGCACTACAGTTGTTTTGAAGAAAGTTGCATTGGATCAATTTATATTTGCACCAGTATTCATTGGCGTGCTATTAGGTACCATTGGAGTCATGCAGGGTCAAAGTATAGAAGATAATATAAATAATCTGAAGCGGGATTATCCAGATGTTATAGTAAATAATTATAAAGTATGGCCATGGATACAGCTTGCCAATTTTTATTTAGTACCTTTAAATTATCAAGTGTTGCTAGTACAAATTGTAGCTATATTTTGGAATACGTACATTTCATGGAAAACAAATGTACATTCTAATAAATCTTTAAATTAAACAACATGTCTTCCTTATTTAACTAGTATGTAACACGAATCGCGAACTGATTAATGATTAATCTACACACAAACAGAAATCAGGAAGACTTCATTCAAATAAACAATTTTGAAACTGGAAGTGCAGTTTTTTTTTTACAGGATTTTGGAACATTGAAGTGAAAATTGAGTTTAATGCAACCTTTGGCAGAATTTCATTATTTTTTTACCCAAACAATTACGTTATTTCAAAAACTGTAACTCGGATCATGAAATAATCTATTGAAGAAAAAAAGAAAAAAACACGGGACCATAATTTCAACCCGCTGCATCCAGATACCAGCATAAAAATTCTTATTTAGGCCCAATTGCTAAACTAACAACAGGTTTTGTTTTTGCTATTATTGCTCTTAGAGCACTGAAATATGTACATATTGAGTAAATCTGGCATTCTTCCTGTAAAAATGGAGTCAAGAGAAATCGTTGGCGAGATATGGTAACGTTTGAACATAAAATCTGCATTATGACAATGCACTAATTAGTGTTAATCTGTTTATATTTACTTCAAAAAAGGGTTGTAAAAACACACAAGTATTTAATATCAGACTGACATATGTTTATCTGCCATTTTACAATAAGTACAGTGGATAACAGTAATTGGAATATGTATAAATATATTATAGGATACATGAAATATATCAAGTGTCTTTGCTGTTAGATAAATTTATTTCACTGATTTTTGTACATTATCTGATATACCTACATATTTTAAATACATTAAATTCCATGGGATGTCTGTTTATAAATAGCCTATTGTTATAACTGAAACACGTCATAAATTATAGACAATCATCGAGCCTAGACGAGTTTGCTTCGCACGCTCTTCCCAATTACCATATCGTATAAATAATAATTGTGGTAGATCTTTATTTCGTGCTTTGTGTGTTGCATCGTAAAATCGTTGTACATACGTATTACCTCCAGCCGGGATCACCGTCAGTTGTTAAACGACTAATTGTGTGGACACATTAAAATATCTTAAAAAATATAACATTTAGCTTTTTCTACAAGATCTACATACTTTTAAAAGGTAAATTGAAGTTTAATATCAATACACATATTAATACTGCGTAGGCCGTAGCTAAATAATACTGTACAAATTACATAACGAAATAGTTAAATAAACATAATCATATTAAATATTGACTAGATACGAAAACCTCAAGTGTGGAGGAGCTTGAGTGGAACAGATAAGGTTATATGCTAGACAAAATGAACAGCATTTCCAAACAGTAGTAGTAGTAGTAGTAGTAGTAGTAGTGGTAAGTGGTAGTTAAACTACACAGTCAAGTAGAGACGTGTAACATCATCATATATCATTACATATTATATATGTATATGTATGTAGGGTAGGTACGTGGATGGATAGTAGGTACGTAGATAAATGTCTGTGAAGCAAAAAAATGTTGTTACCATAGCTGTGTATGTATGATGGGTTTCCCATTTAACTACTCATAAATACTAATGGAATGTGATTTTAGGAATCTTTCATTCAGAAGCTAAAAAGAGTCAGAATTTGTTAAAACTACTAAAGACATCAACGGCCATGGACACAGGAAACGTTGCAGTTCTCAAAATTGGGCCAAACGGTTTAGGGAACTGCAATGCTTCACTGTTGCGTCTTTTCTTCTCTTCTTCATATTACTATTCACATTGTATCGTAGCCCACTGGACTGGCACGATGCGCTTCCGGTTGCCTGAGGAAGCTGCCCCGTTTACCGATGGCGTTCATGTATTTTCGGTTCTCCTCCACTTGTTTCTGCATCTCGTGCGCCCGTCTTCTTGCCATCTCCATCAAGAAGTTCTTACGCAGAACATCTATGGGATTTACAATTGATAACGATGCACCGGTGCCTGCTCTCTTGAACCTGTCTTCTGGTTCCTGAAATTTATTAAACAAATGTTACAATATAAACGAGCCAACAGTTTATTTACGTAGCTTTAAATAAACGATCTTCTATAAAGAGAGAATAGGTATCTACAAAGAATATGGAAATTATAATATTTGAATACACAATGGAAATATGCTTTTGATCCTGCAAAATATAAAGTGTATAATATTCGTGTTTTCATAAATAAAAACTACTCCTAATATTTCTTTCGACGTATAGTACTGCATATTGCTTTTGTTTTATTTTTAACCCGTGTGGTTACGTTAAAAGGAAAAAGATGTTGCACTGGCAAAGTGCTATTATGGTTTTATTACTAAAAGCAAAATTAAATTAGTACCACTTTATAAGAAGCTCGTGTGATATACTTTTAAGAGTAATTTAATTGTAGTTAAAAAGTACCAGATTAAAAAAACATACTGGTCTTTTATCTTTTATAACTAAAATAAATACTTTCGTAACATGAAGTTTATAGAGATATTTATTAAATATTATGTAGCTTGATAATAAAGTACGTACATAACTGTAACTATATTTAATGTGTAACATACTAAAGTATATTATTCAGTTATTACATTCATTTAGAAAAGAAAAGAGTCCGGTTTTGAAACGATCTTAATTTAAACCCTTAGACATGGAAACTTATTTTCAAACCATTGAAAAGGGTAGTTGAAAACTAATTGACAATAATTAGCAAGCATATTTCTATATGTATATTGGACATCAAAAGTGAAGTATCGTTAAATTAAGGGTGAAAATAGAAAAGTTGAGTATTTATTGTTGGTATATTTACCTGATCGTTAAATCCGCTGGCGTCCAGGAAGTATTCGGCGTCGCTGAGTGCGTTCCATTGTCCACTGGGCCTGTACTTGGCGGTAAGACGGGGAAGTAGATAACTTAGCGTATCGTCCGCCAGTCCTGAATCCTCAGCCCGTGCTCTCGGTGTGTAATATCCGCCTGCGGCTGATTCTGTTTCTTCCCTGTTGGCTCGAGCCGCCGCCAGCAAAGCAGCGCACAGCAAATATACTGGTATACGCATGGTTCTTCGTGAGATGTATGCGGTTACTGGAAAATAAAAGCACGCTATTAATTCGCTAGCATACGAGCTGTATAATATAAATTGACGTTTATCTAAGTAAACATTTCATAATTTTAAATTGGTACGAAGTCATATAAAGCGTTGCATCTTGTCAGTTCTACGCATATGTAGAACGTCATACTTTTAAAAGATTGTTCTAGAAACTAGTTCACCTCTATATAGGCCTGTTGCATCTATAATATTTGTTTCATATTTTATAAGAATTACGTATGCCAACAGTAACAAGTTCATTTTGTTATCGTTGTAATATTCTTTACACGTACGTATTATTTCAGAACAGTTAACATGTGTACTATAGTAATTATTAGGAGTAGTTTATTAACGTAATCAGTTTTTATAAATATATTTGAGTTTCGTCATTTTGAAAACAAATATCAAGATGTACCTGATATAAAAAGGTAGATTCTAGTATTTATATATTGAACAAAAATGAAATGTTGGTAATTTCTCTAAATAGTTTTTAGTGCATATTTTTGTTAGATGTGCATTTTACAATTGTTTAAACGAAATAATTTATAAAGTAAATTATACTTTAGAAACTATTTAATATGCAAGAAATAGTTGATTTTAATTAAAACTTTAGTACGATTCTTGTTTACATTCGTTAAAGTAGGTTCTAAGAACATCGATAGCGTAAAATAAACATTTCCGAGTATATAGACATATTTTCATAAACTTTCTGATATTGTGTGCTTCATGTAATAATCTGTGAAATAAATTTGATTACTGCTTTTGTAAGGAATATTTTTAACAAGCGCGATGCTGTCAGCAACCAGTTAATCATCTATACGTATTAGGTTGCGGTTTCTTTGCAATTAATTACGTGCCTGAATAATTTATTTCAACATTTTATCTAGAGTAACCAATTTCGTGGTGTAAATCCAGAATTATTAATGTCAATTTTAATTAAACTTTAATAATTACTAAAAAGGAAAATGTACAATAATATTATTACTTGTTAAATATTTTTAAATTGAAACAAATAACTTTTCGCAAATCATACGACTTATACATTGATAGTTCAACAATAACCCAGATTATTTATGTAATAAATATTTTACACTATATTAACCAAATACTATGATAAATATAGCAATAATATAAAACTTTATTGTGATCTTTTATGATAGGTGAAGGTGCAAAAAAGGACAAAAATCAGTGGAATATCAGAAATTTCTCGTTCAAAGCACGCAGAAGTGTAATCCGTGAAAATATTCGCTTTTGATTGCTTTCAAAAAATGCGTAGCAGGTAAAATGTACCTTGCGCCAAACGTGATGTGACTTCTTACGTTTTTTAATATATCTAGGATGGGCTCGAAACGATTAAATGCGTGAAGAATTGAAATATATATATATATTATTCTTTATTTTTATTTCGTTTCTAGCAAAACTTCTTATACGAAATAATGTAGCTATACGCCGAAAGTAAACATATTTACTTTGCTTATTTAGATATTATAGTTTATTTTTTTATTTTTTTTTATAAAAACTGAGAGAATGATAGGATTTAATGTTCAAGCACATGCATTTATGTCACATGCGAAATGTCAGGTGTCCAGTAAAAACTGTAAGGTTTCATGTTTTCCAAGACTTTTTGTGTTCAAACTTAAATGAAGCTTAGAATTGTCGAGTGAAGAAGATTGCTTTTTTTATTTCAACAAAGGTTTTGTCCTATGATTTCCAATGTTCAGTAGTGATCCTCTGTAGGATAAAATCTAGCATTTCATATTTAAGAATAGAATAAAAATATATTTCAGTTAGTGAAACAAATATTTCGTCGTCTTCTTTCTAGCATTCCTGTAAAAATAGTCATGTATTACTCGGGTTTTATAAGTAATTTACATTTACTAAATAGGTAGTACATGTTCAAATTTAATATTTACATCGAAAGCAATATTTTGGTCTCATTATTTTTCGTTGTAATTTTGTTATAATTAATTCTGTAAATGATAATAATTCATAAATTGTAATTTTAAGTGTTCTTATACGCATTTCGTATAATTATAACAGATTCATTTGTACAAAAATATATTTTGAAGACAAATATTTTGTATGATGAAATACTTGCTTTTATTTTCAATGACGATGATTCATGTGCTTTATAAATATGTACATTAATGTAAGATAATTTTAAACTATATTTAATTACAAGTCATGGAAAGTATGCTACATTCATTTACAAACACACTCGTAAATATTTGTTTACATTCAAATATTATACTAAATGAGACATGAGAATTTTGTACACGCTATTCACGAAAATAACTCGTGGTTGTTAATGGAAAGATTATCAAACGTAATTAAAATTATGCGTATCATTTTAATTGGTGATAATAATTTCCTTGAAAATGAATATAATTGCTATATTTTATATGTACATACACGACGATAGGGTTACCTTTTTATAAATGACCTCTTCTCTTGCTTGGCCGACATTTTTTTTTACATCTAACTTATGTAAAATATAGTTACATATACCTGAGCACGATAAATCCAGTTTATATAATGCATATAATTAATGCAATATATCGCTGTATAAGTTTCAAATTACTCTTCTGTCATATATGCTTGTATTTATCATAGAGTGTTGCGTATATCAAACGTTATTGTAAAAGCTATAGCCTTAACAATAACATTCACGTCTGAACAACACTATACAAGTTGCAACATGATTACTGATGCATACATCGATTCATTAATAATAACACTACAGTACAAGTAACATGACTGACAAGAACACCGGTACTATCTCATGTTTGTCTCTCGATGAAGTTGATGTTACAAGCTCGCTAGTGTTTACCGAACGTCAATGGTTGTGTTGCTTTGAAACTTTCCAATATTTGTAAGCGTAAGCCGTGTGACCGACAGTAAGGTTTGGATTATAGCTAGGAAATAAACCTATCTAGAGATGTAAATAATGTATTGTTATTTCAGACCGTAAGATTACTTTACATTATGTGGTTATACTGAGTTTTACTTACAATTAAATTGATGATTCCTTATTGGGAATATCTGAAACTGATATATCCTTATATGTTTATATTCTTTATATATGTATTTTCCGAAATTTCGACAATAGCGAAAATATTTTTGTTTTATTGAAATGTCCTCTGTATTTGAAAATATTACTTAAATTCTACCTTTGAGTGTTATTAAATTTTATTGTACATAAAATAATAACATAATAATTATATGTATATTTGTACTTATTTTGTATAGTATAAAATATTTTATTTCAACTTTCTTTTTTAAACTTAAAGATAACATTAATTGTTTGATACCAGGAGACACACTCTCGAAAATTCCAAACCAAAGTTTTAAATGAATGCTGCTAACAATTCTATCACTTGCTGATACAGATAAATTATTCAAGCAATGAATGTCAGGAATCCAAGTAATGCTTTATTTAACTGTAATTGCCCGTTGATCCTGGATTTTAAACTGTCAATTACATTTAGTTAGTTGCATAGTAATTTTCGGCATTCAGTAATGTTTTATAGGAATTTATTTAGACATATTGAACTACTAGGAAATCAGATTCAAATAGATTTATTCAAGTTAAATAAATTAAAAGTGTAAAATGATTTAAAGAAATAATTCGGCTTTAATTTAAGGATTACCACAGTAATTTTCATTTTAATATTTTTGATAATGAGTAAAATAGCTATTTAATAATTTATATTCTTTTTATACTATTTAAAAATGTCTGATTATATGTAATACTGAAGACTACATACCATGTTCCAAAATTCGTAATGAATTTTCATAACTATTCAATATGCTGTTATATTTGCGTACGTTGATATTTCTTTCTTTTCTATGTAGCAACATAAGTTATCAATATTATTGTAAATACTTTTTTCTCATATTTCATTTATAATATTTTGTTATAGTTTTGCGACATATATTTTGCAATAGGTTACTCGTTAATTATTAATCAGAATTTTTCTGTTGCTATCTTATATTCAATTAATGGTATAAGATAAATGTCTGTGCATATATTCTGTTTATATAGTAATCAATAGCGATGTTTGTCTAAATATAGACAAGCACAATTGTTTTCTTGTCAATGGAAAGTAAATATTTCGTAAATAAATAATTATATTCATAACACAGCTAGTAAGACAAATCAGCATATAAAAAGTTCAACAGTTCGACTTTTTTAAATTGTATTACGAAATGCAAGTGTTTGTATTTTGCAAAATTGACAGGTTGCGTAAAAATATCGAACCACTGGGTTAATGTACTGAATTGGATTAAATTTAATTATAACTTGTTTATTTAATTAGAGATATTAGAGATTTATATAAAGAGTATATTATATATTACTGGTCTTATCAGTTTTTGGGAATCCTGATATTAATATTTACCTTCTTGGAAATAAATGGGAAATATTTTATAAGACGGGAATTTATGATGATGCAATTTTATCTGTAGTTATTTTAGAATATTTATTATGTGTTATCAGCAGAAATTTTTTAAATTCCGCGTCTTCGCAAATACACCAAGAAGACAAAACTAATATGCGTGAATATGATAGCGAAAATAAGAAAAAAAAATTAATTAATTTCTTTTTTATATGTTGTATATAGATATGCGATAAAATGAATATATAAGGTATAACCCAGTGATGCACAACCTTTTATGTATGAAGGGCCGCATACAACATCAATTTTGAGTCGGGGGCCGCATATAACTCCGTTTTTGGGTCGAGGGCCGCAAAAGATATTTTTTACCCTATTTTTGTCGTTTTTGGCTGAGATTTTTCTTTTTTTTTAGCTTATTCTATTGTAAAAAATGCCCAAGCGGGCCGCAAAAATTTGAAAAAGGGCCGCATGCGGCCCGCGGGCCGCAGGTTGTGCATCACTGGTATAACCTATGTAAGGAAATATTGGACCGTTATTTAATTTGCTTTAATTTATAAACGTAAAACATTGCCGTTATTAAAAAAAAGTTTTTTAATTTCGTTTTAAATTAATAAACTTTTCACATGCTCTTCAAATTGTAATATCAGTAATTATAAAATTTTTTATTATGCTGGTTTTCATTTTAAAACAATTTTGTTTACAAAACGCGAGAATAAATTGATTGAACTGAATATGTATATTATCGAGGCAAACATTATTTGTATTATATTTTACTTTGTTTAGAGAGATTGTAAGAAAATGATCCAAAAAGTAATTTCGTTGATCAATATAAAAATCTGTTCTGCATTTACTGTGAAGTTGAATTCAATGCTGCTGATTAAAATAAATTGAATGCTGTTTTTTCTATAGATGCATTTGTTTATAAGAACTACCTATTCATTGGTTCATCTCATGCTGCACTGTGTACTGTGTTAGATCAATGCTGTATCGGAGGGCATTAAACTACATTCGCTTTCAATTTTAGAACTCGTGTACAAATTCTATACACGCCCTGCGGTTACAGAACCACATTCGGGATTTGTTTTGTGTATGTGCACATTGCGGATTTGTTGCAATGGACTGAAATGCAACATTTGGTTAACAAAGGCGTTAATTAACTATTGAGGCAACAACAATATACTCAATGTTTATTTTAATGTACATATTTGTCCCATTCGAATTATTTATAGTTTGTAGTAATTTTGCTTGTTTAATATTTGACCTGAATACCTATATTTGTTTTGTAGATTATGAATTTTATTGTTTATATTAATAAATCTGCTGGTTGTAAGTTATTCTAATTAAAGACATTCTTTCTGGCAAAATATGTAGAGTTTTCCTCACATTTTAAATTGTTGATGTAAGAAAGAATTTTTGCTTGTTTATTCTTGTTACAAGACTAACACAACTAAGAAATATTTCACTGTACTTGAAAGCAGAATTTTTTTCGTTTTATTTTATGTAATTTAATAGAAGGTAGCTCAAGATTGCATGTTTCATTCATGCTTTCATATTTTTACTTGTTGACACGTACAATTTATCTTATAATATACTCCTATACGAACATGAAACTATACTACAGTTATTTATATAAAAATACAATAATAGACACTGTACTCATTGATTTATTTATATATAATATTTAATTTATCTCCTTAAATATGCAAATATTCAATAGATTTTAATCTTAATTTTTAGTTACTATCTGTAGTATAGCACGTGTTTGCCATAAAATTTGTTTTCAATAGAAACTTTCTTCTTACTCACATTTATTGATAAAGAAATCTCATTTGCCCACAAAGTGGGTCGGCTACAGCTACACCGTGTCACTGATGCCTCAAATGTCGTGTAAATACACACACATCGAGCGACTATTACTCTCTCGTTATGATCGTCTCTCATATTTCTGATAAACTGACACGCCGCCTGCCTCAGGCTCCCATAATAAAGCTTTCGTCGAATGATGCAATCCGAAGTCAGTTTTAACTGCTCCAAAACGAAACGATCTGGTTTTTTTTTTAATACGCAAATAAATGCCGTCAATGCGCTACCTTTAGATTTTGTTGTCGCAAAAGGTGTTAATTGGTACTGATTGGTACTATACCCTGTTTAAATCTGTGTCCCCCTGATGCTTATGCAACGGCGCCTGCAAATTTTTCGCTGATATGAACTCATTGGATACAGTGCATTCATTTCTGTTATCTTTGAACTATAATGTTTACTAGCATGATTTTGCAGAAAAAATCTTCACATTAAACATTTTTTTGGATAGAGGTGGAGTCAATTTTACAATATAAACTGTTATTTTTACTTTTTGTTTGATTTATGTATTTTAGATCGATTCTCTGTTAATATTAAAAAAAATATGTAGTCAATCAGCAAAGGTTAATATTTTTAAATCGAAATATATACCTTGTGCGAAATGCAAGTTTGCATTATACAGAAATAAAATATTTGACAGTACAACAAAATTTCCAGTTTATACTAGATCATGCAAACCAGTTAGATTCAGATTGTTGAATTACAATTTTTATTTCGTTAATTGTATTTCGAGTGGGTCGTACATTTATACCGGAATATTATTCATAGTGTTAGATTGATATGAATTGTTAACAAGTTAAC
The DNA here is from genome assembly GCA_963422195.1 of Carabus problematicus. Taxonomy (NCBI): domain Eukaryota; kingdom Metazoa; phylum Arthropoda; class Insecta; order Coleoptera; family Carabidae; genus Carabus; species Carabus problematicus. The sequence goes on from OY728582.1 coordinate 15,131,062, forward strand.
AAAAATGTTAGTATAGTAATGAATGCGTAACTGACTTTTTACATTATTAACCGCCAATCTGTAATTAAAATAATAATAATGATCATGTTATTAGGTTATTACTGATCAGTTGAAACCAAATTTTGCAATATATTTACAAACGATTCTTGCGTCACTGAATTGACGTTTGTTTTTCGCACCATTGGTTCTGACGGTGATGGAAACCTTGGTCATCAGATAATTAAATTACAGTTGTAATCAGATGTTCTGCATTGTATACACCGTGTTTTCAGAAATGAACTGGTGATGTTTTGTTCAATATCAATTCTTTAATTAACACCGATTTTAACTTTGTTTACCAGAGTTTTTAAGAGGATCATGTTTAGTGCTCGAAGTCAATGAATCTATTTGTGTTTTGGTCTATTTTTAACCATTGTCAAGTAGTATAAATATATTTCCATGGTAACAGTGACAAAAGTAGTGTAAATAACGAATCGTTAATAACATTCATTGTGTCCAACTAACTTCAAAATCGAACCGTAATTTCATTGAATTTGTTGTTTCAGTGTTGATATTATATTAATATTCGATTTAGTTTTATTAATAACAATATGTTGACTTTTTGGCAGCGTTAATAAAATTGGACTTTGAATCAGGATTACAAAACAAGCTAGCTTTATATTTACATACATAGTATTTATGCTTTGTTTTATTATTTCTTGCTATGTTTACGTTTTACGAATAATATTGCGAATTTGCATATAAACACATGATTTGCAGAAATTCTATTTATAATAATATCTTAATATACTATATCATAGTTGTTTGAATTAGAGTTTAAAATTAAGAAAATCAAATCAGAACGTGTACTTGAAAATATAATCATGTATATACTATTTCCAATAGAATGCTATTTTATAATTATACGTATTTAATTGGGTCGTTGGGGAAATCGGCTTTATTGGCTTATGAGTTTCTGGATCACATTAGTACAGCACGTAAGGTGATTGCAATATTGCACTAAATCTGAGGAAGTCTGTTTATTGATTACACAAGTGTTCGGTTTGGTGTAATATTGTATTGTTATGTAAACAGTGGATCTGCGAGATTAAACTTGCATGATTACGTATTTCAATATATGGACTAAGATAGCTTAGTATAAATACTAACAGAATATTATATCTGTTATAAACTTGAATACAATATTGTATTCTACTGTACATTATAAACATAATATTTATAGATAAATTCGGGAATAAATACTGATGTTATAATGAAAATATCAATTGTATGTGTGTATATCCGAATATATTTACGTTAGTATATTGTTCAATATTAAATTTAACAGTAAATTAAATTGATATGTGTTTAGTTACAAGGTTGACCCGTTAAGCAACGAATATGCAACACAATTAGGATATTAATTTAATTTATTGTGACTTATTTATGAGTAGAACTAAATTTGGGAATATATTTGCATTACTTTCGGAATATTTCGTATAATGAAGCGTGTAAGAGTGTAATTATTTAATAATTTGGGAATTACCGGGTCAGAACACACCTCTAAATGATAAGGTGAGAATTCTAATTTCGCTGTTCATTATTTTACTATGTGAATTCCCATTAGGTGTATTGTAAATCATTTTACTGCTTTCTTAATCGATATAGTACAAATTACAGACAACAATATTTATTTACATATTGTTTAGCATATTCACTCAAAATGTATGTATTCATATTTCTAAGAACATATTTTTTAAATAGATTATGTATTAAATAAAAATATGCATATGAATTGTACAAATATAATTAGTGTTCCGTAAATAAGTCTGATTGTAAGAGATACATTTTATTTAGTCAGGAGCAAAAGGATACTATATAAAATACATGCTGAAAAATATATGACTCTGATAAAACTGTATGTTGAAACTCATAAACTGTGAATACATATCTAGATGTATGTAGAATTCTGGGGAATTAAGTGAAACTCTATAAGTCATATTGTAACAGCACTAGTGTCGGTACCATTGACATATTTCCAATAATTGCCAAGCTAATGGCTCCGGACGAGCTAGGTGCCTTGTCATTCAAAATCCCACCAACTGGGGCCTACTGATCTGGTAAATCTATACTTATTAGGTCGCAGGAAGTAAATAGACTGTTATATAGCAGGCTTAATTGTGTTTATGCTATCTCCTTCGGGCCATCATTATATTGTTTTCATTTCAGATTTATTGGAGCATGAAATGACATTTCATTCAAATATATATGTATACATATTATTTGTTATATAATTAAATATGTGCAAGCATGTATTTTCTGTTTGTATTAATGAAAGAATTTCATAAAAAAAATATGGGAATTCCTTGATAGGAATATTCGAATTCTGAAACATGAAATTCCTTTTAAATTATAATTAATAAATAATTTATATTTTTAACAAAATGGAAAATGATATAAGTAACTGTTTTTTTTTATGTAATTGTCTATGCTATGACATAGATATATTTCTTTGTTAGTTGTATAAAATGTAGGTACTTTATATGAAAAGATGAAGTGGTTTTATAGTTGAAGTGCACTTGCAGGAAGATAATAATACTTTTACCGTCTCGAGTAGAAAGAAAAATATGCACATACAAGTGGTTTTTGATAATACTTACGTTAAACAGATTTTCCCAAAGGGAAAACAAGTTATGCATACTATTCTTTATAACAGTTTTATGTATTCTTCAAATATGTATTTTATATTACCGATGACAAAAATATACTCGTTTGTGTATTAAAGTAAAAATGTTGTTACTTTTGGGAGAAAACTACACAGATTAACATATAGAATATATTTAATTCTTATACACGATTTTAATTTTTGGGAAGCAGTCTATGGATTGAATGTACATTTGAATGTAATAACAAAGTGACAGTAATTTGTACAAACAACATCGAGTACACGAGTAAGTAAAACAGATCGAAGTAAAACACATTATCCAAGAATAGTACAACTTCTTTGATTGCATCTGTAATGAGGGAATGAGCTAATATGCAATTACAAACAAACCACACCCTTGGCACTGTACAGGGAAATCCTATATCAGACTTGTTAGGCGAATGTCATAAAGTCAAACAACACGGAATTCCTAAGATTAGACATCGGGATTTAATTATAAACTGCTTAAGGCCATATCCTCTACAATTTAGTAAAAAAGAACCTTTGATCTGTTGAATTAGTCGATTATAATGATGCTTTAACTAATCGTATATGCTGATAACATTATCACTATCAGTCTCTTCTATTCCCCGCCAGTTCTATTCCTCGACATGTACGTAGGTACTTCTCAGAGCGGAGACTAATATTTCCAATTCCCGTTTGCAATAATAGCGACGGAAGTAGAACAGATGTGAAGATAATTAAGGTATGGATAGAAATTATTTCATTGTCTGTTATTGCTTTGTTCTGGAATGAAGTATAATATACAGTATATATACAATTTTGTTACGTAGAATAGCCTAATACAATTTTCAATTATACTGTATTTGCGATATTAACAAGAAAACATATTAAAATAGTATCCTCATCAATATATATATATATATATATATATATATATATATATATATATATATATATATATATATTAATGCTTTTAATGCACAAAATGAATTGACACTATTTATCAATATATTACGCAAAATAGTCTTACTTTGCGTCATAGTTCTGTTAGTTGTAAAAATTTGTTATACTAAATATATACATTAAATTCAAATTTTGCATTAAAACATTAATTTATAATAAAAACTGTTGATATTGTTATCTTAGATTCCATATATTTATAGTGCAGAAAAAGATACATTAACGTTTATCAGCTTGAAATAATTTCCTAGCACCCATCCATTTTCCTTGTGATTAATAATTTATTTTTAGACAGAATGTAAATATTTTCAGAGCAAATATTGTACTTGGAATTTATTTGGAAAACCCTGTACTGTACAATTTATCATAGGAATTATGAACAGAGTTCAAGTATAATTTATTAATGTCACGTCAGTCTTGACAAATTGAGATAAAAATGTTTGTGAAACTTTAAATATCAATATCTGTTAATTTATGTAATATTTATAGTGTGAGCGACTTATTTCTGTTGTAAGAACGTGTTTCAGAAAACAGAAAAAGTACAACTAATTTAAAACTTTCCAGTTATAAACAACTTACAAATACGTTTTCGTATCTCAATGTATATATATATATAAAATAAAATTATTAAAAAGCAACACCCAGGTCTATATTTATATTTGTTATCTCTAAGGAGGACAAAATTGTTCTTACATGCTGTTATAGTGAATAAAAACACATTTTACAATCGTGATGTAGTAAGTCGTAGAATAAAAACATGAAATTTTATTTTCTATGAAATATTCGTGAATGGTTTTAATTTGTTTGCTGTGGAATTTAAGTCATTTGATTTAAACATAGATGCGTATTCTATAGATTATAGTATAAATTATAAATTTATAGTGATATTTATATACATGTATTTACATATAAATCAAGGAGATTTGAACATAAATGTTGGCAAATTATGCATATCAAGAACGTGTGAACTTGCACAGATATTATATAAGTATTTTTAATATTGTGTGTGTGTGTGTGTTATATTTTTTCTTTCTCCATATATATTTATAAAGAAATCAAATCTGTCAATTTTCTGTGCATGTTTTTTTTTTCAAAATTCAGTTTTATTATAAACATATTGTGAATGCTGGAATTCGTTGAAAAAGCAACAGAATATTTATATTTATATATGCATACGGCTGACAGAATCCAATAGGATATCTTTTTCTAGGTCTCCATAAAAATTTACATATAGAAGGGATATGTGATATGTCTTTTGACACGTTATATTTCACAGATCAAATATTAAATTTTCTACTCTCTTAGATATGTGTTAGCCGACCAAAATACAACGGTTTTTTTCAGATACAAGTATTTTTTATTCATTTGAAAATAACTTGTCTTCCAATTTAATAATGGAATTGCAGATTGCAGGTTAGTATTTAATATAGATGTCGATACTTACGTCGTTGGGTTAGATAACATGAAGAACTCAAAATAATTTAAATGCAATAGAGATTTAAAGTGAAATGTCAAAACGAATTGGAAATATTTATATTGCTAAATATACTAGCATAACATTATTTTGCTTAGTGGTATTTTAAAATATATTAATCCAAAACGAAGTCGCCAGAAATGTGTGAAAATGTATATAGAATATAGATGATGATTGATGATACTGAATATATTTTATCGCCCCAAAAACCATCATTTATGTAAATTTTCTGTATACATATGTATTTGAAAGGTGCTGATTTGCATATGTTTGCCTGCCTTTGAAAAGTTTCTAATATTTTTATTGAAATAGATGGTCGGATACTTGTATATGGAGCCAATTTTCAATGGTTTTACCATAGATTAATATAAACGTACTTCCGTAAAAAAAAATACAAACCTATCTCGGAACGCTACTTTCAAATTTATATATGTATATACATTTTAGAGTTCTGAAATTTGGTACAGGTGTTGGGATAGGTTACTAGCATTCATTGGTATTAATTAAAATGATATTAATGCTCACATTTCTGATGTGCTGAAATGCTTTTAAAAAGTCATAATTAATAGCTGTACCTTAAATACCATTTTTTGCAAAAAATTCTTTATGGCGTTGCTAGCACAACGGTAAGATGCTTATTTCGTAATTTAAATAATTTTATGGTTCGAATCGCCAATATACTTTAGAGTTATTTTTAGCTCATCGACCTCCTGTCGAAGAGCTATAGTGTTCGGTACGATGTCTGTAGCATTCTCCGATTTTAAAAATTTTTGCCCAGAAATCCCAGACAGACCCCTTGGATCACGAAAGTTTAAAACAAAGTAGGCTTGCAGCCATTAAACAAGAAAAATAAAACAATAATGAACAATGAAACAACAAGGGAGGTACTAAAATTGATTTTCAAAATGTCAAGTCCACTTTGTTTTAAATGATTGTTGCAGTTTGTTAAAATCCATCTTGTAATTCAATTCAAATAGAAGCTTTTTTTGACAGATCGAAAAAAAATGTTTCATACAAAATGTTATGTAGATAGTTTAAGGATTTTATAAATGTTTTATTTTCAAAAATCGATCGAATGGTTTTCAAAATATTTTGTTTTTAAATTTTTGATCGGTCGCCATTTTGTTATTTGATAAAATAGAAAACAATTGTAAATACAAATATTTTAGAGAACCGAAAGCAAATGTTGTGGGTTTTTTGTTTTTTGAATATTCCTTCAAATAAGGGAGTAATGACGATTTTTCGAAAAATAAATATATATATATATATATATATATATATATATATATATATATATATATATATATATTATCATGTCATATAGATATTAATGTATATATATGCTTTAAACTTTTCTATGAATAAAATTTAATTCCTTCCTGTATTTAAATTTACAAACAGAAAGCAAAATTTTATTTTGCACTGCTCGTAAATATACGTACATTTATTTTTCAGTTTCCATCAGTTTTCCGGTAAGAGCAATGTGTATATACATATACCCGTTTGTTGCTAGTACGTATATGTGCGTACACAGATGGAGTGGTTGGAAAAAAGCAATTGATTCTCTTTTCAACAACATTGTTTCGCTATGAAGTGTGGTGAACTCGACAGAACAATGTGAACTCTTTGTAGTGTGGGATTTTTATTATCCTAACGTGTTTTATATAGGATTTTGTTTTGCATTACCTAAATTTCCGATTCACAATAAACAGATAACAGTATATCGGTAGATACAGTCTCTTCCACGATATTCTTGATTTGAATTTGTATTGTTATAATATAGCAGCCCCCCCCCCTCCATAAACGAATCATGACAAATCAAAAAGTCAGAAATATGATCGTGGAATAGACTATATCAATAACCCCATGCTGTTTAATTCGATACGATAATATTTACTCTTTTTATAAATTGATTCGTATGTTTCTGTTGACTGATATATTCGTATTTACACTTTTTTTGAATTGTGTATTACATATTTACACGTATTTCACATCAATAAATCACGTAACACCACTCCAATTTACATAAACCGGCGTAACGTGTTTGCTATTCCCTGAGCACCGTAATAACTATTCCAATTATATTCATATGCTTTACCCGGCAAAATCAAGTTACTATTAAATAGAACTTGAATCTTTCAAATTATTTCCTTTCATCTAAAGCTATTAGAACAAAAAGGATTTATACACAAATTCTAAAGCATAAAACATTTTTTTTTCATGGTGATAAAAATTCATAACTTTATTTGCAGTACAAATGCAAGGATACAAACAAAATGGAGAGACTTAAGGAAATATTATTTTATTTCGTTTAACCTTTAAAGCATAAAGGTCAAAAAAATAGCATATCTGGAAGAGAAGACCGTTAAAAATATAATCTATGGATTCAGGTATGACGCAAAAATGTAACGATCTGAAATATTATACAATATTAATACATTCAATTTTGTTACTGAAAAATCTGTTATGATTTGCGTTCGTAAATTTGATTTTAACATGTTGCGTTACATAGAAAATAGAGAGAGTTTGTGTAAGATGATTGCTTAGGTGTTACATGGAAAAAACTTGCATCGTATTTTATAAAGAATACTCTAAGTTGTCCTTTTGTTACTTTAACTGCGTTGGCTTATCGTAAAACATTAGCAGCACAAAATAAAATGTTTCATATTCTGTTGACATAGTTTATTCCATGTTTCTTACAGCTCTTATCTGGGTACAATTTATATTTCTGGTTTATATAATTTGCATATGTACTCAATGTTTATTTTCTTGACAGCTATTATTATACTCCTATTATCTATTATTATTGTATCTGAAATGTAAGTAAAAATATGCTGAATTGAATGAATGTTTTTTTATATATAAATATATATTTCGAAGACATAGATTTAAATGGAAATTCTAGAATATAAGACAAGTATAACATAACGTAGCTGTCAAAATGTATCTTCTTCAACTTTCAAAATCTCACAGTAGATATGTATTATTATATTTGACATAAATTCGCTTGAAATTTGAATAAATGACGAAAGCTTTCAGTTCTATATTCTAATATACGCACACATGAGAATACATCGTTTATATATCAGAGTACTGAATTTTGTATAAGAAATACTTGTATCACACGAATCCGTTGATGCTATTCCACGTTTGTGGCAGACAGACTTTTTCATTTTTATATCTGTAAAATGGCAAAAATCTTTGGGTTTCCCATAGCTACACGACAAAACCACAATCTGAAGATGTTTCATATTTACCGGTGATAAAATGTTCTGACACGCAATGTGTGAAAAGCATCAGTAAAGCGGATGTAAATTCCAATGCATACATTCCAAAAGGATCCATGCCCTTCGGGTTTTGTAAATATACAGTTCCTATATTTTTGATAATCTTCTTGTTATCCAGTTTGTTGCTACTAACTGGTATTGTAACATATTTTTAATGTAATTTTATATGAGTGTGGAATAATTACTATTGTTAAATTTTAGTTACGATATGATTAAAATTTAAATTGATTTGCATGTTTCAAGAAAAAAATAGTGAAGATTTTTTTTTACTATGCGATCCATACCTGTAACGTTTAGGTAAAACTGTATGAAATTTTAATGTGACATAGTTGCGACATTCTTCCTGCAAAGATCCACATACAAAGTTCTTAGTTATCACATAGTTTACAATGTTCTGTGCAACACATAAATACTCGTACCTCGTGTATGAAAACTCACGTTCAAAGCATGCATTTTCTGTTTACAAGAATGCCGTTAAAAGGCACTGTTTATAAACAGTACAGTTCAGCATTCTTCTTTTATGTCTGATCATGCAAAATATTTGCGTAGACACTACGAAAAAAAATGTTTATATAAAATATAATGGTTATGTTGTTCTGTTTAATAATAACTGACTCATAAAATCATTTTATTACTGTAATAGAATAAAATTATTTTATTGCTATACTGGAAACATTCGTTTTATATGTTAAATTTTAGGTTAATTATTAACATTTATCCAATATGATGCACATCATAAAATAATGCGTTATACTAGATATGCATAACATTCAACAAAGGATTTATTTTCTTACTTCAAATCTTATATAAATTTTAGAAACAATGGACTGAATGCAGAATTTTATTTAAATTTAAGGTAGATTTTAAATTAGATATTTTAATTATATTTATTCTGACGAATAAGTGTTAAATTTGAAGTGACGAATTTGAAGTGACAGTTCGCGATTCGTGCTAAAAACATTTAAGATTCAAGCAACTAAACTCACTGAATCATTTTCCGTTTTATGCATAACCAGTTCAGCAGAACTTCGTGAACAGACAGTGTGTAGACATTTAGTTGAAAAAGCAATTTGCTTCTGTGTACGTTTGCAATTTTAACTTGACGATTTTCACGCAATTTTTCTCTTCCAGTTGTTCTTCTCTCAAAGCGAATCGTGGCAACGCGAGAGCCGCATGCTACCGCCCGGAATTTCAAAACTTCCGAAATGCCATTGTCTAAAATTTAACAACTACGTTATTTCTAAAATTGTTTCTATATAAAATCTCTATAATTTGTTATGATTTTATAATTGTATTTTTTTTTAATTTTATGCGTTAAATATTATTAAAAATATTAATTTATGTATTGAATCTTGAAATGTAAAAGATAATAATCCATATTTGTGAGAATAAAATAGACTTGAGATTTTTAAAAGAATTTCTGTGATTGTCTATTTTTTAAAACTAATGCTAGTCTAGAGAAAGTTTATTCGTTTAATAGGTAGTTTTGCAATTACTAAATGAAAAATGTTTTGATGGTTGTGAAGGCCTCGGAAATTAAATATATATGTGAAATTTTTTGATGTTCGTCTTTGCTTTGCGGCGTATTTGATTATTTTTTTTCAAAAGATATCGTATTTTTCTTTTGATCCAATCAGATACTATAGTTTATCAACGACTTTTATCAGTTATGTGGCAAGAAAGTCATGGAATCATTTTTTATTGAAAGTAAATTTAAATTAGAGATATAAATGCATGACGGAGTTAGCATTAATTCTCAAAACGTTACACTCATCTTTTTGATAGAATGAATATATTGAAAAAAAAAACGAATTTCCATGTGTGATTTATATTCAGTTGGGCCATAGTTTTGAAATCGGATTAAACATTATTTAGCACCAATATTTTAAAATCTGAAAATGGAATTTGAAATGCACGCTTTATCACAATTGAAAAATTAGAATTCAAGTCGGATTAAACCACTATTGTTTTTCAGAATCGATCATTTACAAAGTCTCATGCATAATAAACCTTTATTGCGTTTCAAATAAATGTCATTCGTTAATCCTTCTAGATTTATACTAATATTTTATCCACTGTTTATACTGACATTTTATTAATTATAGGTACAATTTATTAATATTGGACATTTCTATTCAGCTTACATTAAAATATGTATATTAATGATTGTATTTATATTAAACAATTTTTTGTTAAATCCATACAACGCAGAATTAATTTACTGAGACAATTTGAATATGAAGTAGGTATTATAGAATTATACTAGATATTGAAATATCTAGAATTGTTACACATGCGTGAATAATATAAGGATAAATTGAGCAATAATTGCTATAACACTTATTTCTTCAATGACATAAAAGATATGATAACTATATCGTATCTAGAAATGTATGCTTGCCAATAGACTCAATTTAAGCAAATATCAGTCACCTCTGTATTAAAGCGTACATCAGTTGTTGGTGACAAGTGCGAAATGAAAGTTTTTATATAGCCTGTATGTGTTTAATAGCATTATACAATTATTTTATACACTAACGGGTTTATAAAAAATATATTTTTTTTAAAGGTACTTTGTATTAATAAGAATCCGTCAAATTGCAAAAAGAAAAATTCATAAAGCCTTATTTTGATTCAACAATATATATATATATATATATATATATATATATATATATATATATATATATATATAATACATTTTCTGTAGTAAGCCGCTTATATTTTTTGCGGGATTGTCTGCACGAAAAGTATTGACGCAACTAATTTTGTTACGACAGACGTATTTTTTTAAGTTTCAGGCAATCAATAAGATATTTACTAGACATTAGAAGTTATTTATAAATTTAATTATTTAAAAAAAAAACATTTTACTTTCATGTGCAATTTTCGACTTACATTCCAAATGTGTTACCGGATTTAATTTGAAATATTAATTATGCATGTCATTTTATGCTATAGTTCGTAATAGATATTGAAATAGATAACATAAAAACACATTTGTCATTGTCGTTAAAAATATTCATGTTGGGAGCTTCATGTATTATCCCTTGGTATGTTATTATCTTAGTGGGGAAAAATGTTTACTGACTACGACTTATGCTGTTTGATATGTGTGGCCTCATGTATAACATATACCGACAAGAATGTTGGTTTTATAACAAGTTTACAACCCTGTTGCTACTTGTCATGGCACGTACGGTTTGTATTTGTGAATCGTCTGCAGAGTTCCGCAGATAAATTCTCATTCTTGACAGGATGTGAGATTATGGGCTTAGCGACACTCGTACACTCTGTTGCCATTTTAACCTACATATCAGATTTCCTTCCGCTATTTGACAGATATGTTCTATGGATATTATAGTCCTTACTATGATATAAAAACTTTTGAATTCTAAATCTTACAGCTAGGCTTAAATATTTCACCAATGATTCTTGTGTTCATACGTCAGAGAAATATTAAAAAAATATTCTCGTAAATTTTGGTACATTTTAAAAGTATTCACTCAGATGTTATTATAATCTAAACATAGACTAATGCATTTTAATTATATAACTGTCATCAATATTAATTTTGGCCAACACTTCAAATATTGAACATATATAATGTTAATTGATGTGTACGTAAGTACGTATATCGGGCTGAATTAATTTAAATGATGTGTATTTCAATATAGTCTAAAATTACACCTATAATTACATTATCTCTACATTGCAGAAACATTCTGAATATTAATTTCTTTATTTTGTGATGTGAATGAAATTATAACACTATTATTTAAATATTTGAGATATATATATATATATATATATATATATATATATATATATATATATGTTAATGCATATTAAATTATATATAGTATTACGTTTTTGTTTAGTTTTTATTTGTGAGTATACTTTTTACAGACACCGGATACACAGTAAATATTGTTCAATACCGAATTGAATTCAGAAGAAAACATGATGTGATTGTACAATGACAATTTACACTTCATTCACAAATTAAATTACTTACATAACAAAGGCTTCCGCACAAAATGACGCTTTTCCAAAGGCCATGTAAAATGCGAAATAATAAGAATACATGTATTGTCAAGAATTTGTTGATTTCTAATAAAAAAAAAATTCAGAAATATTTCAGTTCTAACAACTAGCAATCTTAGTAAATCTAGGGCTTAAATTATAATATAATACATGGATTTGAGTGATGTGGAGAAGAATAATTTATAAAAATATACAAAATGTGTGGCACATAATCATAATGTAAGCTGATGATTATGTAATATGTGTATGTATACATATAGTGTGAATTTTAGTGTCAAACATTTTTCAACTTCAAATAAGAACTGAAAAATTGCATTATTGCTTTTCAAATGGAAAGAAAATATATACGTTCCAGACTGTCTAATAAAAGAGAGTTTAGAAGTTGCGTTTTGGTAGATGCATGATATTGATTGCTGATATCAATCATTCGATTTATTTTACATGTGACCTAGGCTAGGTAAATACACCAACGGTTGTAATCATTTTGTCATTGGAAGAAGTTTTTCCGTTGAGTGAATTGGTTCGCACCCATCAGATAGACGGACTGATAATACGCACTCAGGGCACTCTACTAAATATATTTATACTATAATTACAGATAAATTATATATTAACATCCTTACACAAAGTATTGCAGAAATTTTTTGTTGATTTTAAATGACTTATTTATTTATTATTGACTCATTTTCAATATTGCCTTTTCATTATTTCAAAAATTTGTTATGTGCATATTTTTTTATACATATTGCATTATACCTATATAAATATTTTTCTGCTTTGTGCAGAGAGTATTATAATGTTCATTTATAAAATTTATTAAATAAAACCCAGTAAGTAGAATATTTCTTTTAAATATTACACTGTATTATCATTGTAATATTAATTTGAATTTGGTATTAGTTTTGAAGCTAAATAACCGCATGAGATTACTATACCTGCATGTGAAATGTATACAAAATTTAAATTAATATCGAGAAGTAAGGTACTGACGTCATATCCGACGCAAAATTAAGGCCTTTGATTGATGTTCTATATACACTAGACTCCTGGTGTTATGTCGATTTATGTGCTGCGTTTCACACACATACATACCTGTCTATCCGTGTATAATAAACATAGGTATGTGTGCAAAGACGTAGGAGTACTGTTGAACTTTCTACAAACTAATAATAAATCATCCACTTAACAAATGAAACCTGTGGAATTGTAATTATCTCAGTTTGGCATTGCAAATCATCATATTCAACATAGCACGTGGCTCACTGATTTGTGTAATATTGTAAAAATATTTTTCATTCGATATTCAATATTCTAAGTATACGCATCATTAACCACAGTTCTTTCGTTTTTATTTGGAGAAATTTTTTCCATTAAAGAAAATTGAAGAGTTGAATCTTCGCTCTTGAACATACCAATACTTTTCAACGTCAATGCACAAGTTTGTTCTGGTTCATTCAAGTCTGTCGGAGTTTTTAATGAATTAGCAGCACTGGTAGTGACACAACTCTGCCAAGCAACCACTTGTGGCGAGTATCAATCAATAATAATTTGCCTAAATATAACCACTTGTAGGAATATCAGAGTTATATCAGTTTCTCCCACACATACACCGCTCGCTAGATTGGTTATCGGAAAGTTCCTTTGTTCATTCACCACTAATATTGTGTGCAAATATTTATTCAACGTCATATCGAACTCTTCGAATATAAAGAGCCTCCGTTGATTGAAATGCAAAGCCAGTTCTGTCAACTTGTTCAGATTAAAGCTGCATGTTTTTATTTATCTCTGCAATCGCGGTACATTAATACATATTCCAAAACATAAAATAATTAATGTTTTACATGAAAAGTGGTCAGACATTATTTATATAAACATTTTTACTCATTTATTTACGATATCTGCAATTTTGTTGAAGATAGTTAACTCTAGTTGAATATGTATTGAAAATTGATATAATTTATATGTAGTAGCTTCCTAAAAAGGAAATTTTATTACGTGTAAATTAAATAGTAAATCATGTTCTGAACATGTTTACAGATACGAGCAACGAACAATTAAAGTTAGAGAATTAAATGTCATTCAAAATGAAGATGCATTCGCTGAATCCATATAAGCACAAATAATTATAAATATCATTACAGCAACAACAAGCAATTATTAATTATCATAACAAAAGAGATAATTAGTCATACAAGTACATTTCGTACGGTGTGAATCAAATTTGTTTGTTAAACTGCAAAGTTCTATTAATTTCAGATATTTTCCAATATTAATTAAATTCCAAAACTTCTCCGTTAAGTTCACAAGACGGCCTATAATTTCATGTTTACTTATATGTACCAATGTTTAGACATGCCAAGAAATTTACCGGCTTTGAATTTTAATATTACAAATTTGATATTTTTTCATTCTTCTGTTTATGTTTAACAAATTTCATATTCCTACATGTTACAGTTAGATTTATTTGTGCAAAATTTTGGTTATACCCGGTTAAAAACATGATCAAATTAAATAATTTGTAGTATAGATATTAATATTGCTAAAGAACGATAAGAAAATGAATGTACTAATTTCAATCTTAACTATGTATTCTGTTATTTAAACGATAATATTTTTTATCGCATAAACGGTACATTTAAAAATATAATCAGAATGATATTAAAAAGCCAGTAGTAGGTATCATTTCTCATTTGTTAAATAAACCCGTCTGACTGTCAGTCGTAACACTGATATTTGCTTTTACTTTTATTACGTCTGAAGTGGAAACACGCGTTTTCCGTGCAGTATCTTCACATTTCACTTGATAAATGGCTTCAGTTCACATTCACTGATCATTCATCATACTTAACATTTAATTTGTAACCGTCTGTACATTCCGTGATACTTACAAAACTTTATTTAAGTTTCCTAACCGAAATTTGCAAGGTTTTCCATACCGTAAAAGTATTATTTAACTTTTGGTTCAACTAGTGAAACATAATATATAAACGTAATTAAAACAATGTGAATTACCACAGATATAATAATGCAACAGGTTCTAAAGTTTAAAAATTACAGATGCACAAATATTTTGTGATATGGGTAAATGTATAAAATCTATTGGAGTGATCATAACCAATTCTATGATTCTATGGTGAATTGGAAGCTCTCGGAAATATCTCGGATATTTTTCTCAGTATTATGATTTAGTTACTTTGTAACTTGATAATATTGTTGAACAGAAATGAAAACTACACATTTTCTGATAAAATCAATATTTAAAATAATACACGGATTTAAGATGCAATGTGTTATGTAGCTCTTAAAATTTATTAAGTATCTACTTGTTTAATCTGTCATTACTGGTAAACACAGCCATTCTTTACACAGTCCCCTTTGATTTTAATTAATTTTTAACCTATTAAACTTTGAAGGTTTTCAAAGATAAACATTTTAGACAGAATCGACAAATTGCGATTTAACTCACAGAACTGGAACTATTTTAATTATAAACTGTTTAAAGTCAACACATTTGTACAAAGATAATATATAATGTATTGTCACACGATGTTAAATACCATGGATATAGAAACATTAAGTCAATCTGTTTCAAGAATCTGCATTCCTCTAGACATATTCACATATTAATAATCGATAACATAGAGGTTTATAAAATTACTGATAATATTCGATCATCATTGTTACAGTTATGTCCTTTAATATTCTTTACTAATTGCGAATAAATTGAATGCCAGTATGAATGCAATGCTATTTTTGAAACTTCGTACGATCCTCATCAATGAACTGAAATTGTTCATAACCAATTTGAAACGTGAGTAGTAACGTAATTAAAACGTGCATGATAATTTATTCAAACGAGTTACGCTTGCACTCATTATAGTATAATCGACATGTACATATGGTACAGTAACCACTCTTTAACAACATCAAAATGCAGTTAATGAAAAATTAATGAAATTTTTCGTTACATTACGTTCGTCGGTGAAAATACTAAAACTGAATCCTCGTGTTGCTCATCCGTTTGTAATTTAGGTCAACGGTCGTTTCAACGCGATAAAATAAAGTTGCGAACAAAAAGAACAGATCCGGAATTAATGGAAATCAATGGCCCCCGATAGTTGATGCAATTATCACGGGCTGGTTCTACCGCAAACACGTTGCATAAGGTTACCGAACATGGTTGTCGGTTAGCCGTCGGCATTAAACACTAACATACTCTCCTGTCTGTCCACTAATCTATATTATTCACCGACGATTTATTGACAGATGATCTAGAGATTTATGTCTCTAGGGTCTATGGATGTACACGTTTGACTGTGAACTAATACAACAGTTCAACATGTAGAATAGGTATGCTCTACACGCGTGTGTATATGTGTGAACTAAATACGAACCGTTGAACCGAGTAAATGATAACTTAATTAGATTATTTGTTTAGTTAATTCAAATCGTCCTGTTAAGAGGTGGCGTGTCAAATGACTAAATCGCAATAGTAAGTATTACAAAGTCAATATTTAGTCAGCACTCAGCAATGCTATATTATTGTTTACACAATATTCATGCATTAGACATGTTTGCAGGTTAGATTCAATAACTTGAATATTAGTATATTTACAAAGTAATGTCACATTTCGAAAAATTTATATGAACCTATTCCCCAACTTAATTATACTCATAAGTTACATATATTTATTAAGTAGAACAATAATTGTCTTCCTAAACTACTTCTTTCTGGTATGAATATATTGAAAATATGTATATGAAAGACATTTGATATGTTCGCTGATATTTCTTTTACAAAACACATTTTCAATATATTTTACGCTTTGACGAAGGTATCTGATAACTATTTGACAGTGCGCACTACAAACTTTGTTCAACATTCATGTAGGTGTAATATATTCTACAAAGTTAATATTTCGCAGGTGTTTTAGATAGAATTTCTACAGAGGCATACTTGTCAGTCAACAACAGCTGATTGCTGAAAATGTGCTGTTAGAACCAAACAGGAATTTCGAAATATTTTGTTAGGTATTCCTGTGAAATTTCATATATTTAATATTTCGTATTAATGTATGTCTAATAACGAAAGAATAAACTATTTTGACAATTTTCGTACAACTTGTAGATTCACGAAGAGGAATGCCTCTAGACAATATCAGTCCAAAATATATACTGTTTGTTCTCAAATATTGGTATTGCTTCTTTCGTATATGTATATGTTTTCTAACAAACATGCTTTCTCATAAAAGCTATTTTTATTTTTGGCTACGTTGCTTTAGTTTCCTTATTTTAAAACGTAAAATAATAAACTAGTAAGTTAAAAGAATGTATAGTATTTTTAAGTTAAATGTGGAATGGGTATAAACAACGATAAAAGTAAAACTTATGCCAGATTCTCAAAAACTGAGATATATATTTTGTATAATCGTAATATATGGAGAAGGTCGTAGATAATTCTTATATACATGTCCATATGTACGTATTCAAGCGATATTTGTGTAAATAATAGAATAACTATTTTAAATTATTTATTATTAAGATGAAATTTGTGTTTGTTACGAATGTTGTAAGGTTAGACATAAATAATATTGAAATCACTATATGTGTAGTATGCAAATGCAATATACTACACATGCCAGAGCTGTTTTATAAACAAATCGAAAACATGTCAGGTAACGAAATTTAAAATTTATTCAAACAAAAATAAAAATGTCTATTCTTTTCACAGTTGAGCATTCCGATGGGTTTTGTATTCGCAATGCAAATAAAATGTTTTTACAGCCGACGAAAGCATAAAGTACAAGCAAAATTGGAATCCAAAATTATAGTGACAATTCCTCACAGTGTTTATCTCATGTCCTTTTAGATCAGATATGACATATAACAGATATTTTAGCGGTCAGTTTGTTTACTGTAGGTGACACAGACGTCAGGGTTTAACGCAAATATACATAATATTCTCTCACATTTGTGTAAAAATGTGTAGCTGAGAAATTATTTACTTCTTTACACTAACTGAAATTTATTACACATCTTTCTGTGATCAATTCATAACTTGAACTAATGATATCAGTACTGACAATATAATGAATTATAGTATAATTTATATCTGTAAAATAGTTTTCCAGCGAAAACAAAAAGGATTAAATTATAATTTATTAAAATTCAGTGCAATGCTGAGTAAGAAATCCAAACGCTCGTATTTATAAAGTAATTAATCGTTTGAAAGAGACATGGATTGGAATTAAATTGGAAACTGTAGAACAATATTATCAACTGTTGTCATGAAATAGTTTTGTTATTGATTTTTTTTATCAATCTACTTGTCAAGTTACTTTATCTGCAGCGAACAATTGTTACACTTGATGAGAAATAGATTTACTATGATTTTTTTTTCGGGACATTTCTTTCTTTCTAGTTTCTATTAAATTGTCTTTTGCAGACATACACATAGTTATTTATGTCATATATTATGTAGACCAAATAATTGGTATTAAATACTTTCCGTAAATAGTGCATGCAGATTTGAAATCTACATTACTTACAAGTTGCTATTTATAGAATATAATCTTATAATCTACGGGTTTATTGATTCTAGTTCTATTTTTTCATCTCTATCTACTTCTATCAAATATTTCCAAGAAAATTTTTCCGTAAGACTAGTATTTTATGTCAGTAGAATACCATTCCATTCTAAAAATGTGTAATATTCACGAATATGCACCATGAATTTCCCATCTTCAATATCAAAATATAGATAACAATGTTCTGTTGATAAATGATTTTCTTTGAATAGAAAAGGATCGATATAATATTTTCTGTTATGTACATGATCATTTTATTTATATTTCTGTAGTTTGTTTTTTACAATTGTCAAAATTTTTAACCTAAAATGTTTAATCGTGATACAGGATTTTAGACAATTTATTACAAAATGTTACCGAAAAAAACCTTCTACTTCACATTAAGACAAGTTTTAATCTGAAAAATATTACCGTGCATGCTGAGATATCGATATTAAATTTTAGACTAAACGTATTACATTAAACAAGATACATATAAATCTGACGTGGGCGTCCAGCGTCTCGGGGGAATATTATCTCGTCAGCACGGAAGCAATTGCGTGTTGATTGCGTCCCACCTCGCCTCAGGCCACGTCACAGGACCCCGCGACGCGACGCGACGCGTGGTTCTGCCCTCAACCTTAACGTGCCCCACGGCACCCTTACACCTTACCAGCCGAGATTCGCTTAATTACCCTGCCACCTTGGATCACAGATTGCCGAGGTAACCACTCGATATACACTAGGCTGCATTAGCTGTGCTAAATATACCATATTTCATGCTGTACCATAATTAATTATTCGCTAATTTTTAAATTGATCAAATTTGAGAAAATAATAGCGAGTAATTCATGAATAATTTCTCATAAAAGTTAGTATTTATGTGACATAAATACGTAAATTATTTATATAGTAAAACACCCCAATACATATTTTGTAATTTTCACAAGAAATTATTTCTTTCTTGTCAAAATTATTATGAATTCTAATACGTTGTATGCTAGTAATTTAGAAAACAGATGAAAAACTAAACTAGACAACCGTACACCAAACTTTGTTATTCAATTTGGCATAGTTTGGAACATAATTACTTCTCTGTCCATGCTGGTCCATATATTTGTGCCAAGGCTTTATGAAACATGTTCTAAATGTCTCACGTTAGAATTCTGTTTTGCCGACAGCACTAATTTCTCATCGCTGTCTTGATTACTACACACGAAGAGAAACAATGTTTCCATGTTCATAAAAGTGTTTGATAACTTGTTACATATTAGTTTGTTAGCAAGAATATACCTAGTTATTAATCTACTGCCAAGTCTTGTAAAAGATACTTTCAGTTTTAATGGTGTATATAAATATCACAATAATAAAGTTTTGTATAATTCCTCATGAAGAATATTATGAAATATAACGTTTCGTAATTAATTTCTATATTTTTCAGTGTCTAAAATGTTTAAAATGTCATATAAATGCTTTCTGCATTTATGTAGAGTAATAGTTATTATTATAATATAACAATAATAGTTATTTAGTCTGTTCTTTTATTTATTTTATAAAAAGAATACATTACAGAACAAGTTTTGACATGTATAACAAAGATAAATGCAAAATGTTAAGGCAATTTTATAGAAAAGTTCTAACGAAACGTGAGATTTGAAAAACTAATAAATGCTAAGAAAAAGCTATAATTCTTCAGTATATCATTACTGAAAGAAACTTATTGGTTTTCATTAATGTTGAAATCCTTTCCATCTTGTACTGCTATTTCCAGTTTTGGAACAGAACCACTTTTCATCGCATATTGTAATTACGAATTACTCTTGCAGTGTTAAATTCAATTGAATCCTGTAATAATTATTATTCGTATCGGATAGGTGTTAGTTATTATTGGATTTGAAGCTTGAATAACCAAATGCAATTGGACACAAAATGACAAGCGGATAATTTATTTTGTACTGATCTATTATTACGATTAATCATGCAATTACTGTTTAGATTGACGGAAAAACATTAACCGTTGACACTAGGTACATATGTTGAAACTGGATGTTTGTTAAAAACTCTAAATAACGAGTTTGCGTGTAATTTTTTTACGTGAAACTATAATAAATTATTGAATAAGTAGTAAAAGAATGTTAATAAAATTTAAAAAAAAACTATGACGGCGTAGATCTGTAAAGTTACAAAAACCTGATAGTCGTCTGTGAGTAGCAACGTGTTTAAAGCTGTAACAAATACTTGAAAATTAAGTCGAGCGAGGTTCTAAATGTCTCCCCATGGACTTGGTGGTTTGTTCAAGATTGCGATAACGTAATAGAACTCAATCAGACGCGCTCGCAGACCTCGTTTCCTGCACCGAGAATGAATTTCACACGGATATAAATTTAAACTGCTGAACTGATTAGCGTTCATTTATATAATTTCATTCATTGAATTTTATTCATTAATCTTTCAATCAGCAAATTACATTATTAACAAAGAGTACGAAAACAGAGTTATTTTTAGAAAGAAATAAATTTATTTTCATTTTTTAAGTACGTATTTAAAACATATTAAAAAAAAAAACGTGTTTAAGCCTATTTTATTTTCGCTGGTTATCAAACGTGCCGAATATATGTATGTATTAACTGTTTGTTATTTCATATATGCACATTAATATAGGCAGTGTCGGATGGATTTAGTAGGATATAACGTTGTAGATTAAAATGCTTTTGTATAAAATTGTGACGGTTTTAATTACAATTATAATTTTTACTGGTATTTATTATACAGTGCGAATAATGTAAGGCTATACATTGGCAACTTTATTTTAGCGTTAATCAATTTGCCTATGCTAGTATCAACCCGTTGAATAATTTAAAATTAGACATAGGGCATTTACTTAATGTTACCATGGTGATTATATACAAAAACTCCAATTTATTATGGTTGAATAATGTAAAATTAGACACTTGTCCACAGACTACTATATTTATTTAAATCATTTACAGAATTTATTCCAATTTTTTATTAAATCTATTACATGTTATTGGATTAAAAGTACACTTCAAGTACTGAAATTGTAATTGGTATCAGTACATTTCCAAAATCAATTGGGGTTGATAACTAAATTTGCCACCGTTTGATGACATGTGATGGGCCTGCCCGGGAATTCAAAGCTGAAATAATCAGAAATTTCTCGCAAAGACGCCCCTTCTAAATACCAGGAATACATCTTAAACTTTTCTTCTGTGATGTACATTTTTTGCACTAATTATTACGCAAACTCGTCAGATATTAGTAACACAATATTGAAAACAGTGACATTTACCAAAACAAACGTCATTGTAATTTCAGTTGTTACTGACATGGGCAAATTGATTAAAGCTAAAATAAAGTCGCCAATGTATAGTCTTACGTTATTCGCACTGTATAACCCATTTAGAATAATTTATACTAAAATATTTTACATACGTATATGTAAATGTCAATATCGTTCTGCGAATAATTTCCTGCGTCATTTAACAGAATCTCGAGCATGCAAATTCACATTTTTCCCGTGGTTTCTTAAGGTTAATTTAATTATAAAAAAAAAACGTGTACAATTATGAACTCTTTGCACAGTTAGTGGCAGCGGTTACAAGGTAAACAATTATTCTTGTTGGCAGTGTAACTTTTATGATCGTGCGCGTGGGGATATATGTACTTACACGTGCACAAACACACGAGTAAATTAACGTAATCCATTTTAATTGAACGTAAAATCGATATTATGTCGCTTTAACCGACGAATGTAAATGTAGACACTCGGACATGTTACTTAAAATATCACTGTATTACGAATATGGAATAAAATTGAAATTTTTTATTGCAACCGAACAAATTTAATTTCGCATTTTGATTTTACACAGTAGTTTTGAAAGGTTAACTTTACATATAGTATACTATTTTTGGGTAAACTTATTGAATGGCATTGGGTAATTTTTGAGGTTATGGTAATGAATATTTTATTCGTAAGTGTTCGTAAGTACAAAGTTTTTGTATAGAACGTTTTAATCAGGATGCTCTATATATATTAGAGAAGTTTTTGAGCAGTTTTAAATTATATTTCAATACCCATACGTCAATTATAATGCTGAATTATAAATCTTGTTTTTGATATTATACTTCAAAATTAAGATATTCTAATAAAAATCATTGTATTATCAAATAAAAATGTTTTGAATTATAGTTGCTATAATGTTTGACACTTAATTAAAGTATTTCTTCTTGCTGTTAATGAAGTAAGTAAACACTTTTGGTCAATTGTTTGCAAATAAAACATTAAAATGTGTCGAGAATTGATAAAGAATCGCAGTTACATTGCAAAGTTTCAGTGCTTGTGGATTATGTTCAAGAAATCGATGCTCTATTTTATTAGTTCTGACAGGAGAATGGCTACTAAAGAAGTGTTGAGCTCTGCAAATACAATTGTACATTAGGATTTAATTTATTCGAAATTTGCTCAATTTGAACTGAACTATATCGATTGAAAATGTATTTCAACTTGAATTACATTTTGCATGTATATATTATTTATATAGTAATGCACGGGTTAATGAAATAGTCGTAAATTTAAATTAGTTTCACATAGTTTTCCCTGCTTTACCAGGATACTCGTAAACTTGTATTTGCCAGTTTATAACCCACATAACAAATATGTATTGGTGGTTGCTGACAAAACCAAACAGGTGTATTATGGTGCATTTACTGAAATAAAATAGTTTCCGCTGAGTTAAATTTCATTTTACAATTAAACAAATAAAACATTGTTACTATCTGTATAAATATTATTCACATTTTTGTCAGCCTGAATATTTGTTATAAAAATACATCAATTCTATTTAATTGTTTGCTGATAACTACTTGATATTAATTTGAAATTTATCTATTTTGAACAAATTAATTTTATTGTAATATATTTTTGTATGAATAAATTATTTGATAAATGAAACAAACAAAATCATACTATTCACATCACTATATTTCACTCTTTTTGTTGATATACAATGTGTATTATTAATGAATTAGATTTAATCTTCGCATTTATGAAATAATATTTGGTGTATTTAACACAAATTATATCGCAGATAAATGTTACATAAATGTGATAAATGTAAATTACAGCAAACTATAGTTAAAGGGCAGACCGATAAATGATACTGTCTAAATAAATAATATTCATATTTTGTTAAATTATACAATGCATATGTAATGTACTGCTTGAAATGTGTGTAGGAAATTCGCAATTTTAACAAGACTGTACTAACAGCATACGTTTTCATAGAAGTATAAGTACAATTTCTTGTCTCTGGGGTAAAATTGAAGCAAAGTGTCTGCGGTTCTACCAGTTACATTCACTTTAATGTTGACAGTCAAGTTTACTAACGTCTTCTATTAATTTCTACAATATTGTTCGTCAAGCACAAACGTTGCTAATATAATCAACTAAAAGGGATTAATATGAATAATTAACTAAACAAATAGCATTTAATGTAACTTGTAAAATAATTGTTAGGAAATCACACATTTGATTTTCTATTATAAATTTGTAAGTTACATGTTCTTAACAAGTAATGTTTAACCGAAAGAAACAGATTTGCGTATTCTCTTTATTTATTTCTGTTTGTGTGTTTCGTATTAATAATGCACATGCTTTTGATACAAAAACAATGGTACGTTTTTCGTTTGATCTCAGAGTAGGTATTTAGTGAAATATGCTTTGTTTATCTTACGAACATTATACAAAACTTTCTGTCTAGTTTGTTTCTGGTACTTTTGAGCAGATTATGTTTTCTTGTCATTTACAAAGGGAAGAGTGTCGTCCAACCAAAATCTGAAATGTCAGTCGCTCCAACATACACAATATACACAGTATTATAAATTCTTGGATCAGTTCTACTGGAATGTTAATGATTAAACTGAAGATAAAATATTGCATTTTAAGTTCAGGGTTTATAAAACCGGAAACACAATTTACGTAGAAAAAAAACATTATATTTTTCTTACACTTGAGTAAATTTACATTTTTAACTTTCCTTCTAAGTTTTAATAAATTAAAATTATAGTTTACTTTGCAAGCTACCGATTTTGCCCAGCTAAGCAGAAGATAAGTGGTTAAGTTTGCAATATTGTTCATAATTTTAAAACAAATAGTGTTTTTTTTAAGTAAGATTCATACTTCATGAAGCTGAAGAAAAACATACTCAAGTAATTTGGAAGAACTATATAATTAAATTTTAATATTATAATCCAGTTGGCAAGGTAAATATCGTTTTCGATTATTATCACTTGCTGATTTTTATTATAATGTTATATTTATGATACATTTGAATGATCCTGTAGCTTAAATTATTACGATATAATATTATCCCTTATCTGCTCACCGATTGATTGCTCTTGATCCTGTCAAACCTCGAATATAGTGGATTAACTGCGTTCTAGACATCACGTTTCGTCTCGCTATACTCGCTCACCATATTTCTCTGGATTATGAGAGCTATAAGTGGCGTTGGCCTTTAAGTTCGTGTTAACTTATTAATAACCATAACTTCATAACGTGGGCGTTGAAAAAAATATCTATTTTTAACAAAATTTCATCGGTTACAATACTGCGTGCAAAACTCACAGGGTGTCTATTCCACGTGAACGAACAAATGACGGTAAATGACAAGCGGACAATATTACGTCATCCAAAGTGCGCATCTGTTCATTCGAGTTCTATGGCTCAGTTGTTTCATACATTTACATACATATATTTTGTTTTGCGAGACGTATTCGAGTTCATTTGAGTATCATCCAGTACTGCTCTTTTTTCAAACTGTTTCTATTTGCAAATCGCTTCACAATTTTTTAATAACATTATCCTGTTTTCGAGTGTTGTATGGAATGAAATGACAATTGAATTATTTTGTAGTGAAACATTTTCGAATGGATTTTCTAGTTTTTGCATCGTTGATTCTTACTAATTTTTTAAGCACTTGTGAGATTTGGAGTCAACATTCGTGAGAGGAAGATTACCGTGTTGAAAAACATTGCAGCTTTTTGTTTGACAAATTAAACTGTAGCATACTGACGGATTTGTAAATTTCCCACATTATTTTTAGAAACTATTCCTATCGAAACATGTACGAACATGTTTCAAGTAAATACCTATGTAAACTGTTACAATCTGATTAGACGTACGTATTCGAGAATTTTAATTCGATCACTTCTTTTCAAATATATATACTTTATTATTGTTCCTAGAACGTACCAATATAAGCTGTGTAACCTCTAAAGAAAATATGTACTTGAGATACACTTTAATGAAATTTAGTTGAAGATATACTCATATACTGTACTTTATAATATTTACTTGCTGCAGTTTTCTCGTATATACATTCTTTACTACGTTCATTATTTTATTCATGACATACATTTACCATTAGCAATTATATCATGAACTTATGGAGTGTGTATAAACATTGTGTAAGTAATTTATTGCACTTCACGAAATATGTATAGTTGGAGAGGATAGTAATAGTGCACGTACGTCACAAGTCAAAAGACGTTTATTACGTGGTCCTTTTCTTTGAAGGTGAGAGTTCAATCAGCTATGTATAATTAAGGTTCTGTCCCTTTGGTACCTTGACATATCACTGAGTACAAAAGAACCAGTATTCCCCCTAGTATTATATCTAGCAAAGCTCCATAATAATAATAATTGTACTAATTTATCAGTCTAGTAACAGATATTCCATCGTTGAAGTTCAAAACGCAAATATGTTATAATTTAGGGATCTATATCTACACATCAGCAGAAATATTCTGTGTTTAAAACCTCAAAGAACAGCTACAATATTGTTATATAAACAAAAATATTTGAGACAATTCAAGTCGTTATAGTATAACGTCAGAATCATACAAGCTTGTTCGATTGTTTACGCTGAAATTGCAATAAGTGCTGTGCGCTTTGAAGGATAAGTCTAGTGCAATTGCTTCAGCAGAATATCGTAACTACATGCGAAACTATTTGCTAGAATCTGTATCAATGTGCAATATCAGTTTATTGAAATCTAGTAACTGTTGCGCTTCATAACGCAAGCGAGAACGATTCACTTTGTAGTGCGGAAATGTTGAAAATCCGTTCGGAATGTAGTTGCGCAAATCTGGATAAATGTTTTTGTTACAATATACGTTTGGATTATCGTCTGTACATGATTGCGTGTCAAGTAACATTCTGGTGCCTCAGTTTTCTAATATAAAATCTGTGTGAACTGTGCGATAAACTATATAAAAGTTTACAGTTTCAACACCGATTTACAGCTATTTGAACAATCTACTAAATTTAAAACTTGGTACATGTTGTTTAAAATAATAACAAAAGAAAAACATTCAAGTTGTAAATCTACATAAATATGGTGATTATTATGTATTAATTAACGTTAAACAGTAACCATAATAATATCAGTTTTAAATATTCATTACTATATTATTAAGGATTTCCCATTACTATATATTTAAAGGTATTTTTTTCTTAGCAAATATCAAATTATTAATAAATCGGTGATATAAATCCCATTGAATAATAATTTAGTTCTTAATACAATTTCTTAAATCCTTCTACTTTAAGTTTAAAATGTGATTAATTAAATCTATTATGTTGTCTACGAAGAAAAGATAATCTCTTGGTATTAAAATAATTATAAAAACCTGCGCGTGGAATTAATTTATGTAAATGCGGTATTTATTTAGACATTACATGTCACATAATCTCACGATGAGAAAAAATCTTTTCATGTATTAATACCATGTTATACGAATAATTATTAGGCTAGGTATATGACACCTTCCGTATTTTACAAGATTAAATATTGCTTTGAGACGAGAAGGCATAATTAAAAGTGACAGCGGTATGATGAGAATTTCAAACTTTAATTGAAGAATTATTATATACCGAAACTCAGAACTCTTTGAATATACGAATAAGTTAAATATTTGATTACTTGATACTATCATCATCACAGCAAATTAAAATTTTCTATATGGTGAAATAGGTAATTCTAAATTTAAATAAAGTTACACAAATCTTTCTATAACGCATTTGTAATTAGATTATTCCGCAAACTTTGCCGCATGGAAGTTCAATATTTGTAGAAGGCTGTATACTAAGTATGACACCTTGTGCCAACACGAATATACTTTAATCCAAGTTCAAGCATCTGTCATCAGTAATCAACTTGAAATTAACCCTATAAGTTTCCTTATGGTTTAATTTCGCATAATCTGTGTCAAGCTAACAGTGCCCAGATATCCATTTATTCTTAGTACGTACCACAATGGAATGTAAAGTTACAGTAGCACATACAACTAGCCAGTTTGAACCAATATTCTTTGGTTAGTTTCACCCAGTTTCACCTTAACTATTACTAGATACAAGTCTGCAAGATAAGACACTTACTACTGCACAATAACAAGTGAATTCATAACTTCTTGTTAACTATTAAGATTCGTATAAAATTGTCTTTTAACTTTAAAGAAACTGACTTACTAGTAATTTTTTAACCAACGTCATATTGAACTAAAATATTTACACTATATTCTTTATAGTGTTATTATTTATCGTACATTTATGAACATCCGAAAATATAATTAATTAAATAGTAAACTAATTCGATTTCTTGAAGAACAGATCTCTATATCTTCGTAAATGCAGGTACAGCTGACAGAAATCTGAACTTTGCCTTAGCTGATCTGTCAGTTATGCCATCCTGTTACACACGGAGATTACTGCCGATTTGTTACTGTCGAATTTCTCGACAGCATGGAAAAGTATTTCACGCTCACGATTCTTTGAATTCACAACATTATGTTGTATTTTTGTATAGACGTTATGTTTTATGGTAAATATGCTAACAACAGTTCTAGTTTGTTTGAATTTCATTATTACCAAGGGTTTTATATGAAATATGACATCTACAGTACATTAGTGTCAAGTATCACTAGACGTCCTGCGACTTATTTCATTATGTAGCTCTCAGATGTGAAACTAAAACATTAAATTATGTTACTGTAGTTACCTCCGAAATTCAATATTATTACGTCAAGGATATAAGATATGGACGACAAAACACTTCTTATATTAAAATCAACACCCTCTGAACTAAGAGACCGGAAAAATAGTTATTTTCGTTATTGTTTTCAACGGATTACATAGAAGAATTCATATCTGAGAGGTAGTTTAAGATGGCGGGATTTCACAGTATTGTGTAAATATTTGTAGATACATATTTAAATTTGGATCATGTTTTCAATAAATGATAAATACTATACTCTACTAAAAATTGATATAAATTCAAAATTTGAAAAAAAAAACATTGCATTTCAATCAGTATAATCATTCTTACATGTGAGCTACAGAAAATATGTTCATGGAGAATATGAAAACAAGTTTCAGTGGAAAATTTCCTATGGTGAAAATAAAATTTCATAAAATTGTAATTTCCTGTCGTGTATAACGAAAACCTCACGTAGATTGAATTTCCTCAAATACCTTAATACAAAATTAACGTTTTATGAAAAAATGATACGTCAGAGAATTTTTGGTGTGTTTAATTTTTAACTTTTCTGCATATTTTTCCTAACCTCAAAACTTGTCAAAGATATAACTTCTTTGAAGGTTGTATATGGTGTATTTTAGTGATGGATTTAACGTGGGTAGTTTGTGTAGTTTGTAATAAATTAAGCTCTGTAGGATATAGCGGAGTAAAGTTTGTGACAATAATTTAGTTTTGTTTGAAAGCATGTCACAAAGGTTACGGTTCTGTTGTCCGTAAGTTGTTTTCTAGTTAAACAATTTTGCAGTACAACTGGAGCCTTGCGGTTTCTTACCACCACATGGCTGACAGTGTTAATTCGTAAATAAATACAGGTGCTCCTAGTACCCCTGACAGGCTCGTAATTCATGAATTTCTCAAGTAACATGCACACCTACAAACACAGATCAAACGCCAAGATAATGAACCTTTCTTTCGTTCATTAGTATTTCAAATTTGCACTGGAGTTCATTATATCTTTACAAATATTAGTGATAAATCCAGAACTTACGAAACGTCTAAAAATGACTGAAAAGAAGAAGAAGAATTAATCAACAACCAGTACACAATATTTGGAATAATGAAAATTTGTTAATATCAAATTTTCTATCATTAAACATTTCAAAAAAATATTTTAATCATTGCGATGGAAAACAATATTCCTGAAGTATTAATCTCGGCAGACAATTGCATAGAAATATTAGCAAGAGATTATTAATTTTGAATAAAAAATCCGTAATATAATATTTGCTAACGTTTTATTCAGAGGAAATCATATCAATTTACGCAAATCTGTGCAATTGTGATACAACATATATCAGAATTAGTTAACATTCTAAATAATACTGTTTCGTAATGTATGTACATATTACAGGATTTGTATGACGGATAATACGATTAATTAGCTACATTTTCGAATTACAAACATCTGCCTTAGTAATTACTACAATTGTAATTGTATATTGGCGGAACAATTCGAGACTAGCGTAATTTTCAGTGAATCTATAATTTCTAGTCATTACACAATCTTTCTTTAAATTGTTCCTAATATATTAAATAGTATGTATTTAAATAGTAAGCTTTATTTTCCCTCTTTTATTTACAATTATGTTTCAGAAAACGTTTAGTTTGTAATTAAGAGAACTTGCTCTTATTTCTATTCTGTACGAGGAGATGAAACTAGACTTGTACATGAAATGAAGTTGTCGTCATGCATTTAAACAGGCCAGTTTGCCGAGTTTTTTTTTGTGTTACTAATCCATTAGAAGACCCAGCTCATTCGGAATTTACCATAGAAGTACTTTGCATCATTTAGTTGCTGTTTTTCCGCATCATTGTGTCTGTGCTCAACCACGGAACAACCGTAACCAGTGCTGTTACCATAACCAGCTGGATTAAACTTAAACACTATTTAGTGTTTATATACGTGCACATACCAGAAATACAAGCAGAAGTATATTTCTACAAATTGTAAGTCGGATTTCGGCATAAATGCAACTGAGATTGGAATAACAAATGAAAAGAATTCAGTATGTTTGGCATACGATTATGGAACAGAATAACGTTTTACTATTATACTATGCAACCAACATATTCTGCAAAATGCATTTTAATAAAATAAATAAAATATTCATTTACTTATATAAATGTAAAAAAATATTGATGAAACTAGTAATAAATATTATCGCAAAAAAAAGTAATTGGATATTTTATATAGATTACCCCAACATAAACGAAAAATATATACGTATGTTTGACTTTATAGTTTTTTATTTCATGGATCATGAAACATTGAAATGAAAATATGTTAATACTCTGTTGTACTGTTTCGTTGTAGCGAGCTCTTGTCAGAAAATAAAACGTCGTGAATTGACAAGATGCATGGCAGGTTAGTGTCTTTGTAACTCTCGCTTCAGCAATGTTTACACTTCATAGTACATGTTAAAATGCTTGACGTGCTGTCGTGACAAACGAAATTTAATTTGTTTACACGCAATGGATTCCAACTCTCATAAGGCGCACACACACATCATGGTATCTGTGACAACTTGACAACACGCAACACCCACTTATGTGAACTGAAAAAATGTCATTCTGAAATAAAATGATGCAGAACTTTCACTGCTGTAAAAACGACTGTGCACGTATACTCAAACGCTCTTTCTTGGTGTGTTGCAGTAGAATGTTACAATGAGTGATTGAAATCTCTCTATCTTTCTCCCCATTTATAAGATGACAATCTTCTTTTAGAATTACGTGCAGAGAAACGTACAAAACAGCAAAGAAGTGTAATGAAGCAATTAGATGCTTTATATAAGCCTCTAAAGTAGTAATTATTATTTGAATGAAATTTTCTGTCAGTATAGAAATTGTTTTAAAAGATTACATCCAATTTTACTTCTATATCTCGAACTTTTATAACTCGAGTAAAATGATCGGCACGTGCATTCCATTAGTCGAATTTTTAAGAGAAATTCTTGTTTGTGGAGTTCATTTCTTGTGTGTGGTTGGTTCTTTTTGTTTTCGTTTTATTTTATTCGCTATTCACGAGTTGTTGCGTTTCAATGCGAAAAGCTGAAGACCAATCACGCTTAAAAACACAGTTCCTTTGTGATTTTTTCGAAAAGGAAGAACACTTTTTGGTGGAAAAATGTATATGATATGAGGGAAATATCTGGTTTATAGCAACACTCACTCACACAAAAACACGCCCTTACTTCAAACTGCGTTTTTTCGTATTGAGTTTTTCATTGTTCAGGGAAGTCAATATTTGTAAAACGAATACATACACATTTATTCCTTATAAGTTTGCTGAGCATGAACGGGAACGAGGAAAATTACTGTATATTTTAACCTAAATTAGTATGTGCTCCTAGTACACCATTTGGATTCAATAAAAACGTGTGTAAGTTTTTGTGGATAATGGTGATTCAAGTTATGGAAGTTTGATTGTATAATAGATCGGAGCGAAATTGCAATATGTAGAGAAGAAGCCTTTGGGAATGTTTCCATGCAACGCGCACCATGACAACAGACATTTGTATACAAAAATCTTTGTTATAATAAAAACTCCCCCGGGGAAATTGTTGTTTTATTTTGTCCCTAGAGAGTAAATACGTTACTTCTGTCACGATTTTGACACCATAGAAAACGACTTCTACTCCCGGACGTGGAAAAAATCCTTTGTGGTCCCCCGACTCAAAAACGAAGTTATATACGGCCCTTTATATATGCTTTAGTCAGTACCGAGCTTTACATTTATATTCCATAGGATTCAAAAGAACAAAGGAACTGAGTTACAATAATATCCCAACTTGAGAACTATATCTAAAAGAAACAAAACAATTTCAATAATTGTATAACAACAGAACAGAAGATAAACAAAAGTATTTCCATTTCATGAAGACTACATTCTTTAGAAAGTAGGCAGAAAATTAGACAAATCATGTAAAATAATATGCTAACTGTTTGTGAACGGCAGTTTGAGTTTGTTGAAGAAATATATTTATTTTAATCTGTACCCGTTAAAAAGTTGAATAATTTGCGATTGGAATAAAGGTTGGCTGTGAGAATGCGTTGATAAAAATAACCATTTAAGAGGATGGATTATTAGTGGGCGATGTTGTAGAGGTTTCTGGACGAGATGAAAACGAATAAGCTGACAAATGAAACAGCAAATGACACATGAGAGATTAAAAACACAAATTTTTCTTGTTTTTTACATCTCATTTAACAACTTTCGTGTAGGATGACCTGGTGTTACATTACCAATCACGGGAACTAAACATTTATCAGAAAGAAAATTTTATGTGATTATAACCGCAGAGGAGTATATTTATTAATGTAAATTATTACAATTATAATTCATTATAATTTAAGTTTTGTCATTTCTGATAATAATTACGCATTACTCATATTTATTCATTTATTGTAACACACTTTACAAAATATAAATTAAAATTTGTACAAAAATTATCAATGTTTCTGTGAAATAAAACCGATATTTGATAGAAACGAATACAAGTCCACTTAAATTTTGATATGACCAGCAAAAATGTCAAAAGCAAATATTCATTGCTAGTTTCATAAATGAAAACTTTACAAACAAAAAAATCAATCGGCAACCAATAATTAATATTGCGGGATTCTATTTCGTTTTATCTATTAGTTTATCAATTATTTGTGTATTTAATAGTATAATTTGATTTTATTATCAAGTTATAATTATTAACGAATAATTTGTTTGTATATTGGTAGACAAAACGTTTCATTTACAAAATGTATTTTGAAATGAATTTGTGTCAGCGGAAATAGTACAAATAGTTACTGGAACTAGTCAAAGCAAATGTGAACAACATGTCAATTTAATATTTGCATGTGCAATGCTTTGATCTCGTATTAACACTAGAAAGCTCACACATGTACGCATGGGCGCCGACTACGTGGGGGCAACGGGGCGGTCGCTCCCACCTGGTTACATTGATGGGAGCGAGTGTATGAATTGACTCCCTATAGAATTTTATTTGAAATATATACTTTCGCCTGAACTAGGGGCATTTTCGCCGGCGAAGGCAAACTATTATATTGATATCTTATTAATAAGTTCTAAAGTTCAGAATTTTATAGTACTGTATCTGGTTTATAGAATTCCAATTTATGTCTTCCTAAACTGTAAGTATTGAAACGAAAGTCTGATTAAAACACGTTCGAAAAATATCTCCTGCTGGAACGTACGTTCATGATTCAACATTGGCATAACATCTTACAGATATTGTCTGTGCTGTCACAAAAATACGTGGAAATGTGCAAAACAAAAATACAAAATATCATTTACCATATATGTAATATACTATGTAGTAATTCGTACAGTTTCGCATTGACATCTACACATTTTCAATGAAATTGTAACTTATTTTGTTGCAAGAAATTATAAAATTTTAGAGTTCTATATGAATTAATATAAGACAAAAATAGGTGGTAAAAATTACAATTTTCAGTGCAGATCTTTGACCTAAACTCTAAAGTTCTATTTTATTAAATGAATTCAGTAAAACGAAGTAGAAAGAATATTTTTTAATCTGCAGCATTGTGCAAACAATCGATGGAAGTGAAGTGAACACAAATTAAATCAATGGATAATACTTTTTCATGTCGTTGCATATTTCATATCTTTGATTGATAATTTTTTTTTATAGACTTTGCGAAAAAAGAAATATGTTTAAACTCAAATAGATGAAATATTGTATACATTATTTCAGATGGGATATTGTTGATCAAATTTATGCAAATTTAAGTAAAATTAAAATAGTGAAAAGAACATTCTGTGTTTATCTGAAAGTATAAAGATATTGTCTTTCTTCTTTGTCCAAGAGATTTACACTAAACATTTGTAATCTTGAAATACAAATACAAAAAAAAAACAAAATTAATTTAACTAATGTAAAAAAAAATAATTAAATTAAAGTAATTGCAGTTCATACAATATAAATAAGAAATAACAAAAGTCTTGAAAAGTTAAGAATTCAATACATTTTAAATTAGATGAACATCGTTTCTATTAGTTTTTATAACACAAAATCAAATTATATAATAGAATATTTGCGTAAAGAATACATATATGTTTAAAATATTTTGTCTCATTTATCTATCATTTGAAATTGTTCAAAATTACTTTCTACAGTTATGATTATTAATTTATTTTTTAAATAGCAACATGTTTAAAATTTTAATATATAAATAAAAATTAATCGAGAACCATGAAACATTTCGAGATTAAACATAATTTTAAAAACCTGCATGTTCCACATTTTTTTTTATTTCTTCCTTAGTACTGCATACGAGTAAAAATGATAAAGACATTATTATAAAATTAAAATTCCTCCATTTGACATTCTAATGTTAATTAAATTACTCTATTTGCTTTAACTACAAACTTTCTAAAGAACGGTTAGTCTTGGAAGTCTTTTCTATTATAAATAAATGCTACACTTTGCCATAGACCTGCTTTAAATATGTGCACACGCGTGATTAAAAACAACTGTACCCATTATAAGTGTATGGGGGCGCACATATATATAGTTTCAGTGTTAAATTGAACTTCACATACTGTAGATACATCATGTTTAATAGGGTGTACAAGCAGTTAAAGCGTTTTAGTACCATTACAGCACTGGGATCAACGGTCATTGAGGTGTACTTTTATTTTCAGTTTACGAACAATAAAATAAAATTGCTTTAAAGTGCATTAACGTAGTAGGTTCATAATCGTTCCGTTATGAAACTGCTTTAATCATAAAGATTAATCTTTTTTTTATTAGTACTACATATATGGTATCTACAATTATATACACTAAAAATTGAAAATCTGTAACACGAAGTAAGTACACACGTATGCAGTTCATGCTATTTAATTAAAATAATAGGAATCTCAATGACCAATAGGTATCTGTAAACCAACGCCCCCCACCCCGGTACTGTAAATAACCATTCTACTGTTGATTTGATACGTTAAATTAGATGAATATATTTACGGACACACTTTTCCGTAAGTGTTGACATTGTCCTTCAACCGTATCGATTGCAAATCCAATATAAATTAATAGTTCATTAGAAGACCTCTAGATATACTGACTACAGTATCTTCAGAATATACATGCTAAGATTTGCATTGTTCTATTAAACCTTTAGATGAAGAACAAACATAAAATGCAAATATTTTATAAATTACAAAATTTCATTTTTATTACAGCATAAATCAGTACACAAATTTGATGCCACGACTTTTCGAGAATTATTCTCACATTTACAACACCGAATTATCGTTCTAATAAAAACTTTGGATCTACATCATAAAACTTAAACAATTGCAATTAAAATTGTCGTTTAACTTAAACCAGTAATTACCTCACATAAAGTTACTTAATTTACTCGATAATCAAACGTTTAATTTGTTTACATTCTCAGCTTGGCTCACACTAACAGCCAACTATCATTATATGTGATTAAATTTCAAGATTAAACATGGACGTAGTCTGGCAAACAAAATAAATCGTAACTTTTTCTTTCGTTTACTCACGTAGATAATGTTGATTCTGCTAATGTAACCATAAATGAAATTAGTTGAACAAAGTTTTAAGTAGTTCTGTCGTACTCGTAAGTTCAATTGAATTCTTGATTCTGTTATCGAATTGTTAATGTCTGAAGATTACTTGAATCTAAAACGTAGAACATAATTCCTCTTTTATAGAAGAATATGGAGAAACAAGGAACAAATAATTGTAATTAAATAACAGAAGGAGTTTTTAATGACGCGCAATAAATCAAAGTGCGATACGAAAACATTGTTGGTTCATCTCTAGGGATGTAAATGTAAATTAAAGTTAAAGACTCCCAAGAGTTCAGTATCGAATCGCAAAACATGAATGATTATTCTGTTTTGTTACTGGGTCCTAAGTCCTAAGTAACAAATTTATAAACGTTACTGTTCTTTTATTTACCAAGTGCATTAATACAATATTAAATATAACAGAAAAATCAATAGCAAATATTTACATACCTATAAAAGATAATACAAGTAATATTTCATATCTCGAAATTAATATGGCTTCATTAAAATGACTTCAATAATATTGCTAACATATTAAAAGATGTCAGAAGCATTACATATAAAAGGATTATTATTGTCTTTGAATGTTACCATATGGAAACAAAAATTTTGTAATAACAACTACGATATTAATAGAATGCTTAAGGCCATTTCAGAACACTTAACATTTTATTTTATATTCATACGCAAATAATAATTCCTTTACAAAAATCTTTATTTTCCGTTTTAAATTTTATACCGTTGGTATCTTTGATAACTAAAATATATTTCTAATAGATATATGCAATGTGTACATAGTACATAGTTATCTCGAAGGGTACTGATCTTTTGAGATATCTGGTATAACGTTATTAAGCTTGGTGACGATTCAATCTCGAGATATTCCACATATTCAAATCTTCTACCGGATGGTTATAAATTTACATAAAACTAAATTAAACTGAGCCCATGTTTACCTATTCAGCATTTTTGGAAAGGTTTCACTAATAACTTTTAATTAAACCAAAATTTTAAATAATACCTTTTTTCGTTCGAAACAAAATGGTACATATTTATATCAATCATAAGCAATATATTGTTTTCAATAAAATGACGTTGTTTATCTGATAAATAATATTTAAATATTTTCAATGCAATTGTAAAAGGTGTTACTATTGTTAACAGTAAATTTAAATATTATAAACCATAGACTCATATACCAATTTACGCATTTTTCAATTTTCGTTCGGAGATCAAGTAACTGTTAATGATCATATATCTTGTGTCAAACGTTATCGGAAAAAAATATTCTGTACCGCAATGATAACGCAGCCCATTGTATATAAATTTGTGTCACAGTAGAACTACATGAAAAGTCTTTATTTTCCAATAAACGAGAAGAAAAAAGTGTTTTTTTTTTCGAGAGAAATAAGAGAGACAGACAGTCTTGAAATTCCTGTACATCCGAAGGGTATTAATTAGATTAATAATTACTCTTTGTTTAATTCTCGCGTTGTTTTTTTTTGCAATTCTTATTCATTGTACACTGTTAATTACCGTGCTAAATCTTCGGTAATTAAAAGCTGAAAAAAAGAACATTTGCTGTAATGAACACTTCAGGTACTTTCATTTAATTGATTAACAGGAGTTAGTTTGAATTTAATTTTGAAAGATTGATGAAATACAGTTTATTATTATACGAAGACTGCATTGTATCAGTAGAAATAAAAGAATGAAATTAATAATATAACATTTTCGAAATTCATGTAAATACGATAGTAATAGTAGATTCATATTATACACAGTGACCTTTGTAAAGAAAGGTTAAATCCTCTTCCTCCTCATACCGGTAGTATGATAATATAAAATTATGTTCAGTGATATCACGTTTACTTCAAATTTGTCCAAAAAAGTTTTATAATAGCCTTGAAATTACTTAATTAAATAATGCATCGTACCCCCACCCGAATGTAGGTATTTTGAATTAGTTCCCCTTGAAGGAAATCGAGATACACAAGTGATTTTATGTAATAAATATTTTCCTGCCTATATCGCTTGCTGTAGTGCTATAAATCATTGAAAAATCTAATAAACATAACGCGACCCAGATATAATGGATGTGCTCCTACGTGCTAGCATCCACTAAATTATTATTCATATCTTTAAAATTTCCATTACCCAGATTGCATCAGCCAGCAGAAAGAGCAACTTCCTGTCACTGACATCCTGTGCTTATCTCAGTCGGTACGGACAAAGCAACGCTGCCTTGATCAAGCGTGAATTTCATGTCTCGTGTTAAATACACGTACCTAGATAAATGCATTACACTACCTTTACTATTTGTGCACGTGTACGTATAACTAAAAAATAAATAGAAACGTAATATGTAATAACATTCTGTTTCCCGAAATGGTTGTATAAAATGCATGAAATCTGTTGATCTTCTACATAAAAGCAAAAATCCTGTAATATTCAATTACTCTATTTATAAATTTAGGTGTATTTTATTTCGTGAATTTATTATATTGCACACGGGATATATAGTTATTTATTCAATTAAAATTCTAGGGAAATATTAATTTATTGTGCAGTAAATGATGTTATTGTATTGTTTTTTTGTAGTTTATTCACCTGTGGATTATGATGCTATTGAATTTATAATTAGAAATTAAAATTTTACATTCAATTAATCTATATACAGTAGCTAAATTATTTTGATAAACTAATATTTACGTATAAAATATATCAAATTAACTCGAAGGTAATATAAAAATTACAATATTAAAAATATAATTCTCTTGTAAATTGTAACACTAATCTCATAATGACTTGGTAATTATTTTCGATTATATATGCAACATGTAATTGACAGGTAACGTTTAGTATAAAATATGTTAATAGATTTTATGTTAAATCGTATAACAGTCTGCTTCAACTGAGCAAACTAACATAAATCATTTTATATACTAATGCGCTTCATTGAGAATTAACATGTACAAAAATAGTTTGTTTTATCAGAGACAAAAAGTGTACTCTAACCAATTAACGCTGTTATTTTTTTATTTTAATTTGACTGTAGAACGCTGTGGACACTAATTAAAACATGGAACACAAATGCTAGTTCCGTTTGACAGCAAATGTAGTGAATTAAAAACCCGTATTTGCCATTGTCGATAATCCAGAGTAATGAGAATTTGCGTTTCAATTTTTGTTTTGAAGTTGAATGAAAGAGATAGACGAAAAACAAATAAATAGTGTTTTAATACTAACATAAATATGACCACAGGAAACACATTTGTTATTAAAATTGTAATCAAACACTATGTTCAGGTTTAATTATGCAAAACATTCTAGATTCCACATAACACCGTTTTTTTTTCTTCTTCTATATTTAACAAAACTTGTAGATACAAATTTGGATGATGGTTGCAATATCGGTTCGATAACTCACGTCATAATGAATTTATGTTTGACTTAAAAAAAAGTTCTGCGTAGGAATATAGCATAATACATGCATAAAAACTGTTTCCAAGTCAATGGACGTGTCGGCACGTGAATTTCAGTGGGATTATGCGTCGTCAATTCACTTTTTGATGATAAAACATGGATGAAACGGATTTGCAAGCATCGTTTTAGCTCTTGAATTTTTCTGAACGATTATTCGGGTCACGAATTTTTCGCCGCTCAAAATTTAAATTTATTACAATTTATATGAACACATAGGTGGTTCCTGATCAGAACGAATGTTTGCCGAAGATTTTCTGTACCACCGAATATGACTTTATCAAGTTGATACTGTTTTATTCCAGGAGTGTAACTCGTGACATTATTTTTACTTAGTTACGTGATTATGCAAATGAGATGTGCGAAGAACAAGTACATACAGATTTAATTTTCAATACAGAATATGAATTAAACATCTTGTTTAATATTATAAATATTGCTTGAAAAGAAAATTCAATTTTGTCAATCAGCAAAAATATTTTATGTGCGATTCGTAACATTAAAAAAACGCCGAATTTCAAAATTACAGTATATAGTGAACAAAGCACAATATTTAATCGGAATTGACAATAAAACAGCAAATACGTGAACTATATTATTAAACCAGACACGTCCTATCTGAAAGTAGGTACGCTTTTCATTCGACTGACAAGACACGCCATTCTGGTCAGATACCAGTTCCCTAGATAGACTCAAAAATAGATTACATGTTATTGGTCCCTTTTATAGTATACTATAAAATAACTCACTAGATAAATTAATTTCAAGTAACATTTTCACTGATCGATAACAAGCACAAAACAGAATTCTCTTTAAAACCAATAAATGCTGCTGTCACAATTAATGTAATAACAAATTGTTCATTAATAATATGGCACAAATGACGTGAATTATTGAATTCAATTGAATAGTTTTATATCGACAGTAAAAGCCATTGACCACAAAAATCAACAATTAAATTATAACAGCAAACTGTTTTTCGTTTCTTTTATAACTCAGGTTACAAAGTAAATCCGGATGTAGGTACTGCGAATTGTCATCATCGTTCTATAGGTTGTTACAGACTACAAAGGTTCAGCTTCAGCTTCATTTACAACTACAAATACCGTTACAAAATGTACAAATAGTAGATCAACTCGGGTTGCACGATGTCAACATCATTTGCATTGTATTCAATTGAACTTTTTCTACGTGTTTTTGTTTTGTTCAAACTAGCCTTTGGCTTAGAACGTAGTAATTACGTTAGATAAGTTACTAGTTATTGTCAATGTACATTAACTGATTAAATAGTACAATTAGAACATACATGTTCGTAATTGCGTTTAACTACAAAGTGAGTCAATAGATAATTTCGGTAATGTATTGGTAATCAGTAGCAAATATTTCGTTATACGCATATTTTACTGTTTATTAAATCCAGCTTAATACATATTAAAATATCGTAATATAACTATAAATACGATCTATGTTGTTCAATATTTTAATAATGATTAATAAATTTTATGTAAAGAAATGATCAAATAAATTAATCTAATCATAATATTAAAAACTTGCATTAATCTTTTATTGTACATTGAATATTAATTTGTTATTTTTTTTCACATTTTCACAGATAATAAAAGTGTTTTACGGTGTGTTTCAATTTTAATCGCATCAAATAAATTGAATTAGTGTTAATTCTACACGATAGAATAAGCAGAGAAAAAGAATCTAATTTATGGTAATCAAATTTCCTACTTTAACATGCGAATGCTGGTTCGGTGTCCGAAAATTCATGGTCTGTAGAGATTTGTGCAAAAAAGTTAGAGAAACTGGAGCAGAATAACGATGTTAACTAAATTGTCTGATACTACCTGGTTTTAATTTTTAATCCTTTGGCTACTTTCGTTTTAAATTTGTAACTTAATTTCGAAACAGACAAAAAAGAATTCATTTACTCTTTATTTATCCAATTGTGTCTAATAATATAAAAGAAATGTTTTATTTTTCAAGAAAATTCCCTAATATTGCATCATAGTTTAATTTTAATAAATCGATGTTAACAATTTAAGTTAAAAAATAACTTGTTTACTTGTAGCATTTTACTATGTATATAAAAGTAAACGTCGAATTTGTAATATGTATACAAGAAAATTTAATGGATTACTTTGCAGAATAGCTCGCATCTTTTAGTTACCAATGAATTGAATGACAAATACTAAAAGCTTTGAGGATACCCCTGGGAATATGTTACAATGATCGATTGCAACTTCAATTGTACGGGGAGGGTAGGAATACATTACACTACAAGAAACAAAGAATTTTATCTCATTTCATTTCAGTATCCAATTTCTAAAAATATTGTTCCGAACTGACGAAACATGTAAAAGCAAATCACATTTTTATTTAAATCTAATCTAGTAAATGCCACATAGAATATATAGGAACGAATATGTATACGTATATATACTATAATAACAGTGTGTTAAATAATTTTGATATTTGCTACGGAATAATAAACATTTTCATCATTAAAGACTTATATTTAACTAAGTTTGATCTTATAAAATAAACGATAAAAATGTTCTGTTTGACTTCTCATTCATAACTAAATCATTTCTGTTTCAGTAGAAATGGAGAAATATTGAAATGCGGAATGCCGTGCATATCCGGTTTTGAATGACATAAAGAAAATATATGTGCAGCACTTCAAATTTCCGCACAGCTAGAAAATTCTTAACGAAACAATGTTTTCCGGGATATTACTTATGCTATTTCCAAATTTGAACAGGAATTTATTTGTAA
The DNA here is from genome assembly GCA_963422195.1 of Carabus problematicus. NCBI lineage: Eukaryota > Metazoa > Arthropoda > Insecta > Coleoptera > Carabidae > Carabus > Carabus problematicus. The sequence continues at coordinate 15,174,010 of OY728582.1, forward strand.
ATGAAACGTGCACCATAATGAAAAAAAAATCACAAAATATGATATTAGTTCGAATTGAAATTGTTTCAATTTAAACTTGATAATAAATGCCCATTCAAAACTCAAAGTCCAACATTTTTACTGTCTGACATTTTGCCTATTCAGGTATGTCAACTAAGGTATTCATGTCACAAATCTATTCAACGAATTCATAATAGTAAATAGCTATATCTACCTACGTCTGAATCAAGCTTTAGTTTTATGTTCAATGGTGAATCTGTATATAAGCAGAAATAATAGGAGAGCATGTATGACAAGGTGTATGGATATTAACGAGGCGAGACAGTTATGTATGGATAGGAGTATTTGGCGAGAAATTGTTAGAAAATAAGGAATGGAAGGCAGTTTTTTTATATAATATATAATATTAAATTTTTTGAGTGATTGTAGGGAATAAAGGGCCTGCTACCCCAGTAATGGTAAAGGCGTGATGTTATGTATGTATGTGAATCTGTGGTTAAATAAAGCATTTTGATTTGTCCGCAACCCGTCATATACACATGCAAACACGTACACCTACGTTAGTCAAGATATCTAGCGGCGGATTCGCGAATGAATAGACATTACGTGTGAATAACGACACATGTCAATCCACCATCTTGATAAACTTGTCAATTTTGTAAATGTTGAGCTTGTGGTAACGTGTGCATTGAAAAAAATTGCCTTTTTTCCTTATTACCTTTCATTTTGTTTTTCATTGACTTTCATTACCGCATATAGTGTGGAACCATTAAAAAAAAATGTGATGAATTTATTCACAGTTGACTGATGGAGGTTAGGTTGACTTTCAGAGAAAAAAAGATGGAATATTTTTTGGAATTATAAAATGATGTTTATACTGCGTGATTATCTGTCATATTTCCGACTCCGGTGTGTTTACTCTATGACCTTTGTAATACATCCCAGCGTACGTAGTCAGTTTACATACGACGGCTATTTTAATTTTGTTTTCAGCACAAAAAAAGTTGCAATTACCTTCCACTAAACCATATTTAAATATGTAAAATAATTTGATTATAAACATTGCGTCGGATCCGTCATACTTCGTAGTACGAATTTATGAATATTTCAAGGGAATAAATAAATAGGATTTCAAGTTCAGATGTGAAAACTATATAAGTCTGGAATATATTATCATTCGGATATAATATCTAAGCATAATATTTTTTTAAATCTATAAAATTCAAAACGTTTTCAACATGAAATAATACCGACATTCATAAAAATGTGTCATTGAAAATCAACTGCTCACTACTTTTTAGCTCATCGACCTCCTGTCGAAGAGCTATAGTGTTCGGTACGATGTCTGTAGCATCTTCCGATTTCAAAAATTTTTGCACAGAAATCCCGGACAGACCCCCTGGACCACGAAATGACTATTACAACATATGTCCGTATGTATGTCGCTCGTCCGCTCGCTCGCTCGCTCGCTCGCTCGTACGAGATTTTTTTGTTCCACCCAGATCTCCTAAACTACCCAACGGATTTTTATGAAATTTTTTCTGCAGATACTTGTTATGGTCTAGTTGTGCAAGGTACATTTTATTTTTCAAAATTTTCCTTCGCACTTGAGAAAAAAAATATTTTGCAACTTTTTTTCAGTTTTTATTTTTTTTCTCCTTTATTTTTCACTCAATTGTATTCAAAATTTTCTTGCATATGCAGGAAATGGAACAATATTTTTCCATATTTTTTATTTTGAAAAATTATGTAAGACCATTGGAGAAAAAAATATTTTTTAATTAAAAATTGAACAAAAGAAGATCAATGCATTTATAGTCGGCTTAGTTTGCTTTGCTTTTGTCAAGAGAAGAAAATGTATTCACACTTGTTTTAAATTTGTTGTTTTATTTGCGACCTAGGCACCTACGATTTTAAAAGTGAATTTAGATAAATAATAATTTGTGATATATTCAGACTTGCACATACGTCGATGAGCTGCAGGCATGGGTGACTAACCCATTCTTTGAATACTAGTTGAAACAGAAATTAATTTCAAACGTAAGAACCTTTTTTTGCGTCGTTAAATTTTTCGTTAATTAATAAGATCTTTAAATATCTCTCACGGAATGATATATATTTTTTTCTTGAGTATTCATCAGTGTTGCCCATTGTTTTTTCTCATTGTGTAATAACATCTGGCACAGTTTTTTGCTAATTTTCTCTCAAGCATTCCGTACACAAATGATGTTATCAACATTCTCTTTCAAACGAATTCTTTTGAAGAACCCAGAGAATTAAGTAAATGCTGTTCAAGTTTACTTGCACCATACTATAGAAGCGCGTATCATAATTTAATATTTATCTCGTCTTCACGTTGTTAACGAGTCATTGTTTATAACTCGCGGTTATAATTATATCGTACTTTCGAAAACATTCTAATTTGTTTTAAATTTAAAAAAATATAAAACGCAGTTGTTTAAAATATATTGGAATAGCTTACGGCTGATTTTATTCTATTCTGAAGTGACAAGTTAATAACAAGAAGTGATGAGAACGTTTTATTGAGTTGATCTAACCCAGATTTGAATATGAAACCCATAGAATAATATCCAGTCTACGTATTCAATGAACTAAAGCAGTTCATTTAAAAACAAAAAAATAAAATTTGTGCCTTTGAACGAACGAAATTAAATCTCTATGGAAAAAGTTACCTATTTACAGAAATCCACAAAGAAAATCGATCGACTGATACGGAAAAAAAACTTATGTTATAAGATTTAAAAAGTATATTTAGGTCGCAGAAAAAAATTAACATGCGAATTTAACCAATAAGTTTAACACATTTCAATATATAGGTATAGGATGTTCCTCTATTATATTCCTGATTTCTTGACTTGTAATCATTAGTTTATTGGGGGTGGTTTCACAGAATTTATAGGAATATTACAGGAATACTATAGTGGAACAGGGTATACATACACATATTTCTGCAGCAAATTACTGTTATATCCGTGTTATTAAATATTATTATATATGCACAGTAATCTTTGCGTAGGTATGTGTACCTTTACTCTTTTTGGTAATAAAACTACTGTTTTACTACGCTTCACGTATCTTTGTTGGTAAAATGTCATCCACATTACCAGTGGAATGCGAATCATTTCTGACCGCTTGGTTTTGGTTGGTCCACTGGCCTGTTTCCATAGTTACGTATGTGGACAGTGTGCTTTTCCGTTCCTAAATCAGTACGATGGGAATATATTCATCTTCAACTAACTGTATTACCTTTTAATTGATAATTGTGACTGTTTCATTATTAATAGGTAATTCAAATTTAAGAGCTTTCATATTTAGAATTGTACAGGTGCTTGTATTAGTTATATTTTATTGTATCGAAAAATTTGAAATATTTCTTTTATTAATAAAAACTTACATATTTTCATTATTTCACCAAACATGGCTGTCTGACAGTAAAGTATCTCGCAGTCATTAAATATCAAATGACATTATCCTGTACCTAGTTTAATTTTATCATAAAAATGAGAAAGTTTGTGTACTGATGTATTTTTAGTTATATCTATTTACCTCACAATGTTTTGTTACTTTTCAGAATTATTTATATAATTCACAGCTTTGGTAAAAATATACTCAAACATTTCAGAGCAACAAATATTCACATAAAATATTACTACATACTTATATTGCTTCTAGTACGTGACAATGAAATTCAATAGACATGAGATTCATGTCATCGTTTGTTTACATACGTTTGTTAACAAGTTAGCACGGGACTTTTTCTATTACATAAAGAATAAAATAAGATAGAAAATGTGTGAGAGAGAATAAGAAAAATGTGGAATTCTGCGCTTTAATCTATGAAACATTTAGTGAAGAAAAAAAAAACAAATATTTTATTAAATTATCGATATCTTGTGAAATACGTATACAGCTATAACTCTTAACGAAATTCATATAAAATGTCTATAAATAAACAGTGTAGGCAACAAAACAAAATCAATAGTCAATTGGTGTGGCTTTTTCTTAATTCAATTTACATTTGTGATACTGAAATGTTTCGCAGTGTGTTCTTGGGTTCAGAGTGCTGAATGAGTAATTGACCGAACCAGGGAGCGCATGCTACGTATTCACCAATGTCCAATGAACTGATTCTGCAATTACAACCGACCCGAGTGCAGTGTATGTTGACCCATTTCGTTTCTCTTACAAGGGAGAGGAGAAAGAGGCCAAACAAAGAACGGAAAAGAGCAGACTTGTATGTGAGTTCTGCGTTGAGTTACTCTTATTCGTTCGTCAGGTTGTTCTACAATCGCATCGTCATGTTACATAAGTAACAGTCACACTCACAGTCATCACGTGCGGTCGCCTTGTTTTCTGTCAACATAAACCTATCAAACTTTCTTCAAATAGAAGAAGAATACAAAATAATATTAAAATCATCCATAAAAACGATAAAATTATATTTGAATAGGTATATATAAAAAATACTATATAAGAACATAACCTGAGATTTGAGTGTAACATTGCATGGTATATACTAGCAACTTGGATGATGATAAATTTCAGAGAAAATCCTTTACACGTGCCAAAAACATTCGGATTGAAAGCTCCTATCACTTCTGCCTCACACAACCAATCACTGGCCTTATGATGGCTTCAGTCACAAAGACTTTCAGTATTGGGAACAATACAATAAATGTGATAGAACAATTCTATATTACACATTTATATGTGTATCATACTACCACATATGTACGTATTTATCGAAATGTACTAACCTAACCTGTATGTACGAGTATGTAAAACAAATAACCTATATAGCATTCTGTGCTTTACGCTACTGAAATCATAATCATGAAGATTGCTATCTACATTATAAACATATGATATAACATGTGTGTGTTATTGCTCCTGAAAAATAGATACACTGTACCTAGGATAAATACAGTGTGTAATTATAACGGATTACGTGTTACAGTACTAGTTGTGACACGCTAACAAGACCTACATATATGTACAATTGATTCCCCGATTTAATGGGATTCGGTTGCACAGAGATAGATGAATTGTTGTACTCTGTATAACAGAGTCTGCAAACATGTAACTTGCTATTTATGTGTCAACAATGAAGGAGAATTGTAAATATGCTCTGCATCATCATTGATATGGAACGTTGACATATGGAAGATTGACAGAATTGTTAATAGATTAGCGAATTATTCTACAACCCAATCTTTGTGTATTTGATTCAAATTCAGCAGTAAGTAAATGTAACTTGTGCAAATATTATTTGCATTGTTAATTCTTTATTTACTACAAGCAATGTGACGTGTTATTAAAACTTTTTATCACTTTCCATTCCATAAAATATCATGAAAAAATCAACTAAATTCAAATTGATGGATATTTTTATTTCGCCAAATATTGAGTGGGTTTCAATTCTCATATTTTATTGTGATATATTAGAAATATGTACAATATATGTACATATATGCATAGATAATACCATAAAAAAAACATATTTCTCGTACGATATAGATACTATAAAATTCACCTATGCAACATAAATTACAATGAAATATCGCAAACCGGCAAAGTATTACGTATTCGTCATATTTATTTAATAATGATAATATGTTATTTACAATATGAAATATTTTGCTGAGTAATGCTGAGTAAACATTAGTATTTGTTATATACTCTTATGTATAGTAATTTATTGGTAGTAAATTTTATAATAACTGTATTATATACTACCGCACAATGAACATTTCAGATTCACTTATTTTCCTAACGAAAAATTATTCCTTTTACCTGAATTGCTGTAACAATATTAAAGAAACCTTAGCAATAATAAAAATACTTTTGTGGTTTGAATACCGTGTAATAACACAATCATATACCTTTCTTAGTAATTATTTTTTCTTCGTGTTGCATTCTTCTTTGTTATTTCGGTACTTGCCAGACTTGAATGTTATAACAGAAATTTATTAAGAGTATTTCATAAAAATAAGGGATCTTACAAGTTTAGATTTAAATGATAATATATTTATAAGTAATATTGAATGCTTACCTACAAGTTTTAATGTATGTATGTGTCACAGACGTGAACTTCTGCTGATTCCTTCACATTTTATATTAACATTTCAAATTTTACCGGCGTAATATACTTACTCGTATATGTACATATTTTATTGAAAGTGTCGTTTAAAATATGTGAATATTTTGCAAAGTGGACGCCAGTTCTTGGAAAAACATTTTAAAACAAGAAGACAGGTGTCAAGTTAGCGACATGTACATTTTCTACGTGCATCTTTTCTAGTAGATATTCTGGAGAAAAAAATAATTGTCAAGAAAAATGTTCTATAATAGTGAATGTCTTAGAAAACTACAATATTATTTTTGTAATTTTCTCATATTCTTCAATTTTAACTGTAAAATATAATAAATTGTTATTTCTTCAATTATATTAATTACGAAATATACTATATAATAATTATTATTATCATAAATATGTATTCACATGTAATATAATTGAAATATTGAATAATATTCTACACGTTAAGTAACTTTAGTTGTATGCAAATTAATGTAAGCAAAAGCTTGAATTTAATTAATCAAACACACCTGTATTTCATAAATTTTCTCGAACTACAATAGAACTGATGATAAGAGAATCTGTCACCTACAGCCTGTTATTCATACGTTAACTGCTAACAATTCATTGTCATTTTCTAAAATTATATTAGCTGCTATCTGCAATGTTTCATTATTAAAAGACTTTGAACAGTTTGCAATTTCCTTGTATACAAAGTTTGCTGTAAGTTTTAAATAAATATATCGAAAACTTGTTTGGAAAGTTTGTAGTTTTTTAATGAAAATCTAAAGTAAATTTTTGTATATTACTCAGTTTTATTTAATAATGTATGCACCGTTTTTTATAAACTTTCTCATCTACTGGATAGATTCAGGATTGCGTTCTCGAATAACATCCTATTTTTGGGGGCAAAGAATTGCTACAGATGGTTTAGCAGATCTCTAGGTTATCATTAAGGATATAGAGCCCGGAATAAGTAAATATATATCCTCACAAATGATATTAATATACCATTCAAAATCGCATTTATCACATGCTAAAATTGAATGTTCAAAAAAATATAGTTTGCTTTTAATTACTTTGGTTTTTGTGTAAATAACATGAATTAACTCAAAAAGGATTTATGTCAATGCGCAGTAAGGGTTGATGTTTGTGCAAATATTTGCATGAACATATTTATTTTGTAATGTAGGTACACAAAATATGGGTAATATGAAGTACGTACAACGCCGACAATGATGTACGAGTCGGTAGTACGGCATGGCATATATCTCTTAGCCGGTAATTCTGGCTCGTTTGTAATGCTTGTGTGTTGAATCAACAGATTCACAGTATCTTGGTGTAGTTTCTCTGATGTAATGTAAAACATCTTCATCATGATCACTTGTGCTTTGTCCTCACAATGATTTATTAGCAGTTCTGTACAGCCATTTCCAGTTTACGAACAACCGAATAACGAGCAAGCAAAAATCAAGGAAGGTAATATAAGAAATTATTCACAATATATATATACGTATATTTAGTGAATGACATCAAGAAGTAAAAGGTTTCCGTTACCTTAGTTATAGAAATAATGCTGTCCTTTATTAAATAATTGTTTTGCATTCGACAAATAACTTGTAAAACCATACAAGCACGTACTCTGCGTATCAATATCGATTGTCAAATTCGGTATTCATTCGGGCAAAACGTTAATTTATTATTAAATACTCAATATTGTTATAAATAAGATAAAATATATCCATGTTATAAACGATAGAACTAATACATATATTGATCACTTATTATTCGTGAATAGAATTAATTATAAATCGTTAGACTTTTATTTAATTCATTCGCAATATTTATGTACGGATAGATATGAAAGCAATCAATTTTATATCAACAAATGACAATTAATTAAACATTTACTTGTACATTTCCAATCATTAATTAAGAAATACTGAGTTAGTAGTAATTTGACGTAGCATTTAAATTATGAACCGGTAAATTTGCACAGTTCTCATCTAATTTATTTTCACGTTTTTCATTAATTAACGAGAAATAACTGAGCAAACATTTTAATTTCCCAGTTAAAGTTTCTGCTTGCCGATAAGAAATATCAATATTTGCACGTGAAATACTAACATTGCATACTTACTTTAATCGTTCAGTTTCGCTAGAGTCCTAGGTTAAAAAAAATATTTATGAAATAATTTTGCATACCAATTACAAATTATAAATATATATATATATATATATATATATATATATATATATATATATATATATATATATATATAGCAATGTAAACAACGGGAGAATTGTACAAGAAATTGTAGAAAATGAACGTAGGACAAGATTCAATTCAGATTTGATATTGTTCGTTTCAGGTTAAATCTTGTCCTAGAAACAAGACATAAGCCTAAGTCTAAGTTATTAATTTCGAGTGCGTAATTCAGATAGCGTGATCGAAAGTTACACACTGAAATATAAGCTTTCAGAGCAGAAAACAAACAGCCTCTATGTATGCTGGTGCTGTAATAAGTTAGTTCGTGAATATATTAAACGCAAGGTGTTATTTTATTTGGACTGTTAATTAAATGTTGCTTCCATATGGTGCACTTTGGATAACCAATAAACAGGAGTTAAGTTTCATTTAGTTTCATCTTATACAGCAAGTAATTTGTAAATGTTCGTAAATAAGTTACTCGGTGCACGTACACTAGTTCAATACAGAAGCAGACGAAGTAATTGCCGGAACTAAATTTGCAACTGTTGATGTTTTAAACTAAACGTCAACTATCCAATATATACTCAAAACAAATATTAACTAGTAGGTAGTCGAAGAAAATTTATAGGTTAGGTAGCACTCGTTATAAATACTGTCAACTCTATATACGTACATTCATCTTGTATTTGTATTTATAACTACATTATGTAGGTGGTTATAGTTTTTCCAAGTTAGATAAGGACAGCATTTTTTTTTCTTGTAATTATAGTCATTTCCCTATAAATAAATTCTTTTATTGTTTTAAATCTCTAACGATAAACAATAGAAGGATGAATTTTCAATTATAAAACTAAATGTGTAGCTACTTGTTCAATAAAATTTATTCTGATCCAATTTTCGATATCTGATAAATACTACGGAATTTATTTTCTGCCGGATAACGCAGAATGCATCACCGCGCACCGATATAAAACGTAGTCAATGCTAATTTATAATTTAGTTTTTTTCAGGAGAAAATTTATGATAATACTACTGATGTGATTCGTTGAAATTGACGGAATAAATTTTGCTGTCGGTTCAGTGATTTTACTAAAAATATTATCTGAAAGCCATTTAGAGCATAAATATTTTGATTCGTTTAGAACAAAATATTTCGTTGTTGATTTATTTTAATAGTATTACCTACATTTATATTACCTACTGTTACGATTCTGAATCGTGTATGCATACATATTTAAATCACAGTGAAACTTTACTTCAAATATATATTTTGTAAAAAATTATTATGTATTCGAAACGTTTAAATATCTCCATCTAATTACTTAAAGTTAAATATGTATTAAACAACAACTAATTTGGATGAAATATATTAAGTTTCATTGCCAGATGATTATTTTTACAAAATGTAATTAGAAATATCTTACTTAGAAAAAATTATGATATAAAAAACTATCAATCATATATGATGTTTCTCCCTTCCTAATTTCTATTTATTTTTACTCAAAATGTACAGTATTATCGTTTAATTTCTAAATACAAACCAGTAAAGCTACATTGTATAGGTATTTTATGAATATTTATCAATTTTGAAGTAAGGTTTGTACAAAAAAATCCAGCAGAGATATTAATAAAAATAATTAAATGATGGAAAAGCATATTAATCATGACGTAATAGAAAAAAAAAGTAAAAATTATTCCGTCCCAATAAAAAGTGCATCGGAATATTATTTTTTTGAACAATGGAAAATAAAAAAAATGTATGGTAAAATAATGGATGTGGCACTTTTAACGATTGTTTTCACACACATAAACACATCATCACACATACATTGTTAAATACAATGGGATACTCCGTTACGCGTATAGAAGCTTTCTGTGAAAAATAAAGCAAAAACGTAGAAAAAATAATAATCAGACTCTATGTCATTTCGTTTTCCCGATATGTGCAGACCGATGACAAGTTTCTAGTTTCCACGTTAACTAAAAGCTGTAGTTAAACTTTGAAAAGTAACGAGTAAAAATACTGGACTCAAATAATAAAAAGTATACAGCGGAAAATTTTTAAATTAAGTTCATTACCTTTAAGTAAGAGCTAGACGAAATAGTTAAAGTTAAAATAATGTTATTTTAGGGTATATCATATAGCCGTAGATCTAATTAAATAAATATTATTATTATATTATATATCTATGTATACAATTATGTTTACACATAAACTGAATAGTAAATAAGCAAATACATAATTGTTTCCGTAAAGAATATTCAATTAATTGGTTGAAATATTATTTATTAAAATGCACCTCATACAAAGTGTTTCTATTAAGCAATCAAAATAAGACTATACTATCTACCGGTTATTATAATAGAACCAAGACAGAAATTGAATATTTCTTTAATTTCGTATTCAGTAAGGTTGTCAAAAGAATATTTGAATGAATGTATATTTGAAATTGTATCTCCAACAATGAATAGTAATAATACTAGATTTTTTTAAACAAGTCATGTTCCTTTTGTACTTAATATTTTGTTTATTTTACAATATTTTCATTTTTTAATGATACATAATTAAAGTTATTTAAAAAAGAGAAATGCTCAGGAAATTGAGCATTGAAAAATTTATCATATTTACTATTGAGTACGTTTTGTTCTATTTTTGTCATAAATAAAAATATATAATGTAGTCATCTAATAAAATTGTTATTGGCAGTGAATAATACTATGAAATAAAACTACTTTTCTAAGAACAAAACCTAAATAATTTGACTCTAATAGATATCGTTTCACATTAAATCACTAAAAAGAATCAGATACGTTTAAAACAAAGAATTTTTTATTAAATTTGATTGCATTCCATAATTATTGTTTGTCACATAAACAAAATCACGTATTAAAATATCTAAAAAGACAATTAAAATAAAAAGATTCATTGATTCACATCTGGATGAATAATTTTCTTCGCAAAAAAACAAGAGCATTTTATTTGTAATAGGAAATTTGTTTTTCAATTAAAAATAATTCCATTATATATTAATGCATCGGAACGAGAAAGTTTCTTTTGCGATTACATGCCAATTACGAAATGAAATTGTTGCTTCTTATTTTAATTTCGTTCGAGATAATCTTGAGCGTTGAAAGTGGCATGAAGTGGTTAAAAAAAATAACATGAGATTCTTACACTTACCTTGAGGATAAATCTTCAAATGTTCCGACGTAGATAATTCGTGAAACGAGCGCTGGTTTCTCTTCAACAGGTTGTTTCACAGTTATACAAAAGCGCGAGTTAAACTTTAAGCCATAACTCGCAGTCCCGTTTGAACGCAAGAAAAAATGCCGCCGTCACTGTTCAAAAGTTGTGTTATTTAGTGTTTGACGTTTCGGATCAAAGTTAGCTGTGATAAGCTGGTTGGCAAACAAAAGATAGACGACAACTCGGAGCCTGTATGCAACCGTCCAACGTGACAATTGAGCGTCGTGTGGCACTGTGAATGCGTCACGACGCGTTTATAAAGCCCATCAGGTTCTTCCGTATTGCGCACGCGAACCACTGATCATTGCCCGTAGGATGTAGTACCAACCCTCTTCGTTCAATCCACTATCACACCGTCGTCGCACCCTTCATCATCAGTTCGTCACTGTTAGCTCGCCATACCTCATTCCTTTTTCTCCCATCATGTAGTAATGGTTGTTATTTTTTGTGTTTTGAATTATGATTGTCCGTACTTTTCCACGAATTTCATTATCCCGAATTGTCATGAATTGATTTGATTTGATGCGATTCAGTGCTGCTGATGCGTGAAAACTCGATACAGTTTGAAGAGGTAGTTGTCATTCGGTGTAAGGACAATTAAAATTTCACATTTGTGTTTTGACCTGAATCTGCCATTGTGTAAATCTGTAAATTGACATTTATTTATAAGTTGTGGGATATTGTTTCATCTTCATATGTTGAAATGTGATAGATTTCTTCTTATAAAGTATTTAAAATCTAACTATGTATTTGGAAATATATCAACTAACATACTTAATTGAACCATTTTAAATGTATAGTATTTTACTGATCGCCAAAATACCTACATATTATTACATTGAACATTATAGTACAGTAAATTACGCTAAAATATTATTCTCCCAACTTCAGAAAAATGATTGATTGCTGTCGAACTGTGATTTTTGGCAGATTATGTGCAATTATATTAAAACAAATCCTACGAATAATCCATTTATGTATGAGGAATGTGGTACAAATGTTATCAAAATCATTGTATGTGGGGGAATTGAGATTCAAGAATCAAGATCAATTACGAATGTCAGGAACTGGGGATAAGAAACTAAACATGGAGGTATCTAATCGGATCACGTCATTAACTTAAATGAAATCCGAAAATCAAGGGATGCCAACAACAAGCTGTTAACATTTGCTAATGTAACTAACACGTGAAACTCAAGAACGAATTGAAACAAGTGATGGATAATAAACAAATATACTCTCTGTTAATTTCATTATTTCTGTTAATAATCTGACAGTTTTCTCGACAAAATTTAACTCAACTTTTATACATACTACATCCACGATTATTCTTTTTTTAGGTTAATGTTAAATAAAATAAGTGTTAGTTATCTTTCATATAAACCCACTAGATGAAATTTTTATATAAATATATGAATAGGCTTAAGCATATTTTGGTGTTACGAAGAATATTTATAATAATGCTGAGAAAGAATAATGTGAGAAATACATGTACAGTAGCTAATATTTTCCTTATATTTTCTTAAGAACGTATGACTATAAACACTGTATACGTTATATCGTTTTATTTACAAGTGTAAAAAGTCTTGGCGCGCACAGAATACGTCATAATGCAATTACTGCGTTTTATAAAATTAGACACTCTAAATGCAAAATGTTTCATTCGTTCAATAATTTTTGTAAAAATATTAACGTGGATTTTTGTGTTAGACAGGTTAGCCTTAATTTTCATTGAAAATAAATATCAGAATAAGAATAGAAATTACTGGTCTGGAGTTAATTTAAAGAGTTTTACAAAAACTCTGTTGTAAAACAAAATTCATCTGTATTTGGAAGATAAACACGCAAACAGTCTTAAATTCAATTGACCAATTTATTTTCATTAAGCTTTTTGCATATAAATTGGAAAAATATCATACAGTAACCAATTATACAAAATTCCATATTTAGGAGTTCGTGATTGAAAGGGACCCTTCTAAATTTAGAATTACTTATCATATGCGGTACAAATTATCAATATATCTCTTCATGTATGCAGCTAATTTTTAACAATATTAAAACAATGTATTTGTTTCGCTATATGGATATTTTGTAAATAACATTTCTACTTTTAGGGCACATTCACTGTTTGGTAGTCAAAATAAAAAGTATATAAGCCCGTAGAATAATATAAAGTTGAATAGAGTATAAGCAGTCGATATCGTCTATCGCTTATTTCTTTTCTTATTTTCTATAAGTGCAACAGCATGAAGACAAACGGCCGTGGGCACAAAACGAGTTCGCTGAAACGTATATAAACATTCATTGCTTATTTTACTATATTCTAGATTCGAACTTCAATATTTCCATACGCTCAACGAACTAGCATCGTCACTAAACATAAATCATAGATAACTTTTATATCTAATTCATACGGCTACTTCAAAAAAGATTTATTTCAAGTGCATATCGAGTATTCACAAATGGTTATGGCAATGTTATAAAAAGTAAATTACTATCAGTTTGAAATTGGTTATTGCATTTTAGCATCGAAAAGAAAGGCCACAGGCTACTTCAAGAATTAATCACCAGCCTGATTTGTATGGACTAGCTACTCAACTAGCTTGAATCACATTTTGTTACTTAATTTAATTTAAGTTAACTTATCTTTAAAAAGCCATGTCAGTTACAAAAGCTTGGAAATTTAATATGATTGTACATCCTATTTTTCATATGATTTCATCATTAAACAGTTCTTAGCAATTATTTTTTATTAATTGCAAAAGAAAACGGATTTTTCTTTTATCGTAAACTTAATAAATATAAATGTTTTTGTGTTGATGTAATTATAAGAACTTGTCTATAATTTGTCTGATTCATGCAACAAGTATGAATGTGATAATGTCAATAGCAATCTAGTTGCGCCTGGCTTTCATTTCGCCATTGTGATTTGGCGATGCTGTTATTATCGTCAGATATAAATTGTAAACGGTCACGTTCGACATACAGTGTATTTCACGTAACTTCTACCATATGGGAATCCTTTATTTATTATTGATCCACGAGCAAATCTTTCCTTTCATAATAAAAATATCTCACTCAAAGTACATATTACGTGATCTGCAGCGAAGCACTTCCATGTAGTGCATCAGGAAACTAATCAACAATGAAGTTCAGTTAACAGTAACAAAACACAACTTTTTTTTGCAGAATTTAGCACATTTTCATAATACATACTTGTTTTATTTTTTATTTCATTGGATAATATATCTGCAATTTTATAATGTGTATAAAGTGAAATTATTGAGGTGTATGATTAGTATTTTATGATGACAAACTACTAGCATAAACCGGGAATTATTTCAGTTTATAAATTGATGTCCATTGCGGCTGACATTCAATTCTCTGAAGGTTTTATGTTTTGCTGATATGAGGTTAAATACTGTTTCAAACAAAAGCCGTAGTAGTGAGTTCTGGGTAAACCAGTATCTACTATGAATTTATATACCACATCATAACACAAGTTTTGTTTTACAGTTGCAGTAAATTCCCTACTGCAATTTATATAGCTGACAACTCCCTTCAAAAGCATATTCATTTTCGCCAACGAAAATAACTTTCCTGTTATAAATTATTTATAACTAGTTCTTCAATTTTACTTTTTTGTCCATATCATCACAATTATTCTCCTTATATTATATTGATATTACTTCTTATACATTGGTATTAATCTAGAAATGTAAATACGTTCAATTTTTCGTAGTATGTATATACTTAATTTTTCTTGTTCTATTGTTGTTACGTCACATTTGTTTTAGCTTGTCTCCGTGTAAAGCAGAGTAAAATGATATTTCACAAGGAACGTATCAAATGCAGATATATAAATTTCGTTCATTAGTATGGAGCACGTAGAATAATAGTATTTAATACAACGTAATTAATTCATTTTACACGAAAATGAAATCATTTAAACCTTTTGGCACCGGCGTCCCACAATACAGTAAAGTATTTTGTGTAAAAACTTCATGAACAAACTTCAACAAATGCAATTCATATACCGGGCTTTCAAGTAAACTCTGAATATAAATATACTTTCTTCTTTGTATTCTTCCTCTGCTTAAATGTAAATGAATACCGTGAGAAATTAAAATACAAATTAATTCAAATATGAACTGGTCTGTTTTACAATGCACTGCTATGAAAGTTGAGCTACTTGACAAAAACAGAATGGCTAACTGTTTATGATTAACAACACTTTTACGTACAGAATAAACGATTCATTTTCAGTTCTTAGTTAAAGATACTTCTAAACTAAGTAAATTATTCAAAATGGTATGAGCTAAAAAGTTTATTCAATTTAAAACAGTTTCAATACAAGTATCATTTTGCCAAGTCTTTTCTATAAGAATAAACTTGATTATATGATTTTTTTAAATAATGTAATTGTTATATAAATAGAAAAGTCTGCTTCTTTCAGTAATACTATTATTGCGGTTGTGACTAATTTTTAATTAATAACGAATAATATATTTACCATATATTTTTTCTTCTAACAATATTTATTATTTTTCATTGTACATCTTGCAGGGGCGTATTTATAGGTGTGCGCAGAAACAGGGCCCCCGCCAGCCTAAATATGAATATTTTTATTTTATAAAGACTAATTTTACTTATTATTTTTGTTTTATTTGCTACAATATATAACATTGTATTAATACTGCGTTCCTTGTATGACTTTAGTATTGCTACATTGTATACATTAATTCAGAGGTGTAGTCCTAAAAAAAATAGTACGGGGATGTAACTTGCTGATCTAGTACTACTGTTTAATGTTTGTCAATTGTCTTTTGAATAACAAGAGAATATCAGTACAGATATGAGAATCTAGCATGCAAGTACTACTGTTTAATGTTTGTCAATTGTCCTTCAAATTACAAGAGAATAACCGTCTGAGATATAAAAATCTAGAATGCTAGTACAAATGTTTAATGTTTGTCAATTGTTCTTCATATAACAAGAGAATAACCGTCTTTATATCTAAAAATCTAGAATGTTAATACGAATGTTCAATGTTTGTCAATTGTTCTTCATAGAACAAGAGAATAACCTTCTGAAATATAAAAATCTAGAATGCTAGTACGAAGTACATATTAATGTTTGTCAATTGTCCTTCAAATAACAAGAGAATAACCATCTGAGACAAAAAAAAATCTAGCATGTTAGTACGAATATTTAATGTTCGTCAATTGTCTTTCATATAACAAGAGAATAACCATCTAAGACAAAAACATCTAGAATGCCAGTACGAATATTTAATATTTGTCAATTGTCTTTTGAATAACAAGAGATATACAAAAATATTTCGGCACTAAATATAATATCATATTATGCAGTTTTTAATGCTTTTGGTTTTATTTTATTTTTGCTGATAACTATTATAAATTTAAAAAAGTATATTATTCATATTTACGCACAATAATAATACTTATTTTTTATTAATGTTAATACATACAGTAAAACTGATTAATAAATTGTTTAAGAACCTTTATGTTTTTAAATTATTTCTTTACATTTTTATTTAGCAAGGTCTTATTTTCACGTAGGTATATTACACATTTGGCAACAACTCAGTCTTCAAATTTCTTTAATGACAGGGGGCCCTAAACATATTGCGCACAGGGCCTCGCCGATCACAAATACGCCACTGACATCGACGAATATATAATTTTGAATATAGAATGTGGTGGCGTCAATAGTAAATATTGAAATTCACTCCATATTAATTTCAAAACTTTTCTGTTGGCAGTGACGAGTGAGTGTACCTATGTAGTTTATTTGTAATTACGCACCTTTCACATTTCATTATTGCGAAGTCGATCACAGAACGGTGACCAATGTCCAGTCGGGCGGCATGGCTACACGAACAAGCCTCTTCATTTTAGAGGACTTTACAGAACTGGGCAGGTGTGTGATTGCTTGACCCACACAAACAATATTAGTTCGTTATCGACTAGTACACAAGGATCAGTTTTGCCAGAGGCTATGAATTCCTGCCCACAGATTAATTGTTATGAATATAATTTGTGTGTAGATTGCTTCATTGTTGTGTGTTCACTGGTTATCTGCAGATCACGAGTTGCCAACCGTGTGATTGAAATTGTCCTAGAATTAACCGGGCTGCTTAGTTTATCAATGTTCACGGACTGGTACTTTCAAGTGTTTGTATCCCTGCATACCTATTTCAATGCATTTGAGAAAATACATTAGCTATATCCATAATTTAATATCAGTGTAAAAGATTTTTTTTATATAATACTCCTAGTTAAGATATTGTAACATTTCGTGTATTCTTATTTGTATATACATATTTACATAATCAGTAAACCTAATTACAATTATAAAATAAAATACGTGAAATGTTTAATATTGAATGTACAACCAGGTACAACATATACGTAAATATCAAGGTAGAATACGGAGCTGATTATATGCAACCAGCATCTCGCGCGTGACTTGAGCAAAATCTACTTACAGAAATTGAATAATATGGAAGATTCATTTGACACAATTTGTAACTTCATGTTTTTGTACGTCTTATATCAATGACATTTTAATGAAGCACATTTTAATTATATATCTTATTCATTTCTTTGGAAGGAATACAGAAAGGACAAGTAAGAGAAATTAGAACATCTTTGAACGAATAATGCATCTAATTGAATAAAATTTAATTATATGTAGCAGAGAGTAATTTTATTCAAGTCTTTTCAATTAGCAATATATTTGGATAAAATATGAAGTGTGAAATGCAACAGATGCGGCAATATTCAATCACATTTTAGCAATTATATTGTAAAATATTTATGTAAGCAATATACTCTATAGTAGAACTATAAATTGTATAACACACATCTATTTATTATTATTAAAATTAATAATAAATATTATTTTATATTAGCGAAATTTTATGACTCTTAATACGTAAACTAACATGTCCTCGATAGTATAGTGGTCAGTATCCCCGCCTGTCACGCGGGAGACCGGGGTTCGATTCCCCGTCGGGGAGGTTACTTTTTGCAAAATATTTATTATTTTTTTTTTTTTATTAAAAACTTGATTTATTTTCATTTCGGAATATCACAATTCTTATTTTACAACTTCCAATTTAAAAAACAACTTCTTTAACACATCTCGAATACTTCAGGTTTGAGATAGTATTTTATTGTTAACAAATGCAGCTTTACTTTAAAATATATACTTATCACTTTACATGCATTATTTCCTACTTATTTTTCTTACTTAATCGTTTGAAAGTAATGAAACTGATCGAGTAATAAAATTAAACGTGGTTAATTTCAAAATGCTAGTAATTATGCCGGCCACGTGATGTAAATATGGCGCTCGTCACCGCGGAAGTTTTGTTCGGCCATTGCGCCTGTATTCGTTGCTGAGGTAAGTTGTGTGTTCTTAAGTTTGTTGTATCTTTAAAAATATTAGTAATCTTATAAGTGTTTGGTAATATTATTATGTTTTTACATTCATTTATCGTTCCTAATCAGGATTATACAAATATTTTTAGGAGTTTTTATTATATTTGCAAAGTTTAAAATATAGGTTATATTACGCGTGGCATTAAACTGTCAAATTTGTTTCAGTCCTTAAATTTTTATTCAAAGTCCCTACACGCACCAAGATGGGTAGGGAGGACAAAGCATCCTGGAAAGCGAATTATTTCCTGAAACTCATTGTAAGTATTTACTTGTTTTTGTAATTAATAATTTTTCAACTAATTAAGTGTTGGTAAACAGGTGGTGGCAGTAATACAGTTTGTTTTGAAACTAAATTTCATGAACTATTACCGATTAATATGAGTAATAGATATAAAACTTGTACATATTAACAGAGTTTTGTGTAATTGCATCATAAACAAGTACTGAAATCTGCAGACTAAATTGTGTTAATGAAATGAATGAACATATTTTGGCCAAACCCTGATTAATGATATAATGATGATTTTGCAGTTTGAGTTCATCGAACGTACTGAAGCTAGAAATAGCAGAACCTATCAGTATACGGTGTACATTGAAACATATTCTTACTGACACAGTTTACTTCCATAATTTCACATAATTTCGACGTTGTAAAGCAAGTATTAACTAATCGCTTCGTTTATTTTTATAGCAACTGTTTGAAGATTACCCCAAATGTTTCATCGTGGGCGCTGACAATGTCGGCTCCAAACAGATGCAGCAGATTCGTATGTCGCTGCGTGGCAACGCAATTGTACTCATGGGTAAGAACACCATGATGCGTAAAGCCATTAAGGGACATATCGAACGTAACCAGGCGTTGGAGAAGATTCTGCCGCACATCCGCGGTAACGTGGGCTTCGTGTTCACGCGCGGTGACCTGGTTGAAGTACGTGACAAGCTGGTGGAGAACAAAGTTCGTGCTCCAGCCAGGCCCGGTGCCATTGCCCCATGCCCTGTCGTCATCCCAGCCCAGAACACCGGTCTGGGTCCCGAAAAGACCTCTTTCTTCCAAGCTCTATCGATTCCAACCAAGATTTCCAAGGGTACTATTGAAATTATCAATGATGTGCACATCTTGAAGCCTGGTGACAAGGTCGGTGCTTCCGAGGCTACTCTGCTGAACATGTTGAACATCTCTCCGTTCTCGTACGGTCTGTTGGTTGAACAAGTCTACGATTCCGGCACCATCTTCGCCCCTGAGATTCTCGACATCAAGCCTGAGGATTTGAGGGAGAAGTTCTTGGCTGGTGTTGCTAATTTGGCGGCTGTGTGCTTGTCCATTGGCTACCCAACCACTGCTTCTGCACCACACAGCATTGCCAACGGATTCAAGAATCTGTTGGCTATCGCTGCCGTCACAGAGGTTGAGTTCAAGGAAGCCGCTACCATCAAAGAGTTTATCAAGGTTAGTATTCTTCTAACTATCAGCTATATCGCCATGCGATACCAATTGTACTAATTGACTAGAAACTTACAATGCCGGCATAAACTCCTATTTAAAAGAACTAAAAATTGTAATGGTTGAAGTTGTGGATTAGTTGCATCTTTAAAATCATCTAATAGAAACCTTCATCAAAAAACCGCATGCTCAAATAAGTGACTGTATTTAAAAGTAATTAAATATACCATTTGCATTTTAGTACATTCATTAATATTTCATTCATGAGTCAATACTTTTACTATTTTAAGTACAGTCACACTGATGCCAATATCAAATAACCTCGTAAAAGTATTTTTTCTAATCTGTTACAATAACTTGAAATTTATTACTTGTTTTGAAAAGAATTTATGTTCATAGCAAATTATGCAAGGACATTTGCTTTGTGTATATATAAATAGGCTTATGTCAAGCTAGTTCTTACGATTGTTTTATCATCAGACATGAAAATAACATGTTACTATTTGTACTAGTCACTAGTGTTAATTTAATACCATGACATTGTAATTTCCGATTCAAGAATCATTACGGTATCATTTATAAACCATGTGTGTTATTGTGTACTAGAAAACAATCAATGTTTTAGTAAAAACAAGTGATTTTTTGATCATTAAATCTCGGATTTTATGACAAATTGCTATTAGTGTAATATATTTTAAATGATGATTTCGCAGCTTGAAGGCACTGATCAACATACTGAAGCTAGAAATAGCAGAACCTATCAGTATGCAGTGTTTTGTGAACAAAATTTTTATCTGATATTTATTTCATTGAAAGTTTCGCATGTATTCCATTTTGGTTTGTGTTGATATTGAATGTGTGTTTATGAATTACAGGACCCGAGCAAGTTCGCTGCTGTCGCTAGCACTGCTGTTGCCGCCCCGGCTGCCGCAGCTGCTGCCCCAGCCGCCGCTGCTAAGGAAGAAAAGAAGGAAGACACCGAATCTGAGGACGATGATATGGGTTTCGGTTTGTTCGATTAAGTGTGAAAATGTTTTTATACTTGCTGTATCTGTAAAGAGTCAGACTGTCTTAATAAACTTTGATTAAATCATGCATTGTTCTTATTAAGCTTGAAAATAGCTTGCATCCTTTCATTTCTTTAGCAGCTTCATAGAATGAACATTAATATGTTTTGTATGAACGTCAATTTTAACATATTCATGTAGAATATGATAAAAATACTCAATTACTGTGCGCGGTAATACCGGTTATATGGGAATAGGATGCAGAAAGTAGGTGTTTTACTGCATAAACAATTGACGTAATATTGTAATCACGTGTGTGTGTATTTAGTGCCAATCATTTATAATTTTAACATGATTCGCTTTTTAAACGCACAATTATATGTAAAACATTGTGTTGTCTTTCAACTTTACTTTTTTCGACGTTGCGGTTGCCATATTCAGGATAATAATAGCTTAATATTTACCAGTCACGTTTGTAATAATTTATTGGCTAGTCAAGACATGGAAATTTAATTTGTTTAGTCACTTTCTATTCTATCTAACGTGATAAGTTGTACTATATTTAATAACGGATGTATAGCTAAAATATTATTTAGAAATTTAGTTTTTTTTTTCTATTTTTTGTGCTTTCTCTAACCTATTAAATATTGGAAAGAAAACCCAAGTTTAAAGCTGTCGCGCATTGACCTCTCAAATATTAAGAGCTGTGTTCATGTGACAGTTACGTTATCAGTTAACAGTAGATTATTTGGGTATTATTTAAAGTTCGTTATGTACACTAGCCGTTGTTTTTCCGTAAATATTTTGTTAGTGCGTCTCGAAGTTGAAAGTCGGTGATAAGGTTAAGTATCTGTTAAAATGGAAAGTAAAGAGAAGTTAAACAAAAATACATGTCCATTATTGAAACATTCGTTAAATTATATATCTGACAGTGTAGATCTATTGAAAGATATCGAAGCAAGAACGTATTGGTTAAAATGTCTCGAAGGATTAGGCCATCAGTTTGTGGAAAAAGCATCATATCTTCACCCGGAGGATTCGTCAGCACCCGGCAGAGCTAAAAAATGTAAAGATTCTTTTCATAAGATTTTACATAATCTTAACGAAGATCCATCGTAAGTTAATTAGAATATAATAGATAAATGGCCAGAGTGACTCCTAATTTACCAAAGCACTAGTAATGTCTAGATTAAATTAACATTAATTTGTATATTCAAATATTACATATGAAATATATTATAGAATACTGGGAAATCTTAGCGTACGTTCATTGTTGGATTTAAATGAAGAAATTATTCGTGAAAATGGATTCAAAGATGCATGGATGTATCAAAAACGTGTGGAGACCACAGCAGCATTACGTGGATTACCAGCACGATTAGCAGATATTGATTCGTTCGAAAATCATGATGACAGATGGGAAGAACTAGTCAAGGGCGTATTAGCCGGAAACATGTTTGATTGGGGCGCCAAAGCAATATTAGATCTTTTCGAAAATTGTGAGAATTTCGGTTTGGATGAAGCACTGTCGAAAATTCAGCCACGTCCGTGGTTACTCGATGATCTGGATAATTTAATAAAACGATTGAATGTAAGTTAAATGCGAAATCCTATGAGATCTGTTATGATGATTTTATTTTTCCAAGCAGGGACCTGCATACCAATGTGTCGTCATATTTGTAGATAATGCTGGTATCGATTTAATATTGGGAATATTACCGATGGCTAGAGAATTTCTGAAACTGGGAAGCACTGTGATACTTAGTGCGAATTCTAAGCCAGCATTAAATGATGTCACACATGTGGAATGCCAACAGTATTTCAATCATGCGGGGCAAATGTGTTCTGTGATAGATGACGCGTTAACAAATAAAAGGTTACTGTTTTATGAAAGCGGAGGTACTGGACCATGTTTAGATCTTGGAAATTTACATCCAGGTACACGTTTTATTTATTTGTAAATCGTAAAAGATATACGGTATACATACACTTTATTTGAATTTTATGTTTTATAAATACAGATAACTAAGTCATAACTTTGATAGTGACGAGTACCGCACATGTCGGTGTTGAGTAACTTATTGGATTGTTGTGTTGTGTGCAGATTTGTGTGACATTATGCAAGATGCTGACCTCGTGATACTGGAAGGCATGGGCCGAGCTGTACATACTAATCTCTATGCTCGCTTTAAAGTAGACTGCCTTAAAATAGCTGTTATTAAGAACGATTGGTGGGCCAAACGCTTAGGAGGAGAGAAATTCTCAGTTCTGTGCCAGTATGAACCCGTGTCGTAAGTGATCCACACTAGAAGAACACGTACCTGTTGATGAGGAATTTGCATTCATATTTATTAGTTACATCTCTGTAATCATATTCGAATTTATCGTCTAAATTGCGAGTTGGTAAGTTTCATTAATTGTAGTTAGGATTTCATTCATTGATAGTCAATTTAATATTATTAACTAAATTAGATTTTATAAAAATTTCCGTATCACATTTGTAAAATTTAATAAACTCACCACCTAGTATAAAGTGTATGTTAGGGTGGGTCACTATTTTAAAAGTGTTTTCATTATTTCGATTTTGAAAAACTAGTTCTATACAAGAAATGACTAATTGCATGAATGAAGAAATGTTTTATTGATTGGAGTGTTAATAATATATTATAGATAAGATTTCATTTTCACGATATTCACCTGAATTATGTTACAGTGAAAATTAGCAGCACTGCTAAATGAACTATTTATGAATAAACCGATGACATTCTGTATTTGCAATTAATATGTGTTTCAAGATAGCAGAATAAATGTAGAAAAGGGGTGAATTCAGTGAAATAGTTTCACTATTCATGCATTCAGTCTGGAAGTCTAGTAAATGTACGTATACGTTGCAACGTTAGTGTTGAAACACTACATGAAAATATTATTTATGATTTCGTTACACTATGTGCTAGTATTCTCATGTGTCAATAATAATTATGTTGATGATCAAATCGAAGTAAATAGCATCATGCAAGTTCCTCATTGTATATTCGACGATAGCTTTAAGTAGTGTTTTAAGTGTCATATTACTTATTTTGTTAAAATACATGTGTTACATTTGGAATTTGTTGTATAAAATAGTGTACTTTACTATCGCGCGACTGATGTCTCCCTGCTCATTTAAAATACTTTAAACATTTCACTTACGTAGATTATTGTGTAAATTACGTGTAAACCTACGTGGTGAAAGTTTAGCTCCTCACTTATTATACTTTCAATAAACTGATAGTACTTATATAGATATGTGTACATAGAACTATTGGTATACCTACCAACAATAACTGTTTAAAAATATATATAGTATTTTCACACCTAATTTGTGTTCGTTTTTATTCCACATCATTTGAATTGACTAATAGAAGGTCCGGTTCTATTTTTAATCTTTTATTTGCCAATTGTGGTATGTTGTTTTTGTATTACCTACTCCATTTAACAACTTAATAGTTATAAACCCAATATTCCATGAACATAAGGTTGCATATCGCTCTGCAGTGGTAATATTTTTGTTTGACGGGCGTTTGACATATGGATGTGGGAGTGTGGTTTCTATTCATGAAATCGATTCTTTTTGAAAACGTTATTTCAGATGAACTGTTCATTAACGTGCATTTAATTGAATTGGATTATTAATTGTGACAATTACGCGGAAACATCAATACTAAATGTGTTGATTGAATTTTTTTTATAACCATAAAATTAAAATGGAATTCGCTGAATTGATAGCATCGCCAAAAATTGACGGTGTTTCATTGCATAGCCCATTACATAAGCCTGTAGACGGTACTTTGTGTATTACAGGTCATCATCTAATTTTATCTTCTCGGAAAGAAGAATTACAGGAGCTTTGGGTAAGTATAACTACTTGGCAACCACTTGTTACATACAATTAAAGTTAAAATGTTTATTATTTGTTGACGTATGTAATATGTTTCAGCTCCTACACAAAAACATTGATTTCATTGAAAAGAAACCCAACAATGCGAATGCTAATCATCCTGACGGTGGTACGATTATAATAAAATGCAAAGATCTACGGATCATTCAGCTAGAAATAAGTTCCAACGAAGAATTCCATAATGTCTATGTGTCTATTGAAAGTCTGTCAAACTTGCGAGAACTCAGTTCCTTATATCCATTCTTCTATCGCCCGATGTACAACATCTTAGAAGATGGATACACCTTGTTCAAACCTGAAACAGAATATGGAAAATTGATCTCAAGTGATGAGTGGCGGCTATCGAATGTGAATAAAGATTATTCTGTGTGTCCTACGTATGGAAGTGTACTTGTAGTACCGAAGACTGTTGACGATGATACTGTGGTGGCTTCTGCAGCTTATAGAGAAGGTGGCAGGTTTCCTATAATTAGTTATCGTCACGATAACAGCGCTGTGCTGTTAAGAAGTTCACAGCCAATGGTTACCAGTGGAAATAGACGTAGTAGAGCGGATGAACGAATGTTAAACGTTGTTCTGGGTATGAACAAGAAAGGTTATATTGTTGACACTCGATCTATCAATCTCGCTAACCAGTGCAAAACAAAAGGTGGAGGTTATGAACCGGATGCACACTATCCGCAATGGAAAAGAATCCATAAGACATTAGATAAAATTTCTAATTGTAATGGTGCACTGATAGATTCCTTTTCAAAATTAATGGAAGGTACATGTTTGATTTTGTATACTTTATCGTGATTGGTTTATCAGTTTGATCGTTGATTGTAGCGTGCAATGACACAAATTGCTCTCCAGACAAGTGGCTGTCTAGATTGGATAATAGTGGTTGGTTGACACACGTGCAGAACACGTTAAATGCTTCATGTCTCGTAGCACAATGCATCGATCAAGAAGGCGCTTCCGTGTTGGTGCATGGATCTAGTGGGCTGGATTCCACGTTACTTGTCACGTCTTTAACACAAGTGATACTAAATCCAGATTGTCGAACTGTTAGAGGGTAAGCAAAACTTGTTTTCATATTAATAAACTACAATACACATGTATGTGTTGAAAAAACAGTGGAATGTTTTTGAAATATTTTTATGACGATTTATTTGTGACATTACGGAAAAAGGTGAACTATTTTTGTATGTCTTAGGAATGTACGTTTCTATTATCCTGTGAAGGTTATCCAAAACACATGAGGAATAACTGTTATATTTCTGTGCTCATAAATTATTTGGACGTATATTACAAATGATTTTAAGCTAACAAAATAATTTATTATTTACTGGTTTTCGTAAGAAAGAAAGTATGTAGTTAAATTCTTCACCTCACAAAGTTATAAATAGTTTCATGGATTTTGTTTTGAAAAGAAGAAGAAAGTAATAAATGTATTTATGGTTGGACTTGCGTAACTGTACCTTGTTGTATGCAACCATGATAACATTGCAGTGTGTAAGTTGTATAAATATACCTTTTAATAAATGCAAAATTATACGCAAGAAAAACAAAATACTATTTAATATTAATATAGACATTCATTAATGGTGTATTAATAAAGTATACATTATTTATTAGTAGACAAAACTGATAATTGAAAGAACTGATTATGTGATTTTTATTTTAAATTGATTCGGATAATTATGTATTAATTATTGTGTGTATATAGAATGCAAGCGTTGATAGATCGCGAGTGGCTACAAGCTGGACATCCGTTTTCTACGCGACATGCACACTCGTGCTATTCCACAGGACGTTCCAAGTCCAGTCAGCCCACATTCCTGCTGTTCCTGGACTGTGTACAACAGTTGCACAATCAGTTCCCATGCAGTTTCGAGTTCACAACGCATATGCTAGTGCTACTCTTTGAACATTCCTACTTTAGTCAGTTTGGTAAGCATGCAAATTTTAATACACATAATATTCTTTACCATATTGTTAGGATATAGCGCTCCTAATAAACTAATTATTACAAATCAAGAAGCGAGGAATATGATCGTGGAATAGACTATAACAGAACTCTTCATGTCAATACTAAATTATGTCCGGTGAGAACATAGTATTAAATTCACTATGATAATTTTATGAATGGATGAGAATATGTATTCTGAAGCTCTGATACTGAGAATTTATTTGTGTCGGAATTTTGATTACATTCCGTCCGGTATTTCATTATATCTAAATTGATATCCGACTAGTCTAGCTGGACTAATTATATAATTTGTAGTAATTACAAGCGGCATATTTTACTAGCGACACAAAGAAATTAATACTGTGTTTCTTTCAGACAATGTATTTACATGTAACATCCTATACATCGATTAGTATTCATTATGTTAATATATTTGTCTAGTTGCATTGATTAAGCAGTTAACTTCCTTCGCGTATAATAAGAAATACTAAAAACCGGCATTATGAACATGCATGTATAATATATAAATACTGTTTTTGTTACACGAAGACAAGAAGAAGGTGGGAATGTTTATAAAAAATAATCTGCCATTTTGTGTTAACGCACGCTAAGCGATAACGTGCAATCCTAGATAAAGTTAAATTGTAATTATCATTGAAATTATTCATCAATACAAATACAATTTCAACAAATAATAATGAATACATTTTTGTACAGCGTAATTTTTTGCTTTGTACTCACGGAAAATAATGTAGAGTAAAATGTCTTATCTTGAAATGAAATGGGTGCTATATTATATACACAATATAAATAACAATTATTAATAAGCAGTTGAAGTATGCAAGCCTATAAAATAACGTCATATAATTTACGATTAGCATTAAATTTATTTCAAATACGATAAAATTATATTATTCATTATTGCAGTGGTTTTATTCTGTAACGCCAGCAACATATCATTCTATTTAAAACATTTCCGGTTGCATCTAAAATATAATTTGGGAAACTGTTTCACAGAAATTTTAACATAAATGAGTCACCAGTTGGAAATATAAAATTTGTGCTAAAGAACACACTATAATAGTATGTAACAAAATAGAATTCAAAATGCGGGACAGTTTTCTTATTTATTTAAACCGAAATGCTTGTTTTTTTTTCTTTCGCTAAAAAGGAAGACAATTATAAATGTAAAGAGAACAGAATTTTATTTACAAATAGTATTTAAACAAGACGATAGCGAATCATCGAAAAGGCGTGCTATTTCTGATGAACATTTTGTTCTGCAACAGTGCATCAGTGAGTTGATGTTTTTTTTTACTACATTGATTGTATTTACTGTGTGCAGGTACATTCCTTGGTAACTGCGAGGTGGAGCGTGAGGCAGTGAAGTTGTTCAAAAGGACAACTAGTCTCTGGTCGTACCTGAACCGACCGGACATTCTCGGTTCCTTCCTGAATCCTATGTACGAACCGAATCGTACAGCTATATGGCCCAGCGTGGCACCCATAAGTCTCGTACTATGGTTTGAGCTGTACTTGCGTTGGATCATTGATCAAACCAATAACAAGAAAGCACTTGCCACAATCCAGACTCTCATACAACATGACAAGAATCTCCGCACAAAAGTGATTAGATTAAGGAAACAGTTGCTAGATCTACAAAGAGAATGGGATGCATTAAATATGGAGGAACCAGAGGTCGGTGCTTAAGTTTTTTTTTTTCTTTTTATTTCATTTGTTTCTTTTTGCACTTTTTGATTTTTGTTGCGATCTAGTCATTTTACTGTAAATGAAAACCGAGAATTTAATGAAATATTTTACTTAAATATTGAAATAGGAATATATTTTTTTTTACATTTTACCTTAGTTCAATATTCGTGATTATATTTAACTGTATAATTTTCAAGTTATTTTCGCACTGAATTATTTATCAAAGAAGAAAGAAGAAAATATTATCATTATTTTTTTACGTTTTTTATCATTATATGTACTTTATTTCTTTTCATTTAGTAAAACCATAGTTTATGAGAATTGTACGATTTGCCAAATATACATGCATTTAAATTACGCTTGAAATGGCAATAACGACATTCATTTCTATTTTATTTGCATTTAAAATTATTGTATTTTTGCAAATTTCAAAGCAAATATATAACATTAGCACCATGGGCGCCCGCAGCATAGGGCAAGGGGGGGGGGGGGCGTTTGCCCCCCCCCCTGGAGTCGTAAATTTTGAATTTTTTATGTTAAAACCTTATGCTTTTTATATATTTTTATGTTTTGCCCCCCCTTGAAAAAAATCTGCCCTATGTTTTGCCCCCCCCTGGAAAAAATTCTACGGGCGCCCATGATTAGCACCATAAATAAATATAATCAGAATCACACAAAATTTTGAAATACACATTTAAATTTAATAATTATTAAATGGCTGTTATTTAAAATTGCAATAATAACAATTATAGCTTTAGCTGCTAATATAGCTTTGTAGCTTGTATCTTTTAATTAACACGCATTAACAATGTTTACATTACCAAAAGGCTCTAAAATATACGTACCTAAATTTTATTTCTTAGCTAACACGAGATTTTTATAGAAATGTTGAAAAATTCCAAATTATATTTAAATCTCCATAAAACAATTTATTCTTTATTTACCTCATTTATATATTTATAATATAACAAAACAATGAATAATTTCCGATATGGTTATTAAATAAGAATAATATATTTTCAAAATTAATTCTAGAATTTAGTAGGTCACTGAGTTCATTTAGATTGTTTAAAATAATAAACATGTCACTCATAATATCAATCGACGTTCGAGACTGACAATATATTTATAGTACGGAACAAAAGACAACTTGATTTAAAAAAATGAATACTTTTATCTTGAATAGTAATTTTATTTTCAATATTTATATTACATGAAAATGACATAAATATTGCAATACTTCGAAGTAATTTATTTCTTTATTATGGTCTCTATTTTTGCCCAGCTGTGAAAACGATTGTGTTTGGTTGAAAATACCGCGAACGGTTCAAGAATATAACCATCGGTCGGTTTGTCGGGCGGTAGGTAATGATATTTGTCAGCTGAGAAACCGTCGGTGACTCCCTTTCCTTTAGAAATTGCACATGTTCGCCTACCCCTGCCGATAACCGGACTTTGTCAGTTCCCAGGCCTGTCTTATGTGCACCAGGCAGTCCCTTACTAAATTAGGGGTTACTATTAACAGGCCGCCTTTTCTA
Source organism: Carabus problematicus (assembly GCA_963422195.1). NCBI lineage: Eukaryota > Metazoa > Arthropoda > Insecta > Coleoptera > Carabidae > Carabus > Carabus problematicus. The sequence goes on from OY728582.1 coordinate 15,204,622, forward strand.
AAAATACACACGCGTTTACACCGGCACCCTTTAACGGAAATCTCGGCATTGTGCATCTGTTGAAACGTGGCTTTACTTGTTGTTATTCTCCATTTGATTCCATTGATGTGCGCTCTTTCCAACGAATCAGAGGGAAAAAAAAAACAACCTTCTCCACATGCAAACAATTCGTTACGGTTTAATTTAAATAGATGTTCTCGAGAGAACAAACAACATCAGAAATATCTGTGCAAAATGGTGCCTACAGCGTTTTATCATCTAGCAGTTTTCAAACGTTTATGGTAGTCCGTTTGCCTTGCGATTATTTACGCTTTAGCGAGATTTCAGTTGTAAAATCTCATGTCGTTTTTAATGACAGTGATACTAAACATGTTCGTGACCCGTCCCCGTGTGGGTGAACTAGAAATACGTACGTATATTGGCAATCAAGTGTAATCTATGTAATAATATTGCTGGCCAACGGACCAACCATATAAGCCTATAATTTTCTATCGTTCCTCTTACTGTAGAGATCAGTAAATAGAAGATCTGAAATTGAATATGAACTTATCAAATGTTACCGCGATGAACAATGAAGCGGAATCTTTTTGCTGTTAATAAATGTCTGAACTGAACTGAACATTATTTCTTTCTACCAACATTGCGTATAAATACATGTATGTTTGTTATAACTGCATCGTTTGTGTCATGTTTTTGTTATTGATTTATTGATAAGTATAGCAAATAGAGAGTGCCATTATCGTTGTGCATGAGTGAGAAAAGTTGAACGGCCACTGGTATATGGAATGAGAGTGACTTGAACCAAAGACAGAGTAAGCAAGCAAATGAGTGAGCTGGAGCAAACGTTGTTCGTGCGTTAGGTTGTGTTGGTTAGCCAAGGTTGCTCCCGCCAGCTACATTCTTCAGTGACCGTTGTCGATGGGGCCTTCTCATTCGTCCGTACGTCGGTGTACCTACCTACCTTTCAACAGTGTTTCTTGACCACCCCAAATGGCGGGAAAACATTTACTTCCAGGAATAGAATGCTCGTAACACCGTCATCTCCGGTTAATGTTTCTTTCGCTTAGGATAGCAGAACGGAAAACTTGACTACATAAGATTCAACACGTCCGACCAATGCTATCGATAATACTTTCCACGATCCTATCGGCCAATCGTAATGGAAATGATTAGTGATCGTACAATCAGCGAAACGCGATCTTATTTGTAGCAACGATATGAAGAACGTGAATCCGGCGTGGACATTGTCGTTGTTTTTTTCTCTTTCATCCGCCAGTAATTGGAACGAGTGTATGAGAGAACTATTGTTGTCTAAAGTAGTTTCTGAACATGAACTAGAGACGGAAATATTTTTTTAATGAGTTTGGGTTTTCCCACAGTCTTATTTCTGCTTGATGTGTACCCAGAATCTCAAGCATTGTTACAGTATTCTGTATGGTTCGTTGATTATTCATTGCTTTAATATTTAATTATTCTCTACTAGTGAGAAATAACTATGTGTAAAATATACATTTAACGTTCTATGTATTCAAAGAGGATACGGTTATTTGTGTTTGAATTTCGGCGAACTCATTTACTAACAAATCTCATAACCGCATGACGTATATGGCTTTAAGAGGAATCGTGCTGGTTGTTGTGCATTATAGAACATCGCGTACTGTACTGACAAGTAGTAACATGTATATGATTAAATGGCATAGGGGACACGCGACACATTGTATGTAATAGGCTCGTGTTCAACCAATTACGGACAATTAAAATCAAAAGAGACTTTTCCGAAGCATGGTACCCGCATCTGCATCATAGTGATTCTCTATCATTATTAATAATGAAAAATCATTGAAATGATTCAATGTCCATGATAAAGTTATCATAACAGTAATGTGTATTTGATTTTTATATATGTACATTAACAAATAGTGTTGCGGTGAGAAGAATTGATCCCACGCTTTCAGAATTTAGAATCATCAGGGTCGGCCCTGGATCTCGATCAGTAATTACGGTTAGAAACGGAACGAGCTCGGGTGCTGAAGCATGAAATTTGTGGGGCCGTAAAGCCTGAAATTACGAAGAAATACGTGAGACGCGCACTCCACTAGGGTATAATAGTTGTTATCTATCGAGCTTGCTAGAGTAAGTGAGTGATTCTTGGACATGTCTGTACACGGTGCGGATACGGTTGGGACAGGTGGTAGGTCTACTACGTATCTCTACCTGGGAACATAAAGGCCGTAGTTCTTTGTGACGAGTTCAACTAGCTGAGGCGAGCGAAGGAGCTGAGCGGGAGCCCCTCGCGTGCTTCGTACAACGTAACTGTAAAGACGATGGTTGGAATCGTGTCGTGCACGGCCAGGTAGAGAGGCAGTGATGCATGCATGCTGTTATATACAACACTACACCATACCCCATACATACAACCAACAGATATGACAAAGAGATCGACCGTTCACAGAACACGGCGTGGGTTCAACATGGATTAGAGAAGTTTTAAAGAAAGTACAGCCGTGCACAAAATGGTACAGCGACAATGACCATCCGCACTGGTACCACCGGATGCTGCCAGTAACTTGTCCATCTGTCTTAGCGGCGCCTTTCTTGACTGTTGAACGCGCGTGTTTGGACATGTTCGATAATGGCGCAAGAACAACGTATGTAGTTCCCAGCTCGGAATTGCGTCCAGTCAAAATAATCGGAAATAATGGATAATTAGAGTGATAGAAAGGCCGCGGTCGCGATCTGCTGTACGTACAAACACTGTAAACGAGCTCGCGCGCGCGCGCAAATGAACGAAGCAAAGACGTACGTGCGGTCATCAGTCTGGCGCGAACAGACATGTCCGGTTCAAGGACAGTCACCTCGCGTGACTTTACAAGATCTCTGTAGCCGTGGTCAAAAATCAAACTGAAGCATCCGGAACAAGCCGGTCGTGGGGCGACCAAAGAGAAAAATAATAACATGCAACCTAAGTAAATGTGTACGTGCTTCAAAGCTCGATTCGGATGAATGTTTATAAATGGACGAAAGAGTTAGTGCCGCCCGCTGGAACATAAACAGTCGGCTTCACTTCGCGTCTGCTTGCACAAGCATAAATATTGCAAACAGTCACATGAACCGTCAACATCTTACTATCAAGTTACACTCCTTATCATATGGAATGTTTGTCTGAGACGCATAATATTTCGTCCAAATAGCTATTGCCCGACTTGGTTTCAACGTGTCGTCGGTTCGCAAAATAAACATGCAAATTGATTCGTGCACGCGTAACTCGCATCATATTTACATGAAATGAATGGCAAAATAAAGTAAGCGGACGCGAGCTACTGCAATATAGCTGGCTGGTAACACGGTACACCGACTCAAGACGCCACTATCTCAAGCAAGCGGCCATACCTCTCAAGAAGTGTGTGTGTAAATGTGCGCTTGTATGTGAGCGCTCCTTTGTTCCGAAGAACTGGTGCCGAGCTGTCCGCCCGCTTGCTTGCCTCTGGCCAGCTGCTGCTTTACGTTGTACCGGCAATTATTCATCCATGACGGATGCAGATTTTGATGCATTGTTGTACGTTTCGGTAAAATTAAATTGGAATTCATCTCACAACTTAGCCTTTTACCGATAACGACAAAAGAGTAAATACCTGCACCTCGTCTCGTGCGTTGCAGAATCTGGTTGTCGGCGGTAGATGAATGTAGTTCGATGCACAGTTTCCCACCGTTATGGATGAGTGTGGATCTAGTCATGCTTAGAATGTAAATACATGCACTACACCCTCACTCATCCACAAAAGAAGGCCAAAGAACTTGCTGTAAACAAACTGTAACTTCACAGTCTACGCGTGCTGTTGTAAACTCGTTGCAGTTTTCACAATAACACAAAAATGCGGGAAATTTTCAAATCAAAACGCAACAGGCAAACCTGAATCTTCTGAAAGACCGCTTGGAAATAAACGTACAGATTTGTTTTTCAAAAATTGAACACGATTGTTAGTTGTGCAGAGGGGGTAATTGTTGTGTCGACCAATCACGTTACGCGTACAATGCATGGGAAGGGAAATGATGCGCGAGCACCACGATACATAGCGGCGAGATTGCTGCGTACGCTTTTTACTGGAAGCGCTGTCGCGGTAGCATTTGGAACTAAGAAATGTTTGGCGGCAATTACAACTATATTTGATTTCTGACGTATGGTTGTTATATATCTCTACTTTTTTTTCATGAAATATTTGTAATTATACTATGAATGTTTATTTTAAAATTAATCGTAGTATTTGCTTATCACCTTGCTAATTCGGACTACCATTTCTAATAAATATTCCGTACTAGCGATGTTTTACCGCTTAGTAATAAACAATCATAGTAAATAAATTAAAAACAATGTTGTAAAATTGTTAGACATTTATTGTACGAATAATCAATAAAAAAATATCCAACAGTATATTTTATGAAACAAGAATTTATTTTTATAATTTGACTTGGTTGTGCAGTACACTAAATACCGTTCAAAAGATAACAATAATAAAAATATAGGTATATCTATTTAAAATAAATTAGATCGACGATCAAACAAACAAATGAACAAGCAATGTTTTTGTGAACATTTGTGGATAATTGAAGTACACATAGTAAGTACAGCAACTTGTTTTGCTTGGCGCTAAGGGTAATGTAATGAACATCTGTGAATTAAATATTTTTCTATTTGACTTCTAGAGCCCTGCATACTGTAGACAGAACATGCAGCCGGCAGAAAGCAACGCAGCTATAGGTACTGTAACCACCCATGCAGATATAATGTTCCTGTAACAAAATGTAAAACATATCATGTCTCAGTCCAATGTAACATAATGTAGCTAGACCTAGAGCTAGAGATGATTACTTTCACCTACGAATGAACTCATTCCACAACTACTTACCTAAATAATTTCCAGTCCACTCCTTGGCGAGATGAATTGGCATAACCTACGAATACTACAGATCCAACTTTACAATGGGTCGTGGATATCGGTAATCCTATTTTACTTGCTAATAGCACGGTTAATGCTGCTCCTATTTCAATAGTAAACCCTCTGTAACAAAACAATATACAATTATGGAATTATACTACATATATATTGAATGTACAACATACTTCTTATTTCTAACCTCAAAATTGCAAAATGTACAAAATTTAAGAATTTAAATTAAATTTGCATTAACCTATTTCCTCTAAATATATCTGCTCATTAAACAACATGGTGACAATTTCTTAAAATAGCCAAACATCTTTTTTGCTACTTCGTCACAGGTAATTATATATGTATATACGATCAATAGTAAACGGTTCTCTATATTTAGATGGCTTTTGGCCGTAATGCTATATGAAAAGGCGCCAATTCTAGTACAATTTCAGCGAGGCATATTCAACTCGAAATGTATTTCCGGGATGAATAGATGAGTACGAATTTAAGGACAATTGTACGTACGTTGAAGGAGTTATTGTTGTAAGATCCTCCCCGATAGTCTGTATTACTCTTCTGCCCCACAACCACAATCCGACAGATATACCCACGCCACCGTATAACAGTATATATAAGGGGGTTTCAGATTTCTGTTGTACAGATCCTTCAGTATAAATTAACCAGAGAGCGATCAGTGGTCCAATTGCATTACTGTAAACCAACACAACGATTAACAAGACTGTATCGTATTGATACTAAATGATTATGTTAATGTGACATATCTATTATATGCGAATGATAGCTTCACATACCTAACATCGTTACCTCCGTGAGCGAAACTTCCAAATGTGGCAGTTAAAATTTGTAGAAAACTAAATAATCTGGATATATCAGGATTTTCCTGCACACTACACAAATCCGGATTCTCTTGCATTTCCACGGCGCATATACCTTGATCGTTTTGTTTGGAGACAATATTTTTGCTGATAATGAGAGGCACGCCACTCGAGTTGGGTGAAAGAGTGGGATTAATGTCACCTGAAATAGTGGCAGTACTTTCGACCAACTTTAAATTCTTCTGCGACGGTATCTCGGTTGGATTCTCGGCTGGTGTATAGCCGTTCTTGTCCTTCTGTGCTTTGGGGAACGTGTACTTTGTGTTACTGGTGTTTTTATTGTCTATAGGAAGCATTTCTGTGTTCTCCGTGATCACTGTCAGGGCACGGTCGCTAATTTGGGACAAACGATTGGATTTCTTAGGGCTTGCTTCAGGTGATGAATCTAGAATTCAAATGTACAATGTAATGTAAACACTAAATCAGTCAATAATCTTCAAAAGTAACAAATTTGCATGTAAACTTAATACACATTAGCATGTATACAATAATTGAATTTTACTTGATTTTCATACAAGCGTGTATTTGTTTTCAGAATGTAAGTAAGTGGTGTTGATGTTAGTTTACCTGTGGATTCACCGAATGTAAAATTCACTGGTTTCCTATCAATCTCCTGACTGGCAATGATCTTCTTGCGTTGCCATGGTACCACCACCAGTTGAATGACGATCATTAGGATTATACCCAAACCTAGACTAATAACTATGGCCAGCCATAATGGTATTTTATCCATGTAGAGTAATTTTGGTCCGTCGTGTATGATGGAAAACGCATTAACGATAAACGTAAAACCGTAGAAGAATGGCAGACTACGCAAACCGGGCTCTAAAGGTTCAGGTTTCAACAGAATAAAGTGTTTGATGGCAAGAAATATCAATATTGATGTAATTCCACTTAATACTGGTGATATAAACCAGGAAGCCACTGAAATTAATTGATTTTAGATTCGCTGAAGTGCAAAGAGCCATTGTTGTTACCTATAGTAACAAGTGTTCCCCAATGAAGACCTTTCGTTCCGCGTGCAACCAAACTGAAGCCGACTGTTGCACCAACGATGCTATGTGTACCGGAGATAGGAAGTTTGAAGAACGTTGCCACTAGCAACCACACAGCACTGGACGCTAGGGCACTGAGGCAGCCAAGCATCAATTCCAGTTCATCGTTTTCGTACAGATTGATATCCAGAATACCTTTTCGCATTGTGTCCGACACCTTGTAGCCTGCAAGCAATGATAGAGGATTCGTAGCAATAGTAGATGACGGGTAATTGCATATTGGACATTTAACCGGAGTATGACGATAATGAGTTCGCTTACCTATGAGAATTGCACCTGCAATTTCGAATACTGTTGCTAAGAAACATGCTTGATGAACTGTTAATACTTTTGATCCCACACTTGTTCCGAATGAATTTGCTACATCATTGGCACCGATGCCGAATGCCAAAACAAACGCTATTATAAACCCAAGGACCATCACCCATATTAATTCAGGTGAGTATGCCTCGATCATTTTGCGGTAAATGAAAGAGAATTTGAGATGAGTTACAGGTTATTCCATACTGTCAGGTATGCACTGGAATCAGACAATAATTGTTAACAATTAACTAGACACAAGAATATTACTAAGTACACGCAAGTTTACGCAACAACAACGACTGACTGATGAACTCCGCTGACAGCAATTATTAATTAATTTATTTGCAAATGTTGAACAGTCAGCACGTTGTTTCCAACTTAACTAAATGAATGATATATTACGAGTTTATGTAATTGAACTTACTTAAAATATATTTAGAATCCATGTTAAGAAATTGGTATAATTATAAATGTGTCTCATTTTATTACAATTTCAACTAACGCAAATAATCTATAGACGTGAAACATACTTTAAAATTAGATATCAAATTTCTATCTAACAGCCGATCCGACAAGAATACACAATAAATTAGTTTTCTACCTGCGACGAAAATGATTTAATTTCTGTTCAAACAGGTTTATTTGCAATTATTGATTTTTGAATGATATCTATAGCTACACACGTGGTAAACTACGATATATGTTATAAGTAGGTAGCTGACAACTACAAGACTGATACTACGCTACTAGAGCATGCCAGGACTAACGAATACAGGAAACTAACTGCTAACAACGTCAAACTAAACTTGCTAATTGTGCAAATGATTAAATGGAATTATTTACTTTTGGATTCTTGTTGAGGATCCGGCGAATTTCGTCATATTCTCGTATGTGACGCCATTTTAATGTCGACTGCGCAAACGTAATGTCACATTTCGCAGAAATATTTGTTATAAATCATTTTACCCTAAAAGGGTAAAATATACGCGATTTCTATTTTGGTTATATTTTTAAATAAATCTATTTTATGAAATTCACGAAGAAAATCGTCATTTATTGTATGATGATGTTATAACACTGTTTCATTGTGTAATATTGGTATCATACGGAAAAGAAGCATGTCTTTCAAAACTTTTTTTGGCATTTAATTTAACAAGTTTGAATAATTATACATACGCCCAAAAATATGCAATGTGCCTTACTATTACTGAAAAGCCTGACATCTATTGAATTTCTAGATAATATTAAATTTTTTATTTAATATAAGCCATTGATAATTAGTATTCGAAGCAAGACACCACGGACGTTCTTAGTTCTGTACAGGTAAATCTGGATTGTTTTGAAGTGTGTCGTTGATTAATTTTTGGTTGGTTCATTTTGCGTGTTGTCTGCGACTGTCACATATATACGTCAAAATAACAGTAATTTCAATAAGGTAATTGTTTGTTCAACTAAAAAATATTTAGATATTCATATCTGAATAAAAAGTAAGTAAAAGTTTGAATAATTTGATCTTCTCAACTATAATTACATCTTCCATATTTAGGTTAAAATTTATTTGAGGCTCTGTTAGTTTTTTATAAATGTTTAGCATTGAAATAAGTTAATTAAATTGTAAATTAAGTATATTTTTATTTATTGTAGGGTATTTTTTTACTTTAATAGAACAATTACAGTTTCATTTCAATTTTTTCTTACATCTTCATGATATATTTTGCAATATTCAAACAATGGCGAGTTAATTTGTTATCGAAATTTGAGTGCGTATATTCCTTGCCGAATTATTAATAAAGTGCAGGTGAATAGTTAAATTTGCTCATTTCTAAACTATTTATTTGCAGTCATGGATCCGATAGATTTGCTAGAAAGAAGAATAGCAGCCTTGGAATTAAAGGTGTTACCGTTAGAAGCTACAACGGAGGAGAGTGCATCTACATCAGTTGCAGACATGTTGATTCAAATAAATACATTGATTTCATCAGCTCTCAGTTGCCGAGATGTCGTTACTGCCATTTTAAATAGAATGAACGAATTAAACGAATATTTGGATCCCAGTTTTTATGAAAATAGAATGGATACAGATGCAAAGAGACAGTTCATATTGGCTGTTTATCCTGAGATTAAAAATTATGGTGAATCGATTCAGAAATTAAAGAAACTTGTACCGATTCTTGATTCAGAACCGTTGAATAATGTGCCAAGTTTGGTTCCCAAGTTGGAACAGTTGACCATAGCTAATTTGAATACACAAGAGGAAAGTCAGCAAGTGTCAAAGAACATTGCGAATGCACTGCAACAGTATAACGACATTATCTATTGTATTACCCGTACATTCGTTCAACTTGAGGAGGTTATAACACAACTAGAATTAGAAATGAAGCCGAAAGTGGTAGTGGAGTGAATTATATTTATTACTTAATAATTAAATATATATATATATATATATATATGTATAGGTATCTATGCTACGTGCTTTAATCATATATGATGATAAATATTTATTATTGGCTTATGAAGTATCTAAATAATTACCTACATTATGTATAAAATATTGGTAAAAATAACTCGTTATTTTGTAATAATTTTATTTCTTACAACTACTTACATTGTCGAATAAAAAAAGTAAAGAAGATATCAGTTTTGGGAGTTATTTACATGTTTGAGAATTTTACACCATCACCTCATTGTTGCGAAATTTTACAATTATTGGCACAAACATAATATTGTGACTAGCGATGATATAAATATATCTATATAAAAATATCAATTTTATTTAAACATTGTGATTAGTAACTAGCAAGAGAATGATTACAATACAATAGAGCTTACGGACGGAACATCATGTATATATGTAAGTCACATCATTATGCATAATAATTATGTATTAGATTCATGTACAATATTTACAAATAGGTTTATTATTACTAGATATATGTAACTCTGCTCACTACTCTACGCACTTATACACTAACATTACAATATAATAACGCAGTCCTTTAGATCCCATTATGTATAAAACAATAATAAACAATTCACACTTGCACTCTCATTAATCAACATTCATTAAACTTTAACAGTGTAGCATCAAATCAACTTGTGTATGGAATTTTTAATCAGTTATTTATCAAACATCCTAACTATTATATAATAAAATATTTATACAATCATTTCTTTACATTGAACATCGGCCGCTTGTGCATGATAGCCCGTGCGCCTACAGTGTTCGCTATCCATCTTCGCATGTTTGCATTCACTGCCGTATAGATGGCAGGATGGTGACTCCTGCCGCAGTTTCCGTGGTAACTCAGGATGCCCTGTAGTTCCCAAGTGTTCTCGCTGTCACTGAAGCACATCAGTGGCGCACCTTCGTCATTCTAAAACATTTGAATTCATTAATATCATTATCATGGCAATTATTCTATCAGCTTCCTTGAATAATAATTATCATATCACATCTAATTGTAAGTACTAAACGAACATTATAATATTAGCACTGTAAATGGCAAAATTTACTTCATAAACATGATACAGTAGCAGTAAGCTGTATAATGAATATATATGTACTTACATAACAAGGAGATTTCTCAGAATCTGTATAACCAGCACAGATTTTATCTGCTCCTAAATGTCCATTATAATGTTTTGTCGAATTACATTCCTGTTTTTCTATGGTAGGTACTGGTAGATAATTCAGATACTGTTGTAGATTTGATTCTATAAAATGAAAATAACGTTTTAATACAGATGCATACAGATATACTATATGTCTATTTAATTGTGTCGTTTTGTAAAAATGTAAAGCATTATTGTTTATGTGGTTGCATTTTTAATAGATATATTTACCTCCTGGTGTACTGACACCCCAACCAGCGGTAACGCAGAGTTGTCTAGGTTCAATATCGTGTTCAGGTAAACATATTGCTGTCACGTTTCTACCCAAGATCACTGGCGTTTTCAGTTCTAATAAAACTGCATCATTTTTGTACATGATTTGTGCGTATTTTGCCTGAAATATACATTTATATTAATATAAACTTAACATTCATAATTATATCTGTACAGTAAATAAGATATAAATTGTACTGTATATTCTTACGTGCGGATGAGGTGTAATGCTCTTAATTTGTTTAACTTGAGTATCGCTAGAGTTCATTTGGGTATCGAAGTGGGTTCCGCCAGCATACAACAGCCAATCAGATGATTCCATATCAGGGTATATGCATGAGTACCCTGCCAGTACCCATGTGGGTGTAACCAAGCTGGCTGTGCATTGAGTGTTCCTCTTCTTGTTATAAAGTAGTGTCACGCTTGGCCACTGAGCATGTGTGGCGCCATTACCACCGATAATTCTTGCAGAAATTGAATCCGAAGGATTATGACTGCCGCATGCTGTAAAATATCAATTTGATTAGTTGTCATTGAAATTAAACATTAGATATATGCAGGATTTATTGTAGGTTATGTTATAATACTTACAAAATTCGTGACAAGCAATAGACACTACATTATCGCAATATGCGGTTTTCTCCAGTATCGTGAGTAATTTCGAATTTCGGGCAAATGTTGGCTTTAGTCTGAAGTAATCAGCATCGTTTTCTACACTCTTACTATATGTATGTTCAGTGTACACCGAGTTAGCATAGCCCAAGCTCTGACAGGCCAGATCTGAGTAAGTTTCATTCCAGTTGTCGGAGCACACATAATGCCATTTATTGTCACTTGCAAAAATCTATAAAACATATGAATTTATATAAATATTCAGTTAGTTAAAAATTAGTATTGTTAATTCAAATTTGATTGTTACAAATTGTAACAATTGACGAAATAATTTTTACCTGTAAGAACATTTTACTATTGTTGGATTGTTGTTCACTTTCAAGAGCCTCATGTGTTTCGTTTTTTTCAGTAATGTTATCTATCTTTACACAATTCCATTCATCGGATTTGTCTGGACACTGATCGTTTCCATCGCATCGTTGATTTTCGTTGATGCAACCGCCGCTTTCGCATTTGAATTGTTCGTGTGAGCAGTCTACATAAATATTAAATATTTCATTTGTTTATAGTAAATAAATTTAATATTTGGTTCAATAGATTTAATTATTCATGTGTATTTTGTAAAGTAATAAATGGTACAAACATTAGTGTCTTGTATTGCTTACCACAAAGTTTCTCATCCTCGCCATTTTTACAATCAGAGTTTCCATCACATCTCCAAGAGGCTGGTATACATGTGTCTTGTTCAGTGCAATGGTATTCGTTGTTGGCGCAGTGAGATTTCAAACATTTCTCTTCATCTGAACCATCGGGGCAGTGAGCACGTCCATCACATTTCCATGTCAATGGTACACACTTTCCACCAGCACCGCAAGAATATTCATCGAACCGGCATAACCATTTTTCTATAATTAAATATTAAAAATGATTTCATAATAATGTAGAAAGTGTAAAAGAAAATAGTTTAGCGCGGACAATCAATAAATCATTAACATTTAGTATACTAACATACATTTTGAATATGCAAGTACAAGACAAATTTAATAGTGGCAATTATAATACAATATTTTGTCATGTGCACAATGGATAATTAATTTTTTTGAGAATTCGCACTTACCGCAATCTTCTTCATCGCTTCCATCATTACAGTTGATTATACCATCGCACACCATATACCGTTTTAAACATTGTCCACTTTTACACTATAATAAAAATAAATGTACTTATTATCATTAGTTCCATGACATTACTTGGCAGTTTACCATGTAGAAAACATACCTGGAAGTTATCAAGGCAACTTTCTTCTGCACAACCTACTTCATCGGACCCATCAGTGCAATCATCAACAGAATCACATCTTGCGCTTCGGGCAACACAGTAACTGCCATCTTTAACTGCTGTACCATTTGTGCATTGGAATTGTCCAGATGCGCATTTTGGGAAGTTTCTAAAGTCCTCGGGCTTAGTTACGATGGCTGACGCATCGTTAACGGTTTTTTGAAACACGTCATTTTCGGTTTGATTCTCGTCCATGGCTACCGATGATTTAGTCGACTGATCCAAAGAACCAACGCTTTGGACGCCAGTTTTGTTCGTAACTTCGTCTTGCTCTAAAAAACCACTTCGTAATACAATTTCTGGAGTGCTTGTCTCATATATTGGTTCTAGAGGTTTTTCTGCTATTTTTTCAGTCGATATTTCATTTGTTCCGGTTGTTGTAGTTGTAATGTGATTAAACTTATCCAAAACAATTGCTTCATTGACGTTGTTGATGTCATTAATATCATTTGCCAAGTGAGCGTCAAATACATCCTCATTATCATTTAGTCTGTTCAATACGGCCTCTTCAGCAACCCGCTTTTGTTCATGTTTATTTTCTGGTTTTTGTAAAGGAATTACAGACAACAATGCTTCATTGTCGTCTTCATTTTCTTCACTAGTTGGTGTTACATTGAGTTTGTCGTCTGTATCAAAGATGGCGTTGAAATGATCAGGAGTTTCTGGCGTTAGTGCATCTGTTGTGCTGATTACTGTGCTAATTGATTTTGTTGTTGTCGTGACTTTTTCTGAAATAGATTCATGCAGTATTGGAGCAGTGGTTGTAGTCATATCTGATTCAGAAGTACTGACTGTTGTATTCTGAGTAGTTGTGGTAGGAACTGCATGGTCAGTGTTTTCAGTGCTTGCAGCAAGCAAATCATTATAGTCTGTATTTGCTTCGTTGATATCAGGGATAAGTTTAACTGTTTCAGTTACAGTTTGTACAATTTCAGCCTGGATTGTAGGAACTGTAGTTGCAATGATATTCTCTTTAGTAGTAGTTTCAACATTAGGCATTAATGTCGTGGGGACCATTGTTGATGTGTCTTCCACACTGTTCATTTCGGTTGTTGCCGCTTCAGACATTGTTGTAATTATATTGGAGTTAGGGTTTTCGGATGACATTACATTTTCAGTCTGCACGGAAGATTTTTCCATTGATAGCATAGTAGTCATTTCTGAATTAATTTCTAATTTGCTATCAATAAGAGTTTCAGAACTAGTTGTAATCATGGCTTCAGTAAGTCCTTCCGAAGATTTCATTGTGGACATATCAGCTGTTGTAGTAACTGTAACAATTTCAGGATTTTCTTGCTTCATGGTTGTAGGTGCCATAGTTGTTTCAGGAACAGTATTTACAAGAAGTTTTCCGGAAAATTCTTCGCCTGTTCGTTGAGATGTACTATCACCCCCTAAGAATATTTCATTGAAGTTTTCAGTTTTATTATCGTGAATTGGCACAACACTGAGATTACTCTCTGATGGCGGATTATTTTCAATGGGGTTAGTTTCGTTCTTTTCATCGTTGTCTAGTCTTGGAGCTAAAGTTGATGGCATTTCCGTAACAATATCTTTGTGCATAAATTCGGTTGTGGTCGGTTGCTGAGTGCTTAAATTAGATATTTGCTGGGTACTTGGAGAAATAGATGATGTCTCAGGAGTGACAATATTTTCCTTAGATTCAGAGGATGTATCTTCTGAACTAACGGGAGACATAGTGGTTTGACCTGCAGGTTCTATTGGTGTTTGAGTGGTTTTTTCATTTTCATCCAAAATTTTGTGTAATACATTGAAAATTTTTGTCATCTCCGTAACTGTTATTTCTGTCGTAGTAATGTCTTCTGCATTTGTAATTCCATTTTCTGCAGATGCTCTTTGCGTTATAGTTGGTTCAGTAGTTCTTTGAGATTCATGAATGGTTGTTGGAATAATTTCAGTTTCATTGTAAATAACTACACTCATAAATTGATCAGAAGTATTATCCAATTTCCTGCCACGTTCAGCCATAATTTCTCTAGCACTGTCTGAATTGCGAATTTCGTTGAAAGAGCCATTACCATCCAGTGTGGTATGTATAGAATTTACTGTAACAGGTACTTCTTTATTGGAAAACATTATGGTCGTAATTTCTTCTGTGGAGCGGTCAGAATTTGCAAATGTTGTCATAGAACCTTCCGTACTACTGCTCACCGGTGCCATTGTCGTTTCTTCCCTTTTAATATCTTGTTTTTCTGTTTGGACTGGTGCCTTCTGATCATCTTCAAATCTGTACTGTTTTCCTAAAGGAACTACGCTAAGAAGGGCATCGTTTTCTTGACTAGATTCGTTGTCCATGTAATTTGGAGGAAGTGTTGTTGGTTGTTTAGACATTGTTGTACTGTGTGGTTCGTTCATCATTTGATCATTAGATGGAGTTATCATATTAGTTGTTGTTTCTTGTTTGTTTTCATCAGAATTAGGAGTAGTAGTGTACATATGATCTTGCTTGGGAGTGATATTTTGAGAAAAAGTTTCATTTGGTTGGTTTGTTGACGAATTTTGATCAACTGAAATGGATTTAATACTTGGTTCGCTATCCTCGATTGGTTCATAGACCTCATATGTGTTTGTACGAATTGTACTAGATTGAATTGTGTTTGGTTCAAAAACTGAAATCTGGCCGTTATTTTCTTGCTGTGAATGTGATGTAATTTCCATAATCATTGATTCTGTAGAAGTAGAAAATGATTCACTTGTATTCATATTGTCTGAGTCTGACAAAATAGTTGTGTTTGGTTCTGCACTTGGTTCGGGCTCGATGATACTCTTATTGTTTGTTTGAGATATAATTGTGTGTTCTAGTTCGATGAGTGATTTATTAATCGGTCGCATTTCTTCTAATTCATGCACATAATGTGGCTGTGGTGTTGTTCCTTCATTTGGCTGAGGTTCAGCTGTGGAATTTACATTTAATTCGTTTTGAATTTCAGAATTAGATTCGGATTGAGTTGGTTCGGAACTATGGGTCAAAATGTAATTGTAATGAGTAACGTGAGTCAAAGGTGTAGTTTGTTCTATGCTGTGTTTTGGTTGATTCGTTGGTTCGGCATTTGGTTCTGCAGTCGGTTCAGCATTTGGTTCGGCAGTCGGTTCTGCATTTGGTTCGGCGTTTGGTTCAGCAGTCGGTTCGGCATTTGGTTCAGCAGTTGGTTCGGCATTTGGTTCAGCACTAGGAACGGTAGTTATTTCGGAATTAGATAACACAGTTGGTTCTGCATTCGGTTCTGTAGTTGATTCAGCGCCTGGTACAATAACTACTGCATCACTTGTTTTTGAAGTTGGTTCAGCAGCTGGTTCGGTCGTTAGTTCAGCGATTGGTTCTGCGGTTGGTTCAGCATTAGATTCTGTATCTTCCGTCAATTCGTGAACAAGATATACCTGTGATTTTTGTGTTGTTATTGCTTCAGGACCATGTACATTATTATGGTGTGTTAATGGCATAACTGTCATTTCTGCTGCAGATTCTGGATTTACTGTTGGTTCAAATGTAGGTTCAGGTTCAGAATTTGATTCATGATCATGTATATGCATAGTAGTTGTTGGTTCTGCATTTGGTTCAGAAGTTGGTTCAGCATTCGGTTCTGCTGTAGTCTCGGCATTAGTTTCTGAGGTTGGCTCCGCAGTAGGTTCAAAGACTAAACCATTATGTAAATGGGTGTAGTGTGAGTGTGTTTCAGATGGTGTTGTTGGCTCTGCACTGCTCGAATTAGGATCTACATTTGGTTCGGCGGTTGGCTCGGCATTAGGTTCATTTGCATTAGATTCCTCATTAGGAGCTCCATTAGGTTGATGTAAGAGCCCAGGGGTTTCATTACGTTCATGATAATCATATTCGTTAACAGTAGTGGATTCTGGTTCAGCAGTAGGTTCAGCGTTAGGCTCAACTGTAGGATCTGAATTTGATTGATGTAAAAGTCCATGATTATAATGTTCATGAACAGTTGTGGATTCTGGTTCGGAAGTAGTTTTAGGATCGTTAGTATAATGCGCGTTTAATCCGTGTTCAAATACATGCGTATGATCATGAATATGAGAAGACATTGTTGTTGTTTGTGAGGGCTCTGCATTTGGTTCAGCAGTAGGTTCTGCATTTGGTTCTGCGTTAGGTTCAGCGGTAGGTTCTGCATTTGGTTCAGATGTAGGTTCAGCCGTTGTCTCAGGCATATGAACGTGTATATGATCATGTTCATGCATTTCTGGGGGCATTGTAGTCGGTTCAGCATTTGGTTCAATTATATGATCGTGGTGGTCCATATGATTGTGTTCGTGATCATGTGTGGAACTGGTTGGTTCGGCACTTGGTTCAGGCTCAGCAATTGGCGAATCAATGCACATTTTACCATCCAAACCTAATTCTTTACCCTCGGGACATGTGCACATGAAGTCCATGGTGTTGTAATCGAAACTGCAGCTATGTTCGCAACCATTCTTATCTATTTGACACATGTCCAATACTTTGTTAGCGGCAACGGTGCTCTGAGTAATATGGAAATCGTCGACATAACCGGAGTTTCTATTTAAATGATTCTCCATTTTGATTCTCAACGATTCTTCATCAATCGGATCTTTGACATTGGAAATACCATCCTTGAATATCCAGCCAATTCGATATTTGACAATAATGCTTCCAGGCCTGTAACAGAAAGTTTTAAGAATTAGTAAATATTACGTAGTAATAAGAGATCTTTTCATTAATGTTAAAAGTTAACATTTTTCGTGATTGTTTCGAAGTAACATAATTCAAATAATGTCCTATTGGTAATCGGTAATTTATTTAGATTGCACCAACCATTTTATAATTGTGCGATGATCTAAATTAACAAATTTGTACTTCCGTTAATATACTTTTTCACACGTGAAAATATTTATGTAATAAAAAATAATCATCTTAATAATGCATTTCGTCAAAAGTGTGCAATCTTCAAAATGAAGATGGCACATTAACATAATCCGGATTGTCGTTGCATGTTTTAACTGAGTGACCCTAATTTATACGGATGTTAGTTTAATGTCAGACAGACATGAGATGTGAATTGACTGGTAACATCTCGTGTAGATACTCGAATACACCGCAGCAAATATGAACAAGTACGGGTCGAATGCTCTGTAAATATTGTAAGTAATATTATGTAGGTATGTGTGTATGTAGGAATTACTTTCACTCGTGTCGTTTATTTATCTCTATGCGTGTTAAGAACACAGTAGGTATACGGTAGTCAACTGTGCAAATGACACGAAATGCTAATAACTGACACAAACCTGTACTTTTATTTATCATGCAGTACTAATAATGTAAACGCCCATAAGCGTGTGTGCTAAAAACCTGGTATAGTTTTCAAAGGAAATATAGTAAATTGTCGTTGACAGGAAATTGGAAATACATAATACGAGAATTAAAATATATTTTTATAACATTCACGTTGTCTTATTATCTTCTTAAAGAAACTATATTTGTTTTAATTAATTTCTTTACATAAACTTACGTGAAATCAGTAACTTTGACAGTAATATCCGCGGATCCATAGTTCTGAGTATACCGATCGAACAATGCATTCTTAAGTTCCGTTTCCAACTTTTGGGCCAAATCTCTGAATTCTGAACTGTTGCGCATACTTAGACCAGGAGTGAATTCTTCGTTGTCTATGGTGATTTTTCCTTCCAAAGCTCTAGGAACTGCAGAAAAGACGAGAAAAATAATATTTATGTATTCATAGTGAATGACTACAAAGTAAATTTCATCAGCCATGAAAGTTTTTTTAACAAATTTACCTTGTATCATGGAAGTATCTGTTGTTGGTAACATGCTAGACACAGTGGATACGGGTACGCCTGGTGTAAATGGTGGTACATTGTTGGGTTCTGGTTCCATTGTCGTTTCGGCAGGTATCTCACCGCCACCGCCAAATATACCTGCCGTTTTGATACCTGATCCGCCGAATTGCCTTGAACTGACTGATCCTTCCGTTACAGGTTGAGCTTCATTTGTTAATATCACACCGGCTATAATAGAAAATAAATCAGTTCTACATTCAGCATATATGTACATTTCTCTAGCACATACTAATCGTTCAAAGTATTAAATAGGCATAATAATGAAAAGCCGTTCTTTGTTACAGATTCTATACTTCCACCCTACATGAAAACAGGATCAAACAAGATGCAACCAGTATCGGTGAGTCATTGTTTTTGTAATTATAACTTTTTTATAGACGATAGGAACGTTTCAAATGTACATTCACGATCAGGACGATGGCATAAGGGCACTGCAGTGCTTGTTTAACAATACCTCACGTGCGCATGCTATTGTTTTGCCAGTGGCGACTCGCAATGGTGCATTATGGAACAATAATTTTATTTATACGTCACATTCACTTCAGCATTTATTATTGTCGTTGCTAGACTGAACTTGCGGTTTGTTCTTGTTTTTCTTCTCTCCTTTGGAACTGGATAATATAACTGACCGTCGAACGAACGGCCATAAAATCGAGAGTGAAATATACGAGGTTTGTTAAGCGGTGAGCCATAGTGTATATGGGATTGCTGTTCAATCTACACATATATGGACTTTATTACGGATTAACGTTTTTGGTTCGAATTGGAATAATTTTATGGGGTTGATTCTGTAAATTATAGTACGGTTTTACTGATTTTATGCGGAATATCATTGTTATATGAATATTATAAAATATTTGAGTACGAAATAGAATTCGAAGGAAGAAGCCTCTCTAACTACTTAACATTTATAGGTAATATTTTTCAACTTATTTTCGAATATACACGGTTATAAATATATATATATATATATATATATATATATATATATATATATATTTCATATAACATTTCATAGCTTTTACATCATCTGAATTTTATATTTATGAACCATATATTTAAATTTAGAAAGTATACATGTTAACATTTATGTGATGAATGTGACATAGTTGAATATGATTTAGTTTTACAGCAATTGCTATAATATTCTATGTTTAATTTGGTCACAAGTTTTCATCTACAGTAGAGATAGTAACTTATGCCAATGAAATATAAAATCAATTATAGAATATAATGGTAAATACATGGTTTATAATATAAAAATAAATAGGTGTAAAAATAGAACTGGTTTGAATTGTCACACAAATATAATTCCGTTTGACATTTGATACAAATCTAGGCTTGCTTCATGGACTATTATGTTTCACAGAAGTTATTTCACTGGGAATGAATGAATGGATACGTATACAATATGTGTATTCTATAAGAAACCGAATATAATTATTATCAAATTTCTAGTCCAGTCAGACCATGTGATCTTTAAAGTTCAAATTATATAATAAGTAGAAACGTGATGAGCTGCTGCTAATATTTTTTGTTGTTGCTGGTCGTTTGACCTTGGCATCTGTAGCCGGTCAGCGAATCTCGTATACAGGTACATTATACTTTTAAATTAATTCAAATGTTTCGAATCTTGGATCGTTAACCCAGTCTCGAGTACTACAGAATATTCAACTTGTTACTGAAATATGTTAATACTTGTAAGGTTTTTGTACTGTATGAAGCATTCTATTACATTATATTATAGTGAACAATGTTTCGAACAACCTGTATAATAAGTTTCGTACGCTGTGAACGAATTGTTGTGAGACGGAAGTGCAAAATAATTAAACTGTGTTAGTTTTTGTAGATGTTATACTGATAGCTATATTTTCGCTGGGAAAATAATTCGACTAGATTTTTGCATATTTAAATACGCAAAGTACAAGGTCATTGTTGGCATTAGAATAACAAGTATTCACCTTTGTCAAAAAATTTATAACTGTATGTGGTATGTATAGATGTAGATTCTGTATGAAAGATAGGTTTTGTAATTTTCTGTTTATACCATATAAATTTGTTGTCATATGCTATAACATTGCATACTACAACATTAGATTGTTATTGAATGTCCTTCAGTACTTATTTTCCGTTAATTATTATGTTAATTAATGTTATCTATTTGGTTGCAAAACGTTCTGACATAAATCGAAGTACCACAATTTAGAATTGATGACACGGTCATTGGCTATCAAACATTATCTGTTCGATGTAATAAATGAGTGATGTTACTTCATAAGTACGTATAATTAACGTAATTTTTAATTCCGCTCATTTAGAAATAACAATTACTAACACATCAAGTATATATTTTATGTTTGCTACAAAACCGTAAAAGGTTAACTCACTGGTATATAATTTCTTCAACGTATTTTTAAGTCTATATGGAATGAAAAAAAAAACACCCTTTTTTAACACATCTAGAGATAAATTTGTAGATCGAAAAAAGTTGTTCTACATTACTTTAATTTACTGCTTTAATTTAATATTAAATACAGCTATTGTTGATTATAATAGCAAGTGATGATATGGAATTATATTTTTAGAATGCAATTTAATCGAATAGGATGACGAATGAAACACTTACTTGCTGCCAGAATTCCAATGATGACTGCTGCAATCAGTATCGCCAAACAGAGTCCCCAGCAGAAACATTTGCCGCATCCTTTCTTCGACCGCTTGTCCATTGTCACATATAATTTCTCGCCTCTGGAAATGTAACACATTATGTTTTGACTTGACGTTTGTGTTTTTACAGTGTATGGGATTGTGATGTTGAAGGTAAGGGTTTGGCCATTAGCAGTGAGACACTCGCCGATACCTATGATTTTGTACTTTTGTGTACCTTTCTTTTTCACTGTCGAAAAATAGTAGGTGTGTTCCGTTTTCCACCATTTATGATTTGCCCCTTGTTAATCGCATAGCGGACACTATATTTGTTTAGACCACAAGCCATCGTCACCCACCGAAACCAAACCATGCCATTGAACCACCAAAGTTGACAAACTGTCCATTTCTTCATTATGCAAACATTCAAGTTTCAAATTATCTAGCTAAGACATTTGTCAACTTTGGTTCCATATGATGTGTACTTCTTTGTGTCTCAGATACGATAAATGTTTTTCTAGTTATGTTTAATTAACGAACGCACTTTTAATGTAAATGTATTCAACATGTACTGCCTGTAACTATTATTACCTATATTTTGTTGTATCATGTTTAAAACAAATATAAATCTTTTAATACTAACAACTATTCATGTAGGAATCTATGGCTTCCTGTTGGATACAGAGAGCAAGGAAGAAAATGAAATTTTACAAAACTTTATTAGTCGTAAACTGCGATAAATAATGTGATTTTAAGTACCTACTGGTCTCTTAAGTTAATTTTAGAATTGTTGTACAAGAAATGTTAACATATGTCTGTTTTAATTTATGCAAAATAAAACAATTTCAAACTTACGATTAATGAAGACGTAATTATGTTTAGAAACACAAACATATTATTTCAGTAAAATTTGTTACCTCACATATGTTGTTTTAGGAATATAATGTCATATTTTTTGTGTTATCGCAAATAAAAATTGGTCGTCTAGAATTATCAGTTGTTTGCATATGATAAAAAGAATTATTTTATATATGGCACTATCTATACTTATACATAAATGTTCAATCTTGTTTATTTATTAGGAACGGTTTATTGTTCTACTTTAAACGTCCCACACATGCATTTATCTAAAACGCCATTACAGTCTAATGTAATGCACAATACTCACGTAGTGTTATGACTTTGTTTAATTAGTGAAATATATTTGCAGCAAAATAAAATTTGTATAATACAATAATATGCAATTAATTTAGGTTGAACATAATACAGAGTAAATGTAATTATGCTGACAAAACATCTATGAAGATAAAATATAATATTGGTTATAAAAAAAAACAACTATTAATTCTATATATTTTCACTTGAATCATACTAAGTTGTTACTTTTGTCTGGTGCAATTGCGATGTAAAGACATTGCTAGTATTTAGTGGCACTCGCGATTTTATCGTATCTGAGAGTTTGGTTTCGAATTGTATTTGGTCATAGGGACTAACCAGTAAATACCGTTTGATGATTTGATTATTACGGCAAAGTGAACTAAACTATATTTTGTGTAAAAAGAAATACTTTCAAATGTACTTACATATATCTATATTTATTTTGAATGAATATTAATATACGTAGTCCGTTATATTTTTCAAATTGATTAAAAAAAAAGTTTCTAATACTGAGAATAAAACAAAGATTCGTGATTTAGTTTCATCTCAGTGACGGTTGAATTCTAGAATTATTAATTGCACTAACCCGTGTTTAAGAAACCGAGAATACCGTAGATAAGACTACGTATTTTATAATTGAAAGGTAGATAAAACAAATATCATTTATACTTGCAAATATTGGTACTAGTTTACATAATTTATTTACTGTTCTATGTGGGATAGATAAACATGTTTTGTAGATTCATATGAAATTCTAGTATCACAATAGAATAAAAGTTATAGTAAAATGAGTAGATTACTTGATTGAAAGAGTTTTGATGTTTAAGAAATATTTTTGTATTGCTTTATGTTTGTGTTGGTTAGCCCCTATAGTAAACCAATGAATACACGTTGGTGGATGTGAATGGTGTGGGTGATTGTTGTATGTTATGTAGCATATATATACCGGGCTCTGTCCAGAGCTAGCCACTCCGGATACTCGAGGATACCGTGTGCCGGCGGGTTCACTGACAGTCCGTTCCCGCCCACCCCCGCGCTACCGCACAACACGCTCTCAGCGAATGTGACACTGCCTCGCCCCCTGTACAACAACACAACACCAACCAACAACACATAGTAGTATGCACTAGTAGTAGTATATACTCGCATATAAGTACATCCATACATCACACACACACACTGTGTAAATACTTATACTTCGGGTCAATTCACTTTACACATGTACAAACACGCACGTCAATATACTCGTACCGTCTCGGTACACCTATGCAAGTACGAACAAATTGTTATCAACCGTGTAAGTATATGGGAGTTTGCGTTTGTCGTTCTCGCTTGTTTCTACAATAGCCAACTTGATTGTGTATTGCGCCTTTGCATACGTTATATTTTTATTTAGCACGATAAATTAACAAATGATATATGTGGTCCATTTTATTATTGTAAATGTATTATATTAGATCTAAAATAAGAGAATTGATAATCAGGCTGTCGAATTTTGTATGTAAATTTAAGAGATATTCTTAATTTATGTTACACATTTAAATATGTGATAGTTGCAACTGAAAATTAATGAACAGTACCGTTAAGGAATTTGTTTTCTTTGCCACTTAATTGCATATCACTCATTCGCATAAGGAAGAAAATTGAACAGATGGTTTTAAAAAATAAAATCAATGAAACCAGAAATGACATACATAAACGGTTACGATGAAAGTGGTGTTTTCATATTTATGATGCCATGGGATGGAAAGTCGAACTTCAGGCATTGCTTGCATCTTATGATAAATTAAACCGAAGCTAATTAATTGTAAAGTATCTAATTAAACATGCAACAAATTAACATAGTTTTCAACGCTAGACTATCAAAAGGGAGTAGGCGTTTGACAAAAAGTATACGGCACGGACAACCGCTCGCACTTAAATTGCCTTCTTAAACAGTTCTTTACAAACAAACTTACCATTCGATTTTAACTTTCGCTTCGCCGATATATACGAGTACTTGGCATTCGCAACTGAAACGAACTGAGTTCGCGGATTCGAGTTCGATTAAATTTGCGATAAGCGAACTGTTGTTTATGCAAGCATTGAAGTTACGACGTTTTTGTATTTAAGTACTTTCCGCGAAATGTTACACCGCGTACGTGTCAAGTAAAATATGCGATTTCTGAAAGTGAAACTGTCGAATATTTAATGAAATTTCGAAATTCCTCATGTATTGCGTTCAATTTCAAATACTACAGTTGATTATGAACTACATTAGGAAATAAATAAATAGTTATTTAATAATACCTACATATTCTTAAAGTGAATATGTATCTTAAAAAGTGACAAGATATTGAATATATAAGTTTAACACAAGATTTCATCAAATTATTTAACTTTTTTGCTATTCTTGTGTTCTGTTTACACATATTCAATTTATTTTGTTTGAACTATACATGAATTGTCTTGTAAAATGTAATGAATGTATGTAATGAAGACATGATTTGCTAAAAAAAAATATTTTAATTTAAAGTACTAGTTGAATTATTTTTATAAAGTGAAATTAATATGAGTCACATGTTCAATAAAAGTAGGTTTTGTTCATTATATGAATCAATTTATATTATACTGATTGCAAGTAACTAATACGTAATTGAAATTATCAAAGATTTTAACTATTCGAGCATAAAGAAACAACAAGAAAGCAATTAGTTCAAAATATTCGTTTTAGATTAATTGAAACTGGAACAATGATTTTCCAGTACTGTAAATATGCCATTGTATAAGTAAACAAAAATATAATTTATAAAAAACATGGTACGCTACTTTTTCACATTTAGAAATTTCCATGGTTTCTTTAAATAATTTATTACTTTTATGGCATCATATATACTCTTTATCTAAACGTTTGAAATGAAATATATTTGCGTACCTATATAATAAATAAATGAACAATGATGATGGGAATAAAATAAGAAAATGTTACCTCATAAATTTGCGATGTTCATTAACCGGTACGAAATATTCATCGTACGGTTCTCCGATATCGACTTCGGTATGTTTCTTAACCGGTATAGTGGTTCCGGTTGCGCCGTTCTCATGGATATCAACTCCCCCTAACGGTTTCAAGTTGACAAGTTCTAAGTTCACGGCTTCGGTCATTTGTTCGCCGTCATCTTTGGTCGGTGATTTCAAACCCAGGCTAACCGAGGTATTCAGATCGCCATTGTTGTACGGTTTCTTCTGATCAAATGTCGATTTTGGAACTCCATTGGTTTCGGGCTTTTCCGCTTTTTCAGCCTTCTCACTTTTGTCCATTTTCTCTGGTTTATCGGACTTCTCTGGTTTATCTGCCTTTTCTGGTTTGTCCATTTTCTTGTCATCTTGGAACGCCGGATTGTCAACACCGGATACGGATTTTTTCCTGCTTCTTGGGGATTCCACATTTAACCTGGTGTTGCTGTTATACGTTTTGTTCAATTGTTCTAAGTTGCTATGGTTCTCTAACGTGTCGTTTATGTTCAAATTCGCCGTTGACATGTAATGCGGTAATTTTGGAGTAGGTGGTTTCAGTTCTAGTTTGGCATTTTGGAAATCCACTTCGTCATAATTGACGGGCAATGTGATTTCATTCTTGTGGTAGAAATGGTTGCTCGGTTCTTCATCATGCGTTGTGTTTTTCATTGAATGATAAGCAGTTGTGTTGGTTTTGTCGTTGTCGTGACTTATGATGGTGATGTCCGATGGTTCTTCGTGTTGAATATCGGATGTGTTCGGATTTTCATGTGAAGTAGAATCTTGAGCTGTATCGCTGCCACCGTAACTACTGTCAGCGTCCATTTTCTGCAAAAGAAAACAAAAATTGACTTATTTTTTATTCACTGATACGTGTTTGTTGTTGAAATCATTTTTTTGCAATCTTTGTAATGAGAATATTATATAATTTTCTAATACATTTACAGTTACAGGAAATGGCCTCTATTTTGCATCTCAACGGAGAAATGACTGTTTAAGGAAATAATTCCAGTGAGAAATTGTTTTTTCCTTGATGGTTTCATTATGAAATCAATTACCGACATTGATTGCTATGTTAATTGTAGTTTTAAGATGATTAGCACTAATTTCTTTGTTCAATGTATACCAACATTAAGTATACCGGTTGTGTCATTCGCATATTTATTATTTCAAATTAAATATAACTAACCAAATACGTAACCCTAATGATACTTGTCATTTGTAAGACACATTATTTATTTAATATTTCATGCATTCATTTTTCTTTAGTGACAAAATACTTTATATTTTTACAACGAAAAATTAAAATGTTGCTACTAAAGTAAATAACTGTAGTTCTAAGAATAATAAGCATTTATTCCCGCTGTTAATCTCGTTTTTAACGATCAAGGTTATGAAAACAAAACAAATATTTATGGGAATGGGGATGATCGACAATAAAACTGAGTGCCTTCTGTTTCTGCGCAAAACCGTATTTTTACAGTAGCTACAAAGAAACTAAAAGTGCAACCGTTTTAGACAAAGATCTACGAAATTTCACTATGCGAAGCAGACCGATTCTAATAAATTGACCGCAAAACGTTGAATATCTTATGCGGCCCACGTTGTTGAACAATACAGAAAGCGTCTTCTTCTCGCTGACCTGGAACTCAAAACAATCGCCTCTCTCTCATCTTACCCGTATCTGGCGTGTTGTACCCTAATTATCGTGATTAAGTTTCATTATTTTCAAAATATTTTGCCGTCGGTGACGTGTTTTGCTTAATTTTACTTCTTCATATTTTCTCTCAAATCTCTCATCCCGCGAGCCACATTCTATATTAACTTAAGATATTTGGATTTTTAGCAAACTAATAATTAAAGAAATTTGAGAAGAATTTTAATTAAAATAAAATCACATTTGGGCAGTCCTAACCATTATAGATTTCTATTGATATTAGAGATAATGTACTATGGCTATAAACAATGCTTTAGAATTTTTAGTAGTAGTGTGGATTCGAAAACATGAGGACACTGGAATCGGAAGTTATATATTTTATTGCCAGTTTTTTGTTTTTGTAAAACGCTGGTTATCTGTTGTAACATACTGTTCAAAAGATAAATGTTTTGTTCGAAATGTACTCATGCAATTTGTGATTTCTTAGCGGTTATCTTTGTACGCCACTGGATGTTTTAATTATATTTATTATAATTGTTTAATGTACTTCTAACTATACACTTCGGTTCAT
The DNA here is from genome assembly GCA_963422195.1 of Carabus problematicus. NCBI lineage: Eukaryota > Metazoa > Arthropoda > Insecta > Coleoptera > Carabidae > Carabus > Carabus problematicus. The sequence goes on from OY728582.1 coordinate 15,232,521, forward strand.
AAAATTTAGATTTTGCAACATTAAGTTACAGCACACGTTTAAACAAATGTGAAAAAGCTAATAATTGATTTCCGCAATCCGTGTGGGATGCTCTTTAATCATTATGGCGCAAAGATTGCGTTATAATTATAATGAAGCGAGTAGGTGATCCTGTAACGTATAATCTCATTTTTCATGTTTATTTGCATCAATGTCTAACGTGCGTTGTATTCCAATCAATTGCAGTCGATTGCCTGTAGCAATCGCCGAACACGAAAACAGTGACTTCTTCCTTCGAGTCGGAACATGTTATTAAGCCGTGATCGGGCGATGATGATACAATGAAAATGTATAGAATCGAAATCTGTATTCCCACACTGTTTGTTTGCTGGTGCATATACTTTCGCCCATTACGGCAAGGTATTCGTAATATCCTGGTATCATCGTGCACTGATGACGTGGATCGTCGCTTCCTCGATTGTTTCTTGCGAGTTTCGCTGCAGAAGAATGCGATGCGGTTACGCAAATCGGAACTGCACAGTACGGTGTATCGCGCCAACGTTACCAAACGTTAGGTACTTAATATTCGATGTTTCATTCTGTTGTTTCGGAAATCGTCAGATTGATTCATTTAAAACCATCTAGAGGATTTTGACCTTTTATTGAATATTTAAAAGTGACATATTACGCATATTAATACAGTTTACTTAAAATTTAGTTATGTAACAAAAATAGATAATTAGGGACAATGTTTACTTAAATCTGTCTTCATTTCCATTGGACAAAGGAATTGTTAACTTGCGTGCATTATTATGTATGCTTATAAAGATAATATCTTTGTGTCTATGAAACTGTATATGGTACACAGAAACAATACATTAATAACACACGTAATCGTATAGATATGTGAGTGTATGCGTATAAATGATTCTTCTACCCCATTGTTAAATGAACGTGCTGGCATGTATGTACAGGTGTCATCATGTCTCTAGGTGGTGTTTCAATAGAAATTCAATTACTTTCAGTAAAACATTTCGTGCATTACAGCATGGTAATGGTGTTCATTAAAGTATTAACGCTATTGATTGAATTTATAATTTAATAATCGTCCTTAAAACTGCTTTAGTAAAAATGAAAGAAGTTTATTGACGACAATCGTTACACATTTTAATAATTCACTTACTAATTTTTTACGAGGCTATTTTTGGATAATGAGTATTATAGTATTGAAGATTTAAGATCAATAACCAGCTTATATTCTATAAGTATGTGACTTGTACCACAGTGTGCCTACTGCCTTACTTATGATTCGTTATAGCACAACCCTATTATGCACAAGTAAATCGCTTGTTTTTTCTTTTCCATCCATTTTGGCAATGTGGTTGTGGCCCGGCTCTGATGTTGTCCCTTTCTCCATGTCCAGAGACTCAGACGGACCAATGAAGGTCAACCGGTGTCCACGATTTGCAGCGGTGGCGTTGTCTGTCTGGTTTTCAACATCATACTACCTTGTGTTGCCAATCATATCTATTGTTTCTAGTTTCGAGAACTTCAAAATCATAACTGAGTTTGTATGCACCATACAATATTGGCACTGAGAATATATATCTTAAAATACGAAATACCTAAAGTTTTTGTAATAAATTTAGTTGGAGCTTTGAAAAGATGTTAAAAAATTTCAAATTAAAGTAAAATAATTTTGAGACATTTCACAAACTTACAAATTTTTTTTCTACCGCGATGAGTGTTAGTAAGTAGAGAATTCGCTAATAAATCTGTGAATTTAAACTAGAAGTGTACAGTTATCTGGTTGCTTCGAATTGTCCGGTCACGCCACTGAATCATATGCAGAACGCGGTTTGTGATTTGAAGCTGATCTTCGCCACAGCATCGCGTGTGTTCCTATTACCGATCGTCATTAATTACAGATATGCTCCACTGGCTTACAGCTGATTCGATTGTAAGATATGATGCTAACAATTTTGACTCATGGGATGAGAGATCTTTAGAATGAAATACTTATTAAAAAATAAGAAAATATTGCAGAGAAAAATCTATATTTTCCAATGCTTACATAGTTTAATGTTATTGTATTTGTATGGATTTTTTTGTTTGCATATACCAAAACATATGTATAAATATAAAAAACATGCGGATCATTTATCTAGTTTAGCAAATCATTGTACCGAAGCGAATTTTAACAATGCCTTTAGTGTACTTTAATTACCCGTTACAGGTGCTTCAAATTGGATTCTTGAGATTTTTATCTTTGTACGTTACTTTCCTCTTTGAGCCGGAACCCGCCGAACCAGGGGCGTACCGGTTTATTTTCCCGTTCAGTAGGTCAACACAAATCCACTGGAATTTATTAAAATTATTTGTAAATTAATTAATGTATACCTTAGTTTCTATTGAATGAAATGTGTAACACGAAACATATTTTGAATAAATAATTCCAAGTAATTCGAAACTTCTAATTTCTCTTTTCCTATAAAAATGAACACATGTTTCTTCGAGAAATTTAAAAAGTTCAGTGATAGAGCAAAAATAAAAGTCTGTAATGCAATAGAAAACAAAAATAGTATCCACTGACTAGACTGGGAATAAAACAATATAGAATTCTAAGAAACTATTAAAATCTTTTAAAGAGATTAGTTCGAATGATAACTTCAACTGCTGCATACAAAAGGAGAGCTGATCAATACTATTTATCGATACAGGTATAGTTAATCTATCACTGAAATCTATTTGAGTGTTAGTAGTTAACTCCGTTCAGAGGAAATCGTTTCTTGAACTTAAAATGTCTCTAAGCATCGTGAGATCGCTTGTTTTTGCGTGTGTTTAGAAATATATTCTATCTTTTACACATACGAGAAATGTATCACGAATTTAATTTAAAGCGAATACATTTTTCAGTGAATATAAAAGCACATTTTAGTTTTGGATGATCAGAATTTGCACATGAAAACATTCTCTAAGTAGATCTTAGCTTGACTGAGAAAATTCATTTAAATACTATGTACGATTTATTATTGGAAGAAGATTCTCACTCGTAAGAAACAAACATGTATGCAAAAATTCCATTACGATGAAGAATGACGGCTAAGAAGAGTTTCTCATCCATTGGTTTGTGTTGTTCCTTTTATTTTCTGTTCTGTCTGCCTTGCATCAGACCTAGTTACGGCCCTTTCAGTGTCTGACGAATGCCCCCGGGACAGGTGTTGCGTCTCACCGCCCTGCGTCTTGGTCCCAGATATTGGGAACTGTGCAGCCCCGAAACACACATACCACAGGCACTTGTTGCTGACGGCACCTTAGACCATGCATCGGAAGATAATCCGCGACATGACAGTGGAAAGTTGTGCAGCGGCCAATGATTTTTATAACGTGTAATAAGTAGTTGTCGCGTTGATACTGTAAATGTAAACTATTTGATCGTTGAAGGGAAAGTGAGAAGGATTTATTTGTTATCGGTGAATGTAAGAAGAAGTTTGAACTGGTGTATTTATAGTTTTATAGCTGTTGAAAGTTAACTATACTTTATTACAATGTAAAGATAACGATATCAAATTAGATATTGTTTGCAATGGTAATCTATAATATTTTCTTTATCAAAATGAAAGGTTACGAGTAAATTTAAAGAAATATTCTATTGAGATCATATAATTTAAGAAGTATGTACTCAGTCAATAGATCTCTTGGCCTATTTAAATAATAAGCTAAGCAAGAATAATCCTGTTTTTGAAACCTATTATTCAAATTTAGGAAGATTTTGCGACAGTTCAGAAATGCAGGCAATGTAATCATCCATTTTAGTGAACATTCTTCATTGAATACCAATCAAAATTCTTGAATAATATTCAGATTTACTTAGTCATTGATCTTGTGGCAAATAAAGGAAAATTATTGATAATTTCACTATTTAGTCATTTAACTGATTCACATTCCATTGTTGATTGACTGTTACTAATCGGTTAAAAATGCTCAAACGTGATTATTTCAAAAACTCAGTTGCGAAATATTTATCATTTCTGAACATTTGTCACATCAAACTGTAGAATGTGTTCAACAAAAGCACGTTCGTATCATATATTATTCATTCCAGGTATGATATATTTTCCAAAAAAGCAATTAATTATGTCTAAGGTAACTGATTAAAACATCAAAATAATTTTTTACACAAATATTTCCAGAATAAATTCCTGCAATTTTATTGAACATCAATCATATCTAGCATTGATAAACCAGTTTTATTTTTAGAAAAATTCCATGTACGTAAACATATGCAATATTTTGGTGGATCTATCTAGTGTGTGTATGGTCTAAGGTGGTTCAAGTTTGGTCTGTGCCTGGCTCGTGTGAAGAGAGTATCTGACAGAACGTGCATTACATCTTATGCACCAGTTTTTATATCTAGCCGTCTATCAACCAGATGTCTTTTTCACTTTCTGTTAGATATTCCGTAACGGTATACGTATCAATAGCTGAGTTGCTCTAGAGAAAATGAACAGTTTCAGGTTTCTACAGAAATTATACAGACCTAACAACACGTGCTGTATAAGTCACATCCGATATGTCTCGCCAGGTATTTTGTTCTGTGCAACACTTTTTTTTACATGTTGTTATTGGATTAAATAGATATAGGTGTATTCTATTATTATATATATTTTGTTACATGTTTTCCAGATCAATATACACAAGTTGAAAATCATTTTGAAAACTGTTTTGAATTACAATTCTAACAAATTATTGTTGTCTGTGGTTAACTTACTAATTGATTCGTGGAACGGATGTGAGCATATTTGTTTTTGCGGATCCGTTGTTGCCTTTTTGGATTTCATAATCATAGCATTATAATTAAAGTTGTTCGAAATTCATTTGGCATTTAGCTTACATGGTACATGACATTTGAATGATTGTTAGAGGCTGCACATCTCATCACGATTTTATGATAATCTACATAAACTTATTCCCAAGCTCACACTGTGCAATAAGACTGTGGTTTCAGTGAAAACTATTTCTATGTATCAATCAATGAACGATGTATAGAAGTTTGACTATAGTTCTTTAATTTGTTTCATGATTGATAGCATCTGTAAGTAGGTACTGTAGCTCATATAAGGTGTGATTATTTGCTTCCGATAAGTGCCAATATCCAGTTCATTATTGCTCATTACGGTAACGGAGTAACTGTATCGAAGATCAATCATACTTTCGTTATAGATGCTTCACATAGTTATTTACCCTGTGTAAATGCTTCCTTGTTCTTAGCCACGGAGTGCAAAGAGTAAAACTAGTTTATGTAACATCGGTAGCATACAGACGCCAGCCATCATAATCTCACCTGTTCCACTTAATCTTGTACACTGCGGAAATAGTAAATTATTATAAACTATCGACGGTAATGAAAGCAAACCTGTCATTCAATGTATACGTATGTATAAAGGTTTCTGTACGATATAAAGTCATTCGCTCAAACATCATTTACTTCATTACGTCATCCTCTTTCTATATATTTATATGTTATTACTTTATTTATATCGAGTAAAATAAACAAAATATATACTGAACTGGTCTGAAAAAAAGTAAAGTATACGAACATTTACTTATGTGAATATTATCTATGAATTGACTATCGCATTTGAAGCTATATTTTCCGGTTTATAAACAATATCTAGCAGGCTTTTTGCATACACGTGTAATGTCACTAGAAAATACCTTGAAGCAAAGTATCGCATTTTTTTTCTATGTTTGCGGAAACAATTGACTTTCCAGTGACAAGGTCAGTGCTGAATATTCCTATTGTATTCGTCCTCGATCACTAATCATGCGTCCGGGTTCGATTTCGCGTTAATCATGACCATTTCCGTTGACATGTAGGGTATAATTTGTCATCTTGGACATATCATTGGTTTGGGTGGTTATCTTAAACCCTGATACAGGTACCGTTTACCTAGCAACACACTTTCTTTTCTGAACGGAGGAAAATTAGTTTTAACTTTTAGTGCTTCAGTTGTAATTTGATAAACGAATGCAGTCGTTTAAAGTACCGGTGTGTTTTTTTGTAATTGTACCAAGCTAGTCTACTGATGTTAGTAATTAATTGTAAAATATCGGAAAATAATTTCAGTTTAACGAGGATTTAAGTATTGTATGCGGGAAGAAAGTAGCAAATTATGTGTGAACTGTAATGCGGTTAAAATGTGTATAACCTAAATTTATTTTATGATACGTCATTCGGTAGTTACTTATATATATATTTTGACGATTTATCACTATAGAATATCTAGTCATATTATTATTTTTTCATTGAAATTAAATTTGAATCTGTAACAATTTTGTTTCTAAAATGTTTTGAGAATATGCAATACATAGTAGTAATAAAATTATTACAATGAACAAATGTAATACCTTATGTACAATTATATACGTAATAATCTCTTTCATCTAAACATAAAACGTAACGTAATACATGGAATAAACTAAATTAAACAATAGTATAATTCATTCACACATGAATTACATTACACAGAAACACTAATTCTATTTCCTTATGTTGCTGTGTGCAAAAAAACGTGTAATTAAATAAAAATTAAATTAAAAATAATAATGCTGTTTAACGGTAAATGCATGTATTATCATGTAGTTACAAGATTTCAAATACACTAATGTTCGCTGTTGTTTTTTCGCCTGTGAAAATGTGGCTTATTAATGGAACACGACATAATTTCAGCAAAGCTAATTGGGAAATTTTCTTATTGTGAATGCATTCTATCGTGCAGGATGTTACATGTTTTGTTTTCGTGCGCATGCGTGTGTGTGCTGAAAGATGATGTACATTGCTAACGAAATGGCGTAATTTATTTCCTTGTTACGGTGAAGTCACGTGGAAAATGCTGTTAGATGACAAAATGAGCGTATTTATTTATAATTTATAGGTAGAATTGCGGTACAGGAATGTCAGCTAGCTATTATTTATTATATGGACACATACATGTGCAACGATTTTCACTTAGATATACTTGATACCTACACATACTTCGCCAATGTACTGTGGATAATAATTTAATTTTGTTAGCTCATTTTAAGTATTATTTAAAACAAGTAATATGTCCGTATTATGAACTCGTTCATTATCAAGTGATGGATCACTTGATAATGAACGAGAGTTCGAAACGCGTCGTGATCCTAACTAAAATTGACGAGTTCATAATACGGACATATTACTTGTTTTTAATAATATTGACGATGAACTTCGGAACTGAAAATATAATATTCATTTTAAGTAATGTATGGATAATCCTTCTTGATATATTTATGAATTAAATACTGCTTACGTGGCAGAAAAAAAAATTATTAACTTGAAGAAAATATACATTGGCATCGGTATGTACATAAAATATTTGAAGTAAAAGGAATACGTTAACTAGAAAGTGAAAAGAAAGAATTTTTATTGGTTTTTTACATTAGTAAGTAAAAGCTATCATTATCATATCTGATTGTGATAACTGATAGGCATGTATAAATAAATAATAATACTTCTTGTTAAATAGGTCGCAAGTATGAGTTTTATTTGGTAAGTTGTGAAGTTTGTTATTAACACTATATTTTCCGTGTGACACCAATTAACACCGTACGTGTACGTGGAGGTCTTGACACAGTATGGGTATCATCGATATGGTATTGTCGACATGCGAGGTGATTGTACGGTGATCGGCATCGTGACTGGAGAGAAATCGTCCTCACAGCAAGTGATTCTCTTCAACATACACTTTGCACTGCTGCGCGATCATCTTATCGATATACGTGTGTGTTCTGCTCAAAGTTCTCTTTCAGAGAGAGAGAGAGATAGAGAGAGAGAGAGAGAGAGAGAGTCTGTTATTGTTTGTTACCTGTCGCACCCGTGTATCGAATTGTAGCCGGTTAGTCAGGATTGTATTAAATTTTTTCGGCACTTTCAGCCGTGGAAAATATTAGACATTGAATAGATTGAGAATATTAGAACATAATTACATGTTAATAATTATAAGGCAGAAAATAAATAGATTTTTTTACAATTTTCTAAGTAACACTGTAATTTGAAAGATCTGTTTTGTAAACGTATTTGAAATTAATGTAGTCTCTTTTTAATGTAAATAATACAACAAAGTATTAGTTTTGTGTCTTGATCTATGATTGAAGTCTCTTCTCGATTTGGATAGATCTATAATTTAATGCTTGAAAATGAAATCCATACAGTTATGCATAATCAAAACCTCTCAATAGAGACAAACTATATTAAACTTTGTATCATCTGTCTTAACCCATAGTTGAAATCTCCGGCTGATTTGAACATTTCTAATAGATAATTTTGTTTGTCAGCAACAATCAAAAGATCTATTTGATACCTTCGAATTCCGCCTACTGTCTGTACACGTGTTAATTAACTTGATTTGCGTATATTAATTAGTCAAAAAATTAAACCGGTAATAGATGTAAATAATAATATGCTAGTTGACATACGGTTTCAACCCACTCTACATTACCGTTCATATAAAGCAACGTTTACATATGAAAGTGCAAGCAAACAGAACAGAAACAAGAATTAAAAGTTTTTGCTGTGGCATTTCTGAAATAGTTTGCAAGGATGATGAAACACGTCCCGACCAGCTTGAACTACTCATTTCTAATGAGTTCACTTTCGATTTTACTATCATCATCGCATACCTCAGGCACGTATGTGCGTCTGCATGTGCAACAGCTGTTCGTGTGATGTTAGATATTAAAATGTAGCGCATGCGCATCAAATGTATTTTTTAGATGTTCTATTTGTAGTTAATTGTAAGTCTTGTTTTTTGCTTGCAACAAAAAATGACTTGTTTTCTACAACATAGTTGTTTACTGGTAGGGGTTTTCTTGTTTAAATGTACATAAACATTGCAAGTATATATTTAATTTTTGTAAATGTATTTAATGCTTTAAAACCCACATGTTCTTCTTTTTGGTAACAACAAATATGTTCACATTTTCATTAAAATAACTCAGAATAGTATTCTAAACTTTACTTGTTATATGATCTTTGCTTTAGCCAAATAGCGAATTGTATAAACAATTGTGCAATATATCAAATGCACATACAAGTAATAAAAGAATACTAAATAATATTGGGTAATTGTGTTACAATCAAACACCAGATATTTGTTTACAATACACTTCTTATTATATTTGTAAAGGTCATTAGAAAAACTGAACTGTTGTTACAATGCTTCCTTTTTTTTCTTTCTCTCAAGCACGATTACATTTTTTTTGTTGATTTGTGTAAAACGGTAGCTCGGTAACAACCTTGTATTTGTGAAATAATTTTCCTATTACCATTGCCGCATTAATAGCACTACTTACTAAATGTACGCTGTAACTAGACAGGTAATTATTACTGCTCCAATTATCGTTCTAATAGAGAGTATATATGTTGAATTACGTAACAAAGCTGTCACATTCTCTAGGCGCCATGACAGTTGTATAGAATGCTATATCATTGCGCATACTTGTGCGCATGTATACATTACGAGTAGCACACCTCTAGCCCAGATTCTCTACGTATTGTGACGTCATTTTTGTATTGAATTGATCTTGTTTATAGACGTCAATAGATAGATAATTATATAATATAGGTAGGTAACGACATTACGATGATGTGCCTTATTACCATTTTTCTTTACCACAAAATGAAAACAGGTTAAATATTATTATAGAAATGTTAATTATGTGCAAGAATTTTAATTTGCTGCGGTATTTAAAAATGCAAGGAAAATAATGAAAACATCGTAATGTTATTTTCAAATTGTACTTGCTTTTATTGTTGTATAACATATGGTGCAGATGTTTGAGAAAGTCTGGAATTTCTATTGTAAGTAAATAAAAACATATATTATATTTCTTATAACTCAAGATAAAACCTCTATCTATAATATTTCAACCAATTAGATTTATAATTTTACTTTCACTATTAAACTCATAAAATGATTTATATTTTTAATCTAAATTGTTATTAAATTTGTGAGAATAATAAATGTTTTTTTTTTTAGTAACTCATAAATATTATTACAAATGTCGAAATAATAATAATAGCATCATATTAAAAAAAAATTACGATCACTTCCTATATCGGAAAAAGAAACTATAATAAATAAGAATTATCTGGTTTTTTGGTCTGCTACTAATTTTGGTTAAGACCGGTCCTGCCTGATGACAAATCACTCAAATAGGTACTGGATTTCACCAATGTGGGTTCAGCATGTCACGTAACAAAATTTATCTCTACTAAAAGAACGCAAGTTTTTCTTTTCATTATCCATTGTTGATAATGACAGATAAATGTTTAAATAAGTAGTTATTTGGTAGGTCAGTCTTTAAGTATATTGATTAGATAAATAACTATGAGTGAATATCAATTATTGATTAGTGTAATTACAGAAGTTGATACGCATGTTCCACGCTCCGTGCCAAATATGGACGACGTGAAAGTATTGAATATTTTCGGTGACATAATGTTAAACACCTTGCTGTAGAAGGTTGTGTGCAGGTGGACAGCTTGTACAGACTTGTTTGCATTCAAGTTTTTCACATTTTCTGATATTTACATTACACCGATATATTTCATAATTCACTAGTTAAGTGTGTAAGTGGTAATTTATTGTCAGTATTTTTTTATAAACGGTTTAAGTTATATACGTAAATAAACAGTTTCCTAATCTTACCTATCATTTTACAAATATTTGATAATTATTCAATCGTGTTTGATTAAATTGATATCCGATGCTGATAGAAACCAACGATTATTATGATTCTAAAATATACTCATTATATTAATTTAAAAAATATTGCGATTATATATTTTTAATACAGTGTTTTGTTGTTAATAGTTATTCTGTACTAAAGTAACAATATATAATTATTGTTTCATACAAAACTATAAACATTAACGGATCTTTTATTGTAATTGTAATCTCAGTATATACGAAACTATTAATTATATTGATATTAAACGGTGTATAATAAAAAACAAATACCAGACATTGTATCGTGACCGCGTAGGCTGGAGACATGATGGCGAATTTATAAAAGGTTGTTGCTTTCTATTTAACCATGATTTCATGAGTCAATGATGTTTAATATTTTCGGACAAGAGACATTTTAACATAACCTTGAAATTTATTTATGCCTATGAAAAATGTAAATATTCTGTGGGTACATATCATCATTTTATATTCTTCTAATAGTATATTTTTCTCTCTAACTGGAATTGACATCAGGATGTATTTATTTCTTACTGTCATTTAGTTTAATTATTGACAAAACTCTTCGGGCAGTATCACTTTGGCGAATTTCACATGTGAATCTGGTTAGTGCTAATTACAGACATCTTTAGTGGGCATTTCCGTCAACCATACAATAGCAATTATTTTATATCTGTCAATGTCAGTGACAGTGCTGCTAGGCTATGTACAGAGGTGTGCCCGAGGTAAGAACTAGAATACCACACATTCTCGTGCAACGCCCTTTTTATGCTGCTGTACACACACACACGTATATACATACACATTCATACGGCTATCTGATTAACGAGTAGCACTTACACATGCATACGCTCAAGTATAAACTAGTTTTTAATCATTTAAATAATCACATTTACCAAAACAAATATCCAGAAAGTTTACAGTATACATAGAATGCAGTTAAATGTAAAATTAGTAATAATAATTAGATTTAGTAAGGAATGTATTATTTGTTATACAGATAAAATATATTATATTGCTTCAAATATTGCGTTATTTTCTGCTTAATTTATGATTCAAGTGTAACTGAATTGATTGTACAAGTAACGTATTGATATGGTGTGTGTATGGTCTGTTCAATATTTTGTATTAATTCTACACCTACACGTAGGTACTGATCGCGTATTCGCAATACTTTATTACCTCTGCAGTCCGACATATCTCATTATGTTCTTATCATCACCGGAAACGTTTTGCTTCGTTGTTAAAAGTGAAACAACACTCTCGTTCGCTCAATAACAGTAATTTTCCAGTCATTGTGGATTATTTCTCTAGTAATAGAATAACGGTTATCGCCTGCAACCATGTATTATTAATTGAATTACATGTGTGTGCGTGTTAGTACATATTTCGCATGTATCTGTTCATGTTTTCTATTCACGAATGCGGTTACTTGATGCTTGTATTCTTATATAACAGAGGCTGGGAAATTTTGAAATGTGAGAATTTTTATACAGTACAACTGGTACAAATTAATATTAATAGTAGTTTGTGCCGTGGAATATTGTTTTAATTCCTTGTATGAACAATTGGAACGTATTTTATGTATATAATATAGTAAATTCTATAGTTTATTAATCTGATTGACATTACATGGACAATTTGTTGCGAGAAAATGAGGAATTAAAAGTGAAACAATCGTAAGAGTTGTTCCTCTCACTTTTTTGCAATAGGACTATGTTAACTCACTGCACGAGAGATCTAACGCTTGAATTATTTATCACGGCACGCGAGACTGGGTGTGTCCGGCTGTATACCAACCAGCTCGCCAACAGACACACTTGTATATACATGTACAGCAAGCACACGCTTGTGCATTCAGTGTTGGATTAAAAATACTCGAAACATAAAATAATGAATAAACAAATATGATTAACAGTAAAAATAAATTTATAACTTCCTGCTTCAACGTGTTCGTGGAATTTGTATTATGTATAAAGAAACATTTGGTTTTGTTTGACATTGTACAAATATGAAATCGAAAGCATTATTTCTAAAGCCAGCCCTGGCATTACTACTGGGCAGGACGTGCTAAATAGTTTCGCGACAAAATCAAGTGTTAAAGTGTGGTTAGCACGTTCCTCGGGAGAAATTTTACTTTTCAGTGGAAACAAATAATTATACAGCCGCGGCCATTCTAATAATTAATGCTAATTGTGTAACGGCAACGTGTTACTAATCACGCAAAGTGCAACATAATTTTCTAAATGATCATTCAAATACCTGTCGCTGTATTAGTATCATGTGATAAATAAATGGACAAATTATAAACGGTTTCAGATAACAGTACAAATAAAGAAAAAAATGTGCAACACTGTTATAAAATAGCTACATAACATTGACTTCTTTATTAACAATAATATTAGCATTAATATAAGATGCATAAAATTATTTGTGGACAATTGTCACAGCGTGTTAGAATGTACCTTGTCATTATTAACAGACGTTCGCCTTCTTTACATTTGCAAACATGTTTAATAATTTTAGTCATATTTGTGTTCGAGAAATGAAAATTTAATTACGATTCGTGGCAAAAAGTCGTAAAGCGTGACTGCGTATATAATTTCATATTTAAATGTAGCAGGTGCACGGGTCAGTTTAAGTTTCCTTGCTTGCATGTAATATTCAGCATTCTGGATCTTCAAATTTGCTTTTTATCTCATTCGAAATTCTGCTTTCATTATCGTTCAAATTTGCTCTCGATCGATTTACTACAAATATATATTGCAGGTGTACTTAAAATTAGGTAAATAGATATTATTTTATACAGATACATTTCGCGTAATGTCAGTGAACGATATGGTCAATGCAATGATTACTCGCATAAAGACATACCGTTTGTAGTATTTTAAGAATATGACACTTTACAGGTTTTGCCAAGTTTGGAATAGTGCGATAATATATCTAATTATTTTTCACTACACTTAGTATGAATCACGAACATTGAAACGTTGTGTAAGACAAATGCTGGTAGGTGTATTATTGGTTCTTTGTAAAGAGAGTAAAACGGTACGTGCTGTCACATACGTCTGTACACAAATATATAAAACTTGGAGCACCTGCACCACACAAAGAACAAAAGAAGCGTTTTGCAGGTGTTTCTCAACAGACTGAAAGGAATTAGACTTCCACATCACGAAGAGTTTAGTGGAAAATAATGTTATAGGCAAGGAAATAACTTATTATCGTTGTTTCTCAACTACGTCAAGAACCGGACGCTATTTCTATCCTTGCAACAATAGAAATATGTACATTGGCTGTAAAACATTTCGAAATACTTTACCAGAAGATACTGTTAGTACATCCACTACAGTTACGGCTTTTCAATGTGACATATTAGTAAAATAAGTTTCATTATTTAGTGACAAATTGCATCCTTAAGACAACCTTTAAGAAATTATTAAACATAAAATATATTTTTATAAATTATGTATTTTAAATCTGCCCGATATGGTAATGTCCGAAACATATGTGAAGCGCAAATTTTTTACTAATTACTCACAAGTTTCTCCAATATGTAAACTTAACTTTCTGGTCACAAAAACGTGAGTATATTTAGCTCAACGCCAAAATACAAATATTAAATATTCTAATCCAGACATCTGTTATATGCTTGAATTTATATAAATATTTGCTGATCATATTTGGGAGAAAAATTAAGCAAAAAATGATGTCACTTCAAATATGTGCTTTTGCATTGGTAGTGCTAAATAACTAGAAATTTGTAAAATAAAAATCCTTTACTATAAAAATGTTATTTTAGTTACTGAAATTCGCCATATTCATCAGGTAAATTATTATGATATATTTGTTATAATAATATAGTATTGCGTGAAAATATTTACGTTATTGTATTGAAAGTTGTTATATAAATAGGTATATAGCTAGACTACTAAACTGATCTCCGTGCACCTAGACTTTGCCGGGTAGATTTAGAAAGTGATTTTTTAATTTGCTCTCAGTGAGAGTTTGACATAGCGAACTGGTAATTAATTCTTTATATTAATTTAATAAAAACATTCAAAGTCGAGTTGTTTTGCACGTACACAGAATATAAAATAAATGTAAATTTCAGAAATTTTAAAACCAGATGTAGTTTTCAATAAAATATTTGCAGATATAAAAGTTAACCAATTTGTATGCAATTTGCGTCTGTAACGATTTCATGACAATATTTATGAAATGATGATTAAGTTTTAGAACTGATTCTGCACGTGATTTGTATAAAGTTAACGTATGTTCTTCAATGGAATATTTATTCTATAAATGTGCAGCACGAAGTATATGATTATTTGTCAAGTAAATTAAGAAATGTCAAGAAACCTAGTTACTGAATTTCAAATACATCAGTAGCTGAATTATAGTTGAGTAGGTTGTACTTTCGTATGTGTACTATATAATTCTTCTCCTACTTACTGTCATTTCTGAGAATAAGGCGTGATGCTATGTTAGTATGTATGTCAAGAAGAGTGACAATAAAACAGTCCGCAAGAACAAATAGTTTTCTTACCAGGTACATCGATCTCATTGCTTTATTACTCTCTCATGTTCCGACCGAGCATACATGTTTTACAATTCTATAATCCAACAAACATATGAAGTTTCTGTAAATCTTTTAAAACGTCATCGTCCTTCTATAATAGAGTTTATATATTTGCCATTATGAACAAGAGGCCATTTATAACATTTACTGTGCAAGTAGCACAATTTACCGCGCCTCGTATTGGCTCCATCATTAATTATCTCCGTAGTGTACAATGCACATAGATATAGTAGTTACGTATATGCAAGTAAGTAGCTATGTCTGGCAAGATTGGTGATTGGCTTTTCAATTGAGAGCGACACACGTTGCCAGGAGCACTGTCAAATCATGTCTAGTTATGAATAACATCGTCCAACATGAGAACCGATCACTCGCTAATTCACCATGTATTTATGCGTAAATCATTTCTGCTGCAACATGTATGTAGGTATAAGCTGTTAGTGAGTCTACGGCCAGCCGGTATGGGCGAGTATGTGTGTGGTGCGCAGAATGGCCGCTACAAGCGCTGCGTGTGCACTGTGTGAAGGTCAACCGGTGCTGACCCGGTACCCGTTGCCTTTATGGTACCATGCTCTCTGCCCCCTGTCCCCTGCCGCCTGTTGTGACTGTAACCGCCCTGCAAAAGACCGTTTCTGACGCAGGAAAGCACCGTGCACGTTAGCGGATTACCATTTAGATTACTCAGATCTGTTTTTGTGGCTTTTGGAATCATCCACAACGGTTACATACTGTTGCTCAACTTTCCGTTGTGGTCAAAGAAGATGTGGAAACTTTGTTATTCTGTTTTTATTTGTCATTGCACATTTATTTTATTCAAATTCATGTTCTGAAGCTGTCTTTTTGAACTAGGATTCATTCGTGTAATATTATTCTCAGATAACATTCTTCTAACGAATTATTTGGGAATAAATTGAGAAGGAGAGCAAGTAATAATAATTGTCTGTAAATACAGTCATTTTAAAATGGTAATTACATTAATTTACTTCTTTGTGTATTGAGCAAACAAGAACCTCAGGAACTAAAATGCTACATTATCTTGCAAATGGTATTCAACAATGTTGATGACATTGCTGAACGATCTAGTCAAAGTATATGTTGCAGTAAATTATGCCTGCATTCAAATATAACATATTATAATGTATACGTGGGTGAGGTGCATTATAATTTGATAATCAAATTCGTCGCTGGTTCCAGGTACAAACAATGACAGTACCATTGTACCTGTATGGCAGCCCACGCTTGTGAATTCTTCAGAGATCACGTTCTCGGGACCACAGCATCATTCGTTACGTCATCGTCACAGACGGAACTACGTCATTCATTGATAATAAATCGTGGGAATTCACACTAAATATGTCCTCGAAATGATATGTTGAATAAAGATAAAAAGGTTCACTGATTCATGAAATACCCGGTATTTACTGTTCAATTTTCAATTGTATTTTTTGTCATGGTCAACATGATTAATTAGAATCCTATTTCAACAATGGGAATATCAATTCCAAACATTTTATGCCAAATATTTTCATATGATGATTATAACTATTTGTACATAATCTAAGAAATATTCTGGTTGCTAATAAACCATGAAATGATGCTTTAAGGTTAGTTATATGCAAGTACGTATAAATATTTTAACATTATAATATTCCATTATGATCAGTCATTCAAATATGAATAGTAAATTTCAAAATTATATGCGAATACTATTAAAACCGTAGTAATTTTTATATATTTCAATTTGGTTTCTGTTATTAGAATATATTAATTCGACAATCACGCAGTACATTTATGTAGGTAAATTTGTACAGTTGAATAATATGGTAAACAAAATAATTTCTATTATTTTTTAAACATATGTATGTGACTTCAAATGTAAACAATTTTTTTTCGATAAGAGCAAAAACAAAATCAACAACTGCATACTATTTTGTACTCACAGTTCGTCATATTTTGCATTGGAGTCACCTTTCTAAATTTAAAAAGGTACGTATGAAGGTTGTATGATTCAGAAAATCTGTAGAACTTATTACGTTCTTTGGTAATATCGTATTGTTTTATTGATTTTTCACCTGAGTCGCATGACTTGAACGCAAAATTACGCTTGATTTCATTGTTTCGTGAAGGTCGTTTTGAAATTATATTTTCATATATTTATTTAGTATCCAAAGCATGAAGGACTAAAATTTATCATTATACCTTTTATATTTTCAATAAATCTTTAAAAAAATAAGCAAGGCTTATTTAAAAGCACAGATATTTTATTTATCCATTAATGTTTGTGTTTGAATCATACTGTTATGAAAGTTATATTTTGATCTCTTCAATAATTGAATAATACATTTCCTTGCTTTTGCAATTATTTTGAATAATTAAAAAAAAATGTCGTCGAAGTAAACACATTTATTGATTGTTCTAACAGACGCAATTCTAACCTTGCTTAGGATTTTATTTCCAATAAAATAGCAAGTATCATAATTTTATTAATTATATACATATATATATCTTGTCCTTCGTAGGACATTTTTTCTTGGTTCATTAGAATAATTAATTGTTATTGCTCTGAATGTTCTAGTTTTTATGATAATTCTTGCTATGGAACGAATCATGTGCTTAACTGTCCACGTGAATGATTTAAAATTCATCTTATAAGTTATTCTATTCTCTGGTTGATAAATGCGTATACAATGTTTACTTGACTATTCTCTCTGGTTGTCGAAGCGTGTATATGCATATAATCAATAGCTTATGCAACTTGTCTTTTTGTTCTACACTACAGTGCAGATGAAAGTAAATGTTTCATAGAATTTCAGAAACAGTTATTGTAGTTTTGACATAATTTTTTATCTGTTTCATGGTTATAACTTTTCAGATTATGTTTCGGAAGAAGGTGTTTATTGTTTTATGTCATATAATTATTTATTTGAAGGCTAGAATTGTTTTTTTTTTAATTCTAAAAAGAGTAATTTCTTATTTCACTAACATTAGGCTAATTATATATTATATTTTAGTTAATTTTACTTTTCACATGATCGGTATAATATAATACCTTTAGTTGCGAATGAAAACTGATTTAAATAGGTTTATATTTAGTATAAATGTTTAATGTAAGCAAATCGTTATTTTAATTAACTGAGTTCAATATTTTTACATTATGATAACTCAAAGTTGATGGTATTTCCTGTTAGGAAAAATCTTTTAAATCTGCTATACTTCTGTAGCAACATACTTGACTTGTGACTCATATTGTTCTGCAAAACGATCACGGTTTTTCCTGTCCAGACATGCACGAATGTGCACCTATATTTGGTTGACCGGCGTTCACCGTAGGTACATTCTATAAACGTGTGTATGTAAATGTAAATCTAACAATTCTAGACAAGTCAGTTATACAAGGACGTCATCTATGTACGTGTGTTGCAGAAATAGATCATGTGACCTCCGTTAACATTAAACCCGTAAGAATTTCCATTTTTTACTCCATTTTCTTTGCGGACAAATACAGTTATGTTCCGTGCGAATCATATGTCATTCATGTTTGAGTCATGCATGCAATCATTCTTCCGGATTGCACGTGTGTTAATGAACGAATCTTTTGTTATAATCACAAACCGTTAACTTTTTTATACTTGTGTCATTTACGAAATGAGGTGCTAATTAATTTTGGGCAAAAAATTAAAATTTCTACATGATATTTATCTATCAATATCAATTGTAGTATTATATATTTATACTCGTGTATTATTTTATGATTATTTGTTTTTACTATTAATCAATTTCATACATGAATTATGAATTGCACCATGCTTCATTGAGTATACTAAGAAAGCAGAATTTTTATCTGATAATTGATTGTGTTTTTATATTACATATTTTTCTAGTTCCGCTTATGATCGAATTTCTTCATATATTTTTTGTTCTTTATTACTTTCAGTTCTTGAAAAATATTATTTTTAATATCTGTGTCAGCAGATGTGCAGGTAAGTAATTGAATTAAATCATAGGTACTATAAATAGCATATGGGATCTACTTTAGTTATATCAATATAGTATCTCTATGTTACATAATTTTACATTCATCACTTCCGATTATGCTGTTATTTTTTTTATGCCATACAAAAAACAAAATGAATATTTTTAACTGTTCCTGATGAACAAGTTCAACTTTGAATGTGTAGTGTCACACTTACGAGTAGTTACATGTTTACGCAATTTTTACATCTTAACGAATGCGTTATTGTGAAACATTGATTGGTAATAGTTTATTGCACAATTGTCACTCCCAATATGTATGTATATATGTACCTACATTGACTTGCGGCATGTAAGAAATTGCATTCTTCAAATTCAATCCATCATCTTGACTTCTCTCAAAGCAAGTCAAGAATTTTGTATCACTCACTGATATATCGAGTAGAAACTTTCCCAATGTTGCAAAATAGCAATAATCTTTAAGCATGAGTTGGTTTCTGGTATTTGTAGTATTTGATTGAGATTATCTGATATTGCCAATACTAACATGTACATACGAGTATATTAATAAACATATAATAATTCTTCTAATAAATGTAATAAAAATGTTACATTATAATTATGGTGAATGGAAATAATAAACGCATTACATTACTGAAGTAATTATTATTGTTTTCACATTTGCAAGGTTGTCTTGTGATAAGCAACAACAACAATAATGCATTTTAAAATCGTTATTGTCAGAAATTCAATTTGATTTTGTCCTTGTACAGCTAAAAATAGCTATAGTCATTTAATTGTTCATTTTATTTTTACAATTCTAATTTCTCTACTTCACTTACTGCAGTAATGCTTCTTCTCAAATTATAGACTTTTATACAAAATCATAATGCGTAAAAATAAATCGCACAATATAATCTTGACGTACTTAACTATAAATATTACATGATGTACACATAATACATACACATATATACACCTGTAGGTACATATACGATGTAATCATCACAATTTACACTGTAAAAAATGATTAAATTCAAGGTCACGATTGTGTACGTTTCATGCCATTATTTTTAACAAGGAAATGTGTCTTCATCATACAATAAAATCGTCTGTAAACGACCTTCCTAATGAGAATGTCATTTTATCAGTCGCTTCTTTTTTGTTGCGTATAAAGAAGTCGGCAATTTTCTAAATTATATTGCTACTTTATCGTACTTATGTGTTTATGTTTTGTGCTACAAAGTTAACATTATTTAAAGAGATAAAAATGTATGTTCTATCTAAAAAAAAAACCGTATAAAAGTATTTTGAAATATTTTCTCTGTAGATTACTTTTTGCAATTTTGTAAAATAAGTATAGACTTTTTACTCAATATTTATTATTTAATATGTAATATATTGATCAAAAAATAAATTAAATGTGTTCAGAAATACTTAGAATATGTTTGAAAATTCGGAGAATTGAATGCTAAGTCACGCGACAAAATTATCACGTGTTATTAACGAGATTTATAACGTTAAATATAAATTACCATGTCACATAACCTTTAATACTGCATAAAGTTGTAGTTTTCAATGGGTGCGTTCCATTAGTATGAGCAGGAAGCCTGAACTATTATTAAAAATGTGGTAATAAGATTTCGGAAATTTTGAGTAATTCCTAAAACGACCTTGTCACCTGTGTATGAAAGAGGTTGTATTACATGTGTTAATAATATATTAATGATGACTTTGTTTCAAATACAAGGCGATAGAAATTAAGATGTAATAAAAATTCCATACGTGACAAATGTATCCTTGTGTGTGTGTGTGTGTGTGTAGCAGTGTGTGCAAAATTAAAATTCTTTGGCCCGGTTTTTAGGATTGCGTTCTGTTGTTGCGTACATGTTAACAATAAATAATGTATGGGTTTGGTAGTTGATGTTAATTGTAATTTTATTGCCTGTTATTCATTAAACTTACTTTCTAAATCTCATGGAAAAATTTGTGTTAATAAAATTGACTGGCGTTACACAATTATTTTGAGCGTTTTATAGAAAATAACCAAGAAAAAATATGGATTTAAATTGAACCAAAAGAACATGTATATATAATTTTGTATTATGGTAAAATACTTTAATTAATTGCATATTCCAAATTAGCTTCTAATTATTTTGTACATATTTTAGTCACCTGTGCTCGTGCTAATTAGATAAGGTACACAATACATGCATTTTTATTAATAATACATATTACCTTATTTCATCAAGGTATGGGAACTCTACCTTAAATGAATATTTATGGTTAAAATATGTCACCATGTCAGTATTACAATATAAAATTATTTCATATATAAACTAAATATATTCAAGGTGATTTAATATTCAAATCTTAAAATTAACATATTCATTAATAATTATATAACAGCATTTTTGGGCTTCGTTTATATTGTAAAAAATGTTGTATATTAACTGAATTTTTTGTGCAGATAGTGTACACTCTATATTTTTGTATTGTCATTAAATTATATTTATAGAAGTAAAATAAAGTTTTTCAAAAATGTTTAAAAAATTTACTTGCGTATTAAAATGAGTAAATTTCGCAGAAATATACGTTATAGGTATTATCTTTAAAACTATTCAACAAATATCGTTAAAAGAACATTTGTGTTTTGAAAATATTTATTGAATCATGCATAATAAAAGTTTGTTTCAATGAATGAAGAACTATTTGTATGCCATCATCATTTTAAAATAAGTGTTAATTACTTCGTCGCTTAACGTAGCATTCGAGTCACCAGGTTTTCAAGTTAAATTTCAGATACCCATTCATTCCGAAAATGAAACGTGGTCAAAATAGTGATGATTCATTGCTTAAATGTTTTAGTTTATTTCGTAAGAAATACATATGTACATATAATAAATGTATATTTATTAGTATGAAATTCAATTTATAATGTTTATGCATAGAATGGCTTAATAATGTTTATACGATTTGGTTGTTATATTTGATACTAATAGTACCAAATATTTAGTCACATTGCCATATGTTGCAAGGGCCGTGATTATGGCCTTCATGCTTTGTCTCGCCGATAATTTGTAATATTCTTACCGTGAAGGTGCGCCCGGAGCTCTGAAATAACATAATCTCGCATTGTCTTCTCGCATCAAGCACACTGTCATTTACACATTCTTATCGTGATGCTTCTAATGATTCTGACTGTACGAAATCCTGCATAAATGCGTTACAGGTCTTTCATCCCACGCATTCACGGAACACGTGTCAAGATATGCGAATGACGTCACCAACTGTCATTGTCTAGCAACGGATTTTATTATTTCATAGGTGTTCTGACATTGGCGGAATGCTTTCCACATGAATTCCCCGATGAATGTGAATTGTAAATTTATTGGCAGCTCTCTAATCGTAACTGAGTAGTTTAGAATCAAAATATTGCATTAATCAGTTCTTCAAACCATATAGACTATTTTTATAATTTACCAGTTGGAAAAAATAAATTGATACATCAAATTAATCTGTACCATGTTCGAGTCTTGTCAGTGATCAGAAGTCATTGATCAAATTGAAATCTGACTGTAAAATATTATTAAAAAGTGACGCGTTTGTCATGTACGATGTCGTATGTGGTACGTATCTTTACAGGTATAGTGAGCTGCTGTTTAGTGTAGTTCTTTTTAACCTGTTCACACCTTACAATCAGCTGACTTAGTACTATTCAACACTGGACTTGCTTGACTAGCCATTGTGGTGCATCATGTAATATGCTTTGAAATAATCACTTCATTTTTCATTTCATTATACTCAGACATATTGTGTGTTACATTAGTTTAAGATTTTTATGTGAGTTTTATATATATATATATATATATATATATATATATATATATATATATATATATATATATATATATATATACAGGGTGGTGACCGCGACACCGGAACATAGGACTTTAACATGTAAAATAATATTTTTATAATTTCCTGCTTCCCTAATTATTTTAGAGAAAAAGGCTTCAAATAAATGTTGTAGAGCATAAAATTCTACATTCAAATCAATAAACACAATTAATTTTCCATGCTTTATACCGGCAGAAATTAAATTTAAAATGTTGAAAATTAGCTTCAAAATACCTAGAGGTAGCCTTGGAAAAGGAACAAAATTCAACAAATGATTGATGTTTTTATAATGGAAAATACAGAAAGTTTATGACTGTTACTATTGCTCTTTAATTAGAATTTTAATATAACTGGCTCGTATTTTCATGTTTGCTGGAAATGTTTTATAACACTGCGGTTGAAATTCAATTTCCCTGCATAGATAATAAAGAGTAATTATAAAATTAGTTTTCATAAATTGAATATTTGTTATGAGAGACTATAAAAGTGAAATATTCAATTAACCGTATGAAATGAAAAAGAAACTGGTTCTATAAAGTGCATGTACGATTTCCGCAATTTTGAAATATCTAAGATTCTCTTTTACATAATATCTATATCATGTTAGAATTCATATTTTGTATGTAAATAATGTAGGAAACATTATAATCAGCGTTATTTACCATTGTTATTTATAAACAAGACCACACGATTTCTTTATGGTAAGCAATTAATAATGATTTTCAGTGTAATTTCATTTGTTCTGAGAAAGTTGAATAAATCAGCTTATGGATGAACATTACTATACGTAAGATGATAAAGAAAAGAATTAATAATACCAATCATGGTGTCTTGTTACACTAATTTACATATGAATGCTTGTTTCTATGTACTTTGAGAAAGTGATGTAAATCGTGTTTAATTTGGTTGAGTTGTGTTCGTAATTATATAAGATATCGAACTGGAATTACTATCAACAGTGTCGGGAAATAATGTTTTAATTATTTATTAAAAATGTTTTCTAGACAATTTCAACGCATAATTTCAACGTTTACGAGCTGTTTTTCAATACTAAATATATCAATTATGATGACTGTGATTCACGTGTTTACAGTGACACTGGTTATTATACAAATTACTGTAAAAATCCCCTGATTTACAATTGAAAACTGTTATTTATTACTTAGCGCATCAATATTAATCATGGATACTGTGTCTGAGTGGTTTTTCCTAAGCCTATTATTTCTTACACACACACACACACACACACACACGCGCGCGCGCGCGCACACACACAGACGCATACATTCACGTGCTGTATCCCTTAAATGTGGGACAAACAGAATGCCTCAAGGTTACCTTCAACATAAATAATTTATCACCGGCGAATATTAAGTCATAAAACAATTTCAGCACCGGATTAATGCAGTGTTCAATTCAGTGCCAACAAACATTGGTTATTAATGAGATAACCTGTGTATTTTATAATAACAAGAAGAAGAAGAAAAAACAACTAAATACTTCTGTAAAAAGCCGCCATATTTATGTCGTCAGAGCTTTGACAGGAAAGTAGAGCAACTGAGCTCCAATATACGCGGAACGGAGATAGTCATATCTGATTACTTGTTTTATCTGTCTCGCTCTGTCACATGAATTTCACTTGGGTGTGTCCTGTATAGCTGGATGACGTGTACTTCTCGACGGACGGCTTGAAAATCATTTTAATCTCGATGTTATAAATGGTTTCATTTGGCTCTCATGAATGAGCAAATGAAATTGCCGAATGAGTTTCCTGATGATAATATTTCACTGTTTCTTTTTTTTATATCTCGTTACTTGTCGTGACGTTGGGGTCAACACGCCTGACTCGAATTCTGTGGGTTTGAATCCCGTTGAAGAGCTTCTATGGTCTAACGTGGACAAATGGGATCAAGGAACTTTAAATGATTGAATAAGAATCGAACAACAGTGCTTCTGAAGCAATAGGTTTGTACACCACAAATATTTGACAAACACTGACTTTTCGAGAGTTGTAATTTTGTTCAGTAATGCCAACTAAATGTCAAAACTAATGTGTGCTTAAAACATTCATTTGTTATTTTTCATTGCGAAACAAAATACATGGCAAAGTTAATATATATAAATGTTGTATCATATGTAACGAAAACTTTATATTAATATTGTAATAGGTACATTTATTTTGTATATACATTTCGTCATATTGCGATATTTTTATATAAAATACATTTTGTATTTCCAAATCGAATAGAATTTTGTAATCCCTACAATATAATGACTGTTAAAATATTTAAATTTGTGCAAAAACGTCAAGCATGCGGCTAGCTCAAGCATTTCTAAGAAACACTACAAAACAAGATATATTTCACGTTGTCATTTGACGTAACATTGAAATCTCTAGAATGTTTTGCATGTTTTCCACAGAATAATTTATTTTTTATCGTTGTTTCAACATCAAATATAGTACAACTACAAAATGATTGTTGAATTTAAAGTTGCTAGTCATTTTCCCCGCAAGTATAATAATGATTTTCGTTTACAGAAATATATTTTTAGAATGTTAGGAGAGAAGAAAACCTGCTTAACTTTTGAATATCATGGTGATGTCACACTTTTCTAAGAATTTAAACGAAGTAAACTGTTGCATCATCCAATATCTTCTTGATACACGTGTAATATTTGACGGGAAGGAAAAATCTAATTAGTTTTATGCTTTCTTCAAGTCGGCATCATTTTCCTACAAAGTATTTTTTTCGCATTAGCTTTGTATTAATCGACTTACGTTAATAATAATATTCGTGCGGTAAGTAGTATGTGCGTGCTAATAGCGAGTTACGAGTGTATTTTGCACTAGCTAGTTCATCATTATAATTAATATCTTAATCGTTTAACGTTCAGCCCAAGAGGGACGATTCATCTTAGCAACGTCAATTATCGAGTAAAATCGTTGATAAAAACAAGTTCGAGAGCAGCTTTCAGTGCAAGTGTTTCATACCTACGTATACACGTACATATAGAACGGTTGAAATGTGCATTTGTTGTACCTAGTGAAACTGTCCGCTTGTCGCGATCTAGAATGTTATAGGTAAATCTTAAACGATCACTTTCGAATAGTCGCAACTACTCGCCCGATATATATAGCACGTGCCTTCCATGGGCGTAGCTAATGGAATATTTACGTGGGCGTTTTACACTGTATATTAACCGTCTGAAAAGTCTGTTGCAACTGGCTTTGAACAAAAAATCCGGATGTCAAGAGATAAATGGAATAATATATCTTATTAACGATAGTAATATAATGAATTAGTTACTAGTAACTATACAATTATTTCAAAGTAATAATTTTACAATTTTTATATACATATACCGGTTTTTGGTATATATTTATACATACTATTTAAATCAGATCGGATATGTAGGTATCTCGGTATACATTTTAACAGATGAAGTAATAAATACATGTTTTTTTATAAACAGCAAAAAAATTGTAGCAGTATACATTTTTCTCGTAAAACTGGATTTCTGAAAATGTCAACAACTTTACTTTTACTATCGGTGTAAATATATAACATTGCGTTTAAATTTCACTTATTTAATTATTTCATTCGGCATTCACTTTTGATGAAAATGGAAATGATTATTTTTCCGTACATCATCTCTATATTTAGCTAAATCGTGATTCAAGTATAAACTTATCAGCTGTTCAATATATTTATCTTATAATATCACTCGTAATAGAATGAATAATCCAAGGTAATAAATCACTTGTAACAAATATTGATGCATTCATTCCATAAATTCTAATTAAACAAAAAAAAATGTTTTATTACTTTTACGTCTATTATATAAATCAATTATATGATTATAGCAAAGCAATTTTTATGTCAATGTTCGTGTTAATTCGTGTTTCTTCGGAAGCACAGAGAACTTGCACCTAAAGTTCAAATAACTGCAACTGGTATTTTGTACAGCTTTTGCACTGACCCGATGAAAATGTATTATAAATTATGATTTGATAAATTGTTTTAAAATAATTGTTCCACCTCTAGCTATTTGTATATAGATATCGGTAATTACACTAAATGCGGGTAAAATTGCACGAAGCCATTGAACTGTGCTAGTTTTGCACAACTATGTGTAAGTCTAGTTCAGGTATTTAGTTTCATTTGAAAATATTCATAAAACTAGTAATTAACTATGCCAATTTTGTACTATTTTGTTGCTAATTGCGTGTTCGTTCGTTTCTATCCAGCGTTCGATAATTTCTAAAGTAAACAACAACTTGTTTGATTAGATTATTATTTGCTTTTTGATGTCATTTCATGTGTTGCTTGTTTGTGCATTGCAAATTGAGGAAATCAGTTATTTTATACAATGCAGGTATCTGGTGTTGCTTCATTCGGTAGAGGACAGGTTCATGCTTGTATAGGAAGTGTAAGGGTGTGTTTGAGCACGTGTAGTACACGATGAGAAAGTGAAATTCTGTACGTCTAGTTTATTGACGTGTGCTTAAATTAAAATAGTATTTTAGCACTACGCTTTTTTAAGTGCATCAAAATTTTGAAAGTTGTGCAAATAATTTTCTTCGATTATTTTCACTTCAAATCATTGTTTGCATTACATTATAATATTATTTGATTTTAATATTAAATACTTATCCAAACTGATATAATATTTCTTGTAACTATTTGAGATATTTGCTATTAAACATGAGAAAAATTCGTTGCGTACTGTTCAATGGCATAGTGTTAATAAAATAATAAATATCACTGAACCATAACGAGAAATCAGTATGTATTTAGTTCTGTGTAATAAAAACCGATAATGTTCCATTTTAAAATAATAAAAATGGAAAATAAATGCTATAAATTTGTACTATTTATTCCGCTTTTACAACCAAATATTAGTTAAACCACTTAAATATTTTCGTTACAAATGCATAACTTCGCTAGACCATAAAATAAATTTCACTTTGAATTAATTAATTATATTTAATTTCCAAATTAATATTCCGTACATATGTATGTTTATCTTGGTTTGGTAAACAAGTATGTAGGTGTATCGGGCACTTTCAAGGCGCGTATGTGTATTACGAAAGATTTCACTAAATTACAAATGAACCAACACACAAGTATGCAGCAGTACTTTCACACTTTTTTACATTTAATAACGGTCATTCGATCGAAGTGTGCCTAGGAAATGTATACTTGTCGCAAGTAAACACCGGCATAAGTTATATTAAATAGAGAAAACTAATTACTCTTCTTGCATCTCACATGCAACAATGTAGCAATATCCGATGGAAAATCATATGCTTGCAAGTATGTGCAGGCACACTTTAAATGAATTGGTTGTAACATGTAATTAGGGTGGAATGTTTTCTAGATTACCACGTCCACTCTGACTACGTTAATGACTGGAACAAAAGTTGTAGTGAATGAGATTTTAATAGTTTCGTATTAATATACATTAAGATAAGTACAATAAGCCTTGTTGGATGATAAAAATTTCGGAAGAAATATACAGACTGATATTCTGTATCCTATAATGATTATAAATATAACTGCAATATGTCTTAATATTGTATTAATTATAATTACATTTAACAAACAGTATAATATGAATTTCTCTTCAAAATTTTCATTACAGAACTAACGATTATATTTTGCAATTATGTGCTAAAATAAGGTTTCTTCTTTCGCTTATATGACTTGTCATTGTTATCTTCTTGTTTTCCATATCGGGAAATTTTCCTAATGACTTTCTTGAAAAAGGCATTATGATAAGATAAATAATGTTCGTTGGAACTAGACAACCCTTTCTTATCTTGTACAGATTTCGTTACACACTTCGTGTAATCCTACGGTTTGGAACTCTCCCTGATAAGTAGCTGACATCATGTTCATCAGATAGTTTATGGCAATACCGGAGTGTTCTGAGACTTGATATTCCTCTAGAGTAACTTGTAGATAATACCTTATCGTTATCAACACGTTGTAAGTGATGTCTTCCTTCTGTGTGAATCCGTTTTAGATAGTGAAAAGTTACTTGCTAATAACGAACATTTTGTTTTGTGTAGACAAATAGCTTTGTATCTTCAACATAGGTTCTTGAAAATTGGCGACAGTCAACGAAATATCGGGGACCACAGGGGGTTTAGTTGACCGAGCTTAAAGTAATCTGACCAGGGTTCCGCGGTATTGTTCGTAGATATACCACAGTACAAATACTCAGTTACCAATACCGGAGTCGTCTAGACTTGTTCGGTTAACCTTTACCTGGAACTGACCACTACAGAACAGGATGTTATGACAAACTGTAATTATTAGCGACGCCCAAAGCAAATAGTTGACATAGTTAGACGATGCAAGAGGATATGCGATAATACGAACATTAGCGAAAGTTATTATTAGATTTTATTTACTAATATATGGCTCTAAGTTCCAATGTGAAGATGAAAAGAAATAATAAACTGGTCTATGATTCATATCAATTTCCGGATCTAACAGTAATATTAGCTAAAATTTAAATTATACAAATATGTCTATAAAAACATAGCATTATGAATCAATATTTATTCATGAGAACTTAACATAATTCACCAATAACATGAATCTTCAAACAAAGAAAAAGTTTATGACAACTTGTATGAAGTCATTCATTCTGGTATTCTAAATAATTTCCATCATATTTCTGCCTTAATGTGGGCCTCCAAAGGAAGTAATTAATTTGCGCAATTAGCCAGAATCACTAAAGATAAGAAATACTAATTAAAAGTGTACTATGACTGCACCTGTGTATATACTATGATTTGCTAATACTGTTTTCACTTATTTATTAAAATCAGTTTAGTTTTTGCATCTTGATTTGTTTTGCATAGGTACACTTTTAGAATGTTAAATAGATGAATCAATTTATTTTTTATCGCTTTCGAACGTCCTTGTGATGTTTTTTTTTTTTATTGGATAATTTAATTTGTTACTTGATGAGAATTTTCAATAACATCGTCATGTCATATATTCCTTCTACACATATTAAATACAGAAAATTTTCCCATATGGTGACCATTTCATGTACATATTTGCAATAAATTTTTATTTTAGTATCGTTTCCTTGCAAGTTTCAACACGGAATAATGATATTTATAGAAACATCGTTTAAGATAAATGACAAACAAGTTTTTTCCTGATTCACACAGCCTACTCCGAAACTAACAATGTATTTATGTGGAGAAATAATAAATCGCATCTTGAATAAGAAATCAATTCAAGTAAGCAGTAATTAATAGTGATATTAAATAGAGTAAAGGCAGCGGGACTAGTAGCAAATGATTGATAGTAAATGTAGGTTTGAAATACGTGTACTGCCTAGTTTGTATCCAAGGTTGTCCAGATTCCTGGTAAATGATAAGCTATAAAATAAAATTTGCATTGGAAATAGTCAGCACGTCCATATTGGTGACATTATCATAATGGTTATGCACGGATTCAAAGTTCCTTGTTGTTTTTCATTATTGCGAAATCTCGTGCTAATAATAATAGTGTGATCTTCAAAACATTTACTGACCTGGATTTATAAATAAATTATTTTGATCAGAAAGTGAAGTGGAAAATAACGATTTTATTAAATAGAGATTGTATGAAATTATTCACACATTTTTAGTATAAATCTCTGTAAGTTATTTAACTAACTGTTAGAGTTTATATTTACGATGGCTGTACATGTTGATAAATTTATTATTATTAGAAATTCTAGCTAACAGTCAGATTGTCATTAAAATATTAAATTATTCATTCATAATTTAGCATACACAGTTGATAAGTATTCAGCTTAGCTCGTTAACTTAAAATAATACAATTTCCTAGTAAATTGTAATAGACATTAACGTACGTATACTTAATTAGTTATTAAGTGTAAATTTCCAATAATTTCACGGTATTCATACATGCAAAATTCTGGGAACGGAACATTGAAAGAATTCGGTTTCATATTTTGCAGGTAAACCTACACATATTGTTGAAAATAAAACATACATACAACTTTCCATTTCTAGTGGAAGAATCTATAAATGTTCATTTACATTTTTACATTAACATTTTTCAACTATTAAATATCAAGGATGAGACTCTTGTAACTATTTGTATTTTTATGTTACGTTCTATTTCATGTTAGTTATGGAATGCAGCAAAAATATTTCATTACTTCTATGTGTGGTTTCGTAACGTCTATAATTTTGGAATATATCAAGTGTTTATTACCTAAAGTTTCATTTAATTACATCCATTTATGAAATGAAGAGTAACGTGACTGGTACATTTCTTATGTACAACTTGAATATACCTCTTGAAGATTATCAATGTTACGTGTCAACGAAAACTGTATAAAAACTAATAAGATTCACTTGACTTGTTTTTTACAGTCTACGGTTACAAGTTTGAACAGCATGGCGTTAACTAACAGTGCGTAATGTTTCAGACGAGACGAAATACCGTGAGACTGTTTTTTACTTGATAAAATCCAGACTGCTATTAATATTATGATGCTATAATCTGTACCAGTAAAAATATTAAATAATATTAGTTTTTTTTTACATTACATACAGATCAGTATATTATTTCCATTTCCAAATAAATAAAATAGTTGAAACATTTTAAACAAAGTGCATATTTTACGTAGGTTTCAAACAAATGTTGAATCTAAAATAGCAATTCTATTTCAAAATTATTACAAATAGATTTGACATTTTCACGATTTTATATGGTGTCTATTTATAGCTATATAGAATATCTAATTAGCAAAATGTATTGTTCAATTTCGAATTTTTAGTTATTCAGGTGATTTTGTAATTTTAGGAGATACACAGAGTTGCAATGAGAACTGAAGGACGTGTTGACATTTTCTGATTCACATTTTCATGTGGGCATTGCCAAATAGAGACACACATGTCGAAATATTATGCCACACTCTCGTAGTTTTAACATGAATATCATTCTAATTGAACTGATTCTCTTAGAATAATTAATTAATCTAATGACTACCGTGTAAAAAATATTTCATTGTAATATCCTGTTAATAAAAAATTTTTTTTATTCTTTTCGTGAGCATATTAATACAAGGTCAAAACCTGATACTTCGTGTTGTTGACAGAATCATTTGTATTATTGATTATTCACATTTTGTAACTTCGTAAGTGGCAAAAAAAAAAATTAAAAATTAATATTTAAGAAAAAATTACAGATTTTTAGAATACCTTATATTCATTATAAACAGTTTAATTTAATTATTGCGTTACACGCAGAACAATATAATAAAATAATAAGCAATTTATGCGTTCGTTTAAATTTATTAACATGCGATTTACTCCAAGGCTGTGAAAATACTTTTTG
Source organism: Carabus problematicus (assembly GCA_963422195.1). Taxonomy (NCBI): domain Eukaryota; kingdom Metazoa; phylum Arthropoda; class Insecta; order Coleoptera; family Carabidae; genus Carabus; species Carabus problematicus. The sequence continues at coordinate 15,265,112 of OY728582.1, forward strand.
TGAAATTATTTTTAAGTCTATTAGCTAAATCTACTGTAATTATAACCTAACGTGCATTAAATCACGTGAAATAGTTCAAAAGTTAATGTTCTTTTTATAGTGAACATTAAAAATTGATTATTTTATTAACTACTCAAGTACATTGTGCTATATTATAATTTTATTTCCGTTTGATTCTGAATAGCCGTTTAAACGATTTAAAGTGTGTTGATTCAAATTGCATGAATTGTCCCCCAATATAATGAAATAAATAGATAATTGAAATTGCTTAGATATAAATTATGTGAAATAATTTAAGCCCGCTACAATACATATAAAAAAACAACAGTATCTATTTTGTATTGTAATTCAAATCTCATTTTATAAACTGTTCAATGAACAGGAGCAATAAATTACAAACGTTTTTTGAAGAAGACATTTTCTACGTGTATTTTAAGTAATAAAAAAAGTTGCTATTCTGTAGTTAAGATTGAAAGTAAAATTTCATTTTCATTCGTAGTCTCAATATAATGTGTATTTCAATAGGCTACACACGAAATTACAAACATGTTCAGTAAGTACACAAACATATACATTATACATTAAATTCATACAGATACATGAACACCACTTGCAATTATGTGCAACCTCACACGTATAGAGCTTCATATAAACTACATAAACACACATACACATACATTAAGGTAGGCACGTAATATTGAAGTCAATCTGTGCGGTTTATGTTGGTTACCAGTAAACGAAATTCTCTCACGCACACCATACCTACACTATATTAAGTACACATATATAGTGCAGTGTAAACCAGTCTTAATACACCATCATGTGTCTGTGAGTGTGTGTGTTATATTATTGTACACGATCGTTCAGCGAGGATTGGTCCAGAGAAATTATACATGCACATGGTGGGCGGAATCCATTCACTTATAAAAATCTAGTAATACACAGTAATTTAATGTACTTTGAACTTAACAATTACCTGCGCAACATACGTAGCGCATGTCAACGTTTTCCCATTACCCATTGCGCGTACCATTACATTCACACGTCACGTGACCGAAACAAAAATCTCACAATGTGTTAACTACATCACAATGTGGTTATTTTCAATTACAGGGCTTTGTGTCGCTTTCATTTCGAAATAATTGCTTTATTTAACGAATAGAAATATGAAGTAAAATATAGGATCAAACAATGTAAGAAATTTTACGCTGTACAATGACAATTCAAGTACATATAAATATAAAAAACTTTGACTTACCTGATTGTTCAGTAATATATCCTTCTGTATGGTTGGTAATCAAGTTTCATACGGCACTATGCGTCATCATACGAACGCATATATATGAGAGTTATTCGGTTCACTTGTTTGCGCTTAGAACATATGTTGATACGAACGTTGAACGTTGTGTATTATCGTAATGTCTTATGGGAAATACACAAGCACAGCTAACTAGTCAGTTCTCGTTTCAGAGACGATTGTTGCACATTGTACACTATGCTAATTGACCGACAACAATTGCACAGCGTTATGTAAACATAGTAATATGAACAAGGCAGAGATGTTATTGTTCATATACGTATATAAGGACGGTATATGTGTTGCACAAACTTGGTGATTAATTAAATTTTAACGACCAGTTGCATTCAGGTTACCGAGATTCTGTAAAAGAGAATTTTGTTGTTGTCATGTCAATGCACTGATAAAAGTAACACTTCCGTTTTAGATTTTGTACACAATGCGAGACACTGGTTTGATCGGTATTAATCAAGTGGTTCTAAATTGGATTTTATTGATAGCAAATCAATGTTCTTAGAAGATCATTGTTGTATACGGCCAATATACCTGTTTATATTGAGCGAAAAATAATATTTAATAGTAAAATCTAATGACAATTCGAAAGTGCCAACCTTGTTCTAAATGTTTTTCTACGATTGTTGAATTTAATTTATTTATTGAGAGTACCTATGATATAAATAGACAGCATTTATTGAACATCTAATTCAAAGAATAAATATAAACATTCAATTTTTTTAACATCACTTAATACAATTTTGAATAGATAATCGAATACGTACACTTAATTTTAATAGCAACTTATTGTTATTATAATGAATAAAAGAAACGTAATTTTACATGAAGACTGTTTGATTAAAGATTGGATACGATCGATTAATGATTTTTTTTTCTTTGACATTGAATAATCATTAAATCCAGTGCTTCTAATCATTGGTAGTAATTAGTAAACCATGATTAGCCACATTGGAATAACAAAAAAAACACTATAATTTCAGACGAATATAATTTTTTCGTTACGTCAATAAACATTGTGAGCCGCACCGATTTTCGATAATATTCAAGTTGAATTATTTACTAAATGTCCTTGTTCAAGTATTTGGGTTAACAATATCGTAGCATTTAATGAGCATGTGTGTTATTTTGAAAGTTCGATTACAGTTGACGCATTAATGTGGTTCAAGGTAATACTCTTTCCTCGACAGATTTCTTATACAAGTACGTACATGATCTAGCTAACTACCTACTTGAGTGCAAATCACAGAGAAAAAACACCCGGTGAATTTGCATTAACTCATATTTCGTAATTACTGTTTATTGAAATGTAAATGCAAATGAATTTTTATCATGGCTCTTGGAATGGAAAGTTCTAGGCGGCACTATTTGAAAAATGCCTGTGCCATTCATGATACAAAGACATATAACGTGACTTGTCGTGATGTACCTTCTAAGGAATGCGTGGAAAGAATGCTAATGTCTGCTTAAGCTCGCGGTAAAATATAAAAATGGAAATGAAATATTATTCCGCTATCTCCATACAGTAATTAACAATTATTTGTTATGCTAGAACGGTTCATTTATGGGAATTCTAAGGCGATTTCAACGTTGGGTCAAGAAGGCAATATTTTTTTTGCAAAATTGCTTAACATATTATTTATGGTTTGTTCATAATTAATTTCAAAGTGTACGAAACAAAATATCTGTGTAATGTATATGAGGGTAACAAGAATTTATGAATTTGACAGATAAGCTTGAGTGATTTGAACGCTAGAGAAAGACACGAAGGCACAATAAAATCAAAACTATTGACATTATAATTATCATATTAAATGTTATGGTTAATGCAACACAGTTCATATGCTTGTTTGTTATTTAAAACAGATAACCGAAATTATTTCAATGACTTTCAGTTATTAGAATATGGAATAATAAATAACACTTATTGTATTTTTAACCAGTATTTAAAAAAATACCATGCTTCAATTATAATTGGTATTTATTTGTTTTTAGTTGAAATAATTATATGAACTCTCAAACAAATCAGTTAATAATTCATTTCTTAAATTAGTGACCAAACTTGTAAGCATAATAACCGCAATTTTACTTTTAATATATTACAATAATAATATCAAATTGGGAATTAACTCGCGCTGTATATCGCATTGAAGAAAAGAAAAAATTCTACCGTAGGGATGAACGACAAGAACACAACAATAGAGACCATATGCAGGTTGCTACAGGTCCGTTGCGATGTGAATACAAACACGCTAGTGGATTATCCGTGTACGTGTGTTTTGGTCTGTATGCTGTAATCTCGTACGCAAGAAAGTGAAACGACCACCTTAAACCACTCGTGTAAGGGTCGACATTTGAACGCGTTGAAACCAGTATCTCGCCGGTACCAATGGGAACACTGTATTATAAACACTACACACCTTTTGCCCGATAACGGGTATGTTAGACACACTTGCCTTTGTCTTCGGTTTATGATGTTGGCAAGTGAGTTCGGTTGGTAAATATATGTTAGGATATCGCGAGTCACTGACACATACACTACGGTGGTTGCACGGACACTACTAGCCGTTGTGTGTTGCTCTCTGCGGGTCCAATGCTGACTTCTGCCCCGCTGACGGGTCCTCTCTCCCTCTTCACCCCACCCGGACCGTCGCACGGTGCAACCCCGCGGTCCCCGTTCACCCGTTGGTACGGCTCTCGACTGTACAGGTATACGGCATCGACGATGCCTAGCGAACCTCTCTCACTCGCTCGGTCTTCATCGGTCTCTCTCTTACTCACCTGTTGTCCACTGACGTTAGTTTGGGAGAGCACAGTGGCGGAGACACAGGTGCCAAAGGGTACCTAAGATCATATGTGTGATTCACTACAGTGCTATATGAATAATGAAATTTGAAGAATTTACTGAATCTTTGCAATATAAGTCATACAACTGTTTCAGATAAATCTTACGAATTATTTGTAACAGTATGTACCTATTTTCTCGCAATTGCAATCATTTGAATCTTGAAACAATATAATCATTTGAAATACTAGGCATAGCAATTTTGTAAATATGTGTAAGAAAATTATGAACATATGTGTATGTAAATTATAAATATATATGTTCTGACAGACCTGTACCTAATCTTTGTACATTAATGAATTTAAAATTAATTATTGCTGTATTTTTTCTCTTATCAATTTTAGAAATTCCGAAACTTATTTCGCACTATCACATAATATGCCTGTGTGTCCTTCATTTTGTATAATACAATTTGCTTTATTCTAGAAACGTTGTAATTTACGATACAAACTATGTATGCCAACAGTATTTGCCAATATTTTATACAAACAATTCACTGATATAACATATAAATTATATCAAATAAAAATCTATAATTATTATTTTTTTGTTTGTATATTACAATAAGAACGTTTATTTTGGAAGGCTATAACTACATGTAGAATGAGGAAGCGGATACGACTGCATTAGTGCAGAATATTAAAATTTAGCTACAGCATATTAAAAGATAATTGAATTCTTTACGCTATATATTTTACTTTCCTATCAGTTTTGATTACATTTGCATTAGAATACATAGTGAATGTTTTCATTTTACTTATATATTTGGGTGTACAGTTATACCAGGAAGAAAGTTGATTATATTTGAAAATTTTTTTGCTAAATTTGTACCGTTTTTGGCGCCTGACGTAATAAAATTCTTCAAAGTCAATAATAATTTCTTATTACCGGTAAGTGATCCAGAGGGATTAAGTAAGTATTTGGAAAAACTAAGTCTGAGATCATTTACCTGGGTTATTGGGCTAGACATATTCAATAGAGGATTAATGATTATTTGCATATTATTTCTAGATACAAATAAGGAGAATATAATTACGAAAATTGTTGTTTCAAAATAAAGTACAGATTTACTTATGAATCATTTGCATAAATATTCAACATCTTATGTGATATGGGGAATAACATAGTATTTATGAAATAATTATCTAGGACTTAGACTAATCTGGGATAAAACGCTTATCGAGGACAAACAAAGTTACCTAGGTATAAACGCATAGATATTGTTGATTATCAGTGATTAGTAATAAAGAACTATTAGTCAAAGTTATAATAAATATGAATAATAATTTAAATTTGCAATTTTTTTTTCTAATTTAGCTCTTTTTGTGTGGAGAAACTCACATTATAATTGAACTCGTAAATTTAAAATTTAAATGTGCAAATACTGAAAATAATAAGGTGAAAACATATTTGCTGTATTAAAATGGCTCGTATTATATATCTTATTATTGGCAGTTATAATTTCATTTTTATTATCGAAACACTGAGAAAATTTTAATTAAAAACTGGTGATAAATATACGTGTTCTTTATATTTATAATGGCAATTAGTATTCTAATCTGCTAAGCAGTAATATTTAGTTTTTGTTTTAAATTAGCTGTGAACAGTGAGTGGGTGCCCTTGTGTTTGTAATTTGTGCGCCGCCCATGCTACAGTCCAGGGACACTTTATTGTGGTAAACATGTGCACTGTTGAGATATAAATTGGATAGAATTTTCTTCCGTAATCATTCCAGTATGCACGGTTTGCATGGGAGTAATCCAGAAATGGAAAGTGAACTCGTTTTTGTTCTCCCCCATTAATGACATTTATGTGCAATTGCAATTTTAATTGCGCAGACGGATTGAACACATTCGCTATTAAGATATCTGAAGTAAAAGTAAAAATTATGAAAGTACATGCAGTTATAGTTTTATAATATTTCTCTTCGAAAGTCGTCCAAGTAATAAGAAAATATGTTATTAACGATAGCTTACGATCATTTACGAAATTGCACTTATATTTTAGCGCACACATAGTAGCATATACTGCGAAACAGATTTCCAATAATAAAGTTGAAATGATGGCTATTGTTAATATGGATGAACAACACTGTTATTATCCTACGAAAATCTATTATATTTATGCAGAGAAAATATGTTTACACACTGAAAAGCTATTTATTCTTTAAAATATTCATGTCATTAAACATAATAATTGAAAGAAGTTTTAAGAAAAACAAAATTTGACTGCAAAGGAGATTTTTTATTATAACATTCTATTTAAGTAGTTTTCCTATGTCTATTTATTATTTATATGTTTAATGAACTGTTGACATCTGAAATATATATTAGCTTTCTACAAGTTAAATTTATTTTTATTTAATTCGAATTTAATAATTACGCATTTTAATTGAAGAATTTTTGGTAAAAGTTTTATATCAGGAATTCGTGCGCATAAAATTTGTTTTCACATACAATTACATAGATTTTATACAACCAAAATAAAATTACTAATCGTTTTCAAGAGTGCTAACGTAAAATTAATTGATTTCCGTTCATTTCCTCATTCTTAAATACGGAAATTCTTTACTGAAACATATTAATGCTGGAGAATTTTGTTTTTTTCTGCTTCTAGTTACTACCGAATTCTTTACAAGTGACCAGTAATTATTTACAATTAATTTAATATCTCGGTAATTACGTATTATAGGAATTAAAACGAACAAATTTGAATAATCTTGTTAAAAAATACGTAACAAAATAACATACTTATCTTCTTGAACAAACTGGTGAAATTATAACGAATCATTATTTCCATTCATCTTTTATATTTCCTTGATCTTGACGTAGGTCAGAAAAAAAAATTATAAGAAAAAATAAATTACTTTGTGACCAACCATACAATTTGTCTCTATTGTGAAACCTGTCGCGTCAAGCACCCTTCCAACATGTGCTGGAACTTCAGAAAACTCAATTTTATATCGTGGTACTTACGGTGTATATTCGTTTCTTACGCCACAAAACCAACTGTTGCTACACTTGTTGCTCGAACACAAGCGAATATGAGTAACCGTTAAAAAAGTGTTGAAACAACCGTTCTATATTGACCAAATATTAGTGTTAAGTTTACATTATGGCTCTTTTTATTGCTGCTTTTATTTATTAACAATTAATTTCTATGCAAACATTACGTGATTTGTATATACCGTGTTAAAATAAAAGTCCAGAATATTTTATGTAGCACAAGAAAGTAAACTTATTTGGTGATATGTATTTTAGTTCAACATGACAGGACCTGCACACACCACTTGAGACCTAAAGTGGCAACCTTAAAACTTCTGGTGTTCTGTCAAAAGTGAAGTATTGCGATACCGATATTCCCACGGGAGTCCTTCCACATTTTACTCCTGTGCTTTACCAAATGGCCTATGTTGTGCAAAACAGCGGGATTTCTTTTTTAAAAGAAAAATAGAACCTCGCTTTAGAATAGAAATCTATTGCGTTTTTATGTCTGAAACGAAAATGGGACAATCGCACATGTCTACACTACATTTGGTACAACATTATTTACAGATTTATAAATTGATATTTTTTGCACATTTATTTTAATAATTCTCTGTAATCTGAACACTTTCGTGCTATTTGATCCATGTTAATTTATGCGTACGCATACTAACTGATTTATATTGCGGTTAATTGGAGTCCAGTCAATTAATATAGATTCTGGCAATTAAACACAGTTTAGTCTAGCTTTGTTATTGGCACAAATTAAATTACAAGCATCCTTTTTTGATTAATGGAAAATTAGATACATATTATGTTTTATTTTGTACATCAATCTTAGCCAAAACATTTTGGTAGTACACGGGCGTTAAATATCTTAGAACGGGCCTGGATAAGTTACGTTTTCGCGCCATGAAACAACGTCTTGCGCGGAGCGGTGCGGGTTTCGTTGTTCCTGTTCTGCATCAGAGCGTTCCCGACTGGCACTAGACAGGAAGTAATGCATTTCTTTTTTATAGTCGGGGAGAAAACACAATGGGGTCGTCGTTAGATATGTGTGTCGTTAGACTAAACCAGCAGGTATACATTCATATCATATTTACCTCTGTAACGCACAAGCACAAACATGAAATACTCCATGGCAGTTGTTTATCTTATGATTATTATTTAACATTGCACAGATTATTGAATTTTTTGTCCACTGTAAATGCAGCGTACACTTGTCTGTCTGTAAAAGTGTCTTCTCATGTCTGTGATTTATAAGCCATAAAATGAGTAATAAAATAATGGAAGGCCGTTAGTGGCTATCAAAATGAATAATAAGAAGGCTGCGCATATGATGTTTAATTAATTTTTTGTGTACTTGTCTCACTGGACTGGATTCATTAACTATTAATACATATACATACGTAAATTTTGGCTTTAAGGAAAAACTTTGTTCATTGTTGCAAGTACATATGACATTTTATATATTTTTACTCAGTTCTTGTATCGGGATGCGTATTTCATTTATTCATCTCTAAAACAAATATAATTACTTTGCTAATTACATACATTGTAAATGTATTCAATGAAAAATATATAATAATTATTATTTCATGATTTTATAATAATAATATCTGTGCAAGTAACTGGTAATATTATCTTGCTCTAGTTTTCTTATGTTTTACATTACGAAATTCAATATTGAAAGGTGAATAATATATATACTGTCTTGAATGTAACGATTTATTATAAAATTGCAAGGTATAATGCAAGTAAATAATAAATTTATCTTTAACTAACCACATATAACAAGTTTTTGCAAGAAAATATATAATTACAATATTTTACTGCGCAATACTTGTAAACCACTAATCACATATATGCAATAATCAATTGATTATCGGGTTTCAATGTATTTCGGAACTTTTCCAAAACAATTGTGTGTAAAACAGTAATTGAGGTTTACTTTCTACAAATCCATAAATTACACTGTTCTAAGGAAATCCTTCATTGCTATGCAATTACTTTCTCGCTAAGTTTCTTTCCTCAGGCAAACATACATATTCACGCCCGAAAATATTTCGTGACTAATAATTTAATATATTTTACAGGTATTTAATTTTCGGCTAATTACAAATAAAACGTTCTCTAATATTAATATAATATACACGAATATGCCTTTCCTTGTTGTTCTAATTTTACTCGACATTTTTTCTCGTGAAAGTCATGTTACATTAGTTATTAAATATTTCCAATTGTTGTGTCTGTGATGATGTAACTTTGCAATTGAAGTATTTGCAATGTTGAATTGTATTTGGCTACAAAATTGTTACATGTTTGTGGTTTCTCTTCAAGTATTTTTTAAATATAATCATTAAATTTGTCGGATATTAATAATTTTCGGTGGAAATATACATATTGACAGAAGTTATATTTGTGTAATGTCCTGTTGTACTAATAATCTCTTTGGCAAGGAATTGAAGAAATGCAATGTATTCTTTAAGAATATCATGTTATTTATTTTTAAATTAAAAAGTATTTATTTGTTGTATATTATCGGAGATTCTTTTATTGCAATATATAGGATCCGTGTAATAAATATACTTGATCATTCATAGTGTTACCTTTTAAATCTTACTTAGTAAATTATATTCAATACCAGGATGATATTATTTACTATGAAAAGCTTATGTAATTACAAATTAACATTCTATCAGGTTTCGCTTAACCTAATATTGCTTTTCTGTACACATGAATTCACGGTTCTTCAATTGCATCTAATAATTACACATTATACCAGCAGATTTTCTTTTCTTGACGACCAAAGCGTGAGGATTTCACATCTTACACTATGTTTACTTTTATAGGTTATTTGAATGCATGTTACATGGAAAAATTGCAAGTGTTGTGTTCGGTGAAAACATGTGTATGTACGTATATGCAGTGCTAGTGAAATTGCAATATATATGTACTAGGTAAATGTGTTTATAACCTCACAAAGAGAGTTATTACACCTGTATACATGTGTCTCTATTCTTGTCATATTTCCACATAAATCATTATTTCATTAATGTGTGCACGGAGAACAGTATTGGATTCAGTGTAACAAATTCTTGTAAACTATGTCTATGGCACTGTAATGTTTTCCAGGAGTTACACAGTTATTTACATTTATTAAGAAAACAATTAGTTTTCAAGTAATATGGGTTTTAAAAAAAAATTGATACTTGAAGTGTAATATTAATTCTATATGAAAACCCTATTATAAATACAGAATATACACTACATTGATTACGAGTTCAAGCCAACCCTGCATTTATTACAAATAAATTTCTCTTTTACTATTTACACAGGTGTGAACTGAGTAATTTTATCCTAAATTCTTTTTATATCACGCCATTGCAACTTATTTGACAATTTAATTATAGCTTTCAAAGAATAACCTCACACAAGAAAATTATAACACTTGTCTTTTTCAAAATAGTTTACATCATTGTTCAAATATATCTAAATTGTTGAACAAAAACATATTTTTATGCATAATCTAGTTCATGATTTGTGTCATTGAACTAATATATTGGCTACAATACAATCACAAAAAGATTTTTTTATATATTTGTATGTGTAACAAAACAGAATTTACGCTGCAAATTCTATACTGTTGTAATTTTCTAAATATAGAATAATAAATACATGATTTCATCATTATATATAAATATAATATAATTTTATGTACGCTATATTCTATTTATCCATTTGTGCTCATATTCATACTTATTTCCCATGTAAATAAATACATTTTTTACTAATCTTTCATTTGAAAATCCTTTTTTTAAAAATAATATTCAATTATACATTCACTTGTTTCAGTACTGTGTAATTCGGGTTCATCTCGACACGCGTGTTGTACGATTGGTGAGTTTTATTTACATTGGTTTCCGGCTCACTTCCGGAGTATTCTATTACCGGTTACCGGTCACGGTATGCGCCAGCCGGCATCGCTCGATTCATCGCTCAAGATCCTATCGCTTCGCATTGCATATACGCCGTCCTAATTTAAACCTCAAAAGAATGCGGGCTTGTTATTTTTTCTTCAAATGCCATCATTAATATTGTCCATTGTGTTACTAAATATTAGCTTACAAAACAAGTTGTGTGCAATATTCAGTAATTTATTAATATTATATTCATTTATTTTTACCTATTTGCAATCGATCATAGTTTTACTATTACACTATTTTTATTTTAGGCAACCATTGCACATATGATTAGTCACTTTCATATGCGATATATAATGTACTGTTCCTGTGATTTCATTATAAGTATTTTTCTTTAAATTCGTTATGGAAGTAAATGTTTCCGTGTGAGTAATATTCATGACGCCATATCAGAAATATTTAACACAAAACATGTATAACATAATCACTATTTATTTCAACTAAATCGCCTACAAATAATTTGAGATAAATAAACAATCCAACAAGAAGTGTTTTAATGAACACTATATATCTTCATACCTATACTTGATTTCACTATTTTTTTTTTATAAATTGATTTATATGAATCCAAATGTATTTGCATTTGCGCGGTTTCTGTTTAATTAAAAAGGTGAACAGGTTTTACCGAATAATTTATAAACCAATCCAGTGAATTAGTTAGTGGTTTCTAGGGGTTATTGAATATTTAGTAGAATAGTTGAAAAAATCACCTGTAAAATGCGTTTAATCAGAAGTAATTGGTAAGGCGATATAGTTTCTATCTTACCTGCACTATACTATATATGGCAACTTAATACATGTATGTGTAAAATATAAAAATATTGCATTAGTTTCTCTTCATACGATTAGATTTCAGTGAAAAGTCACTTGAATATTTTAAAAAAACAAATAATATAATCTCATATGTAGTATATTTTTATTAGCATAGAAAACTGTCACTAATCATTAAGCCGGCTATAAACATACATTTGTCAACATGTTTTTCTTTTTTTTTCACCTTTCATCAGTTCGACCACCTGGCACAAGATCACGCATCCATGATCTATATAATCGAAAGAAATCAACTTTGAATGTACGCATGTATTCACGTCACGATTGAATCAAATTACTTACGCCCAATTGGAAGTGCTAGATCAGTGTGCCAGTCTCTGAAATATGAAACCAATGAAAGTCGTGTCCGTTACATTCCTGACATATAATTCGATGTGTTCAAGGTCAAGTGAAGGGAAAGATGCGTGCGTATTCGTGTACGGATATGCTGCACGGATGAAAACACGTTGAACCGTGCCTCTTGTCATACAACAATCCCGACCTCTACAGATTCATTCCTGGCGGGGAGCGGGGCAATAAAGAGGACAACTGTTAAGTGATGAGATCTTCACTGTGTATGCCTCGAAAGGTTAACCATAATGAGCACTGACTCTCTGAATAATTACAGCAATACGTTTGTATCATTAGTTTTTCGAAATGTAAAATATTTCTAATCACTTATCTATTATCAGAATAATATCAGATCATCTTGAAACTAGTATAGCTATTTAAATTTGTTATATTACGTATTTTATATTGGGTGGAATATTCCACACAGAAATGGTATGTCAATGAAACATTATTACTTGTCAACGAATCGTGCGGTTAAACCTTGCTCAAAGTAATTTTCCTAAGTGAAGATGATTTTTTTCGATGAATTATATTATTATTATTATTTTACTTAGCTTTAGATTGAGCAGCATGTTTTTATTTAAATATGCGAACGATACAAAGGTTTTATCAAATTGTATGCAACCAGTTGAACACGCAAGAATATCACGGTGGCCTAGATTAGGATGATTATTTAATAATTACTTGAGATTTCTTCACAAATAGTAGAATATTACGAACTACTGAGCAACACCCGAGATGTGTACAAATATGTTTGTGTGTAAATACTAAAATGAATTATTTAAGACAATATATGATTTTATTAAAATCAAATTTTATATTATCTACAAAATGGATGTATTATTCCTATTAATCATAATATTTCAAATGACTAATATCATAGTACAAATATTTTACAACTCGATTTGTATATCTACATAACTAAAATACCTTAAATGTAAAATAAACTAGTAAATGTTATCCTAAAATATGAACACTATTAACATATGGCAGCATTTTAATTTTCAATATACCTTCTTTCAAATTTTTCTTTAAAAGTATGCCTTTCCTATTTTAATAATTTCAAAAAGTTATCATAATCCAAATATTTTTATTTGAGATTTATCTAGACAAGTTTAGTTTTTTTTTTAATTTACTCTGAAAGTTTAAGCATTACTTGGTCGTCACACTAAAATATAAACTTCAACTATACAAGTCCATGATGCAAGTCTTTTGAGAGAAAATGAACAATCTAAGTGGTCAATTAGAGTAACCTAACGTATATTATACTCGCATCCGCGTCGCATTGGTGTTAGAATGGGTTGTAGCGTGTTCAGGCGAGTCCTTCCAAGTATGGTGTTCGTTGCCTGTCAAATGCTCCGTAACTTTGACTGTAGGCTCCTAGTGATACGGCTGCCCCATTTTCACGGATGTCTCTGCTGCGAGGCCAGGCACGACTCTTGTAACTGTTGCATGCGATGAGACTGTTCATACCTGGTGGACGACTGCGTTCTATGGATATACCGTTTCCAAGACTCCTAATGCTGAAAGAGAAATTAAAGGTAATATTACACACATTCGCAGTGCCTTATATGAATGAAACAGGGTATGAAATACTTTTTGTTTGCATTCTGCGTTATCCGGTCATGTCCATTATAGGTTATGTGCATTAATCTTAGCCACCTAGAGGAAAATGCTGCAACTATGTAAGAATCTGAAGTTGATGAAACATTGTGGATGTGGGGCAATGAATATTGTGCTTTGATTCACAGTCCCATGAACAAAAAAAAAAGTACGTATATTTTATACCCTGTTTGATGATAATGAATTAGTAATACTTTTGTATTCCGCATATGTAAGTGGCTGGTTAATCCAGACTGCGTAATATCCGAGGTAATCGGACTATTATCGTACTAAAAAAGAAGAGAAAAAACATAGTTTTACAGATGATCTCAAAGGTAAATGTAATACATAATTTAGTTTCAGTATACTTTTCAGCAACTTGTGTTACAGAAGTGTATTGCGATTTGCACATGAAATGTTGATTTCGTGCAAAGCATGATAACAAGCAAGATGGCTTATATTACAATGCCTTAACATTACAGTATCATTATTGTGTAATGTGCATTTACGTACCTCTTGTGGGACTCCGTAATGCTAATTTGTTGTGATTTGACGAAGCTGCCAGCCAAATCGCCATTACCTAACTTCTCTTCTAATCCTGGAGTAGGTAGTTCTGTGTATCCAGTACGCTTCTTCGTGAACATTAAAAACATGGTCACTGTGATAGCCTATAAATTAAAAAGAAAACATATAATTTATTAATATCTTTATAGTTTATAATATTTAGTTTTATTTCTTTTGAAATAATTAAAATAATTATTAGATTATTAAGTTACACAGTTGTGTTTGTGATTATTGAGAGTCAAGTTATGTGTTACCAGAAGCAAAGTAAACAATTTTGTTTATACTTACTACAAGTAAATGTGTAGCTACAACAAACATAGATGAATTTCTAAATCCTATGTTGTCGTATAGTATTCCACTAATGGATGGTCCAATGAAGGCTCCTAGCGCAAAACTACTAGTCCACAAGCCCGATATAAGACCGAACGTTTCCAAATTATTTGGAAATCCATGAGCACTGAGAACAAGAAATGATATTATAGAAAAGACGGATGCTACATTTGTGTAAATATTTGGCAATAATTCTTCACAGTGGTATACTTTGAATTAAAATATATTTTAAAATTTGTGTCAGTGTCTGAATAAAATTGACTTATAAAATGTAAGGGTCAAAGGTTGCGTTCATCCTTAAGCAACATATTGAATTCGTTTATCTACAATAACATAAGAACGAACAGTCTATTTATAATCATCACATATAAATGATTTTTTCACAAAGCATTTCCTTTCACAAAGACTGTTATCGTATTTGTTTGGGTTGCAAGAACGCGTACTGATATATTATATTGCCCAGATTTTTACTTGAATCGCGAGATACTGTACAATGAACGTTGGTTGTTTTTTTTCATATTATATCACGTATTCATCATATGATTCAGTCTTGTATTTATTTATACGTTTTATCGTGCAGTTTGATGCTTGTTTATGAATGTGTATACTAACAACTACTTACACACTAGTACGGAGAGCATCCGTAAAAGATGCTACCAGTTGTGCTGACATGCCCAGTCCGTGTAACACCAAGCCCAGAATCGTCATCCACATCATACTGAAAACAAAAATGTAATTAGCATATATGAAAATAATAATAATAAATAAAAATTATGTTTTCATTTACTGCGTTTCCTATTCTTTTCTGATATAGAAATCGTCCTGATTGTTAATTAAGAAATATGTATATCCGCAGTAGAAAAATAAGAAATGAATGAAGGTTTAAGTGTAACTCACGTCTTGTATGGTATGAACGGCGCAGGACCGATAAGACAGAATCCTGCAGCTACTAGTACTGCACCGAATATCGTTGCTACCTTGGGGTGTAGTCTACTGTCACATAGCCAACCCCAGCCGGGGGCGGTGACGGCGTACGTACCACCGTTGATAACGAACATAAGTCCCAGTACGACGGGTGACAGATGGAATCTGCGCATGTGCGGTTCCAGTGTGGCTTGCAGGAATCCTATCGACATACTCGTTACAATGATACTGGTCGCAGCCATCATCACACCTGGGATTTTCAAAACCTTGAATATGGAAGCTGAAAATAAATTCATCAAAAATCAATTAATAGCCAACAATCTGTACCGTAGCGTAGAGAATACGAATACATTTGTATTATATTATCTTAATCGATCATATAGAACGATGTGATATAGATTCCAAGAAAAAAAGAATGTTTGTTTTTAAATGAAATACATATCCGCTCTAATTATAATCGAGGACCTTGGCATCAATATAGTAAAACTAGGATGAAAAAATATTCACTGGAGTGGGAAACATGTGTCAAATTTTGACATATTACATAAACAAACGTCAATCTTGGGATTCCGGCGCTTACTAGATATGTATATAATTATTTTGAAATAACAGCTGATGCGTTTGATTAATACAACGGTGTCTATTCAGTCGAGAGATACCGATTTTTATTCCATTGACGCAAGGGTATTTTTAAATGCAAACATGAGTTTGTTATCACGACCTTGGGCGAAACTGTTCGTTACAGTTCAAATATACATGAGATTTGTACCGTTACATATTGTTTTGTTTCTTTCAATTGATATTTTCATATATTTTGTATGCACATATGGGAAGAAAGATTGCTAAAGAATAATGATTGTCTAGCGAAAGATTGATATGAAATATAATTCAAATAGTAGTCAAGAATCTGTCTTGTACACTTACGTCCTTTTTCTTGATCAGGACTATCATTTCCATGATCTGGTAACACAAATCCTGTTAAAACGGCAGACAGGAAAAGTGCTGAGCCCATGATAGCGAAGGGTGTAGTGTATCCACCTATCTCGTACAGAGCGCCACCAACAGTGGGGCCCACGATTAAACCTAATCCGAAACATGTTTCCAGTGACGCCTGAAATAAATGTTAAACTTATTACATATTAGAAAAATCGTTATTTTATCAAAATGATGAGATATTTGACAAGATTTGTAAAATTATTAAATACTGTTAGGAAGAAATATCTGTAAGTATAAATGTTAAATTCATTTTCTGCACGGATTACTGATATTAAGTATTTAAATCTTCTACCTGTTAATGATTAAAAAATCTAACCAAGATCTTGTTATTAATATTTTTAAATTCATCATTACTAAAATCACATTTTGTTGGTAATATAAATTCTTTAAGCATTGTATGAGAACACAAATAACCTTTAAACCGGGGCATCTATTTCTATAATACCGACTTTGATAATGCTGTTAGTAACTTAAATAATTAATACAAAACTGATATTTTTATGTTAAGAGTAATCTGTAAGTTTAAATAAAATATTTGTTTATGATAATGTTAGCAAAGACGCTGCGTATATCATCGAACTATTCTCTGGTAAATGTAATGTTGAAAATTTGCATAAACTTAACATTAACTATGGATATATGAATTTAATTTTCTCTCTATGGTGTATAGTTCAAATAACTGGTAATTATAAGTTAAAATGTCACTGAATATACATATATAAATACTTACGAAAGTAGTAGCAACATTATTCGGGAACTCTTTAGCTATGATCGCGAAACTGGCTGTGAGAAAGGCAGCATTTCCAATTGCTTCGATGATTCGTATAACGAAACTCAGGATAATGAAGGGATAATGTCCTTCTACCTTATCGAGCAGGCCGAATATTATGGCGCATATGCCCGTTGTGAAAATTCCGCCATTGAACATGTACTTTGGGCCTATCCGGTTCAAATGCTGGCCATATATAGGGCTGACTATGAACACTACAAGTTCGAATATACCGAACACTAATCCGTATTCTGTAGCCGTAGCACCTTTCAATTCAGCCTGAAAAATAAAATAGATTATATAAAGTACATGTATATATTTAGTTTTATTTTCTATAATAGATTAATGAAGGGGTCACAAATTAATTACACATATAACGTGCAAATATTCTGTTTTATCGCTTATTAAGTTAAATTTGCTTGCTATAAAATTTCCGACGTAAATTATTAGTTTATCGCATTCTTCAGTTGAAATAAAATTCATGGTAATATTCATATTTTTAATGACATTAAGATATTTCAATTAATTATCACGCCAATATTGCAACGTGAGCAGTCAAATAAATGATGCAATATTATTATAATATGCGTGATGACTGTAAAATGCCCTGTGTCAACATATAATTATTAATAACAGATGCGTAGTAAAGCATGTGATTACATTTATTACATAATTGACATTTTATATTGTATTAAAAAGAGAGTTAAATGTGGAAATTGTGTACATATTTATAAATGTATTGTTTAGTTAAATTGAAATTTAATATTACTATAACAGTTAATATCTGTGCTATTCTATGTTGTACATGCAGTATGTATTATATGTAAATCCAGTGAACAATATTATTTGCAAAGCATATACATATGTACTCGTATTATTCTCTACTGTAGTATAAAATTTAAAATTCTCTGAAAGAATACACAGACGCACATATCGATAAATGTATGAAAGATAAACAAGTAAACATATACAATCTCGGTATTAGACTTTGAAAAATGAGGAACAAGTACAAATGAATCTGGCGCTTGCATGATAACACGATAATAAAATAAACAGTGCAGACGGGACGTCAGACAATCTAGTTACGGATCTTCTAGAAAATAATATTTGTTAATTCACTGGAACTTTGCCATATCACATACATACAAACACTAGATAATGCCCGGATATAATTATCTAATTCCAACTTGGTCAAAATTCTTCTCATATCCTGAATTTATTTATCTAGACTCTGGCGCCATTGTAATACTTTAACTAAATATATTTGAATTCGCAGATAAACTAGTGTTTTTAATTGTTTAGATACAAATTTAAATAAATGGATATATTTTTTTCATTTGTCACGTTAAATTAAAAATGAATAGTCTCCTGAATAGTGCGTGACAAAATTAGAAAAAGAAAAAATAGTAAATAATTAAGATAAAAATTATACGCGGCCCGTTTGACTATAAGAGTTTTAAGATTTGATTACAACATTTTTTATTGGTTAGTAATAAAATATTAATTGCTGATAGCATCAAATCAAAAAGTCGCAATTATTAATTGTGCCAAATTTTTTTTATCCATATTTCACATTTTAATGTTCATAAATTGACATTGAACAATATAATAAAATTTTAATTATTTTTTTAAATTATCTATGTATTTGTATTGGAAATATTAACAAGAAGCAAGATCTGAAATTAGTGACATTTAATTATATTAATTTATTATTAATTACCGGAGTTGTTTCTTATTAGTAAACAATTTACAAAACTCTGCAATAATGTAATCAAATAGAACGAGCAAAATTACGAAATCGGACGTAAATTAGATTGAGATTATTTTGTAGTTCTTGTGAACCGTGCCCCTATTTGTAATATTTTAAATATAAATTAAATGGACCAGAACATAGAGCTCTCTTATCATGATCCACGCTTCCACAATTTAAGTGAAAAAAATAATCATAGGTCGAATTTTTTGTTGACAAATTTAGTTTCTGCGCTAATTTCTATATTGTAGCCTAATTATAATTAAGTTATTCAAAGCAGCATAGATAGCGCAATAGGTGATTAACATGTGTGATGATTCTGCTTTGAACTCTTATGTCTGTTGACATTTAGTTAGTTAATCATTGCATGTGACATGCATACAGTATGTGGGTGATATGTATGTGACAATCAATAATCTATAATAGTTATCGTAGTTAAAGTATAACAAATATATGTATGCTTGTGTGAAATCATGTTCATACATATGTATCTGAATGTCATACAATTGCTGCGTGATGTATTAGTAGTTTGTATATACACGCATTTATAAGGAAATTTATCTCTTACATATTATACAATGTTTCTTGTGCTTAGTAATAAAATACATTGTATGTTATCAGACTAATATATATATATATATATATATATATATATATATATATATATATATATTTGCATTATATATTATGTACTGATATCATCTGGTTTGTAATTTTTATATAATTGCATATATTATTGAGTATAATGAAAATTATATGAATCACAAATTATAAATGTCAATAACAAAACTATACGTTATATCATTATTCATTTTTATTACATCGGATTTAATTAAATCGTTTTTAAATTACTATACTATAGCTTACATCCAAATGTTGTCTTCAAAAGATAAATAAATTGTATTTAGGTGCACTCGCAACCCACAATACATCGATGAGATGCAACATTCTTTTTTTTTCACTTGCACGATACAAGTCCCAACAGGAAACGTTTAGATATTCTATTTTTGCACCATCCAGTACATTTATCTATGGTACATATTGATTGTGACACTGAATGTAGTTGTTTTGATGTTGTTGGAGTAAATACGTTATCTGTGTAAGTGAAAATGTGTTGGTGTGTCTGTAAATGTATGTATATGCATCCGATATTCTTCTCTCTCGCAGTAACAAATCGTAAACGGTTGTTTTTTCTAATTGGCGACAGTATTCTTGGCATTGCTACAAGTTATTATGTAAAAATGATTATTAACGAGTTACTATCAGTCACGGGAACAGCCCACAATTGATAACATGTTAATACAAAAAATTATATGTTTTGCAGAGAAAGTAAACTGATTTTCCTGGAATTCGAGAACATAGTGCAATTTTATTTTAGTTTACTATTGAATTCAATTATAGTGTAAACACCATTTTTAGTGACAAGTGATAAACATTTTTATTACATATTTATCATTTATTAATAGTAAAATGATGAGTTACGTAAATTTTCGTATTGATAAAAATAATATTACAAAGAAACTATATAATTAAGAAATATACTTGAATTAATGATAATTGTAGTACACATGAGCAATATTGCATGTTATAAGATGGTTGATAAGCACATTTAATTTCTGCTTGTTAAAATATTAAAAAATATGATAAGTATATTAGAAGTTTTTCTGTATTATAATTTTACATAATTTGTATTTATTTAACCTTTCACATACATGGTAATTACAAATTACATACATATTTTCGTTAACCAACGAGATAATTATGTGTTTATTTATTCTCGAATAGGAGATAATATTTTTTGCTATTTTTTATGATGCAAATATTTGATTAGAGAAATGGTTGTTTAATATTTATCTCAGTGACGTTCAAGTAAGTACATTTTTCGATATTTTTGGTTCACAAGAATAAAAGATTAAAACTAATTGCTTATCTTCTGCTTATAATTTGTTCAACATTGACAATGACTTTATCCTTAACAGAACATATTGTGTTATTCTGTTCTCTATCAACTTTATTATTTTCAATGGTATTATCAGGCTATATTATGAAAATGTAATATTTGAATTGGATTCTTTATGTTAACTGAAATTATACACCTACATTTTTAACTCACTCGGATGTTCTCAACTATTACTGGAATATTTTTGTTTGGTAATTATTTCCTTGCATACATGTGTTAAATGTTCGCTTTGCCATTGTTATAAACAATTGTAATAAAACACCATAAAATAAATTTCTAACATTCGTTTCTTAATAACGTAGTTGTTTAATTAACGAATAGTGATTTTACAAACTTTTAATTAAAAGTTTGCTTTCATTGAAGAGTGTTTTATTATAAAATGTGTATGTACTTACCTCGTGTGGATAGAAAGGTGCTTGAAGTGAGACGCAAATAGCGTTACAGAAGTCAGCAATACTAATCACGACTAGCGTGAGCCATTGTCTCTTTGTAAATTGTACCATTATCACTTAATTAATTAATCACTTGTTGAATTAAATAATATTGACCGTGTTCTACTAGGATGTGAGAATAAAATAACTAGATGTAAAATAAATTAGATATGCCTGGAGATTTGCTGTGTGACTCGTCAACAAAGCAATGTTATGTATAATATGAATATCACAAGTAAATTCGAATTTTCTTTACTTGCTTGTAGCAACTAGACTACGTTGAAAAGTTCGATAAGTTTTTGAATATAAGGTACTGGTCGTAATAGAATCTTCTTTGATGCATGTTTAAACTGAAACTTCACAACAAACACTGTACGAACATATTAACTAATTGTACTTTCCAAATTTACTTTTTGATACTTTCGATTCAATAGTGCGAACGAAATTGATTTAGTTGTATTAAGAAATCTACATGAAATTATAATGTTAGGTTTATTGTACTCGATATTTATTGGTAAACTGGGGCGGGAATTCAAATGCACGTTGCTCATTGGTCGAATGTGTACCGATAGTGGTGGGGGAGAATGACGAGTTCATAGGACAGAGGTTGACACTTGAGGCCATTACGATAAATGAAAAGATATTTTATTAAGCATGAAGACAAGCATTTTTGCAAATTAATGATGAAATCATCTAACCTTTTTCACAAAACTTGTCTGGTACGTGTACAAGAAATTATTTACACAAATATTTCATTAATCTTCTGATAAAATGCATAGTCAAAATTTTATTCCATACACGTAGCAGTTTTAAATGAATACATGTCAGAGTGAAAACATAAATTCAGTCATTGCATGCAATTACTAGTAAAAGTGTACATTCCCTAGTAGGGCAGGTGTTTGGAGAATAGGGTAAGGTAGAGAAGATCTAGCGTACAATATAGTAAAATTAGTGCATGCATACTTTTGTAAGTGTATACATTTACTATGCTTTATGTTTTTACTCTAACATATTTACTAAAAAAAAGTAGATTATTTTTAGTGATGAAATTAAAATAAAACCTTACATAGGATCCGTGAAATAGTGCTTTTTTTCTTTGTATCATGTTACTATGTTGTGTCTGGCTGATATTTCACAACACGTTTTCGAGTATTTGAAGCAAATAGAGCAAATAAATGACTCTGTTTTAGCAAGATATCCGAGCGTACTAGCTAATGTAGATTTATGCATCTGCATAGTTGCGCCACTGTATTACAAATATTTTATGTAGTATGTGGCGAGTCATTGTAGAGAAATACATGATCTGTTACCCCAGTAATGGGAAAGACATAATATTATGTATGAACAAACATATTATTGTTTTATTCATGTTCACTATGTATTTATTATCACCGGGACAATTTTTCATTTTAAACAGCTGTAACTGCGATTGAAGATATTTTTTCTTATTCAAATGCACTGATATTATGTATCCGATCATGATGTACTTGTGAAAATATTTTACTTTAACTATCGATTGACGATTACTTCTCGACCTTTGTCTTGTACATATATTCAAATAATACATTTTAAAGTTCAGTGGTGTCTTACGTTAGTGACTTATTTTCAATAAAATTAATACTAAATAACGTATTTCTCAATATGAAAAAGACAACACTTCTTATTCACTAATGATGTTGACATATTGAAGTACGCCGCATATTGTTAATGTCTGTTAATAGAAATAACTAGTGTTTACTTGCTATATTCGGAATATAATCCGTTACCCCAATAATGCATTATTCAGATTATAAGCGAACAAACACGTATAAACAATAATCTTATCGGTTGTAAAATAAATTCGTTTTCTATACGGTATGTGGGAATGTCAAAGGTTGGTTATAATCATTTAATATTATTTTGTTGCAGGATTTATGTCAGAAATATTAGTGATGTTCCAAATGCAACGAAAAAAAATGTGATTTGTCATTGTTTACATCCATATTTCATAGATAGTTGTATTCTATGTGGAAAAACAAAAATTCGAATGAAATTTGATTTGAGAAACGAACTCTGTTGTTGTTAATTAGAAAAGCTATGTGGTGTACATAGTAATTAATATTACGAGATTAAAAGGACACAAACATATGATTCATATGTTATTAGTTAAAATGTCGAAAAAGGCAAAATTCTTAATTTCCAGATAAGAAGAAATGCACTATGCAATTTTGTATTTATTGTATTTACATGTAAACATGAGTGGGCACTATTCAATTTTACAATATTATTAAAGCACTAATTCTGATTTAATTATTATGTTTAATAATTACCTGTAAGTTCTATGTAAAGTTCACTAGTTTCTATATATAAATGAAAATATATAAATTTCTAGTTTTATATTCGTATAAATCCTTGACATGTAATAGGGATACTATGGAATAATTTTATCAAAATCATAGCAACAAATATTCCATTTCTCTTGATAAAAACCAGTATCTTATCGTAGTTCTAATATACATTTACAAATTGTTAGATCTATCTCTGAAGCTTATTGGAAAATATTTGTTTTTAGTATATAATAGCAACTAATTTATAAATAGATTTCGAATGTTTCATAGGAAATTGTAACATTTATGAATGATCTGATGGTTTATCTAGTAGTACTATAAGAACACACCTTTAGTTAATATTGGAATTAAAATAGAGTATATTTACTATATGTGTATGTTAGTAGATAACAAACGGAAGTATGTTTTTTTTATTATTCTTTGTTGAAATTAAACAAATATTTAAGTTGATTTTTTGATGAATATTATAATAATTTTCTCAGCATTCTTTGACATACATTAGATGACAGATGGAATCCTGCGTCACTTGAAATAATTACATATATACAACAGATTAACACCAATGCGATAAGACGATCTCAAAATGGCCGAAGCCAAAGATGTATTAAAATGTGTCTCAATCATCGAGTCGAGCTCAGTATTATCGACACGCACAATTTATTGACCAATTATTTCATATACCAGTAATATTCGGTCTCACTGAACTACGATCCATATGTAAACATGTCTAATTAGCAGAATATTAGTGCATTACATAACATGACGGCGCCACAAATGTCTAAATACTGTCAAAATGTTGATCCCTGTTCACTATTTTCCGACAATATAATAATGAATGATCCTATCTAACATCAAGCTGTATTATTCAATGTAAACATTCGAATCATTTCAAATATAGCTACTGAAATAATCAAATCCAAAATTAGAAACATGTGTTATCAGATATCGAATTAGTTAGTTTTAATATTTCAGTGTATTTAATTAATTTAAGTATTTTTTTTAAATAAATAAATATGCTAGTATGTAAAGGAAGTGTATGTCAATCATCGAGCAATATGTACACATGTACAGTCGTTCAGTAGTTATTAATTGTATAAATAATTGAATACAGACGTATGTATATCGGTCAGGCTGGGTCATAGGTCATAGTTCGAGCTTGAAACGCGACAGGGCGCCTTTGGTGACAACGCGTAATTTTATGTCTTCGTATCGACGAAAAATTAAAATATTCCTGCTTTTTTGCGAATATATCGAACATTCGAAACATATTATTAGTTCTGTGGTCTAACATTTAGCATCTGTAGTATATTTAATATTATTCGAAATTGTGGGTAACAAAGACATTTTTTTCTATTTAGTGATTTTGCAACTTAATTTTAGACATGCTATTTAAAAGTATGAAATATGCATATAATAAAACATATAAATAAAATTACATTTTAATATCATTTTATTAATGAATTAATTAATATTTGTATCATGACGGTTAAATATGACAAGGTTAATTAATTCGATATAGATTTTTCTTAGAAATTTTTCATCAATCAAATGTCTTAAAGAAATGTGGTAAGGGGGATTTTTATTTCTATTAAATTAATTTTTCTTATGAATTCCGATTTATTTTCTGCACGTGTTCTATCTATTCTAATTCTATGAATAGCGTATTTACTTAATTTTACTGTCATCTTTTTTATGATAATATGTCTAAAAATAGTATTTACTATATAATACTAAATAATATTCGATAAAATATAACAGGAAACGCTATCTATAATATAAAAGGCAAAATGCGGATGTCTGTCCGTGGTGAGGGGTTAGCAGATGACGGGGGGATTTGAACAAAAGAAGATCAATGCATGTATTAGTATAGACGTGATATAAGTTTTCGGTGAATAGTCGGCTTAGCAACGGTAACAAAAGAAATGCGATGTTTGTGACAGTTAATTATGTTGACATTTGTGTTTCATATTTTGAATGTTCAACAACGATTTAGATGGTAATAAAATAATAAATGTGATTTATTATAATTGTGTTTGTTAGTGCATAATATTGGCATTAATTAGTATTATTTTTTATTTCATTGCAAATAATGTGTGAAGTTCTGAGATGTAATAAGTTTGCTTTGCTATGACCATTAACAAAATACAGGGCCGGTCCATAAAATTGACGGGGATCAACTTACGAACCCCCTGCTTTCCATATGAACAGTTCTATGTTGCATGTTCTAGGATCAGTTCGTCAAATAACGTATTTTTATTTGCACCAACTGGCAAGACATGTAAATTGTGTACAGGGAACTTAGAACTTGATATTAAAAATGTTCTACCGTACGAAGTACGGGAACGACTGCTAGTTTATTATAAAATGATATAGAATGTGCATAATTGTTATATTCTACATCTGTGCGTTGTTTACATATTCGTCGCTATAAAGTGATTATAAATTAGAGTAATGGGCCATTTGTACTGTGTTATCTCATTGTATTCCAAGTTTACTGCAAAAGGAAGCTGAATTATGTCACAGAAACAATGAAACAACTAAGCAAACACACTGAAGCATCAAATAGGAAATGAATAATGTAAATAATTGATTCGCGTCCAGTGGCATTAATTACTTGCAAGCATATTATAATTCTATTTCGACATTAATCTTAATCGTGATTTGAATTTTTTCTATACAATTTTACAATAGGGGCTTTGGTACTAGGATTAGTTTATATATAATATAACGGAAACATTGTTTTGAGAATTTATACATTGTTTATACATTGTAAATCAGCCGTTTATAAAATACAAATAAAATTATACATTTTGATATTATAAAACTTAAAACAACTAATATTCATCGCATTATAAGAGGTAAATTATATGATTTGGAACAATTGTATGCGTAGCCAAATTCTATACAAATATAAAAACACTGTTTTTTTTTTACAATACATTAAGTTACTATTATCAAATTTTATCACTTAAAAAATAACAAGCATAATATATCATGTAAAAATTGAATAAACACAATAAAATTATTTATGTATCGTAATAATTAAGTTATTTTTCACACCACACTAATCGTGCAGATTACAGACAACAGAAACAAAGAAGTTTACATATGAAACAAATAATGTAATACTATGTTTATAAAGAAAGGCAATTTATACAAAAATACCGTTTATCACAAGCAGATTAGATACATTCATAAATATCATCTTTTGCCTATACATATTTTTTATTATAGAATTAAGTTTTATATAAATAGACGTGTTAAACTAAATTTTACTAAGGTAATTCTATGGGAACAGTTGGTATATGTATATATATATATATATATATATATATATATATATATATATATATATATATATATATATATATATATATATATCTCTGTATGAAGAATAATTGTGCATATTTGAAAACAAGAAACATATAATTTTGAAAATAATTGTCTTTGATTTGTATAAAGAATTCATTTCTCCGTATACGTTAAAATATACTGGATATCTATACTTCTGTCCAAAAAATTACTGATATAAATCATATTTAACTATCTATATTTATCAATTATAATTTTTACTTACCATATAAAAATTATATTGAACATTTAATACTTTGCGTCCGAATGTTTTTAAGTGTAGAAGTAATAATGTGGAATAATAGGTATGGAAGATTGGTAAGAATAATAAAATTTAGTAGTAAATGTAATGAAAATTTGTATATCAAGATATATTATGTACGTTTGTAACAAATATGATTCACGTATTTGTAGAAATTTTTAGTTTTCATTACTTATAACAAATTTCAAATACAAAACAAATTAAATAAACCTACTCTTAAAAGGTGCAGTATCTACGTTTTCCAGTCTTAAGCGACATTATTTGATTATAATTTTTAATATCAGGTTCAAAAGTCGCATAAATAACATCCCAATATAAAAATTGTACTTCTACGTGCTAGGCAACTATTCTATCTTTGCCGTATTGCGTGTAAACTAACCTAGAAACTGATTACGCATCGGGTAACCAAACATTCAGCGGTATCTTTAGGAAAGCATTGTTCAAGAATGCTTTGAAATGTCTTGCAATAGCAGTTGCAGCAGCTGGCTTCATTTCTTCGATTATTTCATTAGCATTGTTGTTCAAAAATCGATTCATGGCTTCACCTAGACAGAACACAATATTAGTAAAATATATAAATGTCATATTATTGACAATGATCTCCGTCATTATCAAAGTAATGTTATCACAAAGTAATATTCTGATAATATATTAAATATAATACCCGTTTACAAAAATGAAATAAATTGCAATAAATACTGAAAGTATCTATATATAATGCAAGGTGCATAATCAATTTGTTATTCAAATTCAATTGGTCAATAGTTTCTATTTTTTATTTAATTGTAACCTTGCAGATAATATTAAAATTCATGACTGTCTGTTGGAATGAACAACTTATTACATGTTGATTATCACATTGTAGTTTAAATGTACGTACTTGTTTTACTAAATGCACATTATTTAGACACAAGAGTTCTATTAGACTCATATTTTTAAATAAAATCTAACTGCAAAATTAATTTAACATACACCGTATAGCATTTGTTTTACAGTTTAATTATTTATTGTTTTGCCATCTGATAATATAAGCAGTTACTTTATTATTCATTCTTCATAAAATGGTATTCCGAGAAGAGTTTCATTAATTTTAGTCACGTACATATTAGTAGTATATTTGGAAACGAAAACTATGATTAATCATAGCCTCAATAGTATAAAAAAAAAGTTTATCAATCGATGCAACAGTTTACAATTACTATTTTATTACAAAATAACCTCACTATTTTTGCTTACCAATTACATTGCCAGTGTTGATGATATCGCGAACTTTGAATCTAGACGTTTTCAGTTTGAAGTCAGCTGCTAGCTTTTCGATTCGCATATACCGAACATCGTCACGAGTTACTTCTTTGCCAATAATTTGAGCTACAGCATCAACATCATCTGTGGATAAACCAATTTAATCAATCTATGTAAAACTAAGTAGATTTTAATACGAAATGAACAATCATTATTTTACAATGTAAATTCTAGAACAGAAACACGTTTTAATAATTTTGCGCGAAAGTAAATGTTCTTGAAAGTACATATAGAAAAATATTCACTGATAAAAATATAATTGCATGACAGCAATAATTAACGTCGGCAAGTATTTGAAAATGTGATAATTAGTTGGCATAAATAATATACCGCTTACTACAGGTGAAATACACTTTATAATAATGCAATATTTACTACAATTTATATTATATAAAATGACATGACGGTTATTTTTCTAAAGAAACTTTGCTTCCCGAATCTTTTTCAGTTTGATATCAGAAAGGAGTTTAATTTCGTTATTCATTTGAAATAACTTACATTAAAAAAAAAAAAAAAACGTAAACTGAATTCCGAACGTTTTTCCTTATAAAAATAGGTCTGTATCATAAATCATATTTGTCAATCTGCTATTACTTACTGAAAGAAGCCCAGAAATCGCCTTTCGATCTAACAGGAAAGAGCAGAACATTTCCTCCGACTTCGTATTTTCCACGCACCTCAATCCGTGGTATAGTCAGACCCAATAAGATACTGTAGTTCTCCAAATCAGCACTGAAAATTGTTACCGACAAATAAGTCTTCACTAATATTTGAGTTAAATGTGATAGTAGTAACATATTATTAGTTTTCGAAAAGTGGCTACTATTCAGAGGTGCATCTAGGGAATTGGCAACTGACAAATTTCACCCGTCATATCCGAAACTTTCGTTTTGTAATTTTGTACATTAAATAGTTTAATTACATTCATCAATTATATTTTAAACTAAATGTTTATTTTATTTCTCTCTTTGTAATAAATGTCTGGGTGCGATAGTATTACCATTAATGATTTGATGATAGTGTGAATAAATATAAAATATTTTTTAGAAACTTTGCGGTTACACAATAAAATATCGTGTTAGTGTAACGTCTTTTTCAAATAACTATAAAAATGATTACTCGATGCCGCCCACGGTGTAGTTGCTGGCCCCAAACACGGTGATGTTCTGGAACAATGCTCGTACACGTACTGCTCCGGCACCGTTCTCCATGGATAGTCGAGATATCACCAGCGGTTCTATACTTGGCACACCGATATCAGGTATTCCTGCCACCAAGTACGGCCGTAGATGATTGAATGTGCCCAACAGACACTGGTTTATGTTCGGATTTGATTTATTACATGGCAGGATGTATTCAGCTGTAAAATAATACACCGTGAATACATTATATTAGTTCTTATATATAAGATATTTTGTATTATTCAGACTTAAGTAAAATTCTGGCTACGTCAATGCATGCATCCGTCTTTAAAAATTGCAAGTAAAAATGTTACACAATATTTACGGAAAATATTTAGTATAAACAAAAATATTTTGACACTGCATAATTACAGGTAATTTTAAGAATAAACATGTTTGCAGTGTTTGTTTATTAGATAAATATTTGAAGTTGAAGTGATCTTTTAAATCTGAAATTTTACTATTTATTTTTATAATGATTTGTCAGAATGGATAAAAAGAATTCATCGTCGAATGTAAATGATCATACATCGAATTTTACACGTGTTTATCTAATACTGAGTATAGAATTTTAGCGAATACGCAATGATATAATGTGTGTTGCAATTTTTGTTCTAAATCGCTTTTTGTTGGAGTCTATTGCAATATCTTTCATGTGTACCTGTCAAAATGTCATTTACAGTGGATTTATATGGAACCATCGATGTAAGAATTAAGTACCTACTGAGAGGTATTTCATTGTGTTGCAAACATTAGCACATCGTACTTTATGTAACAGTTCATTCATATACAGATTCTTCAAGCAAAAGAGAGTGTGCAAGATTTCTAGATAGGGCAATGAATCATGCTCGTTATAAAAATATACACATAAATACGCACAAATCTATACCAAATGTATAAAATATTACAAAATTGTTTCCCGTTTTCTCTATTTTTCACCGCTACTTATAAATAATTATTTTTCATTTATTATTCTTATTTGGGTCACAGTGTTGGATAATTAGATTTTGTAGTGCGTGTTTCTCTTATGTTGCATTATTATCGAAACGACAGTACCCTACAAATTACTATATTGCACAATGTAAGTACTATATGGGTACTGTTATTTAACAAATTAAGTGTTATTTTGCGAACTAACAAAGTAGTATTGTATGAAATATTACGATTGTTATGTTACCGATTAAATATTTTTAATATCTTATTTAATATTGCAATAGTTTTTATAAAAGAAATGTTATAACAAACATTAAAATTAAATTTCAAAATATTAACATTTTATGTGTAGAAATTTTATTTCATACTATTTTTGGTAATTTCTAACGTGTTTTCCGAAAACTACAAGCAATTAAAAACCGCAGTTACTTTCTTTTAAACTAGAATCTAGGTTTATTTTTTAATGTTTTTGGTTACTATTATAAAAATAACCTAGCTACTAGCTATATAATTTGAACAACAATTTGTAATTAATTAATTTATTATATTTCTGACATTTATTGTAAACCTCAATATTTATTTTTGACTTCAAATTATTGCTATTATTGAAAGTAATTTATTTCTTAACCATGAAAATCACCAAACCAAGAAACTATCGATTTCTAAATATGTCAAACGTTTCCTTGTTCCATTAATAAGTTACTGTTTTGTATAATTATTTCTTCAGGGCAATTGTGTAGGTAAATGATCGTGTATGTGAATGAAACTGTCGTGACGACATCAAGGAAATTTACGAATGACTGCGTTTGCATATGGTACCTATATGATTCGGTTGTTATACCATCCGTAGTTGACACACATATAGTCAGTCCGCTATTTCGCCATTATGACGTAAACCCTACGTGGGTGATGTCTAGATAAATATTTAGTCATGTCCGGAATATATAAACACTTAATGAAGTGTGATTCTACGAAGTTATCGTTTAATGAATGATAATATTTTTTCCAACTTTGTATTTCATGGTAAGTTTATTTTGATGGGACATTAATTTTGAGAAATATTTATATGTCTAATGCATGCAAACACTAGCAAACTTATCGCATAAGCTATCAGTATGCAGGTTGATTGTTACAAATTTTTTCTGATGCATTTATATTGTATATTATATAAAACGACGCGCATTAAATTTTTTTTCTGTTACATGTTTACTATTTTTAAACATGTTTACATGATAATACTTTTTTACTGATTATATGTGAATTTGATTGCTTTTTTTCCTTGATTCCTGTACACTATATTAATAATATCGCGTTTGTTTTTTCCATCAGAAAACTCGTTTTTTAAGTATTTACATTGAATTTCCGGTGTTGTGCAAAATATAAAAGTATATGTTACTATTTTTATTGTAAAAAGGCCAACATAATACAAAAGTCTAGCAAGAATGACATAAGAAATGTTATTAAACGTGTTTTATATTATGTGCTATTTTGTGTACCCTTATACATATTCAGTTTTACGTTAGCTAAACGTTCACGTATGTTCAAACACGTACGTACGGTTCATTGCCATGAAGTATGTGTAAATGTACTGATACGAACAAAGTGTATTATTTGTGTCAAAGACAATTATACCTATGTAGGGCACATGGAAAACAATTATAAATCATTATAAGTAATATAAATTGTAACCGCATTTACACCAAATTCACATAAAACTGCAATAAACGCAATGGTTACTGTTATTTATTCCTTGTATTTTAGTTTAAGAACAGACTATAAAATTTAATGCAATTTTCTCATGTATGTATTTGATTTATGGAAGATTTATGGTAGATTTATGATGTAAAATAAAATCTTTATTCCTCAGTTAGTTTAAGATATATTAGAGCTTTGAGCATTATATTAGAGTGTTAGGAAATTATATAAAATATATTAACAATACAGGACTAGTTTGTCATCTAGTCTATATGTATTTCATTTGCAGTTTCACTTCCACTTTCTGTTGGGAAACTTCGAAATGTTGAAATTGGTTCTAGTGTTCTTAAGTCATTAAAACAGTACACGCAGAAACATTTGTGTGTAGAACGTACTGTTATTACACAAATTTGCGTAAAACAAACAGTTCAATTGTGACATGCGTGCTTACACTCATTCATCTGATGTTTGTGTAACTCTCACGTCAGTTTGACAGTAGGCACATAATGCTATCAAGATTTCCTCAAAAGACCTAGGCAATTGTGGGATAAGGTCGTTCTCATATTACGTTACGGGTCATACATTCTATGTAATGTAATGAATTATTTACAGTACAAACAATATTTATTGCAAATTAGTAGAAAAACAATCTAAGGAGGCCAATTTTAAAATTTCATGATTATTTGTAACAAAATCAAACGCTCAGGGTTACATTATTGTGAAATGAAACACGAAAATGTATTTTAGAAAATACGTATTATATTGAATAAATGAATGAATGGATAACAAAGACTAATGCCAATGCATGTTTTGTAGTCCACATATTTCTTTATATAAATAATCTAGGTTTTTATATTTTGATTTCCTGTTATAAAATTGCAACAACGGAAGATATAAATTTCTGCAAATGCTGATACATTTTTTTACTTTTCTGTAATATGTAAATGTTAACTTTATTATATAAAAAAAATAAGAAGTAAATGTAGTTATACGAAGTGTCTCGTTTAACTTGTAGCAGGTGTCACTAGTACACCTTACCACTGTTACCAGTTCTGGGTGGAGATATGTCGTTCAGTAGGACAGTCAGAGTCAGTAGATCAGTAATGAAACCGTTATCTGCATTTCTTCGTGAGAGTGAAAGTGTAAACACAGCGTCCGCGTACCATGTCATGCTCCGATACAAGGCCGTACCAATGCTTTCTCTCTCTTCCAGCACAGGGGGGGAGGGCACAGAGGGGTGATCGTGCCGGTAAAAGTCTTCTGTTCACGGAAATTATGTAATATTCGTGCTCATGTGTTTCCATTATATAACCAGCTGCTCCAGCACAACACGCTGTGATCCTGAGAATTCCATGATATTCTCATTCCATGCATGGATACATCTAAACTATTCTGTTTAACATTATCAGCAATTTTAGCTTTTTTAGGTTTCCATATTGTCTATTTAGTTCCACTTTGTTAAAGCCAATATAATTTGAACATTACGCAAATGTGATTTTAATGCATGATTTTTCTTAAAAGTTAGTAGCAAATGTCATCCATATTAGAGCAAAAACTGAACATGTTTGATAATTTTTTGTAAAGTTATTTGCTACGTATATTAGTAAATATTATTATAAATAAAATTATCGTTTTGAGGCGTAAAGTGGTAATTAAACGATACTTAAAATGTTATGATGTTTATAAAATAATGAAATCCAACTGTTGCAACATTATGAATCATATTCAAAAGATGTTTTATTCGATTCATTTTCGACAATGTTAAGTAATCTTCATATATTATTATAATTTCAATTATGTAATACAAAATAATCATGCAATTAAGTACAGTATATATGTATATACAGTGCAGTCAAAAATTTTAATTGATATATTTTGCAAATATTCCTTGTTCGTCTGACTAAAAATATTGTGAAATGTCTTATCGATTTATTTTATTTATAATTAAATACTGTAGAATTGACAGTTTCCGTGTTAAGCGAAGTTTTATATCAAAATGTAGACACTCTCTTATAGGAATTGTTTTAGTAAAACGTATTTCAAATGACGACTAAAATGTCAAAAGTTAAATTAGATTTACGTGAAACATTCTTTCAATACTATGGGTAATTAATTGTAAAACAGAGAAATTAAATTACATGCTATTACGGTTATTATTATGTCAGTTACGACTCCCCAAGCGTGACTATTCTTGAAGTGAGATTAGATAATAAATCTATTTCCTGACAGACATTGCCGAAGAAATTTAATTCGAATTATAATTTTTTCTCGGAAATATGTTCTAAAAGCAATAGTTTTGATAAAAGATGCTTTATTACAGAAAACAAATAATTATAGAATAAGTGTCGTATAAAAAGAAAAAATAAGAACTTGATATTGAATTGGATTTTTAACTTTAAACTGTATTTGCAGACATTTTGATTCGTAATTCAAAATTTATATTTTTTTTGCAATATATTTAAATATTACAATTACTAGATTATCTTATAAATTGAAGGATATTATCTAATGTAGATGAAATAATGGATATTCTGTTGTGTAATGTAATTGATTATTTAATATTTTTTATGTATAAGTATGTACAAGTTGCATTGTTGCTGGTGTAAAAGGAAATACTTTCAGATGGTCAGTTAAAATAGTAATGTGCAATTACGCATACGCAATTTCCTTACGAATAAGTACCTACACGTACTGTGAATATCATTAATTAATTATTTTAATTACCGACTACGAACAACCTAACACTATTTTGCAATAAAATGTATCCATTAATTACTGATTATTGTGCTACTAATCGAATTATTTACGAATAAACTTGTGAATGTTCAATGACTTTAAACTTTTCAACCAAAGTCAAGGATTTTTTACAGTGCTATATATTTTGAAATCGCATTGCGTTAAATGATTTTGACACTAATTGTATGTATTACGCTGGTTAGCACATAATTAAAATGAAATTATTCACGCACCATTGTTACAGCAAATCGTGTACCGTGACCGAAATATTAGAGACTTATGAGATAATAAACATGAAATTTAGTTTACATTCATTGAATAATTTACTTTCTCCCGAAAGTGACACTTTAAATACTATTAACTATTCTTTTGAACTTTGCATTTAAAGTCAAATGTACGACATTTCTTTTTTCCTTTCTTCATTTCTTTGAAATGCAATTTTATTGCATTGAAAGAATTTTCCGGACAAATTCTCAGAATATAGCATTTTTTAATGACATCTATACTTTCATTTTAGTTTTACTCTTCCCAGATTTATACTATTGGGGGGTTTCAATATTTTTTGTTGAATATTTCTCAATTAAAATGTAATTATTTTACTATATTATACTTTTACTATAAATATAGCAAGATATGTTTTAATAATGACGAAATTTATTCGTCTTCTATCAATATAAAATTCATATAGTAGCAATTTCAACTTACGTGTTTCGTAACTGACAGCTTCCGCACCGAGGAAAATACAAAACGCCACACTCAGAAGCACAAACATTGTTTCAATTTAGTCTCTTCGATATTTTATACAATAAATACTATCACTGATTTATATTTCTAAAAAAAAAACAACAACCCAATGATCTATAATTTAAAGGCGCGTGTTTAACATTTCATGAACGATGCGTAGTGTCAGTGAGTGAAAGCGCCGTTTGTATGTTTTATACACCGCGTTCATTTAGCGGGGTGGGGAACAGGTACATTTGCAGATTGTCTGCAATGCCTGGTTTGATGGTTACATTGTTATATTCCGACAGAAGTAGGGATAGTATCTCTCCTTTGTTACCGATAGTCCATTGTCATCGATTTGTATGCCTATTGCGATCCAACATTTAACGAGATGACGTTTTGTTATTAGATTTCTTCCTTATTTAATGCAAAGTTAATCGGTTTCATATTTAATTCAAGAAGCATATGATGTTAAAGAAATTAAATTAAGTTCTTGGCCGTTGTTTCACCATTAAACTATGTCCGTTTCGGATGGTTTCTGATAAGACAATTTACATTTAACCTAAGACGAACGATCTTCTTGTCTTAAAGCAATTTCCAACAAAATTTTACATTTGTTATTCTATGTGGAAATTAAACTTACTACTGAATTTTTACTTAAGCAAAACAAAAAGCAGTTGTATTTGTTATAGGCATATATTATTGCTGTTAAATAAATAATTTTACATAGAATATGGTGAACAATGTACTATATTTCCTTAATAGAAGAAATGATACATGTAATTGTTATTTCAGAAGAGTACACAGATTTCTTATGAATATTGTTTAAATAAAAATAGTTTTCCTGTCTCTTTAATCAAGTACTGTTTTAAAAGTATATAATTACATAAAAAAATTACGTTCTTAATATGAGAAAAAAAAATCATGATTATTTGTAGGGCTACTTATTCCTTTGCTTATTGTGTCCTCGAGGTGCATATAGAAAAAGATAACAAACGTTTTCTTGATCTGCCTTTCAGGTAAAAAATAATAATCGAGTACTTTCACGTCAAGAACAAGCATTTTTTAAATGTTTAAAACATAATAAACATTGTAATATTAGTCTACGCATATGTACATGTGAAATATTATCAGGAATAGATATAATGTCCTGCTACACAGAACTGATACGCAAATTGCATATGCATGTTTATATGCTTTTTATAAACATGTTTCACAAGCATGCTTTTTTTTGTAGTCTGTACGTTTTTTTGAGTTTTGTATTGAATAGCACTAAACATTTACCAAATAAATGTAATAGTTAAAATTTGTGCAATAAAGATAATGTGACCTTGGTTTCATAATATTTAGTACATTGACTTTATTATCATACTAAGATTATAATGTTAACAAATAAAAACAAATAAAAATAAAAAATAATTATGACATTAATTATGTAAGTAAATAGAATAGATGTTGAGATGACTGAACTTAACGAATATAAATTACAGTAAAAAATCGTAACAATTAGGGAAATTTAACATTAAAATAGAAAATAATTTTCAAAGAATTTTATTTAAAATGTAACGCAAATGAATGAATTCAGTATTACTACTTTATGAATTCAAATAACAAGTGTAAAATATATTATTAATAATGAAATTAAAGCAATTAAAAATAGTTTAATATCAAATAAAAAATACTACTTATTGTTAATATTCTCTTGTACATTGAAAATTCGGTATTATTTGCGATATCGCATTATTATTCATGTAAAATTGTCGTATTTCTATTATAAATTAACACATTAAACATAAAATATACTTATTTATAGAGAATCAACATTATGATAGAGGTACAATATTGTAAAGAAATAATAATATAGAATAAATTATTTAAACATCGGTTAACTGGATAGAGTACTATTTTCTTTCGGGAACCACAAGTCTGTAGGAATTTTACAGAAAATATTGTTCATAAGATCTGTAAATATTTCTGCTAAACTCTCGCCAATGTTGTCACTGAGTTCTCCTACCACTTCCAAAGCATTTTTGTTGAGGAAGTTGTTAACGGTTGTTCCTGTGAAAATAAAAAGCAAATTTAATGCAATAATTGAAGCCATTAAAAGTGAATATGGTATTGGTCAATCCCTATCAACTTTCTTCTCTTTCGTGCACTAATACTTTGCTTGAAATAATTGTATTTAATGAATGGAAAATTATTTAATACAGATCTGAGAATGTTTCAAATGTTGGTGGGTTTGTACACGTTTTTGTTTTCAGGTATTTGTAAGATTATTTACGTGAACAATATTAAAATTATATGAATGAAATTATCTTTATCAAATTTGACATACTTATTGTACAATGTCGTCAATTATACATCGCTTAATGTAATTCCTATTTAGTCACATGAAATTGATATTTTTTAATTTTGAATGTATCAATAACAATATATTATAGATTCTAGAATATCTATCTAGCGGATCTTTATAATAACAATTTTGATTCAAACCAGGCAACTAAATCTTAATGTGTCACTGTGTTTAATTACTTAATTTGTACACTATTTATGCATTAGTGAGTCTATATTAGATTAAGTACAACAGAAATAATTTTGTTCCACATCGAAATTTAATACATATATCGAAGTCAATGATAACATTAACTATTAATCATTTTTGTTTCTATAGAAAGTTTGCGAACAAATTCAGTCTGTTAAGGGTGTAATTAATGATATATCATATTAATACTTGCCTAATATTTTATTGCCGTTGAAAAGGTTTTCGAGGTTAACCTTCATCGAACCTAATGTAAATTCCACCTTCATATTTTCCACCTTGAAAATTTCTCTTCCCTCGACAAGTGGAAAACTGATGACTGTTTTGACGTTAGTACGCACATTGTTCAACACCATATCCGCTGCACCATGGCCCACTAGCGGTAGTACTAGTATTTTACCCTTCAAGTTGTACATGGCTTTAATGTCCAGTTGAGGTAAATTTATGCCGAAATTAAATCGTCTATTATCGATGTCTATACTGAAATCAATTATAATTAACAGCACAATAATTTATACATAGATATAAATTATGTTGAGAGAGTTATTAAGTTTTAAACTATTACATGTCTAATAAACATCAAAAGATATAGTAGATGCATTATGAAGCTGGATAGTTAAGTAGATAATACATATTGTTTTTATGCTTACGTTTACAATGAGTTTTTCAACTTTTTTTGTATTTCTATTCATTATAAATAATAAATTATTTTTGGATATCTAAATTTTTAGTGCTTTATGCTTTTCTAAAAATATGAGAGAATTTTATCAGTCAATGAAGATTATTTACCGACTCAAGGATCAATGTAAAAGTTGGAGAGATATTCTTGGTATGCAACCAGTTTAACACTGTGGTATAGCTAAAAGAGAAACTATGTTGCTTCTGTTCATTTTCTCCGTCTATATTCGATGCTCCGTTATATTTCATATTTTAACTGAATTAAGAATATTTCTCATATAGTTATGCAACAATTACATTTTCATATGAAATATATACAATTTTATAAATGAGAAACAAACTTAATAATAAATTATATAGAGTTTTGTTTATCTATAATTAAAATTTGTTGGGCAATAATGAAAATAATGAATTGAATACTAACACGCAATTAATGTTTTTATGACGCTAAAATGTAGAAAGTGTAAACATGTTAAGAGGACTAATTGATTTTTCTACAGTTCCCTTATATTTGTATTTTGTGGTTTTTAAATACGTTTTCTATGTATATATCATTTTAATTTTTCGTTGTTGTTTATTTTATTGTTTTAAAATGGTATAATTTACAAGTACATGTTATTATTGGTACATTGTATTTACATTTATTCAATTCTGTGTTACTTACTCCGAATATGTTGGTATTGCCTTTGAAGGTCCACGCACTGTCATATTGGATAAACTACCCGCCAATGTTACAGCACCTGATCCTTTACTGACTGCAATTCGATCCAAATGTAATGGTTCAAATGGTTCAACATTAATTTCTGGTATTCCTGCAAATATATTGCCAACTGTTATATTCTGAATCTTGTCAAAGCACAGTAAAGAAATATTTCAATATTTACCTAAAGCTAATTCTGGAAACATGAGATTAAACATATCTTGTAAACATTGATTCAATTCTGGATCATTTCTGCTACAGATTTTCAACCATTTAGCTGAAACATAATATGATATTAAAATTTATTTGTTTTCGTTCTTAATTTAAGTTGAACCTTGTCACAGAAATTTATTATTTAACAGGTTCTTGGTTCTATGCTTTTTTGCTTAGTTGCAATATTATCTTTTGGTTTATTTTATTTTAAAATGTATTGACATAATTATAGTTCAAAAAACCTGGATATTACTTTACTGTTGCTATGCAACTATGCAAGTAAATATAAATAAGTAATCATTAAACTAAGTACTGTTTGAAGAACTAGAAAGACATACGATACTGGTAACAGTGCAAGATGATATTTCCGTGCTGTAAAGAAAGTTCATGCCAACATTGCCGATTTCGCTAACAAGATTCAATTTATCGCGCTTCATATTTTCTAGAACAAGCCTAGAAAACGTAACTTTACTTAATTATTATTGTTTTTTAAACACAGGTTTTGTGAGTTAAAAAAGCAACAATGTTGTCCGACGCTCATTTCTATGACTAATTTGTGTTATATTGTAATTATTTGATAAAAAGTAAATGATTTTGCTTTTAGTCATTGTAAATAAAATTAGTGAAATTACATAACTTCTGTAGCTGATTGTAATTAATTTACTGTTATCTGCTTTCCTATTGATAGAAAGTACTATCAAACTAAGTACCTGACTCAAGAATCAAAATCTTTATGCAGATTTTTATTTTGGCTTCCCTTTTCAGGATATAACTTTTATATTTTGAATACTTTCGAAAACAAAATAGAAATATAATGAAGAGTTAACCGATTATAAAAATGTAATACTGTATATTTCGTTTTGCAATCTGTTCTACTCTAATATTTAAAACTATAATAGATATATAAGATCGTAGTTTCTAATACAGGAATGTTTTATTAATGAATAAAGTATGAAGTAAACATAATATATTATTCTGTTGGCTTGTATGACATACGTTCTATGACTTGTATCTAATAGAATATTGCGGTCGTTATGTAACTGATGCAAAAGCCGTTTCGCATACTTACACTAGTGATATTTGCACGGTACGTGGTAATGTATACGTACATACGTATGTACAGTTGCACGCACAGGAATTCAAACACTTTCACTAGGTACATGTAATTGATTTACAACAAAATGTTCATTATTTACCTTACTGGTCATTCATCTCCAACTATGCATGTTCGAAAATAATTATTTATTACAAAATACATCTCATTAGAGCGAATCTATTTGTATTTTATATAATATAATGTAGCCTAACACTATTATTATCACTTTATATTTCCTTATTTTGTAGATCCCTACAATAATCATAATTATAATTAAATCTAATGTCACTGATTATTTTAAATCATTCGAAGATATTTTAATTTGAAATATTGAGAAAGAAAATAAATTTATATTTATAATTTTATTTAATCGGAAATTTGATCTCACAATAACAATGGACTTTAAAAGACATAAGAGATATTTGAATATAGTTAAAATTCTCTTACGAACATGGTGTAGAGAATCATTTTGAATTTAGGTCTAAATAAATTATTTCAAATACCAAATAATACGTTTGTTTTGATCAAGTATTTGTGTTGGTTTATGTGTACTGATGTTAATATAATAACTGTTTACTCAACTTCTCGGTGAACCACAACATTTCTCTTTCCACTTCAGTCTGTTTAGTAACTTAATTATAGTGTACAATACACCTCATTTATTCGTACTCACGTTTTTCCTTCAGTAATGGTGCGTTATTTTCCCTGAATCTTGCGTCAATTGTAATCAGATGCAAACAGCACCACATAAATAGCAGAATATATTTTATTTTTATTCCACATTTGAGATCCATTGTATATAAAACTAATCACAGATATTAAAGCTTTGAAGTGTTAACTTTTGGTTTAGAAGTGTTGTACTTGTACCGATGCTATGCAGACTTGTTACTTGCACTAACCGCAGTTGTCACACAACTTTAACTCCTCACTCATGGAGAAAATTTCTTTTCTTGCCACTCGTATTGATCCTTATTGTATCAGTACATAAATGCTTCTTCGATTTATCTGTTTAGTATCAGGTGAAAGTTAAATACGAGCAATACCTTGCGAATAATCGAACATTCTGCTATAAATTATCAACAAAATTGAATTAAATGTCTAATGACAGTGTGAAGTTAAATAAATAAATAATTCTAAGTAATATAAAAATAATGTGCTTCTCCGGTTCTTAATATCATTCCTGGGTACAATTAATTTGGCCATACTGAGAAAAAAAGTATTACGAAAATAAATCTGTTGATTGCAATCAATTGAATTAAAACAATGACATCGATTTGAACATTGGTTTCAGCAATTTCATTTGAAATAAAAGGTAAACAACCTAATTATCTGTAAAAAATACTAATTAAAAATTTTGCATTGTCAAAATTACATTTTGAATTAGAATGATATGAAAAATTAAG
The DNA here is from genome assembly GCA_963422195.1 of Carabus problematicus. NCBI lineage: Eukaryota > Metazoa > Arthropoda > Insecta > Coleoptera > Carabidae > Carabus > Carabus problematicus. The sequence continues at coordinate 15,307,859 of OY728582.1, forward strand.
AATATTTCAACAATATGCCATTTGAACAAAGTGATGTTTTTTGAAAATAATAATATAATGGCATTGCGTCTGTCATGTATTTTGGATTCCAATATATAATTAGGTATAATTTAATACTGACACTACATGTTCTTCAAATTATTTTACGGATGTATTAGATTGCATGAAATATGTGATATTTTAATGGTACAGCAGCAAAATGTATTCACGTAATGCATTAGGTTTTGCCTCCATGTGTAGAATATTTATAGCTTTCAGAAACATTATAATAGGTATGTACTTTTGTTAGGTAATATAATTTCTTAAAAAAAATAGAACCGTTTAAATATTATTTCATCGTTAAGAAACAATAATACGTACTATATTTCTGGCAATGAAAAATTAACTTTACTGAAATATTTCGATAGTAATAATGTAATTAATTTTTATTCTAATTATCATATGTAAATGTGCCAATTTTTTAAATATATTTTAAACTAAACAATCGACTTGCTTATTGAAAATTTCTAATTGAAATTAGAACAAAAGGTAGATCATATTAATGTAATAATTAGTACCCATAAAAGTTGCATTAAATTTATTAGATAGTCTGTGCAACAGTTGTTTAACATTATAAAATAAGATTATTTAACAATATAACATGTATTATATATTACAATGGTTTTCAAACTGATTATATATAAATTATAATAAATAATTCATAAATAAACTATCTTCGTTATATTAATCAGTTCATTATGGTGGCAATAGGGTATTTAGAGGATATTTATGATAAATTTTATTCGAAAACTTCTTGAATAAATCAGCAATTTTGTCCTCCAAGACCGGTTTGATTTCGTTGGCAACACTTTTCCAGTTATCGTTTAGAAATAGGTTCATTGCATCACCTGAAAGAGAACATACATAGTTACAAAGTAACTAAAACAAATTACAAATCTAGGTTAATTTCATGAAAATAGTCATGAGTAATTGACAGTAATGTTTATTTTCTTAGAATGGGTAAAATACGAAATTTATAGAATAAAATAAAGTCTATTGGACTAATAATGCATGTATGATAGTATTTTCCTTTTTTTTATTGCTTTACGCAATTCTTTTTCCACGTAATTTAAGATTAAAAATATTTCGTAATTATTTATTAATTCAGCGGATAATTACCTAATTCTCGGTCGCCACCGAATAAATCCTCTAAATGTATGGAAGCGTGGCCAATGTTAAAGTCCACGTAAAAATCTTTGATATTGAAGTATTCTTCGCCATCCTTGTCAATTTTCTCACCTTGCATTGTAACAGTTGCGTCAATGTTAGCTAAAATAAATATCACGTGAAAAATAATCAAGTCATTTATTCTGAATACGTACATTTGTACTGATGTGTTCGAATTAGATTTTAGCTCGCAAATGCAATGAAATAACAATTAAAACAAACTAATATCAAATACCACATGGAAGTTCTTGCATAAACAAATATGTCACGTTATGTAATTAGTGATGTATGTAACATGAGAATCAATCTTAAATTGTAAAATGGAACATGTGGATAAATATTATTAACTACACTTACTATAATTTCCACGACTGATGCCACTTCCAGAGATTGGCATCATGAGAATACGTCCGTCCATCTTATATTTGCTCACCAAGTACAATGATGGTAACCAAAGTTTGATTCTTACACGATTTTTCTCTTGATCGATTCTGAAAGAAAATAAAAGTTTAGAAGATTTATGTACCTATATATTTGAAGCCAACGCGACTTACTTGACTGATTTAAGTATGAACTGCGACGGACCAAATACTTTAATGTTGGTATACGTGGACCGTACGCTTATAGCTCCTGATCCTTGATCCAACACCACTTCCGGTATTATCAGTGGTTCTATACTTGGTATTCCAATTTCAGGAATTCCATTATTCAACATAGGCCTTAATAGTTCTACACTTTCTTTGACACATTCGTTCAATCGTGGGTCTGATCGATGACATATTTTTAAAAAAGAAGCTGAAACAATGGATTATACAAATTATTTAACAGAATTTATTCAGTTTTAGATCCGTGTAAGAATAACAGTATTTATTTAATATATATTTTTTTAAGTAATTGTACAAAATATTAGAATTAATACTAGTATAGAACTTAAAAATTGTAATTTAATACTTTATTAAAAAATTTAAATACGTGCTATTTTCTTTCGCGTAATTTCAAGGACAGAATATTTTCTAATAATAGTATCCTTTTTTCTTGCCATTTTAAATAATGATTTCTTAATGAGTAAATAATCAGTTTATGGAAATTATAATAATATTAGCAGAACAAAACAATATACCATTTTTATTAAGTAATTCTTGCCTTATCTTTATAATTTATGAAGGATGTATTTTAAATTACAATAAATCTGTGCAGAGTAAAATATTTAGTTAAGCACAAAACATTCACTAGTTTACCTCAAAATGTAGATAATTTCTGTTGAATTTATTTAAATTTCAAAGTAATGATATTAAAAATAGGATAAACAAAATTTTACTTAAAACGAACAGGTTATACCTGATTGTATGCATATGCATATGATACTTACGAACTCGATGTGGATATCTACACTGGCTTCCTATAATGAAACTTAAGAACACGGTAATGTAGAATATCTTTGACGTCATCATACACTACAAGCTATAGACTATTTGAGTTAAAAGCAAGGAATAACTGATATTTAATACTTCAATGCAGCAGTTTTATGAGTTACCTAGTTTCAATTATTTGCTGAGTTGATACAATTAATGTAGATCAGTATGTTCGACTGCAATTTCTATATTGCTACATACTGGTTTGTGTCAGCGATTATGTATGTTACAAAATATTAAACAGTGATTTAAATTCTATCATCATGCTCTTACATTGACAAAAAACGCACGTGAAATTCAATCACATATTTGTTTTATCGATAAATGATTTTTAGTTTCCTAACTTCAATTCGTTGTTCTGTATTTGGAATTTGAACTTAATGAACAATGTAATGTAACAATAGTAAAAAAACGCATTAGAAGTGTAATCAGAAGCATACAAAGAAAAAGAAAATAGATAAACATAACCTTGTAAATGATGTTTTTATTCAAGTAAATGAAGAGTAAATAGCAGAATTAAATGCCGATACATATATTTATTTCACACATTTCATTGCAAATCTTTTATTAAGTATATGTAATGTTTATTATTATAAGATTATCACTGAAAAAAATGATTGGAAGGATATAGTATATTAATTAAATTCCTTCTACTAATTACATATATGACAGGTAATTTGTGTGTTTCGTGATTCACTAACAATTCAATACATCTATAAATATTGGGTATTTATCTACTGAAATTCATTTCCTTCTGCACTTTTGTAGAGGAAGGATCTAAGATGAAACATACGCAGAATGTATTTGTATTTACGTTTTTATTTATTGGATTCTTTACATTTTCTTTGCAAAAACAAGTCCGTAAGTTATTTTTAGTTTAAATTATAATTTAAAGTGGTGTCATAGTATGTAAGTGTTTAATGTTTTATCAATTATATAAGTTTATTTTTGATTGAATAGTAATTAACAGATACCTTAACACGTGTAATTTATAGTTCATGTAATTATTCTTGTTCTAGCCTCAACTGTTAATCGATGTAAATATTCCACGGATAAAGTGGAACTGGGAGAATGTATAAAGAAAGAGTATTTAAGACTAAATGAAATGTTATTAAATGGTATACCAGAACTACGTATACCGAAATTTGAACCGTATTATTTGGAAAAACTAGAATTTAGCGTTGGTAGTGGTAATAATGCTATGAGTTTTAATACATTATTTACAAATATAACTATACATGGCACCAGGCACATGGTTGTCGAGTACATAACATTTGACTTGGAAAATGTTGAAATGGAAGTGGAAACATATTTTCCTCTATTTCAAATGTTTGCCGATTATCAAGTAACTGGTAACATTTTAGTTTTACCGTTGGACAGCACTGGCACGATAGTACTGAACTTCAGTGAGTATATACCAACATATAAAAATAAAACTAGCAAATGTTTGTAAAAGTGTTTTAAATCTTTATCCATTTCAGCCGAAGTACATACAAAGGATAAATATACTGGAAAGCGGTATACAAAGAATGGGAAAGAATATATAAAGTTTGATAACGGTCATATTGATGTGGCAATAAAAGGAACAAAATTTTATTTCGATAATCTAATCAATGGGAATCCAGAACTGACGAAATCGACAAATAAAGTTTTGAATGAGAACAGTCAGACGTTACTTTCGGAATTGAAACCAGTAGTAGCTGAGACATTTGTTTCCATCAGATTAAATGTACTGAATATTATATTTACTCAATATTCTTTAGATGAACTATTTGTATAATTCGCTAAATAACCAAACACAATGAATTATGAAGTGTTCAGTTAAGCTAGAAAATAGTACAATTTTCAGTATTAGAATGTAGAATGCAATTTAGTTTCGAGGTTGGTATCAACCAAAATAGTGGTTAATGCGCATGTCAAAGTTGTTGAACTTGGATGAAAAATAAGTCCCGACCTAGTTTGTAAAAAGTATCTAGTACTTAAACTTTGATAAGATTTTAACTGATTTTCTTTATCCAAGTTTCATACTAGATGTTAGTATTAAATCTTGTACCAGTTTCTAATATGAAACTTGTATAATGTAATTCATGCTTTGCTCTATTAAATTATAAATAATAACTAATTTTTTTTTAAATATTTATAATGTAATAATTAATACAAAGAATGAGCGCACACAGATTAAATATTTTAATAAATAATTTTCTTAGGAGCCAGTAAAGAAATATGGTATATATTTGTAATTCAATAACTTTAATTCTGCAACCAACATAACTTGCCAGTAATACTGAGTTGCATAAACAATTATTATATGGAATCATGTGATCGGACATTAAAATTAATGACATCTAAACGAATGTGTTTATTTTTTAACTACAACCAATTTGTTATTATCTATTCATAACTATATATTTATATTATTACAGTATTTTCATTAGTTTTAAAGAGACAGGTATAATATTATATAAAGTAAAATAGTAGTTTGCAATTAAATAATTTTAAATAAGTTTAATTGAATACTATTAACAAATTGTTAATATTAATTTAATTAAACTTATTTAATTAAGATATTTTCATTTAAAAGACTAACAGAGTCCATTGTTAATGCGAAGCTCGATAACAGTATTACTCCAGAATTTTTCACTAGTTACAATGAAAATTATTATATATACTACTTTTCATAATATTTGAGCATAGAACATAACAACACTTTTTGCGTCTTTATTAATGCTTTGAAGGATATATTGAATTTGAAACGCAATGCAATACATTAAATAGGTCTGAATGGGTCTGTATCGTCGAAGTGTCCATAGTTCAAGAAAACAACAGCAAGACTTATAATTACTAGATACACACAAGTTGTTATGTTATTTTAACATTATTTTCATGTTCATGATTGAATCCGATTATAAATAGCGTATAATTCCAGCATTTTATTTACTGTCTGCATTAACTTTGTAGTGAAAGAATCCAAGATGAACATATTACAGTATTTATTATTTACATTTGTATTTTTGACATTCTTCAAACATTCTTTTGGAAAAATACGTAAGTTTTATCGTTACATGATTATTTACTTCTGTATTTTGTATTGCTAATTAAAGTAATGTCAGTCTTTAATGTATAACTGACATTTAAGTCATTCAGTATGAAATTAAATTATTTTGTGCAAACCAAAATTATCGTTAGCGCGTGTAGTACATTTCTTGATGATTCAACCTTTCATTTTTTATACACAGTATAAAATATAGTAATCATGAAATTTTAATGGATATTGGTGTTTTGAAGTCCTCTGTATACATTTTGACAATTTTCGCAATGTATATATGTACATATGGATGGTCATGCATTTGTAACTTTATTATCTTGAAAATGAAAACAAAAAACTAAATATTAATTAATACGCATTCGAAATGTTCACGACCTTCTCGATAACGGCCTAAGGTGTACTCTGTCATTGTTTTGAATCAAGAAGGTCGTGGAAATGTCAGATATGTGTCTATTTTAATTGAATGTGGATTTGTGTATAAAAAAAGTCGTATGGTGTTATATTTCATTACTTATGTGCATAGATGAGAATTATTTTAATTGAATTTTATTTGAAAATCTATTTAGTTTCCTTAAAAGGAACATTAATGAATTTTATAACATCACTATAGTAACAGTATGATTTTTACGGAAAAAATTAATTATTTTTAGCACGGCCTTCTCGATTAAAAGTGTAATAATTTACAGTAATCGGGATGGTCGAGATTCTTAGTAGTGCTGTTAATATAGATTCACGAATAGCAAATAATTGCATTTAATCCCGTAACGTATTCCTGTTTCTAGCTCCAGTTATTAACCGATGCAAATATTCAACGGATAAAGTTGAATTAGGAGAATGTATGAAAAAAGAACATGAGAGACTATCGGATCATTATATGAATGGATTTGTAGAATTACATTTACCAAGTTTTGATCCGTACCACCTGGACAAAGTGACATTCGGAGCTGGCGGCAATAATAATGCCATGAGTTTTACTGCAACATTTCATAATGTAAATATGTATGGTAGTAAAAATATGGTTATAGAAACATTGCTGTTTGACGTGGAAAATGGCGAATTTGTGGGCACATCATATATTCCATATATTAACATTGTTGCTGATTATGATATAAAAGGAAATATTTTAATTTTACCGTTAGACAGCACTGGAATAGGAAACTTGAACTTGAGTGAGTATTATAACATATCGATACCTTCAAAGTTTGTCAGAAATTTACAAGTTATGAAAATAAAGTATTTTTTTTTCCTTTAACATTTTAATAAAATCCAGGCCGAGCTAAAATGTTTTAATTTGTTTTTAAATCATTTCAGCAAATGTACATACAATGGATAAATACACAGGTTGGGGATACACTAAAAATGGCAAAAGATATTTAAAATTTGATAAGGATAACTGCAGTGTGAATGTGACAATGTCTGGTTTCCAAATCGATATCGATCATTTGATAAATGGAAATCCACAACTGACGAAACTGGCAAATAACATGCTGAATGAAAACAATGATGCTCTAATCGGGGTAATGGAACAAGTAGCGGCTAGTTCGTTTATGACTATCAGATTAAACATGTTGAACACTTTGTTTAACACGTATTCCATAGAAGAACTGTTTGTGTAAATACTGAAATCAGAAACTCTGTTATAAAAACTATAATTGTTAATATGTATACATTAAGTTAAATGTTTAACAATAACAAAAATAAAAGTTGTCCTTAATACATTTAATTACCTGCAACTAACTTTTCAATCATATCTCTATTTTTATTATTATCACCAACTTTTAAATATAAATATATGTTCTCGAGAATTCTCAAGAATTTGAAAATTATCGTACCATTGTTTTTTTCTTAGTAATCTTGTTCAGATTTAGTAAAGAAAAAGATTTGAATTATAATTAAATTATAGTTTTTCAAAACATTATTTTCCAGTTAACTCAAAAATACGAAATACGAACATTTTTGGCCTAAAACTATTATATGTATTAAATATGTTATAAGAATAATAACTAAATACAAATTACCTTCAAATATCAATTGGACTTTGACTGCACATGGGACCGTCAGAATTGAATATTTTGATCTGCAGTTTTTGTATTGTGGTGTTGTTTAACAAAATGACAAAAGTCGACAAACGTTAACGTCAGTCTATTCACTGCTGAGACGAAGCAGCGGCTAGCAGAAAGATAATATAACTTAAACAGTCAGAGCCAGAGGCGGATTTATAAATTTCCCACCTATAAACTTGTTGCTACCCCATTCATTGTTATGTAGCAGAGGTGTAAACTAATTTTTACATAAGATGTACATTGTCTATTCGGATATACTTACGATCTACTTTTTTAAAAAGCCGTAAGTCTATAAGTCTCAACCTACTAAATACATTTACGATCGACCCCAAAGCATTAACCAATCGGCTTGTAGATTGTGATCGTCGTTATTGGCATTTAGATTTTCTAAGACAAAATCTTAGTATTCGAGAAAAGCCCTGGCAAAATAATTAGCTATTTCTTAAAACCAATATAGAAGTGTAATGCGTATGATCAAATAATTAATATTAGCTTCAGTTGTCAGTTACCATTTCCAACTTTGTAAATCTTATATTTTGTTACACTGTTGAAATATTGCTTTTCCTAATGACACACTAATGGACACAATGATATAATATACAGTGCTCAGAAGTAAATAAACATGCATAATAGGCCATTGAGATAGTATTGTGCATTAACATTATACTCGGAGAAATAGTTTTAATTGCAAAAACGTCACTTTATGTGGACTGTTCCGTGATTAATGCCAGCAATTTCTTAGCTTTCAGGTTAAAATTCTTTGTCATGATTGACTTTTTTTTATATATATACACCAACATTATTTTCTTCGTTTCAACATTTCATTTTGAACACTGCATTGACAAATAAATATAATGCATTCTTACCTGTTTAGTGTTGCAATTGTTTTTGCATTTGTTGGATTGTCTTATGAGAAAAAACTTCGTAAGTATTTAGTTTAATAAATTTTAAATATATATCAGTTACAAGTTTTTTTATAGCTTCTTTTATCAAAAAATGCAAGTACACAACCGATGGTGACATTTTGGGAGAATGTATGAAAAATGTTTTTATCGATCAGAAAGATAAATTTATAGTTGGCATTCCCGAGATGCATATACCAGTATTGGATCCGTTTGAAATCAACGAAATTGATTTTAATACTGGTAGTGGTTCGACTATTGGCTTGGAATCACGATTTTCAAATGTAAAAATAACGTATACTAAAAATGTAATACTGGAAGATGTAAACATAGATATTCCGAAAGGACTTTGTACTATAGAATTATACTTTCCGACATTACGCATGACTACCAAATACAGACTAACTGGCAAGATTATGATCATGCAACTAAATGGCACCGGCAATGCTGATGGTAACTTTAGTAAGTACAGAATATTTATATGCTTGTTTCAAAACTGTGCAAGCACTTTTAGATATCGTTGATATTATGACGCCGTTTTAGTTGTCGTAATGGATGCAATAGCTTCTATAATTCCACTTTAAATTCCAGTACCAATGAATGCAGAGGATTTAATTTCTATTTAATGTATTTTCAGCTCATATTCGTTCCGCTATCCAATTCAAAGGACATTTTGCAAAGCGACATAATAAAGAATATATTGAATGGACCGATAGAAAACTAAATCTGACCATTGGAAAAGCGTCTATGCATTTCGATGATTTGTTCCATAACAACAAAGAATTGACCGAGGCAACAAATAGGATGATTAATGAGAACTATGACGTGATCATTAAGGAGGTGAAGCCACTAGTGGAAGAAACGATCTTAGCGATAACCTTCACTATGTTTCAGAGAGTGTTCCACACATTCTCTGTAGATGAACTATTCATAAAATAAACATGTATTCCAATGTAGATCAATTTACTATTAATGAAAAACGGGTATATATGGCTTAAAATTAGTTTTAATATGTATAATAGGTATGAGAAATAAATAGGTGCATTTGTTTAAACATGTATATCTATATTTTCATTTTCTTTTTAATATGTGACAGTTACATTCGGTTTAACAAATATAATACAGTATGACTTCTTTAATCCGAACTAATAATTGCACTGCTTGATCCGGAATATCGAAATATTAGGATTATCGAACAAAAGACAGAAAATATCAATTTTTCTAATTTTCTGCGAATTTCAACATTTTTCCAATAAAAAGCTCTTTATTTTAAAATCAGAAATTAATAACTATATTACATATCGTATTTTGTTAGATAAAACATGACTAAAAAAATAAGAAACTGTAAAAAATTCCGTGATTTTGTTCTGTTTAACATTTGCACATATTGCAAATTAAATAAATTTTATAACTAGTAAAATTTCATATAATTCTAAAGCACAGAAAGATATAAGTCGTAGAAGAGCATAAGTATATGACAAAATACTTTTGTATAATGTACCTACTTTAACAATATTTTACTTAAATATGAGATCAACGAAACATGTCAATAAAGTAACACAATTAGATTCATTTACTCCTTGGGTAAAAGAACGTCAAATGGTTTACTATTAGCATCATTATGTACAACGTCATTCAGAAACATCACAATCATGGATTCTATTCCAGATTTCACTTCTTTCAAGATTTGTTTTGTATTTTCAGAAATGAATTCGTTGGTTTTCTTATCTACAAAAATATTATAGCGAGCAAACAAAATAAGTTTTTCTTTGTAATTAATAACATACTTAATGCATCATCCTCATTGAATAAATTATCAAAAGCTAATTGTGCATCTTCTACGTGGATTTTAATTAATGTGTTTATATTTTCGTAATACTTATGTCCTTTCTTCTCTACTAAATGTCCTAGTAAACTAAAGGAACATGATGTATGATCTGAAAGAAAATTATAATATAATGTCTTATTAATTCCGAGCTGCAGAAATTTCATTATTTAAGATTTTACAAACAGAATTGAATTAATTTTGTACTGTACCCTATAATATAGTTATTATAAAATACCAAATGTAAAAATTATGTATATGTCTGTGTTGATATAATATTGTTACATTATCTAGTAACAACTGAAAACCTACACATTCTGTTTTATACTGCTATATGGAATATGCTTTCACTTACTGAAAGTTGCGGAAAAATCACCCATTCCATTAACAGGTGTTTTAAAAACTCTTCCTGTTATGTAATAATCGGATTCCATCGTAAGCTGATTAAATTTCACATTGCCATTCATTGTAAGCCTGCTAATGTCAGTACTGAAATATAATTATTACACAACATCATAGTCAATAAATAAATAGAGCATGCATTTTGTTTACTTGATTTCTGTAAATTTGTAATCAGAAAGTCCTTTTAGAGTTATGTTTATAAACACGGCTTTATAATTAACTGATTTTGTATCTTGTTCCAGTTTAGCTATTGGGATAACTAGTGGATCGATTTCTGGAATACCAAATTCCGGAAAACCTTTCTCCAAGTGAGGTTTAAACATATTTGTTGCATTTAACAAACATTCTTCTAATTTTGGATTGTTTTGGTGACATATTGGAAAGTAAGAAGCTAAAATTATAAATCATTAATTTTCTTACAAGATCCTATACTTATTATGCTTAATATTTATAATTTTGCAAATAATAAATAACCATAATTATAGTTGTATTTCGTTGGAGTACTGCAATATTTTAATACAAATACTTCACTGTGATTTCTATTCACTGCGAACAATTTTTTTGTTTAATATACATATTATGAAATTATTGCGTAATACTGTAGTTAAAACAATCAGATGATTATATGTAAGTGATATACTTACGTAGATCTTTAGAAAGTGACACTCGCATGTAAACAACTGCAACTAGCACGTATTTTAAAATAAACTCTGCGGTCATTATTTCTACCAACATTCACCTGCACAGGTTATACTGGACGTAATTTTTGCAATGTGATTTTATTGCACTTGCTCCGAGTTTTATAGGAATTGTATGAAACCGGTCAATGTTATCACGGTTGAATTAAGTGAGGACAATATTATTGCTTGTTTGTGCAACAGAATTATGCAGTACTCCTTCAGAAAACATCTTGTTTTATATCGCCTCTGAGATACGGAAGGTCGTAATTCGAATATCGATTTTTATTCTTACACAAATGCGAGTCCAAATGTACCATGAAGATTTAAAAGCGGAACACGGGAATATTCCAGTAATATCGATAATTCAATCTCTGCAAATATATTTAACACTTTTGGTGAAAATAGTACAGTGCGTTTTTTTCTTTTATTATTGTTAAAAATAAGAAATATACTTTTATTATACTGGTATTGTTACATATTCATATGTGTATATATGTTTTCAATATTATTTCCTTTAATTTATATGATTTTTTATAGATTTTGTATATCTTTAACTTCCGTAGTTATTATATAATTACTTTTGTAGTAATATTTAGTATATTTTGTAGAAAAAAAAAACTAGTACAAGTAATGAATAATTAATATTTATTTTTCATAATATTACAAAATTTTCTTTTGTTACATATTTATGTGATAAAAAAGAACATATACATGTATATGGTTTCTAGTTCTACAATATATAAATTAGTATATTATAATAATTATATATTTTATTTTGGCATTAATTCCTCGGCAGGTACCTTTCTTAAGAATCGATCGATAACATGTTGATAATATTTTGGTCCATAGAGAGTAACGAGTGGATTGACTGTATCTAACACTAGGCGGGTGTTTTGATTGTAGAAATTCTGGATAACATTAACTGGAAAACAAATTGAACATATTTAATTCTGTACTTCAATTATAAGTATCAAATCCGTGTTCCAAAAAAATCTATACAATTTCTATATGTGCTTTAATACATACCAGTAGGTTGTTCAGCCGGAACAATCGATGTAAGATTAATGAAAGATTTTTCAATAAACGACGTCTCTGTAATTTTATCTACAGCAAAGTACGTAATTCCCTTTCGTTGCACTTCCTTCAGACGAATGTTGAAAGTAACGTTGGTGTTATCTAAATAGTTTAAATGTGTATTAACTATAACTTATTCACTCTCTAACCGTACTTAATGTTAATTATTAAAATTTATAATATGTCAGATAATTTCTAGTCATAAACCATATTAGCTTAATTCCATGTTTTTAAATTATCTGACCATATATATATATATATATATATATATATATATATATATATATATATATATATATATATATATATATATATATATATATATATATATATGCTTTTTTAACCATACACTTACCGAAATCTCCATCAAAGTAAGCGCTGCTTTCCAGTGGAAGAACAAACAAGCGTCCAGTCGCATAGTATTCACATGTCATACGTAAATGGGGCAACAACAATACAAATTCACCAGTCAACAAATCAGGATCAATTCTTAAAATAATAACAGTAATATTAATATTATTTGTAGTTTTATTATACAAAATCGTGTTGATTCTATTTCGATGTTTCTCACCCTTGAACACGGCAAACATTTATCAAGAATTGGTGTAATAGAAGGTGTTAATATTTGAAATAAATGTAATTGCATAATACTCTAATTTAATAATGACTTACTTAATTTTGTAGAATTTCATATTGGATGCTCCGTAGACAGTAATATTCTTCATGATCATTTTGATCTTCACATTTTCAAGATCACCTTCAGATGTCATAAATTCAACATGCTGAGGATCAATAGGATCAATGTCATATGATGGTACACCACCAGCGAGCAAAGGTAATAGTTTGCCGGCATTGTTTAACACACATTCATTCAAGTCGGGATCAGAACGACGACACAAAAGTTCAGTAACGGCATCGGCTGAAACAAAATAAATTCAAATGAAAACCTCTTTTAAATTGTAGTATATAATATATTTAAATAGTATAAAATCATAAATCAGATTATTAGTAAGTTAAATTTTTACAATTTAATAGTACTGTGATTAATCGGAATAAATGAACAATTACTCACGTAAAATTTTCCCATATATGGCACTGGCATGTGCCACAACCAAAATACATAAAAGTAACTTCATATTTGTAATTCAACGGAGTCTAGAAGTATAATGAGACTGCATAAAACATGCGTATATATACGTAGATTCGAGACTGGTTTTTTTCTGTTTTGTTTATTGAAGGTTGTTTTCCTCCCATCGATTCATGGTCGAGTTTATCTAAAAAAATGTTTTTCCTAATATCTATTTAAGTGTCTTTCAATTGATGTAACTACAGTAATTTCAATGAACATTGTCAATTACTACAAATAACACTAATTTCTCAATACTAATTGTAAGTTTACTTATAATCTAAATACAAAGTTACATGCAAATTGGGTGATGGCCCTATTTTTTCTTATTTTTTAATTATTCAAAACTGGTTATTTTGACCTCACTAAATTTGAAAAAAACTATAATTTTTTTTATGGAAATGTTTACTATGAACCAAAATCATAAAATATGCAACAATATTAGATCTATTCTATATTATTTCATTTTATTAAAATTTCATTTTTTTCTTAATTTTAAAATAATGTGTAAATGATTTGGAAGAATGTAAAATGGAATTAGAATGCAAGAACTTGAGATTCCATATCAATATATATATATATATATATATATATATATATATATATATATATATATATATATATATATATATATAATTTTGTTCTTCTTTGTTATTGTCGTCTACGTAAATTGAACAATCTTCGAGAAGGTGTTTTGCAGTGATTCTGGTATCATGAATCGCAGAGGTTGTCAGTGATCAGTTCTATGTTGATGCAGCTAAATATGTTCTATATACCAAGAATTGCCCAAATCAGGACTGATTAAATTTCACATTGCCATTAATTGTAAGCCTGCTTATGTCAGTACTGAAATATAATTATTACACAACAACATCATAGTCAATAAATAAACAGAGCATGCATTTTGTTTACTTGATTTCTGTAAATTTGTAATCTGAAAGTCCTTTTAGAGTCATGTTTATAAACATGGCTTTATAATTAACTGATTTTGTATCTTGTTCCAGTTTTGCTACTGGGATAACTAGTGGATCAACTTCTGGAATACCAAATTCTGGAAAACTTTTCTCCAAGTGAGGTTTAAACGTATTTGTTGCATTTAACAAGCATTCTCCTAATTTAGGATTGTTTTGGCGACATATTGGAAAGTAAGAAGCTAAAATTATAATCATTAATTTTGTTACAAGATCCTATACTTATTATGCTTAATATTTATAATTTTGCAAAAATAAATAACCATAATTTTAGTTGTATTTCGTTGAAATACTGCTATATTTTAATACAAATACTACACTAAAATTTCTATTCACTGCGAGCAATTTTTTTTGTTTAATATACATATTATGAAATTATTGCGTAATACTCTAGTTAAAACAATCAGATGATTATATATGTAAGTGATATACTTACGTAGATTTTTAGAAAGTGACACTCGCATGTAAACAACTGCAACTAGCACGTATTTTAAAATAAACTCTGCGGTCATTATTTCTACCGATATTCATCTGCACAGGTAATACTGGACGTTATTTTTGCAATGTGATTTTATTGCACTTGCTCCCAGTTTTATAGGAATTGTATGAAACCGGTCAATGTTATCACGGTTGAATTAAGTGAGGACAATATTATTGCTTGTTGTCCAACAGAATATGTAGTGATCCTTCAGAAAACATCTTGTTTTATATTGCCTCTGAGACACGGAAGGTCATAATTCGAATATCGATTTTTATTCTTACATACGTAAATGTGAGTCCAGATGTGCCACGAAGATTTAAAATCGGAACACAGGCATATTGAAGTAATATCAATAATTGAATCTCTGAAAATATGTTTGAAACTTTTGGTCAAAATAGTACAATGCGTTTTTATTTTTTTTATTATTGCTGAAAATGAGAAATATACTTTTATTATACTGGTATTATTACATATTTATATGTGTATATATGTTTTCAATATTATTTCCTATAATTTATGTGATTTTTTTATTTGTTTTCCATATCTTCAACTTTCGTAGTTATTATATAATTACTTTTCTAGTATCTATTTTATAGAAAAAACTAGTACAAGTAATGCATAATTAATATTTATTTGCGTAATACTACAAAATTTTCTTTTGATACATATTCATGTGATAAAAATTAGTATATTATAATAATTATATATTTTATTTTGGCATTAATTCCTCGGCAGGTACCTTTCTTAAGAATCGATCGATAACATGTTGAGAATATTTTGGTCCATAGAGGGTAACGAGTGGATTGACTGTATCTAACACAAGGCGGTTGTTTTGATTGTAGAAATTCTGGATAACATTAACTGGAAAATAAATTGAACATATTTAATTCTGTACTTCAATTATAAGTATCAATTCAATGCACTAAAATCTATAATAATTTCTCTATGTGCTTTAATACATACCAGTAGGTTGTTCAGCCGGAACAATCGATGTAAGATTAATGAAAGATTTTTCAGTAAACGCCGTCGCTGTAATTTTGTCCACAGCAAAGTACGTAATTCCCTTTCGTTGCACTTCCTTCAGACGAATGTTGAAAGTAACGTTGGTGTTATCTAAATAGTTTAAATGTGTATTAACTATAACTTATTCACTGTCTAACCATACTTAATGTTAATTATTACAAATTTATAATATTAGGTCAGATAATTTCTAGTCATAAATCATATTAGCCTAATTCCATGTTTTTAAGTCATCTGACTATATATATATATATATATATATATATATATATATATATATATATATATATATATATATATATATATATATATATATATATATAGCTTTTTTAGCTATACAGGATACACTTACCGAAATCTCCATCAAAGTAAGCGCTGCTTTCCAATGGAAGAACAAACAAGCGTCCACTCGCATAGTATTCACATGTCATACGTACATGTGGTATCAACAATACAAATTCACCAGTCAACAAATCAGGATCAATTCTTAAAATAATAACAGTAATATTAATATTATTGTAGTTTTATTATACAAAACCGTGTTGATTCTATTTGGATGTTTGTTAATCACCCTTGAATACGGCAAAAATTTATCAAGAATTGGTGTAATCGAATATGTTAAAATTTGAAATAAATGTAATTGCATAATAATCAAATTTAATAATGACTTACTTAATTTTGTTGAATTTCATATTGGATGCTCCGTAGACAGTAATATTCTTCATGATCATTTTGATCTTCACATTTTCAAGATCCCCTTCAGATGTCATAAATTCAACATGCAGAGGATCAATAGGATCAATGTCATTTGATGGTACACCATCAGCGAGCAAAGGTAATATTTTGGCGGCATTGTTTAACACGCATTCATTCAAGTCGGGATCAGAACGACGACATAAAAGTTCAGTAACGGCATCGGCTGCAACAAAATAAATTCAAATGAAAACCTCTTTTAAATTGTAGTATATAATATATTTAAATAGTACTATGATTAATCCGAATAAATGAACAATTACTCACGTAAAATTTTCCCATATATGGCACTGGCATGTGCCAAAACCAAAATACATAAAAGTAACTTCATATTTGTAATTCAACGGAGTCTAGAAGTGTAAGAAGACTGCATAAGACATGCGTATATATATACGCAGATTCGAGACTGTTTTTTTTCTGTTTTGTTTATTGAAGGTTGTTCTCGTCCCATCAATTCATGGTCGAGTTTATCTAAAAAAAATATTTTTCCTAATATCTATTTAATTGATGTAATTACAGTAATTTCAATGAACATTGTCAAATACTACAAATAACACTAATTTCTCAATACTAATTGTAAGTTTACTTATAATCTAAATACAAAGTTCCATGCAAATTCTGTGATGGCCTTATTTTTTCTTATTTTTTAATTATTCAAAACTAGTTATTTTGACCTTACTAAATTTGAAAAAAACTATAATTTTTTTTTACGGAAATCTTTCCTATGAACCCAAATCATAAAATATCCAACAATATTAGATCTATTCTATATTATTACATTTTATTTAATTTACATAATTTTTCTTAATTTTAAAATTATGTGTAATGATTTAGAAGAATTTCGTATTAAGAAAGAAAGTATAATTCAATATTATTTTCTTCAATTTATGTGATTTTTTATAGATTTTGAATATCTTTAACTTCCGTAGTTATTATATAATTACTTTTCTAGTATCTATTTTATAGAAAAAAACTAGTAAAAGTAATGAATAATTAATATTTATTTTTCATAATATTACAAAATTTTCTTTTGTTACATATTTATGTGATAAAAATGAACATTTATATGGTTTCTACCTCTACGATATATAAATTAGTACATTATAATAATTATATTTTATTTTGGCATTATTTCCTCGGCAGGTACCTTTCTTAAGAATCGATCGATAACGTGTTGATAATATTTTGATCCATAGAGAGTAACGAGTGGATTGACTGTATCTAACACGAGGCGGGTGTTTTGATTGTAGAAATTCTGGATAACATTAACTGGAAAATAAATTGAACATATTTAATTCTGTACTTCAATTATAAGTATCAATTCCGTGCACTAAAAAAATATATACAATTTTTATATTTGCTTTAATACATACCAGTAGGTTGTTCAGCCGGAACAATCGATGTAAGATTAATGAAAGATTTTTCAGTAAACGCCGTCTTTGTAATTTTATCTACAGCAAAGTACGTAATTCCCTTTCGTTGCACTTCCTTCAGACGAATGTTGATAGTAACGTTGGAGTTATCTAAATAGTTTAAATGTGTATTAACTATAATATATATATATATATATATATATATATATATATATATATATATATATATATATATATATATATATATTGACTGTCTAACCATAATTAATGTTAATTATTACAAATTTATTATATTATGTCAGATAATTTCTAGTCATAAACCATATTAGCCTAATTCCATGTTTTTAGTTGACCGTACATATATGTGCTTCTTTAACTATACAGGATATACTTACCGAAATCTCCATCAAAGTAAGCGCTGCTTTCCAATGGAAGAACAAACAAGCGTCCAGTCGCATAGTATTCACATGTCATACGTAAATGGGGCATCATCAATACAAATTCAAAAGTCAACGAATCAGGATCAATTCTTAAAATAATAACAGTAATATTAATATTATTGTAGTTTGATTCGCG
Source organism: Carabus problematicus (assembly GCA_963422195.1). Taxonomy (NCBI): domain Eukaryota; kingdom Metazoa; phylum Arthropoda; class Insecta; order Coleoptera; family Carabidae; genus Carabus; species Carabus problematicus. The sequence continues at coordinate 15,326,769 of OY728582.1, forward strand.
TTGATTCTGTTTCGAAGTTTGTTAATCAACTTTGAACACACATTTATCAAGAATTGGTGTAATCGAATGTGTAAAAATTTAAAATAAATGTAATTGCATAATAATCAAATTTAATAATGACTTACTTAATTTTGTTGAATTTAATATTGGATAATCCGTAGAGAGTAATGTTCTTCATGATCATATTGATCTTCACATTTTCAAGATCCCCTTCAGATGTCATAAATTCAACATTCTGGGGATCAATAGGATCAATGTCATATGATGGTATACCATCAGCGAGCAAAGGCAATATTTTGCCGGCATTGTTTAACACACATTCATTCAAGTCGGGATCAGAACGACGACACAAAAGTTCAGTAACGGCTTGGGCTGAAACAAAATAAATTCAAATGAAAACCTCTTTTAAATTGTAATATATAATATATTATATACACCTCGGGAGAAACATCATTTTTCTCTCGATGTATTTGTAGCCCTCTGGCTTCGCCCTCGGGCTTCAAACTACACTTCAGGAAAAATAAGTGGTTTCTCTCCCTTGGTGTATAATGTACTATAAATAGTATAAAATCATAAATCAGTTTATAAGTAAGTTAATTTTTTTACAATTTAATAACACTGATTATTCGGAATAAATAAACAATTACTCACGTAAAATTTTCGCATATATGGCACTGGCATGTGCCAAAACCAAAATGCAGAAAAGTAACTTCATGTTAGTAATTCAACGGAATCTAGAAGTGTGAGTGGACTGCACATAACATGCGTATTTATACGCAGAATCAAGACTGGTTTTTACTGTTTTGTTTATTTTTTATGGAAGGTTGTTCTCCCATCGATTCATGGTCGAGTTTATCTAAAAAAATATTGTTCCTAATAGCTATTTAAGTGTCAATTGTAAAGTATCAATTGATATAACTAATAGAATGCAGTAATTTCAATGAGCATTGGCAATTACTACAAATAAAACTAATTTATCAATACTAATTGTAAGTTTATTGAAAATCTAAATACAAAGTTACATACAAATTGGGCGATGGCCTTATTTTTTCTTATTTTTTAATTATTCAAAACTGGTTACATTGACCTCACTAAATTTGAAAAAAACTATAATTTTTTTACGGAAATCTTTCCTATGAACCAAAATCATAAAATATCCACCAATACTAGATCTATTCTATGTTATTACATTTTATTTAATTTACATAATTTTTCTTAATTTTAAAGTAATGTGTAATGATTTAGAAAATTTTTAATAAAGCAAGAAAGTGAAATGGAATTAGAATGCAAGAACTTGAGATTCCGTACCAATATATATATATATATATATATATATATATATATATATATATATATATATATATATATATATAGAGAGAGAGAGAGAGAGAGAGAATAGCATTTTTAAATTTTGTTCTTCTTTGTTATTGTCATCTACGTAAATTGAACAATCCTCGAGAAGGTGTTTTGCAGTGATTCTGGTATCATGAATAGCAGAGGTTGTCAGTGATCGGCTGTATGTTGATGCAGCTAAGTATGTTCTATATTCCAAGAATTTCCTAGATCAGCACTTGTTTATGTACGGTATTTGATTGCAAGAAGTACTCCTGGGAGATAGTGGCATCTACTTTAAACCGTTAGTACAGAAATGTTCCGTTATTCCATACCGTTCGATGATGGATTGGTACACGTTGACCTAAAGAGCATATGGAGTGATACCTCATATCACGAAAAAAACCTTGAATATTACAATTCAGAATACTTCATCGCGATTTCCGGACATGATAATTCAGTTGATTTGTTAATTTAATTGCTACGAAACATAAAGAAGTAGAACTTTTGCGATATGCTTGAAACGTATTTTAATTTTGAAATAACTGCAAACTAGATGTACTGGTTTGGCAAGAATGCTAGCAGTATGTCCCATAACAAAATGGGTTCTTTCTATTTTTAGTGGCTCAAAACCTGATTCGCAATATAAGTTGAGGGTGGGACTGGATGTCTCAGTAGCAATTCGCATTTAAAGGTGTTTGACTCTAGAGTCTGCAGCCAAACACATTTAAAAAAAGTTTAGAGTACATATACTTGAGTCGAAGGTCAACTGAAACTGTAGGAGCAAGAGACATGGAATTGTAGAAAATAAAATAGCCCTATGTTGCATCGAAATTAAAGTTTATCAAATTTAATAAATTTGGTGTAATAAGGAACAAACTGAGAAGTTTCAAGTTGATCATTCAAACAAATACCAGTGCGAAGTCCAGAGGCGTATTGATGATCGACAAGGCCCAGTGTGAAATATTTTTGGGGCCGCCTTTCATTAAGGAAATTTGAAAATTGAGTTGTTGCCAAATGCGTAATATACTTGAAAATAAAACCTTGCTAAATACTCATATAAAAATAAAAAAGTAGTTATAAAACATAAATATTCTTAAACAATTTATTAATCTTAAAATAAAAAAGTAATAAAAAACTAGTTGTTTGTGTTATCGTTGATCGTAAATAGCTTTTTTTTACTCTTTTAAGATGATTGTGATTACTTCTAAATAATACATTTCAAGGCAAAAGTATAAGTAAAAAAGTTGTTCAGAATTAAAAACTGCAGTTTAAATATTTTAACAATTTAAAGTTATGCTTTGCAAGATGACTACATAATAGATGATTTTGTAAAAAAAGGAGAGGAGGAAATTCATATAAAGTATAGTTTTTGTTGTTATTCACTTTTTGTGATAATTATTATAAATTTAAAAAGCATATTATTCATATTTATGTACAAGAATACTTATTTTTTAATGTTAATACTTACAGTAACATAGATTAATAAATTGTTTGAAAATTTTTATGTTTTACCTCTTTACTTTTTTATTTATTAAGGTCTTGTTTTCACGTATATTATGCATTTGGCATGAAGTTTTCAAATTTCCTTAATGACTGGAGGCCCCAAAAAGATTACGCACAGGGCCTCGCTGATCATAAATACGCCGCTGCGTACTAAAGTCACGCAAGGAATGCATTATTAGTACAATATTATAACATTGTAGCAAATAAAACAAACATAACCAATAAAATTCAACGTTATAAATTAAAAATATTCATATTTAGGCTGTCAGGGGTTCCTTCATGGTCCGGGGCCCTGTTCCTGCGCACACTTCTCATACCAATAAATACGCCCCTGGTAGGGGCGTCACTGGCATCTGTTGTGAAATTACAAACTGGTAATAAATAGGCAGGACTAATTTTAAACCCCTGTTTTAGTAGCACTTGTAATTTTCGTTTCTTAAACTAAACTTGGTGAGATAATTAACAGTTGCAGTTGGTGTTTAGTCTTTTCACATTTCAGTGGCGGAGAAGAGGTAATCGCAGTCATAGTGAGACATTTATCGCGGTATTATAATAACAAAATTGACTAGTCCCAATTTTACTGATTCCGATTTCACTTTCCTAACATAATAAAAAAAATACACACTATATTTAACAAAATATATTTGTTTTTGTCCTTAGTTGTCCTAATGTTGAACGAAACTTATTACAAACAATATGTTTTGACTGTATTGGTATAGTTAAATATTTATGTATATACATATTTTCAATATTACTTATATGCTGTGTTATATTGTCGTGAATTATTACATGTGTTAATAACAGAATTTACATTTCTTTTAATTTATAAGATTCCCTCATAGAATTCATATACATATTTTCAATCTCCGTTGTTCTATATTTTCCGTATGTAGGTACCCCAGTTTAAATAAAGAAAAAGTTATTATTTTTACTATCTAATTATCAGTTCTTAGAAAAATAATACTAACAAATTAATATTTTATTTGCATATTACAAATTTTCCTTTTGTCACATATTTGTGTGATTACAGTGAACATGTGATTGTACACAGTTGTATGGTCTCTACTTCTACAGTATATAAATTAGTACATTAAAATAATTTTAATGTATTATTTTGGCAGTAACTCCTTGGCAGGTACCTTTCTTAAGAATCTGTCCACAAAATGTTGGATGCATGGTGGTCCATGGAGAATAACGATTGGATTGACTGTATCTAATACCAGGCGATTGTTTTCATTGAAGAAGTTCTGGATAAGATTAACTGAAAATAACACATTTAACCATATTTAGTTTTATAGTTCCAATGACTGCCGTTCATAGCTTGATACAAACGGCTCTATTACGAGCTACTAAAATTTTCTACTATTGTATAGTACTATTTTATAGTAATGCTATAAAAATACACAATTTTCCATAGTAACTGTGTCATATTTAGAAGAAAAATGTAGAAGCTCTTAGTTTTAGAAGCTCTCAAATAGCAAATAACATGTAACATACTTAAAACCCAATAATAATCATTCATATGATAATACATACCAGCAGGTTGCTCAACAGGAAGAATAGATGTAAGCTTAATGTGAGCTTTCTCTGTGAACAATGTTTGTGTAATTTTCTCCACAGCATAGTACGTAGTTCTCTTTCGTTTCACTTCTTTCAGGCGAATGTTCAGAGTTACCTCGGTGTTTTCTAAATATTTTAAAATTACGTTAATTATAAATGATTTGGTGCCTAACCATACATAATTCTTCAATATTTGGAGTAATAGACGATGTGGCAATTCGTAAAGAATTCCCAAGGTGATTGTAAATCGCGTTCTTAATTTATTTTTAATATGTTTCTTTCTTGAAAACAGTTGTTCACATAAGTAAGTTCTGTCAATTAAAGATACCATGAATATAACATTTCTACGCAATTTGACTAATTTTATAGGTAGAACTGGATGATTTAATTCGTTTTTTTTATATACATTACAATTAAACCAATTACAAAATAATAGCACATTTTCAGTAATTGTAATGTTTTCCAAATATTTGTCTACTTTACGTAAGTTATCGCGGACCGCACAAATCATAAGGCGAGGCCAACTGCGGCCCGCGGATTGGACATCCCTGCTCTAAAATGTATTGTTCAGCAATAATCATAATTTTTCTATATTTACATGCTAATTTTGTATGTCCGAGATTTCTTGGGACTCCCGGTATATTTATTTTAATATTACGTATTAGATTTTATCAATATATATAAAAAACAAAACACTTACCGAAATCTCCATCAAAGTGAGCGCTGCTTTCTAGTGGAATAACAAACAGACGTCCAGTGGCAAAGTAATCACATGTCATCCGCAAATGGGGCATCAGCAATGTAATTTCACCAGTCAAAGAATCAGGATCAATTCTTAAAAAAATAAAATAATATTATTATATATCAATACAATATCGTGTTAATTCTTCTATTACGTTGCTTGTTGATGAACGAGACACTTTCTTAATTTAAAATCTGAATAGTTAGGAATTTTAGTTCAAGTATGTTAATTTATTACGTTATGTTATTTAATATAATTTAGTCCATGACACTGAATTTTTTCATTCATTATATACCCTTGAAGACATTATGAGGTTCTAAATAGCTATCTAGGACTCATAATAGGATAGAATTTCAAAAAAAAATATGTATAATTTTTTTCATTCTATATTGTAATTTGAAATAATAATGACTTACTTAATTTTTTTGAATATAGTATTGATTCCTCCGTATAGAGTAACATTCTTCATCACCATTTTAACCTTCACATTTTCAACTTCACCTTCAGATGTTACAAATTCAACATTTAGTGGATCAAGAGGATCGATGTTAGCTGATGGTACACCATTAATGAGCAAAGGCAATATTTTGCCCGCATTATTTAAGTAACATTCATTTAGGTTTGGATCAGAACGACGACACAAAAGTTTACTAACGGCATCAGCTGAAACAAAATAAATTTAAATAAAATCAATCTATTTTAAAATGTAATATTACTTTAACATAAAAACATAACGTTATTGCTAAAATTTCTTTAAAATTTAATGAATTTTGTACAATATAACAATGTGTTTTTATTAATGAGAATAAATAAACAAATACTTACGTAACACTGTACCATATATGGCACTAACTTGTGCCAAAAGCAAAATGCACAAAACGAACTTCATGTTTTTAATCCAACGATGTCTGAATATACAATGCGACAACTGTCGATAAACGTATACTTATAAACAGAACAGAATTTTTTATTGAAGGTTTTCAACTTGGATTAATGGTGGGGCATAAAAATTCTGTTTACTTTAATTTCTTTCAATGCAAAGTTAAAAACTGGTTCCATTCTGACCTTGCTGAAATTTATTTTGAAAAGACCAGTAGGTAAAAAAACGTATTTAGTGTTTAATCTGTGAACCGAAATAAAAAATAACGAAATAAAATCAAATACCTTTTATACAAAATCAACAATTCTATATTACTAAATTTAATATGTACAACAGCTTAATTTTTAGATAAGTATGTTATTTAACTACATGATTTTGAAGTGTTTTTATGATGAACAGATTTTATCTATGCTGTAGTATTTAAAATGCAGATTTTTGCATTCATTCGTTAGATGAAAAAGGTTCGCTTTCGATGTATAATTGTTGAATATTTTTTAGTCATCACTAATCCAATAAAATTTTAGTACTAAACAACCAGTAATAATTATAGTAAATAATTAATCTTTTATTATAATATACAATTCTTTATATTTATATGGTCTATTCTATTCAATAAGACATATAATTCAAATAATATTAATGTATTAGAGCGGCAGTAATTCCTCGGCAGGTATCTTTCTCAAGAATGAATTGACAATATTTTTAGCAAATTCTGGTCCGTAGCTAACAGCGAATGGATTGATTGTATCCAACACAAGACGATCGTTTCTATTGAAGAAATTCTGGATAACATTAACTGCAAAATAAATTGAACGTGTTAATTGTTTTTATTCCAAATTTTTTACATCCAGATTAGAAATTCGAAACAGCGAAGGTCATCCTGGAAAAAAACTGCACTAATTAATATTTGAGATATAATACGTACCAAGAGGTTGTTGAGCAGGATCAATGGATGTAAGCTTAATATTAGCTCTGTCTATATGCATTGAATCTGTAGTTACATATATAGAAAATTATTTAATTCCCTTTATTGTCACTTCTTTGAAACGAGCGCTGAGACTGATCTTGGTATTATCTAAATATTTTATATTAATTATAACTTATTTACTTCTTAATAATACTTATTACAAATTTTTCAAATATTAAGTCAATTTGAATCTGTTATTTCTTTTCTAATTTTGGTTCATTAATTGTGTATGGGCATTTTTTTTATAAGCGTACAAATTTCACTTACTGAATTCGCCCTCAAAGTAAGTGCTAGTTTCTATTGGAATGACAAATAGACGTCCAGTGGCGTGGTATTCACATGTCATACGCAAATGGGGCGCTCGGATTGTAACTTCTCCAGTCTGTGCACTAGGATCAATGCTTGAAAAATAACAATATTATCATTGTTGTACGCGTATACAAGAATATTTGACTTACTGAATTTTAGAGTATTTCATTTTCGATACTCCGTAAACAGTAATATTCTTCATAACCATTTCTATTTTAAAATTTTCAAAATCACCATTCGCTTTCATTAAATCAATATTGTAAGGTTCAATTGGATCAATTTTGACTGATGGTATACCATTAGCCAAGAAGGACAATATTTTATCCCCATTATTTAACAGACATTCGCTTATGTTTGGATCGGAACGACGACACATAAGTTTAGCAAAATCATCCGCTACAAGATAAATTCAAAAAATCAATATGCATTTCAAAAATGTAACAATACAATATGGGATACAACACTTTTAGAATCTGTTTATAAAAAACAAAGAAAATAGATTATAAAATAAATAATTCTATATCGAAAATATAATTCTCTGGATTTTTAGTTCGGAGTTTCCAATTATGGGCATTGTTATACTTACGTAACACTTTACCATATATGGCATGAATGTTTACTAAAACTATTAGACTCACGAATACTTTCATGATGTAACAAAACTGCAGAGACTTGCACAATAACGAATACATTCGCCTATTTATGCAGTAGCTACAACTTTTTGCTCTATAAATGGTTGGTATTTGAGGTGGGGATTTAAAGTTTTTTCTAATATTTGTGTATATTATTAATGTAAAAATCTTAATCGTATACAAAAATTTTAAATATAATTTGATAGATCATTTACGTTTTCTTCTTTCTTTATAAACTTATGTGTGTTCCAAATTTGTACTAAATATCATATAAAACAAGGTGGTAATTTGTAATTTACAAATATTGACTCCCATATAAAGAGTTTTTAGGTAATCTGTCACAAAAAAAATTAAGTAAAGTTGTTAAATTAAGTTAATAAATCACAAATCTATATAATTAAAAATAAAATACGCAGGTTGTAAAAATGGATGGACATGATTTGAATACAATTGCAAGTCATTAATTTAAATGGAAATTTGAAGAGATACATACAATCTCATGATACTTTCCTCAATGATATTTCCTCAATATAACACATATCAATTGAATTTTACATTGTATATACTCCGGCAAAAATGAATGTTCGCCTGTTAAATATTGTATTAATGCTATTCTTTCTTTTTTAATTATAAACAATACAATTATACAACGTATATTTAAACAAATCCTATAAAAATGTGTAATTACATAATAGACAACATATTAATAAATCAAATGGATACGTAGCTAATTATTTCCCACCAGGTCATGGTGAACTTATAATGTTCTTGAACAACAAACTCATTAAATAGTGAATTCCACCAATAAACAATTGATATTGTTTATTCATTTTATCTTTAAAAACCTTCGTCTTCATATCCTACAACATTGTGTTGAATGTAACTCTTATTACTGTAATTAGAAACCAATTTTAAATGGAAAAGCGTGTACTGTGCATTCTAAATAAATGTTTGTATCAAAATCGACCTCTTAGAGTAGAGGCTTTTTTATGAATTCTCCAGAATCACCAGATTGCGAGCTGACGCTCCACAACTGTGCTCTCTAAGTAACTTACTATTTTATCTGAAACACATTTACAGCGTAGAAACAACTGCCTCACGGGATGTCCTTGATGGTATTGGTCCGATAGTGGAAAATTCCAAATACAGGACCCATTAGATCTTCATTCAGTACCTGAAGCATTTATAATCATATTAAAACTCAACAACAAACAGATGTTTGTGTGTGAACTTCCTTACTTAACAAAAATATTAATTTGACAATAATTGAACATTAGTGGGTTCTGGGTTGGGCGACATTAAAACTTAATTCGAAAATCAGTCACACAAGGTGACATATTCGACACAAACATCGAAGACGAATAATGTAAAAATCAATTCATAAGTTAACTTATGAATTGATTTCTATAAAACTTAATATAAGCGGGAAAGTGAGATTATTCTCTCTTACAAACTGACTGTTAAATCTGGAATCTGCGGGTTTCAGACGGACTAGTTGGATAATTTCAATACGAGAAATCACTAATTTATTTCTTACAGGGTTATAGAAGTTTTTGAAATATTACAAATTATACTTAATTACACCAGGAACTATAGTGGGTATAAGAATAATACAGTGAAATGAAAGAGAAATAATATATTACAATTGTTTTATTAGATTGTCATAACAGTATTTATAAATTAATTATTATTTTTACACCATGAGATTTACTTTAGTATTTGTAGTCTAACATATTAAAAATAGAGTATGTCTCGTTCGAATTTTGCAGGTTTTTTCTCAAAAATCTGTTGACAACATGCATGTAGATTTCTGGCATTTGGTATTCAACGATTTAGTTCACGGTAATCAAGAAAAGCCGGTTGTTTTCATTGCAGAAGATCTGATTCAAATTAACTGAAAAACAAACAAATCAATTCACGTCCAGAATTTAGTTCGTAGAAGCATATTTATAAATAATATTTAATTATGTTTCATTTTACAATTTGCAAATGGAAATTTCGAACCAAATTAACATCATGTGGAAATATTATTAACAGTAACAAATTGAGAAGTTTTATAAATGTTATACTTCATCTTTTCATGTATAGATGGCTGCAACGATGTAGTTTCTCCAGTGCAATTGTAAACAGGCCACCCGTTGGCTTCGTCATGTAGGGACGCCACAATGAAAGCTAGGAAATGTAATATTTTTCCTACAAATTTATTTATAGTACTTCTTATAAATTCGTCGAACTTCTGAATAATTAAATTAAACATTACAATCTGCGAAAGGGCGATAGTTTCAAGAATTTTTGTATACTCGTAATTAAGTTACATTTGTTGCATAATTTCATATTTTAATTTATTTATATACAAAATCATGGAAGCTAATATTATATATATATATATATATATATATATATATATATATATATATATATTCATTAATTAAATAATAATTTTAACCTTGATGCATTTTCGACAGAATATAAATAATACTTTAAAGGTTGAAAATATGTTTGACACTTTATATTTTGTATGGAATAAATAATACATTGACCTCAGTGGTTTTCATTTGGACAGAATAGTAATATAGTTTATGCATACTACATTTTAAATATCTAAATGCTTTTCAACATTTATATTATAAGTTATGTAACACATACTTGAATTTGTAGAAATTTAGATGAGAATACCCATTGAGAATTACATTATTTAACAACATTTTGACATTTTCCAGATCACCTTCAAATGACATAAATTCGACGAAGGTCGATAAGATCAATATTAGCTGATGATACTCCGGTACCAAACAAAACTAATATTCTATATGCGTTTTTCAATATACATTCATTTAAGTTAGAATTAGATTGCTGATAAAAAGTTTCGAAACAGAATCGGCTGCAACAAACGAAAAAACGTAAAATAAATGTAATTGCAGTAAAAAAAAAATAGTTAACCTACGAAAAAATAGTTTATTTGGGTATATGTACAAATCTCTTAAAGTTCATTATGTAATTTATTGAAAATAGTATTTCACAACTTTTCAAAGTTGTACATACATCTTGTATCATCTGGTAATAAATAAAAAATAAACAAATACTTAGATATCACTTTGTCATACATGGTATGGGTGTATATCAAAACTATTAAACCCATGAATACTTTCATTTTGTAACAAAACTGTATATTAAAGGTTGATCCCCAAAGGGTTGGAATGAATTTGACTTAAATAAATCTACTATGAATAACAAAACTGTACACATTTATGCAATAACGAATATATTCTCTTATTTATACGGTACTTACAACTTTTTCCTTTATAAATGCTGATATTTTAGTTGGGGATTTAATGTTAAGATTATAAATTAACTATTAAGTTTTTTATTCCTAATATTTGTATTTATTATTAATATAAAAATATTAATCGTTTATAAAAGTTTAAAATATGCTTTGAAATATCACTTACGTATGCTTATCTTTTTTTTCCTTTTTTTATTGAATATTTATAATATAACTTGATAACTTTTTTCTCTTTATTATTTATTCAGACTACATAACAAATTATATTCAACATACCTGTTATAACCGGTGAACCAATTGGCAATGAAATTTTTACTAGAGAAAAAATAAATACAGAATTAATTAAATCTACGGTTTTTTATTTATATTCTATCACAAAACATGTTTCCATAATGTGGAAATTCTTTCAATACAAGTAATATTGCTCTGATCCCAGCATTTAAATAGTTCGTATGTTAAATTGAATTCTGTCAAGAAACAAACTACTTCGGTAGGTATTTATGTACATTATAAATAATCTTCATAATGATTATAAGATTATTGTGGCAGTAATTCATCGGAAGGAACCATTCTTAAGAATCTGTCAATAACGTGCTTATAGAATTCTGGTCCATGAGAGACGACGAGTGGATTCACAGTGTCCAATACGAGACGATTGTTCTCATTGAAGAAATTTTGGATCACATTAACTGAAAAAATATATTCACAATTTATAATTATGTTTGATTTTAGATTAATTATAAACTCAATAGTCAGTCAAAAGGCAGTATTGCTAAATACATACCAGCAGGTTGTTGAGCAGGGTCAACAGATGTCAGCTTGATTTTTGCTGATTCAACATACATTTTGATTGCTAGTTTTTCTACTGCGAAGTATTTAGTACCACTTCGTTTTACTTCTTTAAGGCGGAAAGTCATTCCAATATCGACATCATCTTAAAAATAAAATATGCTTGAAACAATCACCGAATATGTATTACATACTCTTAAAGAAATAATATTTGCGAAAGCAAATATTGAAACTAATACACATATTATTAACTTACTGAAGTCTCCATCAAAGTAGGCACTGCTTTCCAAAGGAATAACGAACAGACGTCCAGTGGAATAATATTCGGTAGTCATATGCATGCGGGGAATCCTGAAGGTGACCTCTCCACTCATAGATTCCGGATCAATCCTTCAAAAATAAATATACTGTAAACTATACCGTTTATACTACTTCAGAATCGACGGCCTTTCTAATAAAATTACATGCAGAATGCATATTTATTGTGGAAATACATTTTAATTATTAGTTTTACAAATTCTATACGACCTTGCTTGTCCTTTTACTTTTATAGATGCGTATATTTTTCCAAGGTTAAAAAAGGAATTTTTAAACTGAATTGTTACTATTATTTCATTTTAGATTACATTTAATGTAATACATACTTGATTTTGTTGAATTTTGGAGTAGCATGTCCGGTGAGAGTGATATTCTTCATAATCATTTTAACTTTAATATTGTCTAGTTCTCCTTCAGCAGTCATGAATTTCACATTTAATGGATCAATGGGATCAATTTTAGCAGACGGTACACCATTGGCCAATAAAGGTAGAATTTTATCCGCTTGCCTCAGTAAACATTCATTCAAGTGTGGATCAGAACGATGACACAAAATCTCCGAAACGGTATCAGCTGTAAGAAATTTATGAACTTACAGTAATTATTCAGGAACAGTTTTATATTTTCAGTTAAAAAATATTAGCCCAAGAATATGACATAATATGTAAATTAATAGAAATTTCAAAATAAAAAACACCATTGAAATAATCGATAGTTTATAAAAAAAAAAAAACAAATATCAATATTTTCAGAACAGTTTACACACACAAAAATGTAAATAAACAAAGACTTACGTAACACTTTGCCATAGATTGCACACGCGTGCGCCAAAACGAATAGACACACAAATAATTTCATGTTTACTACGATTCGAAAGCGATTAAAACAGTACTGATTTGTACAGCACTAAACGAACTTATATTTATAGGATCCCAGCAACACTTTCATCTTGTTCCACAAGTGCCATTAGCTTAAGTGGGGGGAGACTGTTTTGTGACAGGCATACTCAAACTACTGTAGAAAATCATGTTATTTTATATTAAATGTCTACATACATTTTGTTGTAAAGAGATTATGTTATAAAAGATTTTTTTCTTCATTGTCGGTTTTCTATTAATCTTTAAACCAATATGCAATCTTTTCATTTTAAAATTCTTATTTTTTTCTCAATATATATTAGAAAATAACATTTAAATGTCAAATCAACAAATAACTGGTTCTTGTTTTATAGAACTTTTTTAAAAATCATAAAATACTACTTTTTTACCCAACGAACGTTTATATGGAACTATTTTGTTATTGACTGTATTTTATTTTAAATAATAATTATTGCATCTAGTATTGGTAATTAGAAGTTAATTAATTCTAGTACGGCTAGTCACAAGATTGGTTCAGCCTAGTTTAAAGTAACATATGAAAACATAACATAGATCATTATTCGTCGTTACATAAACGAATGGAAAATTACACGTATTTTTAGAATACTAATATCAGATTTTATTTTGAGCAAGAATATTTAACAGCCAATATATTAGTTTAAGGAAACTTGTGCAAAAGTAAACATTCAGACAGTAAAACTTCTCTCAAATATATCGGTATGTTATATAACATTACAAGTTCACCGTGACCCGTTACTACATAATTTCGTTTTCACAACAAACCAACTGAGACAACTTTACAGTGGCGTACTACAATAATTGTACGCACTTTCACATCGACACAAGATACACATAGATATGTAGATATTTTCAGAGACGTTTCGTAGTATGTAAAATTAATCAAATAAATTTATACACAATTAATTCACTATACTCAATCTCACGAAATAGCAAATGGAAGAACAGGAGAATTGGAAACTGCGTTGTTCTACTGCAGACTTAATAGACATATTTTTTTCGGTGAATTCGCAGAATTCATTTGCAATTCAAATTCAACAGATTTATATAAAGTGGAATAACAATGTTTTAATGTCGTTATTATGTGTAATTAAATTAATTTATCTCAAGTATATTTTAAAGTTTGAGGTCGTAGGAAATGTTGGATATTTAACTAGAAATAAACAACGTATTTAAAGTCAATGAAAGATACTCGTATGTGGACAAATTGAAGTATATGAGCATAATGTTTAGGATATGGCATTTACTGCAACAGATAAATATTTAACGAGCTCGAATTATTTCTTAAAAATTCATATGGAAACTGAACCGAATCAGATTTATTGAATCCGTATATTTTATATCCATAACCGGATTGGAAATATTTTATAGAGTATCTACGTATAAGTGAACGATTTTACATTTCTTGATGCTGACCTCAATATTTCTAATTAAATATTTGATTTAAAGTCTACTTAGTTACGTTAGTTAGCAGACTTTCTCCGAAATTATGTTTACCGGTTTCTTACTTACTTTTTTATATACAAATATAATAAAAAAATTGCGACGAACAGATTAGGATTTAAGCATATAATAATTTCTAAACAGTCTTGAAATATTAATATTATATTGTCTGTAAGTTCGGTATCTACTTCTGCTGCTTTATTTGTAAATTTCATCTCAGATATATTTTTTGTTCAGGTCAGAGAACTTTATGAGCATAATTTCTTTTTAATACAATCATTTTATTAATGTGCAAATTGAAAGTTACATTACAGTAACACACATTTTAATTTGTATTTTCCTATTATACATTTTCAACTTACATGCGCATGAATTTTTATCGTTTCTAAGGTTCTCTAAAAAAAACAATAATTACATTATTGAACTGATAGAACTAAACATGAAAAGGTAATTATCTAACTCCATGTCATGGTGAACATGTTGTGTTCTTGAATACAAAAGAGCCTTGTAAGTTGATTTTGTTTGTCCTTTTTATCTAGTTAAATACATCATTTGTTCAAAGTTCCTCTAGTCGAGTAGTATTCAAACTTTTCTTCGATACCATTTCTCTACAAACATTTTCTCTTTAATTTTTTGAGATGCAGATAAAGGAACGGTTGTTTGTATAGCGTATGTGAAACTTTACTACTAGGTGATTATGATAGAAATACATAGTTATTATTTTCGCATAATTGCAGCAGTATCTTTTTTTGGTGCATTATAATAACTTCTTCATTGAATAAGAGAATTTCCGCATTAAGAAAGTAACATTTGCAACTCTCACTGATGAACATCCTACAGACCACTGGGAATGTTGATTTTACAGCGATACACCTACTAGTTTTTATGTTAAAAGTGACCAGCCTTTTAGACCATAATCGTAAATCTGCAACAGCCAAAATGAGAAAAAAACCTTGGATTTCTATTATATAAATATAAGAAAAAATATCCGTAATAATTTTTGATGAAATTGATTGATTTATGCCAAACATATTTTAATAATTAAATAGTTTTTATCAATCTTCGCTAAATAAATTATAATTATACAAATGTTTGATTTTAATTTGAGTGGGCATGTTATGCTGCTTAATTATTTAGACATTCTGGCCACCTTATATTATTGTGTTGGATTATTTTGTAAACTATCTTTCTGAAGATGTTATGAATCAGAATTATTGTTATAAAATTCAGTAAGACTAAAAATTAATATAAAAGTGCAATTCCTTATATGTATGTTGTAAATATGCCGCTTCTAATCAAGTATTATATATGATAATTATACTATTTGAAAGATTGCTTAATTTTCATCAAATATTGTAATTATTTCACATATAGTTATGGTTATTTTGTAATATTAATTGACCACAAATATCAATACCTCTTATTAACCTATATTTTTTTGTCATGCAAAATTATAAATTTTAAATTATATTTATTGTATACAAAATGTAGAAATTTTATTACAAAATATCTTTCACATTAGAGACAATTGATACATTTAAAAATATCATGCTAATTTGTACAATATTTTGCAATACTATATATAGCATGTGAGGTCAATGAACTTTTTTAATATAAAAAATACTCTAATTTACTGTATATTAATATTACGTATGTATTATATTAATATTATGCATGTGCATTATTGCGTATAGGGTACATTTCTGAATTTGAAAGTAATATACTTTTTCCACGTCCGAGAGTAGAAGTCAGTTTCTACGGCATCAAAAGTGCGACAGAAGTAAAGCATTTACTCCCTAGGAATGAAAGAAGACAACAATTTCCCTAAGAGAGTTTTTATTGTAACAAAGGTTTTTGTAAACAAAATCTGTTGTCTATTGTCAATGCACGTTGCACGAAAACATTCCCAAAAGATTCTAAATATGTATTGTAATTTCGTTACGATTTATTATAATTCTTTATTTATGAAATTAAGTGTTCTTACTCCGGATCGTGGAGAAAATAGTACATACACCACCAATTTTCCCACGATGTATTTGTCATACGTTTTTTTTTTCAAAATATAAGATTTTTCTCTACGTTACTGTATAATGTACTATACTATATATTTTATCATGCTTGTAAACACACCCATGATATTAATCAATTAATTTTCTAAAACTAAATTGTGTGGTTATAATTATAACACTGAATGTAATTATTCTGGAAATAATTCATCAAATGTAAACTTATTTAATATATTGTTTGCTGCTTCTGTAAAAATATCCGACATGGATTTTTCCAGCGCTGGCTTGATTTCTTCAATAAAAAGGTCTGAGTTTTGGTTAATGACATCATTGGCAAGTATGTCCAATGTCGGATTTCCATTAAATAAGTTGTCTAGCTTGAATCTTGTCTGTCCCACCGTTAATTTAATATTTAATTTATCGAACTGCAGATATTCCTTTTCATCTTTGATTGTTTTGTATCCTTGCATTTTCACGTCACCGAAATAATTTGCTGTAAAGAAATAAATATTTTAATAACTACTGTAACGGTTAAATTCGTATATTACTCTGTCATACAACAATATGTAAAATATTATACTGTACTTACTGATATTTCCGGTCACTAATCCACGTCCTTTTAATTTTAACAGCAGGACGTTCATATTTATAGAATATTGTCCCTTAAAATGCAGTTTTGGTAGTAAGACTTTGAATGCAAATCGATAGTTTGGTATATCGTGACTGAAATAATAATAGAAATTAAAACATACAATCATTTGTTCAAAAATAGATCAGCCGCAACAGTAGAGATCTGAGAATAAACTTATTGTATTGTTGTTTTCTTTCACTCATCACTTGAGAATTGTTTATACTTACTTCATTGACTTTATAATGAAACTACTAGGTCCCCAGACTAGTAAATTCGTGATATTGAAGTCTACGCGTGCACTACGTGGTCCTCTGTTCAGGGACAGAGTGCCGAGTGGCAATGGCTCCAGAGAGGGTACATTCAGTTCCGGTATACCCTTCCTTAACTGCGGCTTCAGCGTTTCCACAGAATTCGATATACAGTCGTAGAGCTCTGGATCTGACCTCTTGCATACTTTTATATACTCAGCTGAAACAAAACAAAATTATTATTAACAATAACTACAAATAGAAATTAACTATTAAAAAGCAGTTATAAAATAAATCAACATTAGTGTGGTATAAATATTTAATATGTTCATGTGAATTATACAAACATATTAGACGGTCTTTCTCTCAACATAGCACAGAAAAAGATAATTCGAAATGAATGAAGTTTATATGTACAGGCAACCAGTTTTACACTCAAGTTTTACATGAAACAAATTATTTATTTGAAATTTTTTTATTTTGTTGTATATCAAATAAGCAAATAAGAAAATGGTAATAGAAAGTTTCAAGTGCGCAAACTTAACGTAAACTCAAAATTGTATGTTTAAAATAAAACAACACTCATGACAAGAACTCGGATGTAAAATCCATTTCAAATAATTTTAGATAATACAATCAATGCATTATTACTTTTGTACATACATAGATAAGGAACAGTTTCCGAAATAACCCATGTATGTTAACCATTTTTAAATATCGTAAAAGACTTTTGATTTAAAGAATATATCATGTTAGTGATTATTTCAAAAGTATATTGAGTAAACAATGAGTCAATGAGATATTTAATATTCAATTCATTTCTCGTCTGCTGTCATACATTACTTTGTCATACATTTTATAATTACGTATGCATACCTTGTGTATTTTATTTCTAGATACCAACTCAATAAATTAGTCATCCGATTGAATAAATCGAATCTAACCATTGTTTGTAGAGAATATTAAATTTATTATCCTTGAAATTATAAAATGTGACATAAGGAAATGGATTTTTCGAAATAAATTTTAAATCTAATATTGTTGTTAGACTGCATCTACATACATGTAAAATAAAAACATTTAGCATTTAGATATTAATCACTATAATTTACTTCGTCATCTATTATTATTAGAAAAATTTGACGCTTATTTAAAATTATCAAATATTGTTCCAGTGATATTATATATGCCATAAATTACCAAAACCAACACTGTTAATAAAAATGATGGAATATTCAAATTCAGATAAATCAATTATTATCTGATTATTATTTTCCTACGAATATAACACGAAACTTAAGAATTTTTCTTATCTTAATTTTCTCATGCAAAGAAATTGTATTTAAAATGAATTGAATAATTATTATATTTTATGAGATAACTTACGTAATTCTCCATTCGAAAACGTTGTAAAGAAAACTATTGTCAATAATAGAGATACACAAAAATATTTATCACCACACATTTTGAATATATTGTTCAAATATGTAACATCCACTAATAACTATGTTATATCACAGTTTCATTAAAATATCTATAGTTCATTCACTGTTCCCATTACAATTTTAATATTCTACCGGCTACATTCAAACATTATATAACACGAAACTTATTCTGCGAAATATCGCAACAAACTTGTTTAATTTTTCCGCAGAATATTTTCCAAAAGCACTCTAATAATGTTTACAATGATGATAAGTGATACGCTTGTTTTGCAGTTGCAAATAGCTTGTAAGCCGATTATTTGTTGACAATCTTGTCAGGAATCAAAATATTTGAACACATGTAGTGTGTTTTATGTGCGGTGTCTTGTAATCTGATTGGTTGACACTTTTACATGGTGGTACGATTGCATATGCCTATATAGCCTTGGGCCTGTAACTTTATTGACACTGAGTAAATTGCATATATGTTTCTACATTTCTTGTAACAGTGTCTTGACGCATGGACCAGTTCAATTTTTATATAGAACGTTTTATTCGTTTTTTAGTTGAAAATAGTGAAAGTAAAAATAGCTCAATTCGGGTTATTATTTTCTGTTAAATTATGTGCGTTAAACAATTTTTTTATTTGCAACTACAAACAATAAAAAAAACTTTAAGAGACAAAGATATGAAAGGAATATTGTACATATGATTATATTGTGATTGATTCGAAAGCTGGGTCACATGCAAGGGTTAATTGAAACTTTCATCCAATCATAATACATATATACGCAACGCACAAAATATATTATAGTGTTATTATTAATATATGCAATATTATCATATTTCTAAATGCGATTCACACGTAACACACATATATGCATGTGATGAGCAGAATTTTCTGACTAGATGTTCAGTTTCTTTTTGTATTTCAAGTTTTCCTGATCGATTAACTTCTATAACAAACTTTCTATTCCAATACACTATATACAAATCGAAGAAACAAACCGAGAAATAATTCTCTATTTATTGCCTTTAAAATTAATTTTTTGCTTTGTTCTGTTACGTTTATTATTTGAATTAATAAAATACAGTATAACAAAGAATTTTTTCCTTTGAAATACGTCATTCATACATTTTTATGAAATTATTTAGTATTCACTCTACATGTATAAACAAGTCATAATAAACGTGACTATTATTTTAATACTAAAACAATAATTCTTATAGAGTTTTAAAAATACAATAATATTTAGCATAAAATGACTGCTTCATAAGACAATATATGAAAGTGTATACATTTTCAATCATCTAAAATTCACAAAAGACACATAATTAACAGTTTAAGCGGCTCTCAGGATGCACAAATATACTCATTATTATGCAACACACTGCATACAAGTATATTCCCGACGAATGCAAACACTTAATACCATATCTTTCATGGATGAAACACAATAATATATAAATACTGAGAATATTCGTATGTAGATTCATGCATTAACTTCAAATTCTGAATTAAATTAATAATTTTAAACTTGTGTTACAACATTTACAATTATTTTCATTTATTATACGGGGCACGATTAGTATTACATACGTATCGGATTTAATAATTAATATTATTATCATGGTTCCTCATATGTATTTAGCATATTTATATGGATCTCGGGATATTACAGTCATTGATTATATTGAAAATCTACAACCATGTGTCTAAATAATAAATCTATAACAGTACATTTCATCAAGTTACAGTGTTGAATCAATCTATTACAAACATTAAAATTTTGTTTCGATAAATTGTTATAATCAATATTATGTTATGATAAATTATTTTCTTTACATGAATTGAAAGAACTACTGTAACGAGATGGAAACACAGTAAATATATTACTTTATGTCTTGTATTTTATATCCTAATTAACATTATACTAGAATGTTATCAATAATTGCAATGAAAGGACCCGAATCAAATTGAAAACAATAGCAATGTTTCTCACAGCATGCCACTGCCAGTTATACCTGTCTGTCTAAGTGGTTGCATACTATACACGTCAATAACATATCTTGTTTCACTCACGCAAAAATAATCTGATCTAGATTATCGAACATATATTTCTAAGAGCGCTAGAATTCTCTATGTCATAAACTTTTTTCTTATACATTTCTTTTTTACGTTTGTTTCATCAAACCGGTTTCTCTTGTTCGTACATTGTTATGTAACACTGTTTGCAATATATTGGTTAGCAAGTAATACTTTCCTAGCATTAGTGGCACAGACTTCTCTAATAACACCAATTCACGTTTCTAATAAACGGGTAGTTTTTTGTTTACATTGAAATAAAACAAATAGTATTTGAATTGTTTGATTAATATACTCTATTTTGTAATTATAGAAGGCATATCTCATATTTCTCATTTTTAAATATATTTGCAATAAATAATATTGTGGAAAGTAAAAGTAAATATTATACAGATTAACAGTATATTATCATAATACACTTGTTCGTGATTATAAGTAATTATTCTTTCACATTATTTATGTTTCAGCTCTTATCGCTGATCACTGCACGCTTAATGAAGATGAAAGGACACTTGCTGACATTTGACAAACATTTTTCTATGTATAAATATAATTTATTAATAGTTATACGTACTTAGTTATAATTAGCAATTGCGTATGGTATTATCAAGGTTTGATTTTACAAAGTTGTATCATTTATCCTGTAAAACCAATTATTTAATAATATATCCTTAATATGGTGCTTTATTTTAGAAATATATCCACTTCCAATTAAAGACAGATTAACGAACCCAACTATAATATATCTACAACATTATCTTGTGTAATGGCATTAATTGAAATTCAAAATATTATAAATTTCTTACTTCATGCGAACTTTGTTGTTTGAGTAAAATCAACAATTAAATACGTATACAAACAGTGGATTTTGTGTACCTGTTTCATATTTACAAATCAAATATTACAGAATCGTGGTTAGACATTTTTCTAAGTATGGTTTACAATGCATACAAGCTTTGTGCATTAAGTTAACACTGAGCATTTTGTGAAATCACGTAATCGGTCGATGACTATCTTACAAACAAATGACTCCAGCGTAATATTGTCATTCAAGGTCATAGTGTCACAGTGATTCAACACAGATTACAACGAGATTAATTACCGTACTGTTTAAAATTAATCTAATGATAATTTTATTTTCTCATATCCGTTGATTGAAAAAATCGTTATTCATTATCAGAGTTGAGTGTAAAATTGCGACAAAATAAGTATTCTAATTATTTTGACAAATTGTCATAATTTTTATTATTAAAAAATGACGTTGTGATTGCAAGGTTTGTGATTGTAAATCCTAACAACAACTGATGGTTACATAATTATCCAAATCAGACGCGCATTTGCATATTTTTCTCTTTAACGTTGAAGTCAATAGTTATTATAATTGATGCCAAAACTTGCTCGATCTCAAACATGTTACATAGCCTTCTTCACGAACAGCATTAATTAATTCTGCTAAAATATTTTAGGGCAAAAAATGTGCCACGGTTAAATTTGTTTTTGATATGCTATATATGGTAATATGTACCGGAATGTTTTACTTTAAAAAATAATCCGTAAATATTTAATCAACTTCTACAGCTCATTTTCGAAGCTTAAAAAAGCAATTTTGATTAAACACACTTTCTGCACCATTTTTCTTCCAAGTTGTCATTACTTAGTCATGTTGTTACTCGGTTTTTATTTCACGTATGCTTTCCGAGAATAAATTTATTTACTTATCTGGTATATGCAAACAGTGCCACGTCATTGGTAACAGTGTATAGCAATTATAGCAACTATAACAATACGCCTCATGACACTTTATTATATAAGAAAATTATTATATTTTCCATCAATTAAGTAGAAAAATAAAATGATCCTGTCAGAGATGGCAAGAAAAAGATTTTAATTAATGTCTAATTGTACATTTCGAAAGCTACTATTACGAATGGCGTTAGTAACTTGCAATGTAATTTTGTAATCGTCATTCACGTTTTTCCTGTTCTCTTTCAATGACGTTCAAAGGTTTTTATTCCGGATATTTTCTGTTCTGATTTCTTATGTTTATGCAAAGATCTGTTCTTTAAAGATGGAAATAATCCTGACTGACTAGTTTTTATGTACATATATATTTTTTGATACATTCAGTATATTATAAAAAAACCTGAATTATTTATGTATGATATAAGATCAAATTAAAATCTACAAAAAAGGTAGATTAATAAAATACTACTCTTTAGAACTAGGAATAAATTACCTAATAGAAACAAAGAAAAAATTAATTTTATTATTAACGAAACATATTTTAAACAATTTATTAAAATAATTAAAGAATAAGGAACAAAATATTTGCTGAAACAAATGCTCTGAATTATAAGAAGCCTAAATTGACCTTGATTGTACCAACTCATCGAAGTTACAATAAACAGTTATTAAACTATTTTCATATACATATTCATGGAATAAAAATAGTAACAATAATTTTTCATTTTGAAGAATAACATATGATTATGGTATTATTTTCAGGAAATTCCCAACTTTAATATACTTACCTGTAAGATTTTCATGATTCTAGAACATCAATAATTTTTTTATTCTATATTTTGTACAACAAAAAATCTAAAACAAAAAAGTTAATTTGCTCTATCTATATTTCGTCCGTTTGGGAACCCCGTGTGTGTTTTTTTTTTTATTGTGCTCAAGATTTTTACATGCATGTTCATATATTTACTGAAGACTCAAACATTGCGTAACGTATTAACAAAAAATGAATAATAAATATAGATTTTCTGAATAATATTGACATTTTTATGCAATATAAATCTGATTTTATCAACTTTTTACTAAACAGATATTTGTGAATACTTACAAAACATTTGTGATGCCTTATTATTGTAAATTTCGATAGTATCTTAGCCATAAAAAGTTGTATACAAACATCGTGTATAAATTTGAGTAAATTAATTTTTTTTCTGAACGTAGCAAATACGTCATTTGTGTTGTCATGTTCCACCACCGCGACAGGTATAAAAGACATTGAATCAATGTGGATACGGCATAGTTCCTGTTTCCATATCACCAACGATACATGTTAATTGTTCACTAAATATGGCTACACGATCTGTGATTTTGGTGTGCCTGTTATCAGTGAGCTGTGCTTTCGCTACAATACGTATGTAAAACATATCATCCTAATTTCATATCTAGATTACCCGCATAACACTGGGGTTTCTAGGTTTTTAACTCTCAAATCAAAACAAACAATTTCGAATCAAAATTACGTGGCCTAGCGATTAAATAACGAATAATAATGCCGTTGACAAATTTGACATTTTGATGATCTTTCGTTTTTCACGTTGAATTTAGTTTTAGAAATCTGGCAATGAGTTTTTCGACCATGACATTTTAAATGTTAAACAAATTTACACCTACACATATATGTTTGTTGCCGCACATACATACATAAACATTTTGAATACAATGTATAGTATGTGATTTTTGTTAATTTTGCTGATTTATCCTTCAGGTTAATATTTTAGTAATAATAATTAATGGCGTGAATTTGGCATAGAATTTGTAGTCATTATTTTTTAGTATGTTTTAAATGCATTTCCATTAAATGCATTTAGTTTGTTATAATTATCGAATTTATTTCTATACTATATTACGAGAATTAGAAAAATTTAAATTGTTTACAATATTTACAAACAATGTTACGTATTTTAACACTCGTGTATTATAAACGCTGTATGGTTTTTGCGTGTTTGTAGCTAGTAAAAAAATAATGCATTTTCCGTGTTCATCTTGTAATCTGTAAAAGGAAATGCGTATGTTACGCACTGGCTAAATGGTAACCTGGTAATCATATGAATTTTCACATAAAAAAAAAAAATTATTTTCTTAAACAAAATTGTAAACTAAAATTCTCTAGAAATTTTAAAATATATCTTATTAAACAAATATCATTGTTCAATACGCATCGTCGTTTGTCACTATATTTCGCAAATTTACTTTTCAATGGAAATAATTCTGACTTTTTTATGAAAATCTTATTGAAACAAATAAACATAATATAATAACAATATGTTCATTAATTGTGTTTTAATGTTTCTTTAAGTACATATGACTCAACAAAAGTAATAAAACATAATGGCATATTGCGTATATACATTCATAAATACATTTATATTCAATTATTTGTATTATTTGTTAAATATGTATACAGCTGAATACATGTATGTAGTAGAATTTTAAAGTTAGTAGTTTAATAAAGTTTACATGTTAAGTTTTATGTTCAGTTACATTTATGGAGAGGCACTATATTATGATCATTGATTGCAGAGCAAAAAATAAAAAAGCCACTTACGCACGTAATGCTTTTTTTAATATTCAACCATTGTTTCTTTATTAGCGGACTATATTCACGTCTGTCATCGGAACGATCCGGAAGTATCAAAGTGTATCATACAATCCGTGGAAGCACTTCGCCCTCGTCTACTTTCCGGAATACCAGAACTGGATGTGCCACCTCTAGAGCCACTTATCCTTCCAGAAATTGTTATATCCAGAGGAGCCGGAAACACAAATTACAGGGCGATCGGTAAAAATGTAAAGGTGTATGGAGCTGGCACATTTCAAGTTACAAAACTGAAGTAAGTAATAAACAAGTAACAAATATCTTCTTATAAAATAATATGTATTAACTTAAGATCGTTTCATGAAAACCAGATATGTTTATATTTTTAATCTTAAGACTATATACTTATTATTCTAAAAATGAGTTAATTTTGATTTTCATAAATGCAGAATTACATAATGTGTAAAGTTCTTCTTTTTTCGATATTAATTATAGGCAGTGTGATAAATACAAAGTAAATCAATGCCACTATCTTCAAGGTTACACTGTAATTAGTGATTAATTGTAACAAAGGTCAGGGTTTAAAAATCGTCAGAAAGTTTCCACCACGTAATAAAGATATCATTAAGCTAATGAACCAGACTTTAGAGACAAAAAAGTGATAATTTGGCATAATAATTAGTAGTATTTATGTTTACGTAAATGGTTATCTCAAATTCATTTTAGCAAAAATATTAATTATATAAAACTTAATTTAAAACTTCAATATTATGAACTTACATTCTAAGAAATAGTAACTTTCCTGTTCATACAACATTTGACAAAATAATCTTTAGTTTAAATATTTATTATTACAACAATAAATCATTAAATGCGCGTTGCAGCTATATTCCTAGAATTAAAGAAATTACCTGAAATCAAAACGCAAAATGCTTTTTCATGGAGCAATAAAATCAATATTAACATTCAACAAATATTATTGGTATTGCAACGATTACTTTTATTGATATTATCGAATCATTAATATTAATATTTTAATAATGTTCCAGGCTAGATATTCCGAACCAAACTTATTTCATTGGAGTTAAATTTCCTATTTTAAAATTTACGTCTGATATTGATGTAAATGCAAGAATTTTGGTGGTTCCAGTAAAGGGAATTGGCAAACTAGAAGCAAATGCAAGTAAGTAAATAATCGAGGTACTAAAATTGACAAACTAAAAATAAGCTAAAATATTATAGTACCAGAAAATTGAAGTCTGTTAAATCAAAATATGAAAAAAAAACAGTTTAGAATCATCTAAGAATCCCCGGTATTGTCAGGACACTAATATTTGTCAGAAAATTATTACTATTATTAATTAAAAATAGTAATAATATTTCTTTTTATTTTATACATTATCGTTACTCGTCTGTCTCTAATTAAATCTAGTCTAAATATATCCACAGTCTATGATGTTAGCATTTAGAAAATTGCATCATACTATAAACTGCACATTTAATTTCTGATAAAATTTTAATGACTTTTCTTTTTTATGTTTTTTTTTTACTGTACACTACATCATTATTATATTTTTCGAATTATCCTCTAATTGCAAGGTTTATAACGCGAACTCTGCATATCTATCACTATAGATATATAAATTATAGATGAAAAGTGCATATTAGCATCAAAATCACTACGAATCTATAAAATATATTACATACTTGCCATACACACAGTCAAAATTACATTTGTATTTAAATGCATTATTTACAAATGATCAGATATTGATCTCTCTATAACGTGCATTCTATATCACAGTAAATAATTTGTAAAATTACAATCCTCCTCATAGCAGATTATAAAGTATTTTTCAAATATTCATGTTATTAAATGATTCAATTAATCGTACCCCCTTTTTAAATTGATAATTTGAGCAAAACGAATTATTGCATTAATCAGGGAATACATTGAAGGGGAATTTTTAAAATCGTTTTAATGAGATTTTTATTAAGGGGATTGTGTGAGTATAGCCCCATTGATGATAAATAACATGTTATGGTAGTTCGAATTTTACATTTAACATACTTTTAGTCTCAATATAAAATATACCCCTTAAAATAAAATTTTTTTTAAATTCTTATGCTGAAAAAAATCATAATTTAGAGCTGAATTCTTGAACTTTTGCATTTAGTGACAATAGAAGCTGAATTTCATAATGTTTCTGTGTGATCTAAAAATTAAGCTTTAAATATTATAGTCGCAATTGCGCGTTTTCATCATGTTTAAAATATAGTAATCGTGGACTACATTATTTCCGCCAATGAGTCTAACAAATTTGTTGCATTCTGCATAACGATAAATTACTACTTTAATAAAATGTAGAATCATATTGACCTTCAAATATTCACGCATTAATTTCATAATAATTTACAATTATTTAAACATAAATGCTTCTCACATGATGTTTACTTTAATGTTCTGTTATTTGTCTCCTTTTGTCATTCTATTTAACTACTCATCTGGCATTTTTAAATTTGTAAAATGTATTCATTGAAGTATACACCGACAGTGTTGTTTATAAGCGGAAACGCAGAAAGACAACCTTGAAATTGTTAATATCTCTTATTTGTGAGATTGCTTGTCTACACTCGGCTGCATATCAAGCATATTGTTACTTTTTTTTGTACTGACATGTATGAGTACATTTTAATCTACTGTAATATCAGCTTGGAAAATACATACATTATTTGTCTTTGCTAGAAAATTTATACATTATGCAAGAAAATATATGTGTTCTTCTCCCTTGATAACATATGTACATATTTATATGGAAAATTTGACATTAGCAACAGACTATTCGATAATAATAAGTATACAATTTTGCAGAATGATCAGTACTTTCCAATAATAATAGACAATCGAAAATTATAATAAGGCAATAATAATATAGCATACTATATTTATGATTTTTACAGCAAATTGTGTCGGCAATGCCATCTTGAAAGGTGAAATAATTGAAGAAGACGGTGTTCAGAAGATGCATTTTTCAACACTGGATTTGGATCTGCAAATTGACGATATAGATGTCCATTTAGAAAATATTTTCGGAGGCGACCCAGTTATAGGTAAATATTCAACTCATAAATTAAAAATTAATTCATACTGAAAATTATCTAAACTATGTTAATACAAAACAAAATCATAAGAAATAGTTACAGCTTTTTAATGAATAATTTTGCATATCTGTAGATAAAATCAGGCATTTTATATTGTAATGTTACTAATAGTTTCCATAATTGTTGTTTTGTTTTCTGTTTCAGGTCAAGCCATAAATCAAGCTTTGTATGAAAATCGACGTCAAATATTTGACGTGATTAAACCAGTTGCAGAGAGGACCGCGAGTGACGTACTTCTTGATTTAATAAATAAGATTGTGAAGAATTTCTCTTACGGTGAAGTATTCCCAGAATAAATATTACATCTATAATAAAATATATAATAATTATTATATAAGTGCTCTATATGTTATTGCTTTATAAACGTAATGTACCAAATTGTGATTGACATTAACAAATAAATATCAGTATTAATATGCTATTGATGACTTTATTTATCCGTTTAATTGCTGAATTAAAATAGAATATATAATTTATATTCTGTAAAATAATTTCCTAGTGACTAATTATGAGTGGAGGTGTATATTAGTCTGAATATCCGTTAAATCACAAAGTCTTGCGCTGTCATCTAATTCATGAAATGAAATGGATGGTTCACTGCATTCCGCATCATTATTTACTAGCCTATAATACAAGATGTGTGCGGTGTGAGAAGAAGAGCCCGTGTTAGGAATAAGATCGTCGATGAAGAATATGAATTTAGCTTAAAGTCAGCTACACTGATTTAGACATATGGAACGAATGTCAAATGTTAGATTAACTAAAAAGGATGACCGAGGAATAAATAGATGAATATGAATTGATGATAGAAAGTATCTTGAATTAATCTAAATTTATTAGCAAAAATAATAGAAAAGCATATTTGACATGGTGTATGGATATTAATAAGGCAAGAGGGACGAGTAAAGATTATAGTAGTTCATCGCAGAACCAGCACAGTATTTGGTTATATACACATGTTTTATGGACTATGTTGCGAACTATTGGAATAAAATAAAGGGTCTCCTAACTAAAGAACTTGAAGTATTACTTGCTGCTTGTAGCTGTATTTCAAATAGTACACAGTTACAAGTAATATGCTAGTACTTATATCAGGTATTTGCACCTAATTTTCAAATACTCAATGCAAAGTACTTGGTACTGCAAATATTTCTTCTTTTAAATATATAAAAAGCAGAGTACTCGGTACTTGTACTTCATGTACATTTGTCCAATACTTTCAGCAGTTCTGGGAAAGGTGTGATATTTTGTATGCATGTATCTAAAACCAAATTAATTATTTGTGCATATAAACACAAGTATATATAATGTCTGTAAAATAATTAATTATATCGTACTAAAAATAAGTACTAAAAAATCCTTTATAAAATATATTTTTAATTAAATTTATTTTAATCACTAAGGAAACATTATAATTGCATATAATCATATATTAAAGAATAAACAAATATATAATTTATCACAATTTCATTTCATTTACACTACTACCAGAAAAGTATTTTGTACTTTCAGGTATTATATTCAATTTGGTGCAGATTAATAGAACTATTTAATTTTATAAAATATTAGTTTTCAGGAAACAGTTGAGCAAAGGTATAAGGTGACACAATACTGTTGGATATTTTAAGAAAAACCGAAGCCAAATTTTTTTCAATCACTGGAAGTAGCTCTTTCAAGAAGGCTTCGAAATTCTTGTTTATAGTGTCGTTCACAATATCGCCTGCAAACATACAAATAAATATTATATTATTGTAGACATTAAATTAACTTTCAATGACTTTTTAATATTATGGTCTGGTATATATTATTACAAAATTTGCTAATAATTAAAAATTCAAATTATGTATTATTCATTATTCCTGTTTGTAAATTATTTCGTTATATACGACCAAATTGTCGTATTTATTACAGTAAATAAATTGTTAGCTACATAAATAAATTTCACACTAACTTTTTTGCTACTACAATGCTTGTTATATGTATTAAAACAATGTATAAAAAATAAAAGAAATGTATAAAATATGTAGTAAATAATCTACTCTTTCATATTTGGTTAACTAAATTAGATATTTTTTTCTTTAATTCTAAGATATGAATACACGCTTGTCGCGAACAAAAAAATGAATAACCGGTAACGTCTATTTAAGTAATTTTATTGTTTAGTGCGATTTATTCGTAACCTTCATAACAGCTGACTTTTTTCTATTACAGTTAATGTGAAAATTACTCTATATGAAGATTTGCATAAAATAAATTAGAAAGTACTACTAGTATATAGATAATCTACTATGTAACATTGAAAACCAATTATGTACTTATTTTGTAATGTTATGTCATAGCAACGTATTTTTATAATAATTAAATTTAAAATTAATTTTTCACTCAGGTTTAATTCTATATATTTCATTATATTTCGTTAATGGTTTTAGAATATGTTTTTCTCACCCAATACTTTGTCACCATTGAACAAGTTGTATAATTTTCCGGAACCTCCTCCAACCTTGACTTTGATGGTCATTGTTTTAAAATGCAAGTACGTTTCTCCATCTTTTTCTAATTTTTCTCCTATCAGGACAACTTTTGCGAGAATGTCAGCTGTAAAATAGAAATAGTTCATAAATATTAATCGTATTTAATATTCTAAATGTAAAACAGATCAAAGATGCTCAATTATGTAGCATTATGGGGTCCTTAAATATATTGGAAAATACTTAATACTACATATTATCAAACTGTAATATTATATTATAATTTATTTTTACATGCATACTTACTGACATTTGCTGTCATGGGACCGCTACCCCGGATAGGTACCAGAATAATTTTTCCATCTACCCCATACTCGGCTTCAATGCCCAAATTTGGTAATTGCACATCGATATCATATCGCTGTGTGTCCATATCAATTCTGTAAAAACATATGCTTTTTAAAAAGGTATACTTATAATGAATAAAAATATATTGATAAAATTACTTTTTTAATCGACATGTTTCATACAATATTGTAACATCATCAGGATCAAATTAAAAATGAATTACTACTATTTCATATCAATGAAGAGTTTAATATTATACATTAATATGTTACTTATACTCACTTAAGATCCTTAAAGAAGTAATTACTTGCTCCATAAGCTTTGACATTGCTAGCGGTGATATGCAGGCCTCCACTTTGTTCGGATATTAGTTCGTCCATAATCAATGGCTCCAAACTAGGAATGTTGTACTCCGGTGCACCTAGAAATTAACTCAATATGCTAACTCGACAAATTTTGCCAATCGTTTGTTGACAATATGCTTGTTCACTATAACTGTTGAATGCAAAAATATGTTCATTTAAAGTTATTTGAAAGCACTTGTATAAAATGTAGATATTTTTCAATGCAACGTACCTTTTGCGAAAATTGGTTTTAATGCTTCTGCTGATTTTTTGATGCACTCTATCAATTCTGCATCATGCATATTGCACACATGAATAAATTCAGCTGAAAACAAGCACTTCAATTAAATTTCTATTCACAATTTTGTTATTTTTTTCTAAACGAAATAAATATTTGTTACTCACGAACTTCTGTCGATGCACAAAGCACCACAGCACATAAAACTGTTAACAATGAACGATACATTGTTGTTATAGATGTTTTGTAACAATTTTGTGCCGGTACTATTCTCAATAAACTTAATGCTAATGTTGATATGCTTTATATTCGAGAGATTATGCCAATCGTTGGTGGGGATAACTACCAAGGTGCGTAAAAATGTATTTCCTTTTGACGTTTTCAATGTCACCACATACGGTATCCATTGGAAATAATGTTATTAAGTCGTGGACGAATTACTAAACTGCGCGTTCTTCTGTGTACTATTGTTACTGAACACGAGCTAACAATTAGAGAACACGTTTTTATTCGATATGAACATAGTTATCTGCAGCAACATTTGGTATTTATCCAGCTTTTAACTAGAATGTCACTGTAGAATTAAACAGACACTTTATTCTAATAACAGTTATGCAGTCAGTTAAATTATAAAATAAACTATGTGAAAATAATATGTTCTTGAACATAATCTAATTAATAATATGACAACAAAACTACCAAATTTATCTATTGATCATTCTCATTATCTCTTATAACCTGATGTACTATGTATGCCCTTAATTCTTCTATACGATATGCCCTCAGTACGCCTCTGAACTTAATTGAAATCGTGTTTATTGTAGGTAAGCAAAAATAATGTTGAACGTTCGTACTTGCAGAGATTACAAGTTAATTCATCGAATTGTACATTCTCTATAAACGGCAATTTGTTTACGGGTATTAAAATATGATTAGCGCACGTGTGCACAAAATACTAAAACAACATACCGGGTGTACATAACATGTAAATCTAGAAAAATTGTGATTACTCCTGAACGATACATTTTAGAGCAAAAGTGTAAATAAAAAAGTTGTTCAAAATTAAAAACTGCATAATATGATGCCAAATTCAGCGATTAAATATGTTTCTGTAACGAGTAAATTAGTTTTTAAATATTTTGTTGGAATTATCAAAAAACATCCAATTTTTGTTTCATGACCTCCTGATCTGTCACCAAAATGCAATATTTCAAAATTGATATACACGATATACAAACATATTCGAGCACTGAATATGACATCATATGTAGTTTTTAATTTGGATTTTTTTATTTACTCTAAAATATATTATTGTGCAGTAATTCTAGATTTACATGTTAATTCCCTATGGCTTATTGTTAGATTTTTTGGGACACCCGGTAAATGTATTAATGGTAAATGGTATAATGCTAAATGGCCATTTTCTGTCTGATTGTGAGTTTCTTATGACAACGTACATAAATACTTTATAATTTGTTTTTGTTTTTATTTCATTTGTAAACTGCAGATATACACATTTAATTTCCATTATTTAATTTGTACAGAATACGTCATGGCTTTAATATTTGTTTCTTTGAATACTATTGTAACACTGGATGATTTCGCCATATTATAGTAAATATTGTGAAAAAATAAATAATAAAAACTTAATATTATATTAAATTATTCTGCTTTTAAAATCCTCCATTTCTCTGCCTTTCCCTCCGTATATCGACATAAAAAATTGAGATAAAATTTTCCTTCCTATAAATTATTTTCACTAACTTTTATTTCAATATTGCTTCTAGCTTCTTCTATTTTATGAACTTAACCTATTTTTTGTACCTTGCTTGTGTGTTGCATTTTGACATACATGATCATTACGCTTAATTACAGACTTACATAGCTGCATAATTAAGCAAAACGTGAAAAATATATATCATTTGTATTAAAAAATAGCATGCAAGAAGAATGATCATATTGTTTACATAGCAGGAACTATTGCGTGATTAGAATAGATTTTTGAATTACTGACTCATTTCAGACTCATCTTCAATTTTAACACTGACAGTAATTGAGTTACACAACGCAAAGCTGATTAGACTAATAACGACAAGGTAATTTAATATATCCGTAATTACTTGCAGGGATCACATAATTATAATAGAAGGCATGTATTTTTTATACGGTTTCATTGTCAAGATCAATTTAAATGAACCAGTTTAAAAATAGTTCAGTTATACCAGAAAGAAAGATTTGAAATTAGGTAAATGAAATAAACTATCATATTACTAAATTTAAATATTTTTCCACAACTATTATGAAATTTTGCTCCGCGATTTCGAAGCAAGTAGGTATGTTTCAATTTTGTATATAATTGATATTCATTATTATACTTTGATTTGCCCTTCAGTTTGTCTGAAAAGTATTATTTCTAATTTACTATAGTCAGTAAAACGATTACGCGCAATTATATTGAATTATTCTGATACTCGCGTGCCCCACGCTCTCGTGTAAATATATTTTCTGCATCACCGGATGTGCATAACATATTAGAAAAGTTATCCAACATTTTTATTTTCATATCACTAGCATATTATCATGTCATATGTCTCAAATGTACGATTACTTACAATTACTGGCCACATATCCATAGTCAACTTATGTTTAACGAAATTACATAGTACTCTTTGCATATTATATGGATTTGAAATAATTGCGAGTTCTTGTAGAAAAAGTAATTTATTTTAAATAATGACACTAAATTATAGTCTGTGGGAATGTAACTAACTAGAACTTATCTATACAGTGCATGAAATTCTATTATTCTGTGATCCATGATTCGTAGGGTATTTGTGCCAACATTCGCTCTAAGAAGCCCGTCAATATCGTCATCAGTTTCTTCTTCAGGTCAGGTTTCATTTCCTTCAGTAAGTCTTGTGCGTTTGTGTTGATGAATAAATTCAGTGCAGCCTCTGAAAGATTATGATAATAAATAATAAGGACATTTGTTGTTCATTATTTATAATGCATGTGTTTGAAATAGAAACAAGATCCTGTTTCTATTAAAATACTAATACATTTTTTATTTATACTAGTATTTACTATAAATATATTGAATCTCCATTGTCACATATAGTTTTTATTTCATGCTTGTAGTAACATTAGTTGTTTAGTGTACGTCACTATGTCATTCATTCGAAACATATTCGTAATATATGAATATGTAAGATACTCACGTAGTACTGAATTGCCATTGTGCACGTTCTCAACGCCCATACGAATATCCTTTACACTGAAATCCATTTTCAGTTGTTGCAGACTCAAGTACGTGCGACCATTGATATAGTTCGGTTGGGCCTTCAAGTACACCTTAGCCTTAACGCCCTCTACATAACAAATAAATAATTTTAATATATCTGAAAGTGTCATACAAATGTTGAATGTTATTAACAATTTCACAATATCCTTGTATTGATTTACAAAAGAATATTTGTTGTTCAGTAGAATCGTATAGATATAGTTGAAATTTTAAAAAGAATACTTTTTTATTTAAATATAAAATAAAATTTGTTTCTATGGATAATAATAATAGCAATCAATTGTTAATAGTACATTGACTAACAGATTATATTTTAAAATAAATATTAAATAATGCTACACTTAAAGTAAACCATAGATATAATATTCATTTGACATAATATTAAATGAAATTACCATATTCTCCCCAGTATTCACCACCACCAGAGGCTCTGACTAAGATCAAAACTCCACTAGATCTGTATTGCGCTCTGGCCGTAATGCGAGGAATATATAAACTCATTTGAAATTGTAAAGTGTCCAAATCGGATCTGTAATCAAAGAAAAACTACATGGAAATAATGAATTAATTTGTCTCCGTAAACAAATGTTGCAACTATAGTAAAATAAAGATAGTTAGGCAACTTATAATACACATACGTATAACAGAAAGCGGAATACGAGTATGATTACTGAATATTCATTATAAATTATTTTAAAATGTTATATTGCTCATCACATAACGATTGTAGTCAAAATGGCACTGAACTAAATGTGTCAAATCTCCGAGAGCTATTCTGATAATATGATAGTCAGTTCTTAACTGTTACTAACAGTAACATTAGTACATTCCAGTACATATCTACCGTTACTAAATTATATTTGCATTAGCTAAATACGGTCAAGTATATATTGCATATTTGGCACACAGAATGAAGTCGATGGAGATTCTTGTAATGAAACGTGAATAACTAGTAATGCAAACTAAAGTTTTGTTTCTTATTGAAACCAGATTATATATGTTTAAAATCTAGCTAAAAATTTGACTGCAAATATTCATCTGTTTTACCAATAAAACTAGATATTTTCAAAATAAACATATAAATTGATTGTTATTTACGATAATATAGGTTACATATTTTAACCCTCCTTGAAAACTTGTCAAATAAACGTGCATTTCTAATAATTGTACGTGACTATTCTTGTAATACGTGTTTGATTATCGTTAAGTGCAGTAGCGTTGACAGTGTGCCAATGCATTGAATTCCTGAGATAACTATGTACTTGCCGCTACCAGGTAAACACTAACTGACAGGTATTCCTGACCTGAATCCGGTGACAGTGAGGTTGCTGACCCCGTACGCGTGTATATCACGGAACATGGCTCGGTAACCGTCCGGTCCGTTGCCCAGAGCTATGCTTATCTCATCAATGATGATCGGTTCCACTTCGTTAATTCCCAGCTCTGGGATACCACGTCTGAAATTCTCCACCAGGTAGTTGGCTGACTTGGTTAAACATGCATTCACTTCGGGATCGGATTTCCTGCATTGTCGAATAAAGTAGGCTAAAAATAACACAATTTATAATTAAATCGTGAAGTATGATTAAAATAAATCTAATCTAGTTGATGCGTACACAAATTATTTTCAGTTCATAAAAATGGAAATAAAAGGCAAATATAATATAATATATATATATATATATATATATATATATATATATATATATATATATATATATATATAGAGAGAGAGAGAGAGAGAGAGAGAGAGAAGATATTTGTAAGAAAAGGTACACACGTAAGAATTTAATTGTTTAAAAACTGTCACTTGTACGTTTAATTTTTCATTTAATTTTATAACGAAAATAAAATCTATAGAAAAATGTAAAGCAACAAAGAATTGTGTCAGTAAATATTTCAAATAAGTGTTTACATCTTATTTTGCAATTTCAAACATCCGACAATCTCTTGCACATATGCATCTTTCACAATGTTGCAATGTAACACTAATTAAATTACACTGTTTAAATGTCGTTATTGTGATCTTAATTACGGACAAGAATAGAAGACATATAATGATTTCCACATTCATTTTATCGAAGAGAAGGCGTAATTAACACAAATTCCAATATCATCTTGAGTATCTTTTTAATTAAGGAACCAAGTTGAATATAAATTAACACAAAACTTTAACTTGTTCAAGTCAAGGAAATCTTGAACAAAGTAATTGTATTTTCAACACTCCATTAAACTGCGATTAACACAAGCAATATGTAATCGGAAATTAATTAGGAATGTATTTTGATTTAACATCTTCATTATTTTAAATATTGTTTTGTCTTTTTTAACCATGCATATCAATATCAGTACCGAGAATAAAATGTAGCTAATCCTTACGGAAAATAGTTTACGAATGGCTCTAAAACATAAATGCATTAAATATATTTTCAAATGCTTGCTCGTAATATAAGTTACTCAGGCACAAGTGCTGTATGTGTGTTAGTAGTTGTACAATGTGCGAATCAGTGCGAATTGTCGACCACACGGTTATTGCAAGGATAAATGAAGTTAACATAATGGCACAGCTTTCACTGGTAGAGAAACTTGATCGTAAAGTGTAGCGAATGAATTAACGAATACACAGTAATGGCATACCATCAAAGAGAATATAACTAGTACATACGTACATCCGTCATTGAGAAACGAAAATTTAAACTATTTCTGCTTCGAAAGTACTGTGCCTAAAAAAGCAATGATCTACAAACATAATGACCTATGTCCCATCAGTATCATGAATGCTCAATTACAACACAAAATATAATTTCAAACAGTAATATCAATTTTTATAATTGTATTTTATATACTATACTATGGTATATTCTAATTATTTATTGTTCATTTCATTTATAATTTAAAATTATTAATCTTATCAAGCAAATATGCATCATACATACATCAAAATACAGATTTCACTTATTATTGTTTCAAAATTATTTCTAGATTCACAAATTAAAATTGTATTAAATGCTATCATAAAATGTCTTAAATTATTAGACTCACAGTTTAATACTAATATTAAACATTAAAACAAATTTATCAGAGCATCAAGCATTCCCAATTATTTCCAAGTTTTATTCATGCATGGTATAAAACGAAATGCAACAACTATTAAGTTGTACAACAATTTACTGAACGGATAATATATCTAAATATAGTTATACGAAAATATAACAATGAAACTTACGTTGTTGAGTATACGTGAACTGCCAGAGACACAAAAATATTGCTACCGTTTTGAAACTCATGGTTGGAGATATCTTCTTGGACTGATGTCTTTAGCCAATGGTTGGATGATCGTGATAGTGTGTAGAAAGACAAGTCTTCAGAGACTGAAGGCGCGTCGTTGGCTTACCGTGACCTAGACACTGACAATGACCGTCAGACCGAAGAGAGGGGATGATTTTATGCACCGACCAGACCGGTCCTCAACTGTTTAACAGTTTACTAACACCACACATAAATACTTTCATATTCACCTGCTGAAACAGCTGACAACACGTGGAGGATATACACACTCGTCGATACGAATTCAAATTGTTAAATTATGTTTCGGTAACCTGCAGATCCACACGTACAATTCTGCAAATCAGCCTGATAATAAGGTCATTAGTATAGATGTGTTGAGATGAACTGATTAATATTGCACGCGATTATTTTGTTGCTTGCAAACGACTAGAATAGAAAATGACAAACGGGTATTAGCATGTAAAATAAGTTACACAAGCAGACTTCTAATTTAATAAATATATTGTCAGACATTTTTTTTTATTCCAGTACAGAAATTAATCGAATATTAAAACAATTCTAATAAAATAATTGTGTTTTGATTCATTTTTATTAGAGTTTTTTCTTGTGAAATATTCTTCAATATCATATATATATCGGCATTTCTTTCGAAGATCAGTGAGAAAAAATTTACAATTCAAAGTATTCTTCATGTGGATTTGAATGTTAGATAAGCTCTTACGTAAGAATAATTTCAATTCTACACATCCCCAGACATTTAACATTTTCGTAAACCAATGCAGAATAAAAATATTGTTCAATGTAATTTTCATGCTGAATATTTTTATAAAAATTCTGCGAAATTAGATTGGAACAAAATGTGAAAACTTTCCTTATTTATAGACTCTCTATTTCTTTTCTATTTGTGAATTGTCATAACTACATTTGAAAGTATAATTTCTGGAAATAAAAATGTATCTTTATTGCACAGATGAAAGTGAGTTTTTTTTTTGAATTTCCTGCTCTGATATCACGATTATCAGAGATACATCAAAAGGGCATAGAATACTAGAATAAAAAACAAAAACAAAACATGTAATAACCTGTTTAACATTGGTCTTACAGGTACAAACAAGTCGACCAACTAAAATAATGAACATAGATGTAATAACGGATTCTGCGTAGTATTAAGTTGGTCAAGCTAAATAGTCACATTGACCTTAACTAATACTAGTAACCTTGCTCAGTAGAGTAAACGGTCGATAGTACTCTGTTCAATAAATGGTTACAAAGTACCGTTCATACATTATCCATTCTCACTTGTTACATAATTGTTATCTTCAATATATAGATGTACTTTTAACTATATTAAATAGGATTATTCTTCATTTCCAATGTATACCTGCATTCCAAATCCAAATTAATTAGAAAAATGCTTCAACTAAATATGTTAGCATAGAAAACAAACTTTTCGATCAATTCGATGATTTTTTATCTTTATCTTTTTTCCAGTTTGGAAGAAAAACTAAAAAGTAAGATAAAAAAAATGGATTTTGTATGTGCAATGAAAAACAATTTAATATGTTTGAATTTCGTAATTTTTTATTACATGAGTGGTGATATTTAATTAATATAAATTTCTACACTGTGAAAATAATACTTTTTTGCTCTACATGGCATAATTTAGTAGGTTATTAGTTCAGCCGTTTATGAATAATTATCAAAGGTAAAGAAGACCTACTTATACAAAGTAAACGACGCCATTTCTTGTCATCTCACGATTTTTTCATAAAAATGTCATATAAATTTTACAACGAAATGCATCGATTGTAATTCATAAAAGATTTTCACATGATTCATTGTGTTAAAACACCACAAGTGCCTTGAGTACATAATAATGCACACTTCTTAGAACAATGTTGGCAGGTGTTCATATTGTGTCTCGGTATTATGAAATGTTTTGTTTTATTTCTTGCTAAATTATTGAATCAGCAAGGGTTAATGCACGGAAAATATATTGTTTGTCA
This sequence comes from Carabus problematicus, assembly GCA_963422195.1. Classification (NCBI taxonomy): domain Eukaryota; kingdom Metazoa; phylum Arthropoda; class Insecta; order Coleoptera; family Carabidae; genus Carabus; species Carabus problematicus. Next base: position 15,367,312 of record OY728582.1, read on the forward strand.
AATGTCTTGTAAGATCGTGAAAATATGTTATTGGCATTTTATTTAAATAATCCACTAGGTCCAAAACAGAAAAATGTGTAAAGACGCTTAATACATTTCTATTTTACATTCAGAAATAATATTGTAAAATACATTGCCAACATATGAAGTTTAATATTGTTTATTGTTACGATGGTTACGACCAGTTACGACGGCCAGCGAAAAAGAAGAACAAAATAAGTTCAATGCATTTATAGTCGGCTTAGTCTGCTTTGCTTTTGTCAACAGAAGAAAATGTTTTCACACTTGTTTTAAATTTGTTGTTTTATTTCGACCTTTAAAAGTGTATTTAGGTAAATAATTTGTGATAAATTCGGAATTGGACATACGTCGATGAGCTACAGGCATGGATGTCTGTATCCATTCCTAGTATGAAACTATTGTAGGTGTATCTATTCATGAGAATACATAACCGCTCGTGCGTAAGTAAAAATATCACTAAATTTAACTGAAATAAATAATAAAGTATAAGCAATACACAGTATATCTCAAAAATATTTCTAAAAAATAAATATTAATTTAGGTTTTATTCAGATTGCAACCAAAATATACACAACAACAATTAACTATGACTACAAATTTAAGCATAGAAGCCTAAAGCATAAGAAAGTTTATTTATTTGCGATGTGGCTATCCAACAAGCCTAATACTTATCAGTTAAACCATTTCTTCAATATTAGCTACATCTAAAAATGTCACTGAACGTATTATATATTCTGCTTTGTTATTTTTTTAAAAATTCACTCATTTTTTTACAGAAATATGATAATAAGTTTCTTCTAATTATTAACTTTTATAATAATAACCCAAAATATTTTAATATTGATAATAAATATATTCAATATGTTTATCAATATATGTAGTTCATGTAACGATTCTAAAATTCTACATTACTGCTGAAAGAATAATAATATTAACTTTATAAAAATAATAGTATGTACATTATTTTTTCTGAGGTGTAATTTGAAGCCCGAGGGCGAAACCTGATGCCATAGACATTGACTTCTACTCCCGGCCATGGAACAATTTAATTAATTACATATTTACGACACAGTATTTTATACTGTCTTTTTATTATTATTTAAATGTTGAATTTCGAAATCGTTCAAATCATTAGAGAATATTATTAAAATTTTGCTATGAAATAATACTACATAATATTTACTGATAGACTGGTAGCCACATTATCGCTAACAACTATACTAAATAATTTCACATTTCTATAATGACATTTATTAATGGCTTTGCTGAGCTTAGATGTTTATTGTTTGGCTGGTACATAGAATGTTTCTACCGGGACGTGAGTAAGCAATTTATTAGCAATGCTCTTGAATAAATTGGCCAACTTCTTAGTGAGTTGTGGTGACATCGCTTTTATAACTTCCTGACCGTTTTCTCTTAGGAAGAGGTTCGTAGCTTCAACTGCAACAAACACAATACATAACTCAAAATAAACAAACTAAATGTTGTCATAAACATGAAATAATCAACTATAAAATCAAAGAACAATCAGTGATATTACTTTGTATCCAAATGATTCTACTAACTAAATATAACACAGATTTTTCCTCTGAAATATTGACGTTCAATGTAAAGATTCTTTAATATTTAGTATTATAGATATTTATTGAAAGAGAAATGTATGAGACTTTTGCTTACTCAGTATCCTATTATTGTTGTATATCTTCTTGACAGCCATCTTGACTTTATTGATGTTCAAGTCAACCACAAGGCTTTCTACATGTAGATATTTGAGTCCATCTTTGTTACTAGAGCTGAGTGTTCCTTTTACAATTGCAGTCACGTCGCCTGGAATGTATTTTTATGAATTATTACCGGTTATTCGTATCGTGTTCATGTGAGGAAAGTGTAATTTATGTTTACTTAAATAAAAGAACAGATTGGTTTATGTATATACGTATGTAAATATCTCGTTACCAAAGACGCCATGGAATGTTCCGCTTCCGCTAGCCGGCAAAATAATCAACACACCGGAGCTTTGGTACTTGGCGTTAATACGGAGTTCCGGGATTCGAATGCGGGCCTCAAATGGTCTGTCCCCTTCGGCTAATCTAATAACAATTAAAACACGTTATTTAACAATCTGTAATTAGACATTTGAAATGTCAGTGATAAATTTACATACTTATTTATATGTATAAGATTAAAGATTTTCCACAAAATAATTATATTTATATTACCGTTGCATTATGCCTAATTTCTATGTCGTAATTTACAAGAACAATATAAATTTTACCATCTGCATACTCAGCTATTAAAACATGTTCTAAATAAAATATTCTCTGAAGCAATTGCATAAGATTTATTAAAAGTACTTTGCTGCAAACAAAATAAAAAAATAATTACTTTTTGTTTGCCGTTGAAAGAAAAATGAGAGAGAAAATTTTATAGTTGCTGTAAAATATTAATGGAAATTTTTATAGAAATATTTTTCCTTAGTGTTTCTTCTAGTGACATTTTAGAGGTGACATTTGCTATAACTTGTTACATGTACGCAATTGCTACATATCAGTGTACAAAACAAGTTAGAGACTGCAAGTTAGAGTGCAAAGATATCAAGTAACATTATAGTTATATATATATATATATATATATATATATATATATATATATATATATATATATATATATATATATACTTACTTCATTGTTTCCACAGTAAAGTTGCTTGCTCCGTATACATCTATATCCTTCAAGGACACCTTGTATCCGTTGGGCCCACTAGTTAATGACAAGGATAACTCGTCCATCAAGAAGGGCTCGACAGATGGCAGCTCTATCTCAGGTATACCCGTCGCCAGGTACGGCTTCAGATGATGAAGTGCCCCGATAAAACATTGTATAAGTTGTGGATCACCTTCGTGACATTGCTTGACGTACGGAGCTGCAAATACAACGTTCAACAACATTAATCGGTATTAATAATTAACTATTCATGGTCAAGCATGCGATCTAATCTGTTCATTGAACATATTTAATTAAGCGACAGTTAGAGCATTTGTAGTGTGGTGACTGTATTATCCCTAGGGCACTTGGGCTGTATAATATAATAATAAAACCTTAAAGAACCAGAACAGAAATTATAAAATAGTATGTAATTACAAATTTCTTGTATCATGTTTCACACTATTATTCCTTACATATGAACTTGAATTTCTTTCGATCAAACAGCCACATGCATAATATACTTATATATGTGTGTGTGTACATATTTCATATTCTTTATTTTAATATGTGACCAATCCTAAGTTTGTTCTGCGCAGAAGCATTATTAACATTATTTTCTGAACAGTTTAAAATCAATGTTTACGCATTCCAAATATTAACTTGTTTCTTATCATAATATTATTAGACTTACATTAAAGTTCCAATGACGGAATACATTTTATATACGTCAGTAAATAAAATACTCGTACATATAAGTTGCATATTCAAATAATACACTAAAATATTAATATGTTATAATTACAATAGAGTTGGAGTATTACTGATTCTTAGAATTACAAGTTCTTTAATGATAATTTAAAAAATAATACAGATGCTTTTATTTCATTACACAAAACTACAATTAAAAACAATGTACACTATTCTATGACAAAGAAAGTAAAATATCAATTAAACTACGTGGTTTAATGCGTAAGCAGTCTATTTTAAATTCCATGAAATGTAATAAACAAAAGATATAGTTTAATTGAACAAATGAATCATTATTTCTTGTAAATGTAAAACACAGTACAGTAGGCTGATTCAGACCATGTTTACAAGATAACATCTAATGTATTTTCTGCGTACTGAATGTTAGAATATGTGTTTGATTATAAAATAAACTGAAACAACAATTATTACTTACATAATTGTTATGTGTGAAATGTCAAATAAGGACGACGTATATCCTTAGCAAAAAAATAGGAATTGCAAAATGATTTACTTGTTTGCACATCTTCACGTTTTATTTTACATTACAACAAGGCTCGCGATGGTAAAGCGATGGTAAATATTGAAAACAGCATTGACTTTTTATTCTTTCCAAAATTAATTGTACTGCGAATTTATTTCCGAGCAAATAAGTAGCAAGGTTTAACAAATAACTTTTGTTAATTACGATGTAATAAAAGCATGTTCTTGGAACATAAAGTACGTAAATTTACTGGAAGCAAATCAGTTTTCAACGATGACGTTATAATTATTTATTGACACATATACAGAATATTGTTTCAGTTATTTTCCAGGTGAAGTTGGGATTTTAAATTTAATTATTCTTATTATGCAAATGCAGAACAAATACATACGCATACGTTTAGTTAAAATGTATTTACTATACTTTTAGATAAATTTCCAACTAAAATGACTAAAATTTTTTTTAGTACATATGTGTTTATTTGTATTGAATCTATATTTAAGTACACTTTTTATATTCTACCAAGTGAACCACTAGATATACATTATCGTTAAATCCCTGTTATTTCTTAATATGAATTATTATATAATACAGATAGTTTGGTCAGGTCAGGAATAAGGAGTCAACGGCCCCATATGTGGATTGAGTGTACTTTCTAATTAAATCCTTTAAAACACAAAATGGGCTTATATGGCACGCCAAAAAAGGATAAATATTGTAAGATACATGATTCAAAATGCAACAACTAAAATTTAAATACGAATATATCAGGTTAGCATATAGAACTCATCTGATATTTAAACAAGAACAATGATGATTAATGAAAGAAATTATAATTCACAAAAATATAATTATATAACGAAAATTATCAATATTCCATGTAGTAAATAGAAGCTATTATAATTAATAATAATATAGTTGCATTTATACAATTCATTATTCTTTGTGTATAGGTAATGTATTGACTCATGTAATTTTCATCTTTAATTAAAAATAGTCTCTTGATTTCTACTGAAAGTTTGATGCTATATTTAATATCCGCTATTCATATTCACTTATAAAATATATTCATTTATAAAATAAATAAATATTTTATTAAATTTAATTTAAATGTAATGGTTATTAAATAATGTTTAATCGAACTATACTAATAATTATATAAAAAGGCTGATTAAAAAAATGGTGGACAGAGATTGAATATCGAAAACATCAATATAAAACTGTCCTTTGTACCTGTTTGTCCTTCTATAAGTAGGTTTCGACATTTATAAATATTTTTTTTTGCTACAGTAAATACAGGCATTGTATATTTTAGCTATTAAGTGCGGATAAATTAATTACATATCATTAACTGCAACCAGATATTTCAACATACATTAAGTAACAACGGCAACTCGTATATGTATTATAAGATAAATAAACAATACTTACGAACAGTTTCCAAAGTATTAGCAAAAGTTGCTGTTATTAATAATGTTGAAATCACAAAACTAATCATTTTGCACGTTTAATTTATAAATGTAAAATACAGCAGCAATATCTCTGCAGAATTGGAGAAACTAGATTGACGAGTGTTTGTTTTGAGAATCAATTTAGTTTCTGTTTTGCGATTAATGTTCGCGATTTGATGTGTGAATGACAAGTGATATCTTGTACTGCATTACCGACGCTTTCACCGTGAATGTATTCTGTACCACCACAAGAGTAAACTAACGCACCGGATCCAAGTGTGCTTTGACTTGTTTCACTCCCCGCCGTATTAAGTAATATTTCGGGGTCGTGTCGTCAACGATTGCCTTCAGCTTTTTCAAGTCAGTCAAGGGCACAATTCGGTGTGTTTGTTTTATAAATCAAACAGAATAATTTAATGGGTTTTTGTATCAGTGTATTATCTTATTGTTTTGCAACGTATTTACTTACCTGGAATCTTAATGTCTTGCTTAGTTCGCCGAAATCTGTATCCGGAACAGAAGTCATTATAAAATATGTAGTTAATGTGTGTTTATTAAATATACAGTAAGATTAGGCATATAAAATAGACACGTATGTTGATACGAATTAAATAAGATAAACAATAGATCACAACATATTATTAATACAAATATGTATATCATGAATATTTCGAAAAAAAATATGAGATGTGCTTAAAACTGCATTTATATTCGGCGGTAGAAATTATTGTAAATAATACCAAATAATAGATTAATTATTTAGAATATTGTCATGCAAGATAATACAAAAGCGATGACGGCAACTGATAGAAAACGATGATGAAAACAATGTTTGTAGGAAGTTTTTTTAACTGAATTAGCTTTAGCTACAAGAAAAACTCGTGAAAACTAATAAACAAGTCAATTAATAGGTAATTACATCCACCAAGTAATAAATAGGATTTTTTTATATGTAAAGAATTTTTTAACACACATTTTAATAGGAACGAAACAACACTTACATACCGGGTGTTAATTAAAAAACTGGCCATAGGCGTTTAACATGTAAAATCAGTTTTTCCTCCTGCATTAGTTACCAAATTACTTTAGAGAAAAATACTTTAAATAAAAGTTGTAGAGAATTAAATTCTGCATCTAAGTGAGCAATGAGATTTAATTTTTGACATTTCCTAACTGAGAAAATCAAGTTTAAAATTTCATGAAAACACATAATATATAGGAATAGCCATGGAATTTAAACAAAAATAAAAACAATTGTATGACATTTGTTTAAATTCCATGGCTATTCCTATATCTTAAGTGTTTTCATGAAATTTTAAACTTGATTTTCTCAGTTAGGAAATGTCAAAAATTAAATCTGATTACTCACTTAGATGCAGAATTTAATTCTCTACAACTTTTATTTAAAGTATTTTTCTCTAAAATAATTTGGTAACTAATGCAGGAGGAAAAACTGATTTTACATGTTAAACGCCTATGGCCAGTTTTTTAATTAACACCCGGTACCTATATGATAAGTTCGTTTGTTGTGTTTCAGTGATGTTAACATACTTTAGGCCCTATCCTTTAGAGCAGGGCTTCTCAAAGTATGGGACTAAATTTGGGGGTCGCGAAACGTTTAGCAAAACTAAAATATCTACCCAAGAACTGTTTTGAAATACATTTTCTTTCTGATTTATTATTAGCAATATTTTAAATCGTATTTCTAGTTTATACCCGGGGTTGCAAAGGTATTTACTCGAGTAAACGGAGCTGCAAGTAAAAAATGTTTAAGGGTTTAGAGTACCAACTTCTATTTTATATTATCGTTACATCCTTTAGTTTAGTAAAATCATTCAGTAATCATATTCTCAATTACATCAAAGGTAATCTACCTTTGTGATATCCATTAGTAAATATGTATACAACAATTTTATTTTAACATCTAATAATCAGTTGAACCAAATTATACGTCTTCACCTTGGCATTGTTTTTATAAATCGCTACAGATTTAATTTATGTCTGATGACCCTGACCGAACTGTTGGCAACCTATCCTGGCTGAAAAATAAATCACAACGAAGTTGTATCGGTTTTATCGTGCATAAAATGGTAAAACTGGTCACACTACTTGTTTCCTTATTGTTATTTCATTACAAATAAATACACAACAGATATATTGTGGCATAAATTAGCTTTACTTGAAACAGCTAACATCGGTATCTAACACCTGTATACAACATGACACAATACAACCTTGCCCAAGGATATAACTATCTTGTAAAAATAATAATATTACACAATTCCATCCTTCCAATCTGACAGCTGCACCATTGAAAAATTTATATTACTAATTATGATTAATCTATTACTGATATACATAGGTACAGTTTTTATATAATCAATTGTTAACCTAATGTCTCAAAATAAAGCGTTTCTTCGATAGGTTTTATTGTCAATTATGATTTAGTAAAAATTAACAGGTTCAATAATCGATGTTATTATCGATGTATTCTGGCCTTGAAATATACGTTTGTAAATAATTATTTCTAAATATTATTGTTGTAAAAACAGTCTCCTTCAAAATGTCTCACAAAAAATACGTATGTGTATAATATATTTCGCTGAATAAATACAACAAATGTGTTTAAATATTAAACTAATAAGTCTGCTACACATATTTTTTACATAAACAGAGCAAAACAATTTTCTCTCAATGTCAGCTAGGCCCAGTTCATTTTGTTTTATTTAATACATGACTCCAACTTTTAAATGAACAACAAGCGTGTATGTACTTACATATTTCATTTAACCATGGGCGTCCAGAGGGGGCGAGGGCCCCACCCATGAAAATTGCATGCATTTAACCTTTCGTTGTAACATTTATAGGATCAAAAATAATTGATAGCAATGAGAAATTATATTGCATATAAAATTAAATCGAATATTTTACTTAATTCCTTTTCGAATAATTATAGTCTCCGAAAACGAATCGAAAATGCTATCGAAATTTAACTATGCTGAAATAAGAAATCATTCTTCCCAAACAAAAATCTGTAATGCAAAATGAAAACATTATTATTGAATTTTAACATTAAGACCAAGGACAATTTTGTGCATTTTCGACTAAAAGTGCATTAAAAAATATCAACTAAAGGTTAAGGTATGTGGCAAGTAAATGAAATGATTAATAATTTGTATTACAAACAAGTATATTGTATTTTATTTCTTAAAAGTAGAATAATTAATCTCAATATAAAAACAAATACCACTTAATAGATTTCCTATAGATTTAATAAAAATTAAGTTTTTGTAATATTCTTAGTCTTAGTCAGTCTTAGTCGAACTATTTTTTTTATGGTACGGCGAATTACGCAGTTTCCAAAGATTTTTTTATAATGACGTCAATGCCGAAGGAGAACTACTTTACTTCTTTTACAATTTTTACTACAACACACTAAATACTTCGTTTACAGATGCTGTAACAATTTCTATGCTTTCCCAAACTATTTTCAGTACAAATATAATAGTGTCCTTAATAAGTAAATATTCTATTTATATTAACTTGAAGTATGAATAATGTAGATAATATGTGTAACATATGCATACATTAGTTCCATTTACTAAATCCGTTATTATTGTCTATTTATCGTCAGCTGTTATTAAGATCTCTCATTGCTACTGTGTATGTAATCATGCAAATGACTACTTCATGTTTCTAAGTGGTTCTTTTCCTTTAACAACACGTTGCATTTCTTATGTCAGTTTCTATAGTTTTTCTCTTTCCTAATTTTTATTTTCGTTCCCTGGAGTGAAAGTCTAGCATTATACAACACGTGCAATTATTTCTGCACACCCATACAAGTAGGCGATTTGTATTCATCTGTATATCTCGTTTTTATTATATACTTGTGTTCTCTATTCACTGTGCTGAAATACTGACACAAACTATCCTGATTAAATGGGTCTTTGTTACACTATAGATAATTTGCATACATAATGTCTTCTGTAAGATTTTTAATCATTTTCATCCTTCTGCTTACTGACTACAAGTAACAACTTTATGTTCTGCGAGTTGCAAAGATATTAATTTATTTATGCGAGTTTAATTGTCCTCATAACCTTTATTACAAAACTTTTCTCAGACTTTTGTTTAAATTTTTGTTTGCTTTTCAATACAATAGCTTGCATTTAATTCAGAGTTACTACAGTTACAAACATATTCTGCAAAACAAAGCAGAATAATAATTTTCATAATAAAATATATAACATTTCAAGTGTATATGATAAGGTATACATGATTACTACAAAGTCTTTTGAAATAAAATCCCCTATAAAAAAATTTATATACGGCGCCACTGGGCGGAAATGAAATTTTGAAAAAGAAAACCAAGTAATAATACAAAAGCTTCAATGCACAAATCATATGGCATTTTATAGAATTAGTATAGTTTGTATTGTTATAATATGACTACAGCTTCAAGAGAAACCTGTCTTTTTTCCTTGTAAGTTCACATAATCGCAATTTCCTCCATTATTATTGTATTTTCAGTCTGACAAATGAAAGTTTTGAAACGTTAATTACAAAAATCAATATGTCGAAACGAATACATCAAAATTGCATAAGTGCGAAAATACAGTGCATACTGCTATTTACATTTGCACAATTTTTCATTTTAGCAATATATGAACTTCAGTGCCACCTGTACGTGTAATTATACGAATATGTTAACGTTGCTACTAGCGTCATCTGTGTTTGAAATGTTCAGAATACTTAAAGATATCGGTTAAACTAGCTTCCTGGTGGGTATTTTCTGAATCACAACTTATTATCTTTCAAATTGTGAATATATATATGTAGTCGGAATTAAACTTTCATATACTGTGTACCCAGATTTTAATATATATTTTTTGTAATATAAAGTTGTAACAATGAGCTATTGCATGCACACCGCAGTTTACCATTAAATCTAGTACATAATAATTAAAATTAAAACTGATTGAAATTAGAATGCTTTTGAATATAAACATAACGATGTATTTTCACATTATTAGCCTGATTTCACAAAGTCATTTATATAATATACCTTTCATAATTACCAATAATTCTCTGTTTAATTTGAGCAAAAATTAAATTACTAATAATGTTTTAATATGTTCAAAATATGTTTGTATGAAATAATGAAACTTGTTCTTATATAAGCTAATTGGTATGGTAAATACTATAATTTATATGTATACTAAAAGCTTAAAGATGAGTAAGTGTATACAGTTACTAGTAAAAGTGTATATTTACTAACTTTACAATATCGTAGCCTACCGCTTCTCTACCCTCCAAAAACCTCTCCTACTAGGAATGTATACTTTTACAAGTAAATGCATGCAATCACTGAAATGATGATTTTACTGTGACATATACGATAATGCATGTAAATTTCAACAAATAAATTTTATTTAAAATGTGTAATTCTAGAGAAACTGTCAAACACAGTATCTAATATACAATAGCAACTAATATTAGCATAGACAATTAACAGTACTATATTAATTTAAAGGTCGCGAAATAAAATTAACATAGACACATTGCAAGGATTTTTTTGTAATTTTAAGAAATTACCGTCATATAATGCATTCGTTCTAAGTTTACTATAAAAATTCTGTCAAAATCCTGTGTTTAACTATAGACAATTATCTTCAAATAACACAGTGATTATTTGAAGCAATAGATCCGTGTCTAATAATTGAAAAGAACCTCTAATGAAGCATAATTTTGATATGTCAAGGGTTTCAGTGATTAGTAACTAGTAAAGCAATGTACATATTTGAGTAGTATTGACCGCAATTTTAATAAGTGCACTATTGTGATCGTTTCTAACCAGGTGTTGCAAATATGCGTCTAGCATCCATAGAACATCAGAGTTAAATAACTGAAAGTGGGAGACACCTAGCATTCACTCTCTACATGCTCACCTAAATACGATTTTCTCCACCGACAGTCTTTATACATCGAACAAGTTAAATGCCATTGCAGTTGCTGCTCGAATTAATATATTAGTAGACAAATACCTTACTGACAGGTCGACACACGTTGGTACAGATACATGTGATTGTGTTTCGTCAGTGTATGTAACAGTCCTTTGTTTTGCGTAACAATGATGGGACGAATTCTTTTGTTTTTCTTCTTCTTGTGGAAAGTATGTGACGTGAAGTGCCAAAGTAGTAATTTTAGTAAGTATTGAGTCGTATTTGTCAGAGAATAATACAATAATACAGCAGAATTGTTTTGTGTGCGTCAAAATATAATCATACTTATAATATATTTTATTATTATATAAACTGGCATTCTTAGTAAATATAGTTGAACGTAAATACTGATATCCGGTTGCACCGAATAATATCTCATCAATTTTGAAAAACAAAATATGTATATTTAAACTTTATTTCTTCAGTTATTTAGTCTTATTTTACATTTTACTGAACATTTGCTACGAAAATAAAACACCACATTGACATAAACCCTAACCTCTATTCAAATTTAAATTTGACTGCAGAATAAAAGTGATTATTATTTGTGTATAAAAGAATGTAAATTACATATTTTTTGAACTCCTGAAAGTGATTTCGAATATGATGCAATACAACAGAAATAATATAGTTAAAACTTCAGTTGGGTAAGTCACTGAATATAAAAATAATTAGTCAAAATTCTAAACATTAATTAGTGCACTTTTCTCTTACATTTATATTGAAATACCAATTTTTATTCAGCTACAATGATGAAATAATCATTAAAACCAAAAGTATGAAATATTGTTTGTTCTGGAAATGTAGTAAAATAATAACCTTTTGTCACGGTTTCTATGAGATGTATGTGATGCAACAATTCTTTGTAAAGAACCTGTTTTAGAAGAAACATAAGTATTTCGAAATACATATATTGCAACAATAATATGAACTCTACCCTGCATTGTGTAAACGATATTCGCTAAAAATAGATTACTATACTCGTATAATTATAGGTCAATATAAAATATTATTAATTTTATGAAGTGTATATTTATGAAATTTGTACTTTTTACACATCACTGGCAATGATTTGCAACCAATTTCAAAATTTACTGCTGTCCATTTATTCAATTTGACTTAATATAAAACATAGCAACAAAAATATCATCAATAACATTAAAATCATAATAAATAAAATTCAAAGAATTGAATACGTACGAAGAAAAGAATTATATAAAAGTTACTGAATAAAGTAACAAATTACATACTTTCTCTCTAAATCTGTTCAATAATGCATTTCATCAATATGATGCTTCGGATGCAATTTTTTCTCAGTATTATAAAGATTGTTCGAATTTTGCGGTCCTCTCAGAAACGATACATCTATGATACACTGTAATCGATACTAAAGGAACATGGATATGAAATTACAATATTAAATTTTCTTATCAATATAACTACATGTCCTTATGCCGGATGAGAATATCATCATGTAATCAAGCTTTTAAAATGTTTTCTTGTGCATTTTGCAACAGTACTACTTGTAACAATCTTTAAAAGTACATTAACAAAACATCACAATAAGTATGTCACTTGCTTCTAGTGTAAGTTGTTGTTTTTTGCTGCCTTATATAACTGCAGTTACATGTTAAATGTTATCCACACTTGTTGGAGTCAATTGCATTCTGACTAAACATATCTGTATATATACTAATATATAATGTTTTTCTTTTCCGCAATTATGTTCGACCTATAGAAAAGTTTGTAGATTACAATTATAATTTTTTCCATTAATAACATGATAGTAGAAAAAATTACTTGCTGGAACGCAATTAGTCGATCTAAGCTTAATTGTATTATGAATATTACTGTGTCGATAACTGAAAATCATATAAATAATTATAACAATTTCCATGAACTATTGTTGTCTGTTGTTTTTAAACTGAACCGGCGTTCCGTTTCCAAATCTCTTGTCCGAACGACGGTCCGGTGAGTTCCGATTTACTTTCTCGCATGATAACAACAGAGATTACATTAAATATTATGAAACTACGCGTTTTCTGCATTTAAACATTACTTTACTATCTAAATGTTTGTTACATAAAAAAACAAATTCAAAACATTCTACGTTTAAAAACGAACAATTTAAATCACGTAACTAAACGAAGCATTGTAATTTGTATGCGATATAACGGAATAAAATAGCTCATAAATTTAAAAATAATTATATTCTTATATACTTCTTTATTTCTAATTTCGACATAATATTGTATCCATTACGTAATAAATATTATTTGTTTTATTAAAATTTTAACACATTTAAAATATTACTATTCATAAATTTGTTTGGACAACTTTTATGTACAAGTAAATATTTAATACATTCTGAAAGAGAGAAAATAAAAAAACGTTTTAAATTATTCATCATCTTCCAGCAAACTGACAAGCCCAGATGCATCGATGATATATAAATTTGCCTTGTGATTCAAATAGTATAGTACTGCATATCATCAACATTGATCTGATATTGGGAATATGTAATCTATTTCATATTATATTGAACTACAAATGAAAAAACAAAAGTCAATCAGGAAATGTTTTAATACGTATATGCAATACATATAGAAAAGCTCATAATGTGAAAAACAAATGACTAAACGACACAAACAAACAAAAAACATTAGTTCCCAGATTTCCTTATTTGTTAAACATTTGCATTAAATACATAATGCATTTAGTGGTAAACTGTTAATAGTTAACACTGGAAAGTCAGTTAAAGGACAATTGCCTTGTCAATGAGCTATCCCGACGAGGACATCAACTTTGTTTCACAGATGTAATGAAAATTAATTCAAGAATCTCTTATAAAAAATTACTAATGTATTTTCTTAATATAGAATAAATATTTATTTAAGCACAAAAGTATTGCTTCGTCAACAGTACTAGAAGATATTATATGCTTCCTGAACGACTACAAAGAATTAACAAAATTCTTACATCATAATCTGAAGCTGTAACTTTTTCTCTAACCGTTGAAACAATTTTAATTCAACGCACGCAAATAATATAATTTATTGTGAATCAATTTCATATGCAATTAGAAATTTAAAAAATATATATAATTGTTTCAGCTGACATGTTTAAGGACTGTCGAATGAGTGCATCCGATTTCGATAGTTGCATGAAAGATGCATTGAACAATGCTAGGGCATTTTTCAAAACAGGTACCTAATTAATCCTATTCAAAATAGATTATTTTAACAACTAACACAAAATTATTTTTTCAGGTGTTCCAGAATTCAGTATTCTCCCTTTCGACCCATTTTACGTAGCTGAAGTACCGCAAGTACGGGGTGGCAGAAACTTTAATTATAAACTAAAATTACTCAATGTCACAGAATCAGGATGGACAATATCGCAGGTTACTAGGTTCAGGTGAATATGAAAATAAAACTATAAACTGTAGAAAAAAAGATGAAAAGAAAGTTCAAGTGCAAGCAAGCAAGCATTTCACCTTTCACTTTTGATTTCAATGAGACGATTTTATTTACAATTCATTTATTTTTACAACTGTTACTTTTTCTTTTACATGGATTACTGTGTTTGATTAGTTTTTATTTGTTAATTGCCTAAATCAGTATACAGAAAAGTAATAAATGAAATAAAAACATTAAACAATAAATGAGAAACTATTAAATAAAGGTTAACCATATAAATGTAATAATTTCATGCTGATTTGAAACAAAATTAAAATTTAATTATTCATGGGAAGAAGATCTGTTGAATGAAGCGGATGTTCAAGGCATGTATAATCATTAAAAGTCATAACTATCAGAGAAAGCATACGCAGTTAATCCTCATATTACATTTCTAGAAATTATAGCTTTGTACATATACAATTTTTCCTCATGTAACTTGATAATTATTATTCTACAATATATTGCACTCAAACAACTTTTAAAAAATGGTGTGCAGCACATTACATTTTTAACAATAATTTCAAATTTATTGAAAAGGATATATGTACTTTTAATTGTGGTATTTCAAATAACTATTTATCTGATTTGTTTTATTTTTATTAATTTAATATTAATCTGAACGTTACAGAAGTGATTTCAACAAAAACTTTATCCAGTATACACAAAGTTTTCCTGAGAAAGCTCTCCAAGGGCAGTATGAAATAGTTGGTAACTTTCTGGGAATGAAAATGGCGAACAGAGGCAACTGGAACATGACACTGTACGATTTAGTTCAAACCACAACTGTTACAAGAAAACCAGTGCGCTCTACCGACGCTTCGATGAACTACAGTACACCACTTAAAGTGCATGTCGATGTACAGAGAATAGGAAACATGGATTTACATATATCTAATTTATTAGGCGGTCGAGTCATCTTTGCAGGTTAGTACGAATATGATAATGTACCTAAACTTTATCAGAAAAACTCAAATTAAGTTAATCTTATTTAGTACATGAATATTTATTTAATTATCCCTGTAATTTGACAGGTGTCACTGTCTGCGTTTTATTTCACGTATTTATTATATTCATGTAAGGTATTTCATATAATACGCTTCAATTATATTTCCCAAATTACATAAAATAATATGAAGTTTAAAAGTAATATTAACTTTCTAGTTTGACACATTTTTCAAATACCAATATTTGCATTAAAATGCATGTACATATTTACATTTATTTTAACGTATATGTAGTTGAAAAGTGATACATATACACGGAAAATTCATGTTATATTACTGCCATAAATATTTGTTGACAGTTCATATTTCAAAATTGATTTCCAAATAATAATATTATTATAATTCCGAAGATAATAATTTATTTATTGTTGTACGAAATACTTTTAGATAATAAGTAAATTATTTGTAACAATTAACATATACAATTTGGCAATAAATTAAATAATTTCATTCTGTTCAGTATCCTAGAAAATGTTCAGTGAAATATAATATTTCTTAACAATTTGTAGTTAAAATATAAACAAGCAAATCTGGACATTTCGCAGGTAATTAGTTAAATATCTATATGCGTGATATAAAACACTTATGGATGAAATTTTAAAATGCCATATAGTTGTAAAATTAATGTGAACAGTTTTATATAATGTGAATGTTTTACTTTCACTATATATTTTTAAATTTTATTAAAGTCCGCCTGAATAGTAGGCAACTATACATTCATATATGCAAAGAAATAAGCTAACTATAATGCTTGGCTCTCATTTGTATAAAATATACTAAATAACACAATATCGAATATATATTATTAATTTTATTTTATATTAAAAGAAACAAAATATTGGGACACAGTATATGATTTTACAAAATATATATTGACCTTAAACTATGTTTGGTCTGCGGTTTGAATTTATATAGATATGGGAGATTTTAATTTCTATATTTATTCCTAATTATAGACTTTGATTCGACATATGTAAGCATAATCCTATTTTGTAATAAATTGGTTTAACTATACAAATAGTGCAAAATACAGAGAAATTACTTTTTATTCTAATTTAACATTTAAAGTCATGATTCTAAAATGTATTTATAGGAAAAAATGTACTTACTTTGTTTTCTTACCTGTGTTGAAACTTCAATCTATTAACCATTCTAAGAAATCATAGAACAATTAATACTAGAAAACAAGAAATCACTTCAAAAGTCACGTATTTCCAAGTGTCATGAATCACTAGATTTTCGTTAGTATAAAATTTTCTCTGGGTTTTTACTATTATGTGAACTATGTGCAATTAATTCCACCTTTTTTGAAAAAAAAATCAGTTTCAGAAGAAAATGATTCAATATTGATAAATTTTAAATTCAACTCAAATATAATTTTCCAGGTAAAATATTATTTTATCGTTTATAAAACTAATAAACAACACAGACATTCGGACTATATCGTACAAATGTGAATAACTTGCAATGTATGGATGTAATACATTGAATATTAATCCACTGTGTTATTGTATTTTTACGTCTATTTAAGTAACTTTTTTTATGTATCCAGTTTAGTAACTGGTCTGTATTTTAGTGGGAAGACAACTACCCACTTAGGCAATAACTAAACAAGTGTACGTTTGTATATTACCTACATGCGGTCGCAGTCCATGACCAGTGACAACTACTAAAATTCCCACACATTACGAAACCTGAGTACACATACGTGAACACATATACACATATTTTACATCTTTCTACATATACACAAGGTGTTTGAAATAAATATTATAACACAAATATCTATCATGTTATTTACAGTTAGAACTATTCTGTATAATCTAATCAAATCGGGATGTTAAAAAGGGTTAGCTTGAAATTTTAATTTCACAATGACAATAGATACAAATTACTAAAATTGCATTGTATTTATAAGATTCTATACTTCCATTTACAATATATGAAATATAGGGTATCTTATCAAGTACACTTGTTAATAACAACTTGTTATAGAGCTACACATATTATATACATATGTTATTTGTTGTTGGAAAATGTAATATTCAGCATATATGTAAGTAAAAGGACAATATTAAAATAGTAATATACATTACAATAGTTTACGAGTGGTAATATGGTAGGTAGTTGTATGTACCTACATGACACTTGTTCTGTACATACTTCGGACATGTGTGTACAAGTGCTTTCTCTGCAACAGCAACAGCAGCAGCAGCTAGCACTCATTGGCACCTACATGTCGCGTTTGTTTCTGTCACAGAGAACATACTGGACCGGGTAATCAACTCAGCGTGGGAGCCTGGTTTTGTGGTCATACGGCCGTTGATTAACGACCTCGTCAGCACTGCGTTCACCGGCATCTTCAACGGAGCGTTCACGAACTTCCCCTTCGACAAGGTCATACCAGCCTGAGACACATTGCTGTCATGGATAGCTTGATCCAGCAACTAACATGCACGAACTCAATAAGGGTTCGTTCATTTATAGTTGTACAGTATCACTAAAACTTTGTAAATACATTTTCCTAACCTTGAAATCCGAAGTCTGACTAAGTCCGACTAGGTTGGGACAATGGGGCATTATTTATATGGAGAGATAATTGTGTTGGGTAATAATTAGTTCTATGGATGTCATACCAATTGTTTTTGTCCTGTCAATTATAAACGATGCTGAGTTGAGAAATCTATGTGTAATTTATGCTTTTCAGAGCAATACATTAAATTTTCCAGAGTATACATGTATATTTAACTTGCATTACATAATATTAGTATGTTACAAGATAAAATAAATCAAATAAATTTACTCTTTACTAGTCTTTATCGTATTTGTATTATTTTACATGTACATACATATATTCTAGTATTGTATTTTTAGCATTGTGGGTTTGAAATGTTTTTCTAACATCGTACGAAAATTCGCCCCTTTGTGATTGTACAGAATTAATTTGCAATAACTACGTCGTTTTAAAACTTTTATTGCATTATTGTTTAAGTATTCTTGAACATGCAAAACGAATCCTTGAATTGAATCCGGTGTACGGAATTTTCAGCATAGAACAAAAGAAAGTGGTTTGTGGTGGAGACATATTTAAATTGAATGCGACAGCAAGTACTTACAGAAACATTAGTTGGGAAATCGTGAAAACCTATTTGCATTTCTGGAACGTGTACAGCTTTATAAATGCTGCAATTATTATTACCGACTGTATTCTGTTTGTGCACGAACATCAAATTGCTTTTATTTTGACTTGTTTTATTTGCGAGCAATTCTTTTGTATTATTTATACTATTGTATACACATTCATTGGGGTTACCCACTGCAAGGTATAATTTTAACTATATGTGTAACACTATTATTTGATATTTTCATACAAATATGTTTTTAATAATGTATTGTATTTATATGTGTAAATATTGTAGAAATATACTATTTTCGTACCATTCTTTTGTATTTTCATTAAAATTACATTTGTATATCATACTAGAACGCATTACTATACTGTATTACTAAATATAAAATATGTATTAGCAAGCACGTTTCATGTAAGTAGGGCGAATAATCAGACACTGCAAGGACAAGTTAGTGTACTTTTCCTTGCAATACTACATTACCTACGCATTTGCAGAATGAAATATCAGCATTGCAATTATGTACATTCGCACTGGTCGGTGACACAGGTAGGTAAGTTAAATATAAATATATTTCACAGTTAACGTGAATTGTTAAATATAAAACAAATTACAGAAAATAATTGGTTTATTTATATATTTAACAATATACTGATTTATTAGAAACAAATTCAAATTGTCGAATTATTTCTCGTAAACCATATGGAATACTTCGTAAAAAATTTACAATCGTAAATGAATATCACATTTATATCGAATAATTTTGACAGTAAAGATATAAAAGCAATTTTATTTTCTATTTCAAGATTCTACATTTGACTAAAGAAAATCTACACTAAAGTTACTATAGTTTCTTATCACACTTATACCCAAATATGTATATTTTCCGTTAATCTTGATAGAATGACTTCGCTTTTTCCCCACCAGAATCGAAAGCCACTGCCGGTGGCTTTTCCACCCTAACCATTCAATAAATACCACCATATCCGTTTCCTGTTCAGTAACATCTGTATCGCATTCACCACGTACCTCAGCATTATGTAACTCGACATTTGAATGAACGATTATTTGCTCGTTATCAGGGGTTTTTTTATATATGAATGGCAGATAACCAAGGAAATTTCTGATTGAATATAGAGTAAAAATATCCGTCAATATTTGTATACAATTTTTTGCTGTTCGCTTTACAGAGATATTTTTTAAAAATAAAATAGATCTTATCTTTCTAATTTTGTAGGATGTAGGCTATACATTTTATATGTGAATTATTTTAAACTACCACTAACTATATTACATTATAACTGGTAACGAATGAGTAAATACATAGAGCATATTAGTACGGATGGTGGATTACAGAAAGCCGCTACTGGTTTTTATAATTTGTAAATATTAAACTAACATGTAAATATTAAATAAAACTACAAACATACAAAAAATCATTTTACGAAAGTAAATTCATAAATTGCAAAATTCTTCTGTAAATATTTAAACTGTGTAAGTTTGCATAAAAACTATACTTAAGCACTGTTTCGGGGAACCAGTAGTTGTTAAACAAATACAAAAAGCTAATATTTATATTCGTCCCTGACTATATTCCCGACACCAATACATTATGTTCCTTGATACAAAATAAGAATTATTATTCTCTATCGTAAAAAACAACAATTACATTCAAAAAAATATTTTCAATTGATAAAAACGTAATTGATAAAGAGACTGCGAATAAAGACGTAAGAAACTGATAAGTACAATGATAAAACAGAGAGAAAAAAAAAGAAATGCAAATAATTATTAAAAATACAAAAGAAATGAAACATACATATATTTCGATAGTAATGATGGATAAATTGTGTATATAATTGATTTCCTGTTTACTGGAACATGTTTTTCGATCTTTGATTAAAACGGATGTTTTCTTTGACTTGCAATCAGCTTCCCATTAACTAAATTCGTCATTTGTGCATGTGGAATTAGTCATGTGATATTATATTAAAAAAAGAGAATATCAATCAAAAAAATAATTCTGAGGATTCTCTAAATAGAATTTACGTCTTTTATAAGACGTGAAAAGTGTGGCGATTTCTTTAGAAATTCATTCGCACGTTGTTCATTAATTGTAATATTTAGTGAAAAATTATTGAAGTAAAATAAGTGCTCATGTAATATTATTTATTATTATTAAGGGTCTCCCTCATTATTATTTATTCCTATATCTTAGTTTCAATTGTATGTTCGAAAATACGTCATATGTTTCTAAGAATCAGTTCACATTTTAGACGTAACGAAACATTAGCAAGTAAACATTAGCTCAATACTATGTATTTACATCATTGCTTCCTCCATCTCAATTTTTAAATTGTTCTTTGCACTAACGTATGAATCACATTCACGTGTTACATGTGAACACACACACCTAGAGAAATACACCACCAATATGCACACATGAATATATGTGACGAAGAACCAATTATGGTTTCTGAAACCAACATCTATTAGTGATAGAATTAACAGCCACAATCACCTTGGCATCCATTAGTCTTTACAATGACATCAAAACATTGGCACCTTTGTTTATACATTTATTTGCAGATATTTCGGTTTTCTGTTTACTACTGTTGAATATAAATATTTGTTTATTACTAAATTAAAAATCATCGTAATTTACACTGAGAGTAAGTATGTTTGTTAATATATAATTTAATATAAGGTATAGAAGTTATGTAATAACGAACAAAATTTTAATATCATGAACATAAAAGACAAGATATAATAAAAATGAATTCATCTAATGTATAAAGTGAATTAATGAAAAATAGGAACTATTTCAAATTTAGCTTATGCCCTGAAATTTAACATGATGATGGCTTTGAAGAAAGAAAATCTTTAAAATTATCAATCGTCGGAAACGGGAAAAAATATCATTAATAAATACATATGGTAGTTATGAAGAATATTGAGGTTACACAGTCAAATGATGTCCTCCAAACTTACGTCAAGTTATAGTATTTATCATTACTGCTTACATCATTCGATAATACTTTCAACATCTTACAAGAAATAGCCAGTTGTATACATACTTTATACGGAAATTAATATATAATTTAGTAAATAATACACTGTTGCAACAATTGACACAATTTTAGATACCAGTGACTTTTGTTGTAATTTCAATATTGTATGTAAAGAATAATATTAGGCTTATCTGAAGCAAGTAACAGTAAATGAAATAAAGCTTAATGAAGAACGGAAAAGAAAAGAAAGCCTCACCAGTAATAGTGAGGACAGGAAGTAATAATTTTCGTAGATAAACAAGTAAAACATAAAGCGCACGTTTTGATGATAGAAAATTATACCCGGAAATTCGCTCAAAAGGCAGTGGGCTGTGGATATGTGCATTACATGACTCAGTACCATAACATGACCGTGGTTTCCTTAGCTTCTATACGTCGTCCAACATCACATGACGTAACCAACCAGCCTGGTCTGGTCACCGACCAAAACCTTGCGGTTTTTCCTCGGACGCAAAATTCAACCATCGAATACTTTATTTATAGACGCGCATAAATATATCGACTTTGTATTTGAACGATTTTCTCTCCAAGTTCAACTAGATTGTTACGTCATAGTTTCTAGCAGTTCAAACGTAAATCTACTTGTACTTTTATACTAAAATTATACTACGGTAGATTTATACAAAAAAAAAAAATCTGTTTTCTTAAACATACTCTGTGTTACAAAAATATTAGAGATTTATAGTGATAAGATCTATTTATTTTCTACAGATATTGTGTTTCATTTCCGGTCTGTGCGTGCTGTTTGTTTACTTAGTAAACTTGTTTTTAGGTCACGTGATATTCTTACCGTTTTAGCACGTATATACATAGACATCCAATTGAAAAACCTACATACGTAAGTGTTGAGATAACAGTATACACCCTGTATACGGGACATTTTGCAGCGCACGCTCCGTAGGAAATCCCACTACGTCTAAACATCATCTGACATTGTTCTTCACATCAGTAAAACGGTTCGGCGACATGAACAAGCCATGACCTGTTATTACTTGGAAACAAATTACAATAATCACTGTTTTATTACACGTTTTACTTGTTCATTTATTATAAATAATGAGCATATTTATGTGCATCGCCACCTACATGAAACTGCTACAGCATGAATATTCATCCAAATAAACTTGACATTTTATATTTAACATTGTTTTAATTGTGGACACAGTGTCAATGACTTGAGAAAAACAAAATGATAATATGTAAATACAATATAAATATACATTTTGTTAATGAACAGGATAAAGAAGGTAAATAAAAAACTTGAAACAGTATTTTATGGATAACAGTTTAGGTCATTGAAACAAAAATAATAAACTTTAGGCAACATGAAAAGTATTTCAATGTAATGATATTTATTAAGATCAGTTCAATGTAATGTACCTTGTTTTTTTTTTTTTGCAATATATTATTACACTGCAAAATTTATTATTCAATTAAGTTTTTCAATAAAAATTTCAATCTAGCCGCATATTATAAAAAGATAAATTTTCAAAGAGTAATTCTATTACAATATAAAATATACTTATTTACTTTGTTTTTATATCACAACATTTATTAATTCTAATAAAATATGATCCAGAATTTAATTTTTTTCACAAAATAAACTTTTGTATACCAACTAATGTATTTTGTTAATTTCTATCATTTAACTGGTTTGAACTATAATTATATATCTATTATTTATGAGATAGAAAGGTTTATTCAAAACAAATTATTTTAGATAAATCTCACTACATTTTTTAATTAGTGCAAGTTGACGCAATTAGCGCCATTGCACTTTTAACATTTCAATTATTTACACCATCATTTACGGATGGACAGTGTGCTAACAAGAGAACTGTAATTGTATTAATTACATTTTGCCGTGTACTTTAATTACTGTTCTTAACTAACTAATAAACTCGTAGAGATCGTCATTAATTTAACACTTTTTTCAGTGCAAGTGGGCTTAGCTCTTAACATTTTTTTCTCTCGTACATGAAACGAATACCGCCGACCAAACTGTGGAGCGGATGACATAAATGACAATGAATGTCTTTATGTGTTATACACCGGATCAGAACCACTGATATGGTATTGTAAATATCCACACTGTTTAACGATTATCTATCTATATGAATATGTAAGCTAAATATGTCATCTATCCATACATACAATCATCAGTACACTATTACCGAGAATGTTTCATTACTACTCCTACATATTTCGATAATAATCAAAACATTCGATTTTGTTTTTCTTAGCGAGTACAAAAAGCTTTCGTTGAACAGCAATAAGCAAACAATTGTGATACATTGCGCAATAAAACATTGAAAAAAAGCAGGTTTGAATTACTCAAGAACATCGGAACACACCTGTGCGTTTAAGGCGTTATCTTATCAAAAATTCTACTGAAAGATTTATCACTTAGTGTGATGAAATATAAAGAAAACAATGTGAACGTGAGTGAAAAATCGTGCGATATGTTTTCCCAGATTTGTTGTTTTTTTTACAACCGGGCAATCATTGATAAAAATGCCGATTCGACCTTGGGGCGGGTACATACAAGCACAGTCATTCATGAAATGGGCGTTGAATATTGAGAGTAAGTAGGCGAGGCACATGTAATGTGTATTTCTAATATATACTTCTAAATACATATGTATATATATATACGTAAGTGCCTACCTAAAAAGACCGATACCTAATGATAATGTTATGCTACATGCGAACGCAGGATGTCAAATTATATTCATATAAAACACGACACATGTCATTTGTCATCAAGCAGGCGGTGCGCGCGTCTTTCTAGAAATTCTACTTACGTGAGCCACTCCGCTCGTTCGCTTGTACCCTTTCCAACATCCATACACGCACACATACGTATGTACACGTACCTGCACACCATACAGACCCATACAACTATAGTACAGTACATCTACAATGGCAACAGTAACAACAATATTTCAAACTGACGGATGCCATTTCTACTAACCTAACAATGAAGAGTTCTTATCGTGCCGGCAACCTCCCATAACATACTTCGGAGCCATTGTCCAGGGCAATATTTTTCGTAATATCTTTAATAAACATAATGACATCGTGGGAGTGTGGTCTAAATTACTGACGATGGTAATGCTGTGATAATAATGTCTATTTCATTCACTGTGCGTCTCTCACACTAAACAGAACGAATCTCATTTCTTTGTTTGTTATTAAAGTTTAGTTTTTATTATTTTATATGCTTTTTTTGCATTTGTGGAAATACATTTGTAGTGCCCGGTAAACATTTTATTGTAAAAACATATTTTTCAAAATGTCACCTCTCACGCCTACAACAATTGTATTGCGTATGGAAATTATTAATTGTTAATGACGTATTCGTGAGAACTGAGTTTTTCTATTCATTCATTCATGTTTCGAGAATGCGTAGTGTGTGCTACTTGTCAATGTTTAGACGCCAGTGCACATGCCTCGTTTGTACACATATGTCGCTCGGTTTCATTCATAAAAACTACTGTTTATCGAATTACACGTGTGAACGAAAATAGATTAATTAAAATAGAGTGAATGTCGGTGAACGTCTTTAATATTTACAGTGTACAGTGATTATACCTTGTGCAAACATAGCTGCGGTCCATTGCAACATCGGAAGTGGCAAACCTTTAACTTCCATTCCATAAACGACGAATCTGTCCACGGCCAACTGTCTGCTGTCACACAGCCATTCAGTTTTCAGGATATGGAGTTATCATGGCGGACGAAAACTATAAAGTTCGTGTTGAAGAACGTTTAAAAATTAAAATCGGTAAGTGAAAGTATCGTATGCACTAATTACTTTACCTTGAAATGTGTAAATTGTAGTTTGCATTGTGATGTGTACTTTGAAAAGATGGGTTATGTACATACACTGTCACAATTAAAGTTCAGTGTTTGTTGTCATTGAAGAATTCAAAACAGGTGGTGAATTTTTAGATCGATTTGTGCATTAAATGATCACGTAGCGAAGTTTGCAACTGAATTTTAAACACTCCTGTGTGTTTTTAACAGGTGAAGCTAAAAATCTCCAGTGTCGAAGCCATGGCTCCACAAATCAACCGGATGTGTACTGTACTCTTTCACTGGACCAGGAAGAAATCTTTCGAACATCTACTATGGAAAAGACCTTAAAGTATGTATTTCAAGGAAAACTGTGCCAGTGAAATAGTTTTATGCAGTGTGATGTGTTCACATCATTGCAAGTGATTCGTGTGTAGTCAAGCCGTTACTAAAAGCGAACAAATTTTTTTGCAGTCCATTCTTTGGTGAAGAATTTCAGTTTGATGTGCCACGTAAATTTCGTTACTTGTCAGTGTACGTGTATGATCGAGATCGACATCTAAAACAAGACAAGGTGTTGGGAAAAGTTGCAATAAAACGAGAAGAGCTCAATACCTATCATAACAAAGATCACTGGTTCGCCATACGGCATGTCGATGCAGACAGTGAGGTTCAGGGTAAAGCAAACATCGAAATCAAGTTCGAACCAGTTCTCGATCGTAATGGCAGGGAAGTGTTCAGTTGCAATAAGAGGTTAAGGGTGCGTGT
Organism: Carabus problematicus; assembly: GCA_963422195.1. NCBI lineage: Eukaryota > Metazoa > Arthropoda > Insecta > Coleoptera > Carabidae > Carabus > Carabus problematicus. The sequence continues at coordinate 15,393,953 of OY728582.1, forward strand.
AATGGAATGTTCTGAGCTGACACTAAAGAATGGTTCATGTGATCCGTACGCACTGATTACTGTGACATACTCGAACGGCAAACGAAGCACCAAGCGAACTAAGGTTAGGAAAAAAACAGTGAACCCGCAGTTTGAAGAAATGTTTGAGTTTGACAATTACGATGAACGAGAGAAAGACAGGGATACAACATATACAGTGTGTCCAGAAAGTGAGGTTGAAATCTGTGAATTGTCCGTGTCAATCTGGCATGATAGTCCCGGCATGGCTGATGATGTGTTTCTGGGCGAAGTACGGATACCCATCAGGGGACAGCAGCAACAGAACGCAGCAGCATCGAATGCATGGTAATGTATTGACGGACATCTATAATTCTCTAGTACATAATGTGTGATTGCTGTGTTGGCAGATATGTTCAAAAGGTTAGGTTAAATAATATAAAACTAAACAAGTAGAAAAATGCCTGCAGTGTTGTACGTAAATGTCAAATATGATTAGTAAACAGTTCTGTTTTGGAGTCAGATACAAAATGCATTTACAGAAATGCATAGTAAGCATTATCATATATGAAAATAACACAGCATGAGGTTAGAAATATATTAATGGTAAAAATATATGTACGTGACATGAAAATTTGATATAAGATTCTGAAAATTCATGAATTTCATTGCCTATTTTCTATAATCGTTGCATATTAATATTAAACAAACTGCAGAATTACTATACGGTGAGAGTGAACTATCAAACTTTCTTTTTAATTGTTTTTAAAGCTTCTTTTAACAACTTATTTTAACATATACAGTTATAATTCTTTATTGTTGATATACTTAACTATAATGTGTTTATTTGCTAGTTTATACAATATTGTTTTATTATGTGCAGGTATTTTCTTCAACCACGTTCCACTAAAAATCGTCCAAGTAAATCTTGCTCAACACCGCCTGGTACTCGATTGTCTTCGGACAATTCTCTTGGATCTTTACGCTTAAAAATTCAATACACCGCTGATCATGTGTTTCCCAGTGAAGCGTATGAGCCACTGTGTGCCTTATTATTACAAAGTGTCGATGTCTCAGTGAGTTAACGTCAATAATACACGACATACAATGTCTGTAATGTTCGGTTAATTACTAATTACTGTATTTCACATTACAGCCGATCACATCGAGTACTGTTTATATTCTCGGTGAAATAGTTTCTAGTAAAATGGAAGCAGCTCAACCGTTAGTTCGAGTGTTCATGCACCATGGAAAAATAGTACCTATTATAAGAGCGTTAGCAAATTCAGAAATCTCAAAATTAACGTAAGTCAAATATGTAATCGTTTAAGTTCATGTTTTCTACGTATGTATTTCGCAATATTTCATTTTAATATTTATATTCGTCGATAAAATTTAGTTCTAGAATTGAATAATTGTTTGTTAATTGTGTACATGAATGTGAATTCGGATAATGTACGTGTTGAACATGCTGATATTGATGGTGTTACAGTGATCCTACAACAATATTCCGCGGTAACACGCTAGTGTCCAAGATGATGGACGAGACAATGCGATTGGCGGGGTTACGGTATCTTCACACAACTCTGCGACCCACATTGGATCTAGTGTTCCAAGAAAGAAAGCCGTGCGAAATTGATCCTGCCAGGGTCAAGGATCAGAATACAATCGAAACGAATCTCAATAATTTGAAAGAATATGTACAAAAGATATTCACAGCAATAACACAGAGTGCCGTCCATTGTCCTGCAGTTATGTGTCAGATATTCCATGATCTGAAGGAATCCGCAATGACGTATTTCCCGGAGAACAGAGAAGTACGATATTCAGTGGTCTCCGGGTTTATTTTCTTACGGTTCTTCGCACCGGCCATCCTCGGTCCTCGACTCTTTGATCTCACAACGGAACAGATTGTAAGTGTACATTCAAATACACAAATAATTCGTCATTTTGTATTTCCATATAAAATGTATGTGCGTTTCAGGATTCTCAGACTAATCGAACATTAACGTTGATCTCAAAAACAATACAGTCGCTAGGGAATTTAGTCAGTTACCGATCAACGCAACAGATGTGCAAGGAAGAGTACATGGAGTGTGTGTACCGAGAATTTTACACCGAACAACATGTACAAGCAGTTAGGAATTTTTTAGAAATAATCTCAGCCAGTTCGAATCCGCAAGCAAAAACACTCGATACACCGGTTTTATTAAAAGAAGGGTATGTATTGCATTCTATGTAAATATAGGACATACATTCGTATATTGTATATAAGTGATTTGCTTAATGAATTTTAAAATGGCTACATATAATTTGTTAAATCCGCTGTACTGATATAAAATATATTTGCTTTTAATGCTGCTTGAATAAATAGTAAGCAAAGGTACGTAGAAATCTATTTGATATAAAGCGTAGGTAATGCTATGTATACTTTAGAAGGATACAACTTACTAGAAACGAAACCAAAACTGACAATGTAATTATATTTAATCCTAGATGTCAATAACTATATGTATATGTACTAATAATATGTTTTAAATCTTTTTTTCCAGAATTATGATAAAACGGGCACAGGGTCGTAAACGATTTGGACGAAAAAACTTTAAACAAAGATATTTTAGACTGACTACACATGATCTCAGTTATTCTAAGGCGAAAGGTGAGTTGTGTATATAACTATGAAGATTCCATATATCTTCTTTAACATGTTTTAATATGCCAAGTGTTCTATTTAACAACATCTGGTGCACATGTTACATGACCTAATTACAAACAGTACATTTTTTTTGTAGGAAAGGATGCGCTGTGTAAGATACCATTGTCAAATATCTTAGCAGTTGAACGTTTGACAGAACGATCGTTCAAAATGAAGAACATGTTTCAAATATTACAACCGGAACGTGCATTATACGTGCAAGCTTCAAACTGTGTCGAGGAGAAGGAATGGATCGATTTACTTACAAAATTCTGCCAGACGAATATGAATCGACTGGAAAAATATCATCCTTGTGCATTCATCAATGGACATTGGTTATGGTATGTAAACATATTTTATTTTATTGTGCATTATATTTTCGTATCGTTGATCATCCAAATTGTTGTGTGTCAAGAATGAACGCATCCGGGTGTTGACACAAACATTAATTTGAGGTTATAAATACGTACTGTTATATGGTAGAGAGATTTGTAAGTTCTACAACTTGTTTTTTTTTTGCTCGTTATACAGTTGCAATACAACGAACGAACTAGCTCCAGGATGCAGTGAAGTGTCACGTCCCGATAGTAGTTTACATGTCACATTGGACCCAGAACGGGATCTGGAGAGAATCCATTCGCTCCTGTTCATGCACATTGGTCGACTAGAGACACTGATGGGCATGTGCGAACATCGAGCGTACACGAACGAAGTTCAATTACCTGCAGTGATCGATGATGTGCAGACTTGTTTGAAAACTTTAACACAATTACGGGAAATTGCGTTTCAACTGGAACAGAAACATCGGACATACCAGAGGTCGCTAGCCAGGGACACAAAACTAGGAAGCAAGTGAGTAACTATTGCAATTAGTTTCTTTATATATCTCGGTATTTTGTTATTACGTCGATTTCAGCACTTGTCTCTAACCTTAGAATCAAATTTAATATCGAGGGTAATATGTAGTATTCAACTAACACGAACTCCATCTTCTTTATTGTTATTATTTAGAATACAATTTAGTTCATTTTTAGTACTAATATCTATCCATAGTATAATCCTCCTAACCTTTTAACAAGTTATCTTTGATTTACATTACATATTATAAGTACGTTATTTAATACAGCCGGTTGAAAATGAATAGCCCTGATTACCACTAATTTGTTTTACTGTGGCGTACAACAAGATTATAGTTTACCGAAGTGTGACAAATGTTCTATCACTATCACCTTTAGGCTAGTGTTCAAAGTAAATCATACAGACTTTGACAGATATGTTTAGTAGTAAATTTACCTAACAGATGGTGCTAGTACACATAAATGCATGTTTTCTGGTGGCTTATGCTTCGCATTCTATTTTCACATTGAAAAATTCATTAATATGTATATGAAACATTATCATATGTAACGTAAAACATCAAAATATCGGATAATTATCATTTGCATGCTATTAATTATTCATATACGATTAATATTTAAATAAAATTAACATTTAAAATAGATTTACTTGTGGATATTATGAAAATGAAATTGTTTAAAATGTATCGTACGTAGATTTACTTTAAAAAAATATACCTAGCACGCAACTTTGCATGTTCATAAAAAAGTTATTAGCATTTAAATTGGACGTTTATGTTGTTTTAAATAGATTTAAAGTTTTAGTTTTAGCTCATGTAACATCTACAAATGTTTGCACCTATATGAAAGATATTTGAATTTTGTTAATATTCAATATATTATTGTTATTATTACAATATTATATAAGCTCATTATTGTTTTTGAAGAAATATAATAGTTTATTACGCAATTATACCTGCTTCTCAAATACAATACGGAATCTGACAGAATGCTAGTTGGTAGAAATATTTGAAGGTTAACTTGTGAATGTGTATGAAATATGATTTGTGTTTGTTGTTTGTAGAGCTGCACCTATAGGTGATGATAACTATCTGCACTTAGGGTCACGTGTTAGTTTGGATTCAAGTCTGTTGCGAAGATGCATGGCTACAAACCCCTAGCATAGCTATGCACTGTAACGAGGATCAGAGGTTGAGAAAAGTAAACGAGTGAGAATAAGAAAAAGAAGAATTGTGTTTTTAGTGAATATGTCAATTTCCAGTGAAATGATGGCACATTTACTTTGATATGTTCACTGACGAGTGAATTCTCTAGAAACGACGACAAATCATGTACAAAAATTCAAATCTGAATAATTTTTATTTGTAGATATATAATATAATTATTGAATTAACTTTATACGATCCTAGTGTTAAGGAAAATATGTACAGTGTACAGTGTTCTCAGTAATTGTTTTATTCGTTGTGCTGCTAATTTGTAAACGTATTTTTTATCAAATTTTTAATTCTTATTTATTTATTCGAATCATTTTATATTTCTAATGAAAAGAAATTGTAAAATGGAAAGTGTAATGTTTTTAAGGACACTTTATTATTTATGAATTTTGACATGTAAATTTAATACTTGTTTTACTACTAACGCGCTGGTAAGCACAACTGACATACAAATTAAGTTTAATCGTACGTATTTTATATAATAATTAAATTTTTACATAATTTAGTGACTGTATTTATTATTTGTTTTTAAGCATTGCATTTAATGCAGATTCTCATTTATGTTTGGTTGTAAGTTGTTAACTGATAGTTTGTAAAATTTTCAATATTTCAAAGTTAAATTACTATACTTGTTGAATTTTGTACTCATTGTTATCCATATAACTCCAACAACAGACTCAATATACACGCATACATACATCTATTTACCTATGCAAATATTCATTGTCAATCGTTAAAGTGATTTATAGGTAGTCGCATCATTACATATTATTTTTACTATTATTATTTGTTTGCTGTGATGTTAAATAAAACTAACTAACTCTGTCCAATACGAACCTGTATAAGGCTTAGTAAAATTATCCACTGTTATATTTCCGGTTGGCAAAGTAATTTACAATTCATGTTGTCTCCTAATAGAAGTTTTCAAATAAATTCACATGAAAACATTTTAGAAATTGTTAACTGTTGTATTTTTCAAAACTCTTGTAAATCATATTTTCAATTAAATTATTAAAATTTTTGAATAATTATATGGTCTTATTTACCATATCCCTACCAGAGACAATCCCTACCATCATTTCTTACTGCATGTGCAGTAACTAAAAAGTATTCATGCAGAAGTATTTTTGTCTCTAACGAATTAAATTCTTAAATGTTACGTACTAGATAACAGTTTGATGACCTACCAAGGTTATCCCATATTGTTGTTATGTCATTCATATGTACGATAAGGAATATAGATTTAAAAGCACAGTAAATACATGTGTTCTCAAAAGTAGTGTTTGGTTTTGTGTTATCCGTTTCCATTTTTAAAATTAGTAAGAAATTTACAGTTTACCATGGCTTTATATGCACGATACTTTTTGAAATGGTAAGTATGGAATATGTAGCAGATAGAAAATATCAATTTGTTTTTACACAAATCACTAACATTTCGAGAATAATTTTATCATTCTGCTTCAGCATCATTACTTGCAAGATTACTTGCGTCAACTTTAATTAATTTACTATTACGTGCTGCCATCTAGAAATATAAATAGGCGCGAAATATTTAAATGATTTATTGAATTTTTCAGTTCAGGACCTTTAAATGCACAGTTCTTCAGATGGAAAAGTACACTAACCAATATCGACAAAGTTTTAATAGCAAATCGAGGAGAAATAGCGTGTCGTGTTATGAAAACAGCACGAAGATTAGGCGTTAAAACAGTAGCAGTGTATAGCGATATAGATGAAAATGCAATGCACGTTGCCATGGTAATCTTTCTTTTCATCAAAAAGTTAACTATTATTATTAAATAGTAGTAACTAACACTAATACTCCGTACTCAATTCTTCATTGTTTCTTTCAAATCGCGGTTTTTTTTTTCGCCACTTCCACGTATACATTAAAATTAGAATTTCTAATTTTATTTTGTTGCAGAAAAATAATTTCATTGGTGGTTACCCAGTTCTTAATTATAAATGATGAAATTATAAAAGTAATAATTTGATGAATTCATTCTGTAGTGCCTAGTTTGTATAAAAGTTAAAAACTTATATCCATAGAAAATATACACTATGAACTTATGGATATTCTAGTACTTAGGTTGTATTCAATGTTGTGTTTAGCACTTTTTGTACCTCTAGCATATCGAATATTTGAGCTCCTTGAGCTTTATTATTTTTTCATATATTAAAAAATATATATATTATTCATTTAAACAAGTAATTTTGGATCATTCATTCCCAAGCTTGCTTTATTTATTATAAACGCAGCCTGTACTTCGAACTAGGTGATATTTGATGACACTCTTGGTGATGAATCTTACCTGGCCGTTATTTTTATTTAAAAGACGATAATAAGCTTTTAAAGTAACATTACGTTTTGCTAAATTTAGTAAGATTCACTGTATGAAATTGTTACAGGCTGATGAAGTATATAATATTGGTCCAGCCAGTGCTCAAAGTAGCTACCTTCGTGGTGACAATATTCTAAAAGTAGCTAAACAAGCAGGATGTCAAGCCATACATCCTGGTTATGGTTTTCTATCAGAAAGTGTAGAATTTGCAGATTTATGCCAAAAGACTGGCATAATTTTCATAGGTCCACCTGCTTCAGCTATTAGAGATATGGGTATAAAAAGGTAAACATGCACATTCAGAAGAAGTGTAGGTATGTCAAAGACCCTAAAAACTTTGAAAAGGGGTAACAACGTATGATTTTTCTGTTCTAAAAAGTACGATTGTTTTAGTTCAGAGTTAAGGATGTTTTCTTTTAATATACGTCACATTATATATTCGTTTCTAGTACATCGAAAGCAATAATGTCTGCCGCTGGAGTTCCAATCGTAGAAGGATATCATGGAGAAGATCAAAGTGATGCTAAATTGAAACAAGAGGCAGACAAAATTGGTTATCCAATAATGATAAAAGCAGTACGCGGTGGAGGTGGTAAAGGAATGCGTATCGCATTATCTGCCACCGAATTTGCAGAGGCTTTGGACTCTGCACGCAGAGAATCTCAAAAATCATTCGGTGATTCGGATGTTTTGTTGGAACGATTTGTCGGTGAACCAAGGCATGTGGAAGTACAAGTATTCGCTGATACACATGGAAACGTTGTACATTTATTTGAAAGGGATTGTTCTGTTCAAAGAAGACATCAAAAAATTATCGAAGAAGCACCTGCGGTAAATAATGTTGTACATATTTCGTATATCTATTTACCTCAGTATCGCAAACGGTAGAAATTATTTTTAAAACGTTAGATGACACGTAACAATAGCATTATTGATAATAATACGCATGTGATTATTTCGATTCAATCTCGAGTAGAAATTCGAGAATAAATAACAACGATTGCAAAGATTACAGAACATAATAACTACATATCATAAATAAATGTACATTTAATACAGCAGAAAATTAATTCTGCATATAAATTGTTAGCTTCCTATTACTCAGAAATATGTTTATTATATTGTCATATATTTTATGAAACAGCCTGGATTATCAGAAGAGTTGAGAAAAGAACTTGGAGCTGCAGCTGTAAAAGCAGCTAAAGCAGTAGGATACGTGGGAGCTGGTACTGTTGAATTCATACTCGACAGACATACACACAGTTTCCACTTTATGGAAATGAACACTAGATTACAGGTTGAACATCCTATTACGGAAATGATTACTGGTAAGAAGTAATATAGTCTAACGCCGTACTGGTCTCTCACTATCAACTAGTTATACCGACTTCTTTTTGCACCTCCCTAATTCATTTAACTTTAATATGGAAAACTGTACATATGATGTTCGACAAACTACCAGTAAAATCTACAACTTATTAAAAACTGTTCGTTTAATGAACTAAATAAAAAAAATACATTTTAAGGTTTATATTTATATAAACTCAATAATTTTTAAAATGATTATATTCGAGTTTGAACTGTCGTTCCTTACCAAGAAATATGCAGCACACATTGTTGTTGATTCATAATATTTGTTTAGGTACCGATTTGGTAGAATGGCAGCTAAAAATTGCGGCAGGAGAAAAATTGACGGTACAACAGGAAGATATAAACAAATCTGGCCATGCATTTGAGGCTCGTATATATGCCGAAGATCCGAAGAATGATTTCTTGCCAGGAGCCGGTCCATTATTGTATTTATCAACACCAGAATCTAGTAACGATGTTCGAGTTGAGACTGGTAATAATAAATGATTGCATGCAGCGTGCATAGTTGTAATTGTAGAATTAAATCTCTGATAGGTGTACGTGAAACTGATGAAGTATCTGTTCATTACGATCCAATGATAGCAAAGTTAGTTGTATGGGGAAAAGACAGACATGAAGCTTTGATGAAACTGCAAGCAAAATTGGTAGACTATAATGTAAGAAACAAATAGAACAGAATGAGTATCATCGTATAATTCTCTGATTATTTATATTGTAACTTCTAAATAATATAGATCTTAGACAATATTTATTTTAAATCATCTGATTTCAGATAGCTGGCTTAGAGACTAATATCAATTTCCTACTTGATCTTTGTAAACATCCTGAATTTGCAGCTGGCAATGTGCACACAAATTTCATAAAAGATCACCACCATGAACTCTTCATTGAATCCAAGCCATCAGATACTGTGTTAGCTCAAGCCGCTGTTGCTAGTGCACTTGTAGATGAACTGAACGATATTTTTCGAGCAATAAGTAATGAAGACCAATGGAATCCATTTGTTATTGAATCTGGATTCAGAGTGAATTACAATTTAGAACGGATATTCAAATTTACCTACAATAAAGAGGGTATATATAGAAATATAGAATCATTTTAGCAGATTTTAATTTCTGTTGCATTTTAGAATATGTAGTTAAAGTCAAATATATAAAGCCAGAACATTTCCAAGTCTCTGTGAACAATGGTAAACGGCAAAATGTTCAGGGCAATTTAACTAGAGATAATAATAAAATCATTTTAAATTGCAAAATTGATGGAGTTAGGCAAAGATGCAAAATCTACAATAATAATGAATATTTATGCATTTTCAATGAGGTAATATCAGTTTTTTATATTATTTACTTACATTATAGAACCTAGTTTGATAACGAAGCATGTTTTACAAAGCTTTATATGAATATTCTTGTGCAAAAATTTAATATGATCTATTGAAAAAGATCTTAAACATGATAATGTGTTACCCCAGTCTGGGACTCGCAATTTATAAAACCAAAATTGCTAAACTTTTTTTGACAATTTTCCCTAGCATATTATGGAAAATTATTTTTAATTACTTGAACTATTTCGTTTGTAGAATGGCAAAATACAATTCGGTCTGGAACAACCAAAATATCTGACTGCTGAAGAAGAAGCTTCTGGTTCTAGTTCTAGTCGGGCTATTGCTCCCATGCCTGGCGTTTTGGATAAAATATTAGTGAAGAAAGGTGACAGTGTTAAGAAAGGCGATCCCTTGTTTGTGATAATAGCCATGAAAATGGAACATGTCGTGAAAGCCAATCGCGACGGAAAGATATCGGAAATATTGTTTAATGTTGGATCAAACGTTCCTAAAGATTCTACAATTGTTACGTTTGAAGACATTGAAAACAAATAATTATTATGTTGTATTGTTGTTACATGAAATTTGTTAATAAATTTATTAAATCTGAAATTTTTGATTCTGTTCGCTAGAATTATTTTTCCAGATTGAAATTAATTTTATTGCACTTTAAATTGTTGCTAACTTCTAATGTTTGTTAGTCTTGAAATTTGTGATTCTGAATATCCGAATTATTTTTGCCAAACACCGTTTTGCCATGCAATCATTTTACATAAAATATAAATGATCTACAAACTACATGTTAAAAATGCAGTAAAGTTATAATTATTAGCGAATCGACTATTACTGCTTATGAAGTTGACATCAGAACTTAAAAATTTGTTAGTCATAAAGATGTATTAACGACCAACCATGATAATACACATAATTTTCAGTTTAAATAGTGATGGAAAACATTAAATTTTTAATACTGTGTTATAGAAATATGTATAGACGATATGATCAATATTTTAGACAAAATCCATTAAAATGTAATTATATTTTTTATACTCCGTGATACTTATCCGATTTCCTGAAACCAAAATGATGACAAAAATATTAATATCACTAATATACATTTGGCATGCAAGTATTTATTATTATCTGTAACGACATTAAAATATAATATTACATATCTGCTATTTAAAACGAAACTATTCCAATAATTTTATTAGCAGTGATTATGAAAACCTCTAATCCCTTATTATCAGGGTGTCAAGATTATAATTATGCAATTCGTTACTAATTGCAAAACATCTATTTTCTTTTGTAGCTAGATTCCGAAATAAGTAGATAGCTAGATAATGATAAATGTAAAGAATTTATTAGTAGTTAATGTAATAGGTTTATTCATTAAGGCAGGCAAACACGCAGTACACAGATGTAACGTTGGTCACAGAACACAATTTCAACTTAACGTTAAAAATGATTTAGAAATTTGTATATTAATTTATAATAAATTATTCAAGTAAATAATTACAAGAATGGAGCATAACAAACATGTGAAAGGTTTATTGGTTAGAGTAGTATATGGACAATAACAAATGTATAGGTTTATTCGTTAGGGTAGCAAATATTGTAATGTCCAATTTATATAACCAAACGTGCCCCACGCTTTATTTATGTATTTTTTTTTCTTTTTAGTGCAATGTAATTAAAGCTTTTTGTTAAAAAAATAATTTTTTTAAGTTATTTTTGCAATAAATTATATCCATGCGAAAGATCTTTTATATAAAATTGCAATTAATTCCAACACGACATTCGTATTTCTAAATTTCAGATAACATTTAATTACAGGATGCTTAAAAAAATTAAAAAATCGTACACACTAAATTATGTATAATTATAATTCCATAAGCGAGACAAATGAATGAATTTAGATTATCATGGGATTAGCTTATAATTCCATAGATATACTATTTAAACCAAAATTATAGTGGTCAGAGGACATTAGTGCTCTATTTTATATACAGTGAAAATGAAAGTCATTGGTATATTTTTGTGGATTTTTATATATCTTTCAAGATATTTCATCGTACAGGTTAATATTTAAATTCATTTGATTATTTTGATACCGTATCTATCATTTAAAAATCAATATACCAGATACCATTTCTAAAATAGTCAAATGTCAAAAAGTGTATTTTCTTCAAAATCTCGAAGCAGAAATATATCACGAAAACTGTCCCAAACAACACGTTATGTTCAAAACATACCTATATGTAATAAATTTATAGGGTGTACGAGAAGTTGTCGTGGACCGGGTAGAAGTAGCTTATATCAACGACGAATACGTGGGTTTCAATAACACTGTAAGACGAATTAATCGAACAGACTATGCTGTCACTATTTACCTCGAAGTTAAAAAAGATGGAGCTTCTGATTATATAGTAAGTTTGGACAATTATTTTGTTATCTGTTACAGAAAAACAACGGGGTAATGCACAAATACAAATCACCTTAACGCAATAATCTTCCATATTTACAGATTGATATGCAATTATATACATTACATAGTAATGAATACCGAGAGGGGCCGGCAAAACTGCGTAGGAACGTATGTTCATTTTTACAAAATGAATACAAAATAGTAGGACCTAGTTTGAAGCCATATGGAAATACTCCGCTAGAATGTCCACTTGAAAAGGTCAGAGAACTGTTATATCAAGTATTTATACTTATATGAAATGCAAATCAATTTAAACAAATCAGTATTACTGATAATTATAGATTTAAAAATTATTAAACTATCAAGGTATGTCATTTATTTCAGGATGTATATTATGTGAAAGATTTTATCCTGGATTCATCCTATCTACCGGATTCGCCATGGCAACATATCATGTTGCGTGTAAATGCAATTCTCAAAAATCAACTTATGATTACGGTAAAGTATTTTGTCAGTTTTAACCACGATGCGAAAATAATTAACAAAGTTTTAGCTGGAATCTAATTATAAATGTGTTGTTAACAAATAAATGAAATATACCAAATATGATATATGTATGTTGTGTTTACTTATGTATAAGAAGTTAAGAATAAAAAATTTAGAAACTGTATATTTCTTTATTTTTTTTTTTTAAATGAATGTACCATTGATTTATATATAGTATAAATCACGAAGATTTTTAATAAATAAAATCACATCTGTTAATAGTGTATAGTTGTTTTTAAATATATTATGTATCACTTCAGATCAAAAATCTTGCTACTAATGTAATTATAATACAGGCTGTGGAAAAAGTAATGCAAATTTCAAGATCACAAAAATATACTAAATTCAATAATAACAAAAATATAGCCATGTTGCATTACTTTTTCCACGTTGTGTATAACGTGTATTAATGTACCAAGTAAATTGTCAAAATTAAATATAAAATTTTGGAATTTCGTTGATAAAATCCGTCTAATTTTTATGTTGTTTGTGTTCGGATAAAAACCTTCACCTCCGATAAACTGCACTGTGCAATAAGACAACTATAAGGGCTCAATATAGACGAACAATTTATCAGTCTCAAAATTAAATGTATAGTAGTCTAAAAGTAAATTAATCAGCCAGAGACGACTGAACTCGCATAGGCTCCTGGGAGAGAATCTGTAAACAAATAAGAAATATGAATACAGAGTCCCTACATGGATCTCGGAATCTATAAGATATACAAAGTCGGTTAAATTAGATAAAAGTTGCGCTTTATGGACCTTGACCGCCCCCCAAATCGACTCCAAATAATAAAAAAATCCGAAAATTATACCAATTTTTTATTTTAACCTTTAACTTTTGACCACAAGAGTTTTCCATTTAAAATACATGGAGTTTTGTGATCTTCGCCGTTTGTATTTTATTGCAGAATTATTTATGAGCCAAAAAATTTAATTTTTTCAGAAATTAGTCTACAAAGAAGCATTATGAAAAACAATTGTCGTCTCCCTATCGTTAAAATTTTGTATGGATTATCTCATGCCAATATGATGTTATTTATTTATTATATTATTATATTGTTGCTCAGAAACATTGAAAATATGTTTATCGATGTTAAAGTTTAACATCCTGAGGAAATGTCTCGTGTGTCTTGCCTAAAGTTGTCAACATAGATTAAATCATTAATTAACAACCTAATCAAGTTCGCATATGGTGCACTTAAAGAACAAATTTAGTCCTTTATTTATTTTATGCCAATTGATTAACATTAGATGACATGTTTTTAGTCGGAACTCAGAGATACGTTCATTATAAACGAACTTCCACTATATGCGTGTTCGTTATAAGTGGATTCCACTGTACTACAAAAATATGAAATAAGAAACATCTATTTGCATGTATTTCGATTATTTTCACAGTGGAATATCGGCTTTATTATCTTGAATCTATCAAATTTACTGAGTGCCATTTTTCTAAAAGATTACTGCGATTCCAAAACAGGAAAAGGAAATTTATTGAGCCCTAAAATTTATAATATTTAATAATACACTCCGGACATTATTATTACTGTTATTAATTTATGTACAAATTCGCTGATTATGATTTATTAAAACCACGTAAGCCACAAAAAAAAATCCCATTAAAATGTAATTATCTTGAATACATATTTAATGCTCTTTTCAACACGGAGTTACAGTCAGATTGTCGTTCTTTGCCAATTCACGAAAATTTTTAACACGGTTGAATATTCTATTTTGTTAGAAATAAATATGAATTCAATACAATTCAATGGAATTTTATTTTTATTCATGTTAAATAATATTTTTGTTATGGTAAGTAGTAATAAATATATTACCCTAGTTTTTTTAAAGTTGCATAAAAAGATTATATTTACATATTTACATATATGTATATATATATATATATATATATATATATATATATATATATATATATATATATATATATATATATATATATTTCAGGGTGTACATGAAATGATCCTGCAACGCATTGATGTAGTATATGTGAATCATACATTGGCTGATGTGAACTGTTCCGTGAGGCGAGTTAGTCGTACGGATTATGCTATATCTGCATATTTCAGTCTTTATGAAGAGGATCTTGCCGAAGCTACCGATGTAATATACCAACATACAATTTAATAACAGACAGTTATTTGTTATTAAACACACAAACACGTTGGTTTATATATTTTATTTGCAGATTAATATTCAAGCATATACTTTACATAGTAATGAATTTCGTTTGGCTCCATTTTGTATAAAGAGAAAGATATGCGATTTCATAAAGACAGAATGGATCTACTTAAAACGCAGTGTAATGCGTACTGATGGGCACTTTCCTGATAAATGTCCTATCGTGAAGGTGAGCATACATACACATCAACATCTCATATATTTTGTTTCTGTCTTAAAAATTATTCCAAACTTTAATATTCAACATGTCTTAGTTAATGTTTGAACTGAATACATTTTTCTATTTCAGGGTTCCTATTATTTGAAGGATTACATCTTGGATTCCTCTCAGTTACCTCAGTTCCCTGTCATGCAAGCTGCAATGTTATATGTGAATTTTACTCTCCATAATACACTTGGTGCATCTATCAAAATTTATGTCATTTTTAATAATGATGCGAAAATAATTAATAAAGTTTTATCTGGACAATAGCTTCATAAAATATAACTTGAAAAATAGTAAATATTTTCCTTTGTAGTAGTGTATTTAAATATTAAACTGAAATATGTATGACTAGCAACATATCTAAATAAATCATGTATTACACTTGTAAATATCTTGTCTTCCTTAATGGTTATGTACATATTTAAACAAACTTTTAATATAGGTTAACGTCACAATCCTTGATATAATTACAAAACAGGAAGAGAAGGTTTACAGAGTTCTAACAATTTTAATATTATATTATTATATATTAATATATATATATATATATATATATATATATATATATATATACATATATGTATATATATTATTACTAGAGTATTGTGCAAATGAATGTACACACCGATATTTTTTTTCCTTGAATGTAGTATATTTAAAACAAAATTGTATTTAGGCGCTATTACAAGTGTCCGATTAAAACGGCACACATTTAACTCTTTAAATATAAAATTTCTGTCCAACAAACCGTTTCTCCAAAGAAGGGAAAAAAGCAAATAAATAAATATAGTATTAAATATGTGTAGCAAATTTTATATGATATTAATTTATATTTAACTAGCGGTCCACCCCGTACTTCGTAAGGTAGAACATTTTAAATATTAAGTTATAACTTCCCTGTACACAATATTATTACACGTCTTGCCAAAAAATGGAAAAAAAAATACTAGGGATAATATAAATCAGGATGTAGTGCTTCATAATCTCAGTTGAGTATTAAATTGAAGAACAGTAACAATAATTTAGACGGCAGAGACTTGTACAAATTAACGCACATTGGGTTTTTTGTTAGAATTTATTATTAAAATATTTAGTGATATAATATATTTTAGGCTGCATGTTTATTTTGTTTTAGAATTTGACATAATACAGGTATGTGGATACATTCTTAATTAAGGAGTAAACACATGATTTTTAGACATATTACAATTAATAAATAAATATATAGGAAAACAAATTAGTTATTATTACTATTTTTCAAGTTACATTTTATGAAGCTATTGTTCAGATAAAACTTTATTAATTATTTTTGCATCTTGATTAAAACGGACATAAATTTTCATAGATCCTATAAGTTGTTTTTTATTATACGTAAAATTGACATATAACAATGCAGCCTGAATGGAGGGAAACTGAGGGAAATCTTTGGAATACAAGATGAAATTATTCAAATAATAGAAACCCTGAAATAGAAAAATACTATAGTAAATGAAATACAACTAGAAAACTTGTGAAATATATGCAAATCTTACAATTTAGAATACAGAAACAAATAATGTGAGTTTATGTAAAACCATTTTCTCACCTTCATAACAGGACATTTCACAGGAATGTTTCCACTTTTTATTAATTCAGTTTTTATGAAGTTCCATTCCATGTTAAAAAAATGGCAAATATTTCTCTTAATAGATAATGGGGCCAAACGATATTCATTGCTATGTAAAGTATATGCTTGAAGATTAATCTGTAAATCGAGTATAGCAATTTATGATTTGTGTGTGTGTGTATAGTATTTAATAATTTTTGTTTTTAAAGTATACGTAGGTATATATTACATCAGTAAATTGAGCAAGATCATCTTGAAAAACATTTAAATACACAGTTAAAGCATAATCTGTACGGCTAATTCGTCTTACTGTGCAGTTGGCATCACCAAATTTATGATCCACAAACAATACATCAATACGCTCCAGGATCATTTCATGTACACCCTAAAATATAACAGCGACATCATTTTAGTAAATGCGGAACACCTAAAACACGTTTCTAAAAACAATCACTTTATGTTCTGTAAATCATATTAAATGTATTCTCAAAAGAAAGTTTATACAAAATATAATTTTTAAAATATCATTTTGTTAATGTTTTCATAAATCATATTATATATGGAACGAATAATTTTATCAGGAATGCGAAAATTACAGTCCATCGCCAGGATTCGAACCCGGGTTCTGTCACAACCGGACGACATGCTCTAATTTAAATCAACTCCCAAATAATCTTTCATATTAAATAAATCATATTACATATTCTTTTTAAATAGCATGTACCAATTGCACACAGAAAAACATACGTATTTTATAAAATGGACAAATTTTTCAAATATTCTCTAAATCTAACCGCCACTTCAAACATTCTTTTAAATATGAAGTTTTAATATTCTATGTTTTCTACTTTTTGAACAGACGACCACACATCTGTCCATTCAAACTGACACAATTCAAAACTAGTATTTACATCAAAATAAAAATTTGTATAATTTAAAATATTAACCTGTACGATGAAATGTCTTGAAACAAATATGACAACCCACAAAAATATACCAATGAGTTTCATTTTCACTGAGCATAAATACTAATGAATTATGAACACAGTTGTTTGGCTTTAAATAGTAAATCTGCATAAATACAATTTAAATACACATAATTACCTAGTTTATGCAATTATAATTGCCCTATTTACAAATATTTTAGCATGACATAATTTAAAAAAGCATCCTGTTATTGAATGTAATCTGAAATTTACAAATTAGAAAATCATGTGGTGCTTACCCATTAAAATATATCATTTTTAATGCTAACTTCTGCTATGAAATATCCCAAAACAAATTATTATTAATAATAATAAAAATATTGTCAAATAGACATTTTGCATTTATGTCATGAATTTACTTTTATCCACAAAAACTTTGCTTCATATTCTTTATTAAAAATGCTGAATTAGCACTATATTTATAGAAAGTGGTACAGAATATTTGTAATATTGATGTTTTGAGTCGTATTTTCATTAATCATAGTCATAAGGCATGCATTTAATTTTATTTCACTGAATTTTAACTGTATAATATATACATAAATACATAACATCACGCCTTCCATTTACATTTATATTAATACTATTATTATTAGCATTAATAATAATTAGTATTAGTGGTAATACTATTACATCGATACGTAAATTGTTATTATTGTTGTATTAAAGGAAATTTTAAATCAAAGAATAGAATAAACCATTACAGTTATCGGAAATATTGCAAAACGTAAACCGGAACTATAACAAAATTGTCGGAGTGTAACCTTGAAGCGGAACGAAATTAATATCGGTTCATCTCCTGTTTACTGCACATCAAGATATGTTAATGACTAACCATGACAATACACATAATTTCGACATCAAATAGTTATGAAAAACGCAAAATTTTATCGACGTTTTAAATGCCTCGCCATTAAATGTTACATGTATGGATGATATAACCGATATTCTATAAACTAAACCATTAAAATGTAATTATGTAGTTAGTTTTATACCCCTATAATCTTATCTGATATCTGATAAATGATACATATGTATTTAAATTACACCGATTTACTATATAAAGTTAAATTATTATGGCCTTAAATTTAGTAATGTATTTTATGCTCAGTGAAAATGAAACTCATTGCTAATATTCAATGTTTGTTCAATTTCAAAGGTTTTTTATTATTCTTGTACGCTTTATACATAATTTTGTACATTATATAAATTACACATTGACGGAATAATACATAGTGTTATGTATGTTTATTCCGAAATTATATTATATATTAACTTAAAATAATTGGCGTGAGTATTTGTTCATAATATGTGTTCGTGTGGTGTTTCATTGCTAATATTGTTATATTTGATATTTCATCGTGCAGCTTATTATTATAAATTTTTATTTGATAGAATTACAACTTTTTCAGTGTAAATAATATCTTAGTTCTATATTACTCCTAGGTTTTTTCGTAAAATAAGCATGTCTTTTGTCAACAAATCTTATCAGTCAATGAATCAATGCCCAAGTAGAGGTCCCATAATAAAATTAATATAAAGGATAATAGTAGAAATTGTCATGGTAAAAGAAAAATAATTGAAATTTATACTTAAACAAATTACAGATTACAATTATTTGAAGCCGTAATTTGTTTTTTTTTTTTTTTAATTAGGGCACACACATCAATTTTATTTAGAAACATGCATGATTTAGACACAGACTGAAAGTCATGATGTAGACATACATCTACGTATATTTTGAAAACAAAAATTATTAAGTACTCTATTTATGAACATGGAATGGAATTTCATAAAAATAAAACAGTATAATGAAAAGTGGAAACGTTCCTGGGAAATGTCCTGTTATGAAGGTGAGGATATAGATTTACATAAACTCACATTATTTGTTTCCATATTATAAATGATTTTAAATTGTACTATTTAACATGCAACATGTAAGTTGATAATGAAAACTGAATATTATTGAAATAATCACATATTTTAATTAATTTTCTGGTAGTATTTCATTTACTATTTTTATTTTAGGGGTCCTATTATGTGAAAAATTACATCCTGAATACCACAAATTTTACTCCGTTACTCGCCATACGAGTACAAGCTGGAATGGAATGTGCCAATGTTACTCATAATAATAAACTTTTAGAATCTGCAAAAATATATCTCAAATTTAATCACAATGCAAAAATAATTAATAAAGTTTTATCTCAACAATAACTTCAGAAAACATTACTAGTTTTGTTATCCAACATATTTCTATTAATTGCAACATGTAAAAAATCTTTTACTCCTTAAATATACTTCATCGAATTAAAAATGTATCCACATTTCTATATTTTGTTAATAATAATTTAAAACAAAATATACATATAGACTAAATATTAAATAGTTAAATATGTACGCCAACCCAAATCCTTCGTTTTTCTGATGACTTGAAACCAATGATCGCAAAAAAGGAAAGTGAATTCCCTGGAAAGATCTGCATCCTTGATTTTCTTAAAGAATACAGAGTATCTTGATCAGAGTTAACGTTTGATGTTATTCAATAGAGATTTGTACAGTAAAGCCGATACTTATTATTGCAATATTAAATCTGTAAGATACATGAACCTGTGTAGACTGACATATTTATTAAATTAACTATTTTAGGTTCTTTGGAAGATTATATTTTGTTTACACCAACATTATTTCGAACCAATTAACCTTCTAAATTAAATAATGATATGACTCAACAGTTTTTTGACCTGAATCAACTGGTGACTAACCATGGACAATTTCATTTATATATTTTATTGTAGAATATTATCATTCGTTAGACGTAATGCATATTACAGTAACATTTATTGAATGTGTAATCACCCATAAATTATGCTTTTCGTAATAAAGTACTATATAATTGTAGACAGACTATTGTATAAACCCTTTGATCTTTAACAATCACGACACCAATTTTTGTGCTAGTTTCATTGTAAAATCATCATAAGATTTATTTTACTTTGTTTTGTTATAAAGGCTTACATTTAATTTAGCATGTATAAACATAAAACAATAAGTTTTAGATTAAAAATTTGCGTAAAGTGTAAATTATAAAAACTGTACGTATTTGTATCTACAATTCAAATTTATAAGAAAAAAAGCACAAAACGATAATAACTTTGTAAATACACACCATTATATGATAAAAAAAAATATACTTTTAACGCAACAGAATTATTTAGTAAAAATTTTAAATCGTATGACACGTGTAAAGTTAATCAAGATTGACTGATTTGTTTGAGATAGAATTGCTATATGAACCATAAATATTGTTGCCAATGATTGCAGAAATTTGATAATTAGAATTGCAAAATTGTGGTTATATTTTAATAACATTTGTATATTTTAATAAATTATCAGTGTTATGTTATTTTCATTACAAACACGTAGATTTTTCGTTCACTTTTCATGGAAACCTACGTAATTTTTTATTTTTGCATTGAATATACATGTTTGGAATAGCTAAAATGATAATAATTTACCATACATTAAACGACTTTGCTCGTCAAAGTATTTCTCATATAATAATATATTAGTATTGAAATATTCCTAAAAGTCTATTAACAACCAATAAATTTTCTCATTTATAATATTACAGCCTTATGTAATTATGTAAATGAAGTGTAATTAAATATTAATTAAAACTATCTAAATTTGTTTGCTCACATTATGACAATTTGTAGACAAAACAATAAACTGGTTTAAAAATTTATTTATCTCTGTTATTTAAACAAACGTATATTTACCATTATTATAATTATACAGATCAATAGTAATTTAATTCATAAACATTGTTAGTAATAGCCATATCTAACCGATAACTATTAGTATTGACAATTTGCTAGTCTCGATAGATATAAGTTATTCGTCCCTACCCCTGCTAAGAGATTGGACAATCAGTAAATATTAATTGTGAACTGTGCCGAATATAACTGAACAGTTACCTCGCTTATAAACCAAACGGCTTCAAGTACGATCCGGTGCTTGTACAATAAAAGAATACAAGTACACGTCCATTACTACACGTGTCGTTAATTAAGAAATAGTTCTTTTAACTAGTGTAATTGTGTTATTAAAGTGAATAAAAATTAAATTTCCACTTAAACTTGTGTGTCAAATTGTATTCTCTCCATTGACAAGACAATAATTTGTGGATTCGCTTGAAATACAATATTAGGTAAGTTCAGTTTCTTATTGCTTGATAATCAAATCTGTCGTTTATAAAAAATTGAAACATGTATCTTTTTATGCAATTTTTTGACACAAACATGTATATTTCCGTTTGTCAAAATTATAATGCCAATGTGCCAAAACTTGTCGTGGTACTGCTTTAAATATAATTTAAATGTATACAATTTAAGTTCTTTACTTGTCAAGTCAAATGATCCTGTAATACATATTTCTCTTTTTCTAAAAATTCTTGTTCTTAACATTATATATATTTCTGCTAAATAATTACTTGTTTTCTTTCTTTAATCTACAAATGGACTAATTGTAAGTCCCAAAACAACTGGCATAAATATTAGAAATAATAAATTGTGTTAAAAATATTTGATACATATTGTCCTTGTATATACTTGTTTGGTATTTTCCGTAAGTAAAGAGAAAATTTAAGAAACAGGCATACAAAAAAAATAATTCTATGATATCGTATGATATATTGTGGAAGTAACAATTATTATCTTACAAATAAATATTCAAGCATATTTAATCTAACATTGGGTGTGTTTTAACAGTGAACTACATTTCGTTTCTTAATGGAAATTTCAAACTAAAAGTAAAGAATTATTACTATCTAATATTAATAAGTAATATATTGGCATTTAACGATATCAGTGTATAAACATCTGTTTGAAGACATATTTACTAACCTTTTATCTGCTATGGTTCATAAGTATTAGTCAAAACAAAATCAGATTAGCATGCATTTGTGTAATAAATGGGACAAATACTGCATTATTTAACGTACTATCATTGACACAGTGTTCAGTAATATTATTTAGATATATTCAGATAAATATTTCAAATGTCTAGCCAAGTACAATACTCACGGCCGTTCTATGAATTGTAGAGGCCCTAGGCCATGGCTATGTACCGGAGCCCCCCTGCCAGAAACAGTCAACCGAAATTAATAATTTTGTCATGAAATTTGTTTTTCAATATCAGTCGGGTGTTCAAAATCAGCTAAAAAACCTTATCCGAGGTTCTGGCGGATTTGTATTATCAAATTAACCTACCTACAATCTCATATTTCATCGTTCTGTCAATAACATGCATTATTTCTCGATCGTTCAGAATAATTAATGTGAAGCAAACAATCCATAAACTTCAAAAACCCGTTTCAAGGTTAAAAAATATGGAATTGCCGTCATACAAGTTAAAATTTTATTTATTTATTTTGCAAAATTATATCTACAAGGATGTTAAACAAAGTAAGTTTTACATTTCCGTGATTTATAATTACATTAAACGTAGGGAGGGGGGAGCATAACAATTTAGGAACTTAGGGGCCCCACAATACCAGGTCCAGGCCAATAGAGCATAAGCAAAATTCAGATCTATATAGTAAATAAAATATAATAATATTCAAACAGATTTGCATTGAATTTTTAATGACATTCTTAATATTTTCGCTGAAGATAATACCTGTATTTATACAACTCAATACAAATTGCAATATCAAATATTTTAACATGGAAGTTGCTTAAAATGAAAATGTATACTATAAAGAATATATAAAGAAAAATGTTAATATTAATTTCGAAGGTCAGTGTCTATTTTCAGGGTTTCATGTTCACTAGAATACAAATTTTAATGTACAATCGGATTTTTTTTAATTCCCACCAAACGGAAATCTCGAACTCTATATTTTTTAGAATTGTAGGGCTATGTTGTAACTAAACTTAAGGACATTGAAGCCTATTTATTACCTATTGTGCTATAATTTGTGAATAACAAAGTGAGACTTTTTTATTTATGCTTCTATTGTGCACCATTAACTTAACTTAATAAGCTGTCATTGGTATTATAAAAATAAATATGAATATCCTTGGAAATTACTCTTCACGATGTCTACATATATATATATATATATATATATATATATATATATATATATATATATATATATATATATATATATATATATATATAGATTTCTCATTTATAACATGGTCTGATTTTTATAAATGGAAATTTTAAATGGTTTCCATTAGTAAAAGTTAAAGCAATATGCACATAAACCGCAAATTGTTTGAATTGATAGAAAATAATTAAGCTTAGTTGAATTATATTGTCTATAATCTACATAGACATTACACAAACGTATTAACTAATTATATCTGACAATATTCACTTTCATAATAATAAATATCTATTTTGAACATTGTTTCTATAAAACCCAATGATTGCTGGGAAAATCAACAAACTGTAAATAAATAGAAAATGTTAAGGCCAAATATTTTTATGTATACGTACATAGACTTGTACGAGTAACCGGTGATCGTAGAATATTTTTGTAGTCATATGGCACGTAATCCCCACGAAGTTCCCATACTTCTTGTAACATCATATACCTGTAATATCTGATTATAAAATTATCCACACCATTCATGTACAAGCAGTTGGTCTCAACTCTCGACCCGACAAAACAAAAACACTTAAAATTATATCGCGCAACCTCAACTAATCATTTGCAGACAATTGTACATTGTGTTGTATCGAGTGTGCTCTCAATTAATCAGTGATCTAGTTCATAGTTCTAAGAGTAGTGAATACCCAACATATAACACTGACACTAAAGTATAGAAAACAGGTAACTAAATAGATGATATATACTAATTAGTTATACTTAAATAACTGTAATGTGTTATTTAGTGTCTACATTGATTTAGAATTGATTTAAATAAAATAAACTAAAAAACAAATACATTTTCATGAATATAATTAAATTGCTTTAGAACATTATTTGCACTATAATGAAAATTATACCAAATAGAATAAAATATGTACTTTAAAAATATGTTAATTTACATTTTAATCACAAAATTTAATCGGTATAAAAATTTCCAGCATTGTTTTCATAAATTAAAATTTTTTGCACCTGCCATTATAACTATAGAATTTTTAATGCACTGTTAAAAACATAAACTGATAATTATTATAGATAATAAAGAAAATGAAATGTAGAGAGTCGTACAATTTCTTACACGTATATGTAATAAATTATTGATATATTTTATAAACTTATAGCTGTGACTTTGTAAAAGGCGTATTCATGTTATTTCTGATGTTATAAAAACGTATTCATACAGGAACGAACTTAATAATGTTAACATTAAATTAGCTGTAGAAGTTGTTTGTCACTATTTAGTATGTTTTTATTTTTTTCTAGATAATGGTTGCATCAAATAAAGACACGTTGTCGATATCAACAATTACATCAAAAATAAACGTAATTCGCAATCAGCAAGAGACTGATAAAATGGAATCACAGGAACAGACAAACAAAGATGACAAAGACGGCAATAATCAACTTTCCACAGACAAGTAAGCAAAACAATGTTGTTGATTTAATTTATAAACATAATTCATTCAGTGTTTATGGGTTTAACGCAATAAATGTTATTTCAAAGTTGTATCAATATCAAATCCGTGGATATAAATAATACGTAAAAAAAATTCAATACCAATATTAACATAAATAGACAAAATTAGTTTTGAAAATCTACAGGCTATTGAAAATTCTGTTTCACTCATCAACTCTAGCAAGTCATAGAGCATAAATAACCACAAAACATAATGTTCATTGTTGATGATTATTTAGTCAAAATTTGAAATCATTCGACGTAATATGTAAAATATATACAATTATAGATTAAATCAATTATTCTATACCATAGAACCTATATGATGTACCAACTGCAGACACGTTATACTTTTCATATGCATATTATATACAAAATATATTAACAGTAAACATATTTATTTATGGACAGCTTGACATTTAATTAATTTTTAAATGGAACTGCACAATATTCGTTTTAACAATAAATTTGTGTATTTATTATTATAACTCAATCGATATGACGTTTGTAAAACATTTAAAAAAGAATCCATGTGAAATGTGAAAGTATTTTTGGCCATATGAAACATTTTTTACAATTAGTTGGTGTTTAATTAGATTAATTAGAGTAATTCTAATCACGCCACTGAATATTACATATTCAGTGATGATATTAAATACAGGAAAATATATATTTAATAAATAAAATAAGTATTTATTAGGCAATACTTACATGACAAATTATTTGTGCAGAATAGCTGCTATTATTTTATTTCAAACTGCAAATTGTGGAATAACAAGATAGATATTAATATAAAATTCCCTTCTCACGCAATATTTTGTGCTGTAATAGGAAAGTAAAATAAAGAGATAAGAATTAGTATGTAAAAATACACGTTATTGTTGAAATATGAATGTCAAAACTAAACAAAACCGGACAATAGATAAGATAACACTTGAAAATCCAAATACATAAATACAAAACAACTTACTTAGAACAAAATTGACGTCTGATTAAATGGTACGGTAAATACCTATACGTATGTGATTATTATCTTATCTAAGTAATATTTTATTTAGAACAAAGAAATTTCATAATATTTGTGATTATTGAATGTTTTTAATAAGAAAATTGTAATATATATGTATGTATATATATATATATATATATATATATATATATATATAT
This sequence comes from Carabus problematicus, assembly GCA_963422195.1. Lineage (NCBI taxonomy): Eukaryota > Metazoa > Arthropoda > Insecta > Coleoptera > Carabidae > Carabus > Carabus problematicus. The sequence goes on from OY728582.1 coordinate 15,420,517, forward strand.
ATATATATATATATATATATATATATATATATATTCATAATGATAATCAAAATTTAAATTATCTAATGAACTACGATATCAATAAGATTTCTCATTTCCTGAAACCCACTAGAATTTTAGGTAGAATAATTTTTTGTTCATATTTCTTTTGCACGAAACTAGCCGCACATCTGATTACTTACTGTAATAATATAATATATATTTTTAGGAAAAATTTAAATTTATGGATGATAATAATGTTTGCTTTAATGCTTTAATAAATGTCTCCGTAATATGCATTATGTCTAATCAATGATAATATTGTTTACATTTTACAAAAAAATATATAAATTATCTCATGCTTAGTCACCATTGTCAATTTTTAGGGAAAAAAAATTATTGTTTCATTTCGAGGTTACCTTGAAAATAAAACTGAATGTAAAATATTTAGTATTGTAATTGTTTTATTCTTCTTCTGCACGATGTCATTATAAATATGAAGTAAACAACAACAAATAAATAATTTATAGAATATACATATAGCGTAACATGTATTTTGCTTACTATTTTTTGTTATTGCGTATATATATATATATATATATATATATATATATATATATATATATATATATATTAAACGGTTAGTAATATTATACAGGGAATTACCGTGTGAAGAACTTATTGTATTAGTAACAGAGCGACGGATAATTTAAGTGCAGTTTTTTTTTTCTGATATAATTAGTATGTAATTACATGTCTATTTATAGTAATTAAGTAAGTAAACCTATATCATTTATGATCGTTATGATATAAAAGGGTATTTACTGTTTATTGATGAATTATTATATTTAAAATTTAAGATATGGCTTTTTTTATAAATATAAAAAATTATATATGTTTAGATTTTATCTTTGAAAATTTTGTTTTAATAGTTTGTGCTACATCAGTATACATTAATTTATATAATTAATATGCAAGTAACTTACCGGCGATATGCACAATAAAACATGCAAATATGTAAAAACTGTATAAGGGTAACTTTTTATTTGCTGATCTTTACTTGTGATTCTATTTCTAAATTAAAATGTACGTATATTGATTACATTATAGTACATATTTCTAAATGGCTTTTAAAACAACAATGTATGAACAAAATTTTAAGTATAGTGTTCAATAAAAACCCATTTAACGATATCTAAATTAACGTTGATTAGCTATAATGAGGTTTTTATGAACTAAAAAAAAAAATTAACGGTAAATTCACAATGATTTTTTTTTTATAACGACGGTAATTTTAAAAATGCGAATAAGGAACCCGAAGATATTGCTTCACATATGAGTACAATACATTTTCACGATATTTTGAATGTGAGATCTTCAAGAAACCAGTGTTCCTATATATACGACTATATTATATATGGAAGAAAATAGTTTACAACTAATATATGAGTATAGGTTATATTACAACAGAACCTCTTTTTTTACTTAATAGCTAAATTGTCATCGTTGATATTGTTAAATAAATTATATTTATTTCAGTACTGAAAAATCCGAAAAGAAGAAATTTACCCTAAAGCAGAAGCTCGCGCTAATATCGTTAGCTCTAGTAGATTTCATGTGCTATTGTTCTATGTCAATCATGGCGCCATTTTTCCCGCGCGAAGCATCCACAAAAGGAATGACAGATACTGTGTCTGGTTTCGTATTCAGTTTCTACGCTTTAATCATGTTCGTCTCGTCGCCAGTTTTTGGGAAAATCGTAAGTAATATTACACATACTCGCTATTGCTCATGTGTACATGCAACTTATAATTAACATTAACGAAGCAAACCTACAGTTGTATTTAATGCCATTTTGTGCCCATAGTAACAACATTTACCTTAAAATAATTAATTAGATTTCTCTGTAAATTATATTTATTTGTTATTCATAATCAACAATAAATACTGTCGAAAACATTCGCAAATGCTAGTTTGTACATCAACACACCTAAAAATATTTGATTCTAAATTTCATATTGTTATTAATATTTATTCCAGATTCCAAAAGTCGGAGAAAAATCCATGTTCTTACAAGGAATTGTGCTGTCTGGTGTATGCAGTATTCTATTTGGGTAAATAATAATTTTCTTAATTACGAATTTGATTTACGTGTTATGTGAGTGAAAGTATACGAATTATAATTATGATCATATCTGAAAGACGTCAACGATTGTATAAGAACGTCAAATGTGGTTTGGAGTTATATTTATCATTTTAATTATTAGCTTATAAACACATTACTCATAAGTTTGTACGGTTATTGATGGAATTAATAGCTATATAATTATAACTTATTGTAATGATTTATCCTGTATTTAGCGTCATATAACTTCCTACTCAATAATTATGTTGTTCATTTATCTTACTCTATTTAAAGTATTGAAAGAACACAATTTGGCTAGGAGAGGTTAATTTCGGACTTACTATTATTCTGGTTGAAATATTTGACTAATTCACTGTGCGTTAATAACAATATTGTTATTTTAATGTATTATTTAAATGGAAGACTCATATATTCCACGAAGAAATTAGCGGTTTGCTCTTCCACAATAATTCAAAAGAAAATATGTTTATTTATATGAAACACTTAGTAACATGCTACGTTTTTAAACAGCTCATACATAATTGAACAGAAATATTATAAATTCATTTATACCATACATGCAATGGTTTTGTTCATTATATATACACCAAATAAATATTATTTGGATAATTTACTATCACTGTTCCTGTCATACATAGTCAAAATAAGTAACATACTTGATACTAAGCGCTTACAAACATGTAAAAATGCATAAGTAATAAACATATTTATTATTATTGATTCAAAATATAACGATATGTTTGTTTTTATAATATATGTACCCGATTAAGCAGTTCATGGGCAAGGCTTAGTACCTTTGTCTTCGTGCGTCAGAAAATAATTTATGCGACACAACACAAAGAACTTGATTTGTTCTTATAAAACAAACATTTCAATTTTGTAATAAAATAAATAGTTGTAACTGAAATACTAATTTAAAATTATAGTGAATAAAATTATAAATTATTACATATTATACTATATGTATTAATATTAGCTTCCTGTTTCAACAGGCTCTTGGAATATATAGAAAACTACACGCTATTCGCATTTCTAAGTTTCTTCATCCGAGGTCTCGAAGCGTTAGGTGCCAGTGCCTATTCCACAGCCAGCTATGTACTCATTGTGAATATTTTCCCCGATCATATAGGAACAGTTAGAGTAAGTGAAACGTCAAACATCACAGAGGATATAATTATTTATTAGTTCTGTTTACCTTCCATTGCAGGGCACTCTAGAGACGTTTGTTGGACTTGGCATGAGTGCTGGACCAGCAATTGGTGGTTTCCTCTTTTCGGTATGATATTAAAATGTAATTCTATTTCACTAGCGTACTTTCATTTAAATTTAATTCGCATATGTACTTACCATTTTCAGAAGACTATTTATTGAATCTGTTATTACATTTATCACTACATTGACTTTATATTTTTTCTAGACAGCTCGGGGGCTTTGGTCTTCCATTTTATGTAGTTGGTTTAGTCAGTCTCGTAATTATACCGATAAACGGCTGGTTACTGCCACCATCTAAAAGTAAGGATCTTATTTCTGTAAACTCTATATGATCACTTATCCCCACATGTTTCACAGAATGTCCAACGAATCGAAAATCTGGATCAATCATTCAACTGATCAAAATTCCAGGTGTCATAATTACTGGATTAGTAATTATGACCGTTTCTATAACGTGGAGTTTCCTGGATCCTACTTTGGAGCCACATTTAAGACAGGTAGACAGAGAGAATCGTGTTTACGTACCTGTTTTGCTGTGATTTACATGTTTATCAATATGATGCTTTACTATTTTAGTTCAACTTAACTCCCGAGAACGTTGGACTTCTGTTTCTGCTCATCTCTGCAATGTACGGCATTTCAAGTCCAGGCTGGGGCATGTTAGCGGATAGAGTAAACAACCATTGGTCTATGATGGTTATTGGATTATTCTTTAGTTGTATAGGACTCCTTATTCTCGGTCCCTCACCATTACTGCCATTCTTAGATGGGTAAATATACTACTTCAAAGAATATCAACTGTAATTATAGTATCAAAGTTACATTCTCTGCGTTCAATATTAGCTCTATGTGGATCATCATTGTGGCACTTTCCCTTCTGGGACTGGCAGTCGCTTTAGCTCTACTACCTACGTTCGAAGCGGTCTTCGTATATGCAGTGTAAGTAACACCATTTTAATTATTAAACACTAATATAAAATAATTAAATCATGTTTTGTCTCTTTATTTTCTTTTGGCAAACAAGCTATTACACTAACTTGTAATAATGTTTTTGATAATTACCAATCCATGTGCTCATCTGATATTTGCTTTGTATAATTTAATTATTAACATGTGTGCATTGATGCAGGTCAGGAGGTTTAGAGGACAATATAGCCACTCAGGGAATAGTGGCTGGCATGTGGTCGAGTGCGTACTCCTTGGGTGAGGTGGTAGGTCCTTCAGCTGGAGGTCTGTTACTGCAGACTTACGGATTCCCCGTAGCGTCGACAGCAATAGCAGTTGCCAATTTTGTACTAGTCATTGTGTGTTTAATATATTACGGTAGTGAGAATAAAATTAACAAGTGTAAAACACAACAATTTGAAAACGAACTCGAAGGATCATGGAGGACTTGTGTGGTAAAACCGGAAAGTGATCATAATAAAGAACGGTTTTAGTCATTAAAAAACACGTTTAAGTCAAGATTTCAAAAACAAACACGAAAAACATTTTTTAATTATGCATTAATTCGAGTACTATGACGTAATTAATTACTCAGGTTAAACAATTGTACACAGTAATATTTATTTTATCTTCTAAATGAACTAGGAATATAGTTTATATTTCCGAATTATTATTTTTTCTTTGAATATAATATGTTAAACAAAATAATTGTCAGCTTAAACAATATTAATTATTAAGTATGGATGATAAAAATGCCGTAAATTTTCGTGGTAAACATGAAAAAGAAAGGAAAAATATATAAAAAATTTGACAAATTCATGTATATCTAACCACTGTCGATATTTTAAGTAAAGGATAGTATGTATTAGGAATTAATTTATCTACTATTTAATAAATATACGAAAATATTGTATTATTTACGAATATATTGTCTACTCTTACAAACTACAGATATATTAAGTATTAATTATAATCTGTAAAACATTGGAAAAAAACGTGACAGAATATTATTACAATAGAATGTAAATAAAATGTGTCGTAATATTTTTTATTAACAAATAAAAAGTATTTCAAGTTACTGGATTTATTTAAATATTTAAAAGAATCTATTATAATTCCTATGTATTTCGTACCTAAACCTAGACATTTCTAATACACAATAATAAAATGTTAATGAAGTGGCGTGTAAATATTATATACTATTTATTAATGACTCGGTACTATTCCATAACTGCAGGTAATTTCTAATGTGTTCCGTAATTGCAGTAAAATCATAACTATATCGGAATTTTATTATCACCATTTGCATGACAATTTATGATATGTTGCAACGAGTAAACAAATATGCTCATTTCTCATAAAAATTAATGATCAATTATGATGTAATTATTATTTTCACATTCGAATCAATTAACTGTTGATAATTATATTTGTTTGTGGTTTACGGTAGTAGTAAATAAAATGCTAATTCGCATAGTAAACATAGGTAACCCCCGTATAACACTGTACTTCCATGGACAACACGGAACTTTTGTAAAACGTAGTAGTAAATGCATAATTAATATATGCACATTAAAATTTCAACATAGAAATTAGATGTTATAATTTATTATTGATCTCTAAAATTATTACAACTGGGTCAGTGATACATATACCTTAAAATAGTATGTCCCATTCAATTAAAATGAATACACCAACATTATATGTACTGCACATATATTAAAGTGATATAGTATATACCAGTAATGATTGTGATTATTAAAGTAATTACTATTACGAAGTCCCAAAGTTCTTTAATTTATATTCTCTGTAAATTATGCCAGCGTAATAACTCTGTAGCATATTTGGCATAAGTCGCAAAAACGAGTTAGATTTATAAATTTAGATTAATAACAATGAAAAGTAGATAGTCCGATATCTATCTATACATAGTCTAATTTCAGTATCTCATTCCTTGTTTATTATATTGTTAAATCGATACAATACACAACGCATCACTGTCAATATTCAAAATTGTAAACAAATCATTTCTGTGTTATGCAACTCATCGAGCGAATAATATGTCAATATAACCTTGTGTAGATTTTATAGCTCATTTATATATATATATATATATATATATATATATATATATATATATATATATATATATATATATATATATATATATATATATATACCAAATCAATAACTCAATCAGACCATAGTTATGATATTTCTATATTCTATTTATTACACCATTAATACCTTGAGCAGTACTTCTAAAATGAAAAACAGTAATTATGAAATACGAAGACGATTAAGAACGTATTATTGAATTTTGTCCACAATTGAAATATGAAAAAGGTCGTAGAGAAAGTGAGAACGTCGTGGAAAATTCTAGACAAAGTTTACAGTCATTGCCAGAAATAAGGTCAAATGACACAGCTGCGTATTAATCAATAATTCCGCAAAATACAATCCAGGCGAAACATACTGTAATAACATTGTTAGAAGTAAAATGCAACTATAATACCCATGCGTAATGTAGGTTGCCTATATTCACTACACATTCATTATTGTCTGACATTTACGTATAAATAACAATAGTTACATATACGCTTAAATTTTAAAATTTATATTTTTAATAAAAAAAATATATTTGTTTACCTACGATAGAATAAAAAAACTACATTCATATTCATCAGATCTTTTTCTTACAATAAAATTACATAGGTAATAACTAGAAATAAATTTCCTTACCAAGAAATCGAAGTTGGCTCTGTATTTCGCACATGTGCAGTAACGCCGGCTCGGTGTTTTAACCTAGTCATTTATCAACGGAATTCATGTCAAAAGCAGGTGAACAAGGGTTACAGAGAAAATTAAATTACATACCTACGTAGTAAGTTAGTAGTTACATATGAGTATGCAATGTGCGTTAGTGTTTTCCACTAATTGTGAATACCTATGCACCTGTAGTGAAGTGAATAGTATTGACATTGTGTAATTGTGATTTATAAATAGCCAGTGTTTCGTGTGATGGTAGTGTGCAAACAAAAGTGCAGAAGTAAGTCATAGTTTGATACTTTGTTTTGACATTTAAATGACCTGCTACTTATTTATTCATACTATATATTAGAGACAAATATGTTTGCAATATTGATTTTTAGAAAACAGAATTTATAGCATGTACTATAATTAAATTATAATTACTACCCGATCATTTAAATTCAATTACACTACATGAAGTAGTTGTGCTATTTGAACTGAGAATTTTTTTTAATACGTATAGAATAATTTCACAAACAAATCTATAATTAACCGTTATATGTTACGACTTACCTTGTTATATATTTTTAATCGATACATAAGTACTTTCTGGCATCTTAGCTTAGTCTTGTAGTCATAATTAATCGGTATTCGCATTGAGGATAGGAATATATATACATAGTATATAATTCATGCTATAAATATGTGCTAGCATATTTTCATAATTTATGTGAGATCAAGAATTATATAAAGCCGTTGTTATTTATTCTTTTAATAATTTATTTGTAGGGTATATCTAAATTATCCGAATAAAGACTAAGAACATTTAAGATTAATACTAAACATTAAAATAATTTTAAATATAATTTACAAAATACGAATGATCGATATTAATATAATTAATAAATTGTTTAATTTTTAAAAATTATGTAGATAACGAAATTTGTTACGGGAATATCTATTTGATCAAGGATCAGGAAACATGCCAATGCTGGCAAAAATTTCAACTATTTTAAAAATCTAAATACAGTATTGTGTTTCAAACCATTGTTTCCATAAGAAAACTTTTCAATCAACTAAATTATGAGTAATAACTGTTTTGCTACTATCGGAAACACAAGTATGTTGCATATACAGTTATTTATATACATGAATATATCATAGATTAATCAAATTAATTTAACTGCAAATAATAAAAAAATATGCGAATTATTAATTGGAGAATTAGAAAATTATTATTAAATAATAGGAGTATACAACTACATATTAATGCGCAATTAATAATATCAGCAAGTACATGGTGTCGTCAGTACACATAATATGGTTCAGTCAGGGCCGAGTAAAGCAATTTGGCACCCGCGGGCTACTAATTATAATGCGCCTCTCTTCATTAGACAAAGGCTGATACATATATTAGGCTGACGTTTTTGCGACCCAAAATGGCTGGCGCCCTGGGGCTATAACCCATATAGCCCTGTGGTCAGGGCGGCCCTAAATCCAGTGAATTTACCTGATTCGTGATTATGAATTAGACATGATTTACACACACATCAAAGTACTTCCTGTTTCAGTACTATAGTACCAACAAAAACTACAATTCAATATCATATTTCTTACTACATGTTTACATGAATCATCGTAATTATGTATGTTATGTACATACATTTGAAGGACATTCGTTAATGCATATTCCAAAATATTTGCTTATAAATGTGTAAAGTAAGATGTAAACCTGAGATATATAGAAGTAAAAGTGATATGAAATAAATGTGTAAAGTAAGATGTAAACCTGAGTTATATGGAAGTAAAAGTGATATGAAATATTCTTCTTAAATAGTCAAAACTGGAATTTCATTCAAGTAATCTTTAATATTGAAATTGGTATGTAATATACTTGTTTAAAAAAATAATATAATTGTATTTAGAATATTCCAGACATATTTGGAAAATTCCTGTGTGTTATCAACAGACATTTTTCTGATTAAAATATTGTAAAACAAATACACTATATTTATACAAATAAATACGTATACTGCAATAACATTACAAATATATTTATTGATACAACTATATCGCGAAATTAAATATGCTTGCAATATCAGCATATAAAAAAAAATATAATTTTATAGTAAATAAACCGTTAGCATTTAAATTATTTGTCATTACAAATGTATTATAGAGTTCACAAATATAATTGTAAATACAAAATATTCACTCGTAATGCAATATTTAATTTTTCTAGCTGATCTTTCGGTCATAATCATAGATCATATATATACTACTAGTATATATATGATCTATGGTCATAATTGGTCATAATTGTTTTGAAGCAGATCCGACTCTGGACAATTTAACAGTCAATGAATAGCATTCAGTGTAAAAACCAATTTTAGATTGTTTTCAGAATGCTATCTACAAAAGGTCACGATAAACTGCAATATATTTTGTAATGTTATCCTAGACATTCCAAATCAAATATTGACATTGCATGACATGTTTTAAGAAAACAGACGACGAGTTTTTTTCAATCTTTGAGCAGTATAAATATTGTATAGATATTTTCCAGTGGAATTCTAACAAATTAGTTATAATATCATGAAAATAAACTGAAAAGTGTACAATAGTTGTAAAAATTATATGTATAATTATTATATCATATAATAAAATGTATGGAAATAAATAGAAATACATTTTTATCTATTTAACGTTGTTCTTAAAATATTAAAGGTAGGTTATAAATTGCTATTAACAGTGTCATGAAACTATGTAATGTAAAACTGAAAACAAATCTGACATTGACCTTTTTCGCATGGAATAGTTTAGAAGTACGGTTAGTGATACAAAATTTAAGTTTATCTTGTATAGAAATTTTTATAAATTGAAGTAGTGAAAAATGAATTTCTTGTAGTCATAATTAATGAAAATAATTTATAAATACGTATATGCAGTTAGTAATGATGATGTCTTATTCACTTAATGATAAATGAATATGAAACGAAGCTGCTCTATGCGTTTCTATATTCAGTAATGTAATAATCTCATCTTATCGGTCATTTTTCATTGTAGATTACATATCTTCTATACGTGCGAAGTATCAAGTCATATCTCGATGTAAACTGTAGGGAATCCAAAGATAATTTGAAGACAAACGTCAGTTACTAGTTAAACTTTGTCAAGTGCGTTCAGTAAAGTTGCTTCACTGATCAAGTTAACTTCGTATAAACTTACATAGGACTATCCGGTTTATTTTTATCGTAAGTAATCTACAGTACTACACGTGTTTGAATGTTTATTGATAAGATATGAATTATTCGTTGTATTAGATTTAACATTTAAATGCATATAAATACTCACTCAGTATGAAAGCATAATGAAAATTTAATAAATACCAGATATATTTAATTTGCATTCGAACATTTATATTTATAAGTAAATAATAATTTTATTGTTTTAAAAGCAACAAATATCAAACAATAGTAAATAATCTCAAGAAAAATACAAATTATACTGCATATCAATACAACATTTATTCCCATGTGATGTAATCTAAAAATTTAAGCTGAAAATATTAACAAATTATATAAGTGCATAATTGAATACGTCTTCAATAAGATGTTCGCCTGTTATATATAGAATTGCCGATGAAGAATAATGGAGTCAACGGAATGTATGCCAGCAACAAGAGAACCATATCCAGACTCGAACAAATCGAGCAAACATTTCACAGCATCCTGGTCATCCGGACCGGATGTGTTAATAAGAAACAGAAGATACGTCAGAAGTAAGTCCCTCGTCAACATTTCCCCGGACGGGTATACCAACAGGGACATTCGGATATTACACGAGAGATTACTCCGGTAACATTAGTGGATTCTTAGTCCAGAAAAGAGTAGCACATCAATATGAATGTTCGGTTTTCATTGCAGAACACAACCACATCCACAACCGGCAGCAATTAGACAGTTTAGTCGCACGCAAAAGTTAACATTACTCTCTTTGGCAATAGTCGATTTTATGAGTTTTTGCTCCATGTCCATTATGGCACCATTTTTCCCCAAAGAAGCAGCTGAAAAAGGAATGTCAAACACGATGTCAGGATTCGTGTTCAGTTTTTACGCTCTAGTCATGTTCATATCTTCCCCCATATTTGGGAAAATTGTAAGTATACCGTAATAAATATTAAATCCAGTAGATGGTTTTTACTCTAACGTTAATATACCAACAGCCAATATTATTAACAGAAATACTATTACTCCAAAATACGAAGCATTCTATTTTAAACTGTCTTTATACAATATACAAATTTTATATGTGTAAATCAAACTAAAGCATTATTTCTTTTGTATTCTAAAAATACTTTTTTTCCAGTTACCACAAGTTGGTCCCAAATTCCTGTTTATGTCAGGAATATTCGTAGCTGGGCTGTGTAATTTATTATTCGGGTATGTATTCTTGTATGAGTTCACCAATAAATGATTAACAAATGACGTTTTATTGTTTTCAGAACACTAGAATATATAAATGACTATACATTATTTACAGTATTCTGCCTCCTTGTCAGGGGCGTAGAAGCTTTAGGGGCTAGTGCTTATTCCACAGCCAGTTATGTTTTTGTTGTCAACACTTTCCCAACCAATATTGGAACTGTCATTGTACGTATCTGTGCGAAATGTTCAAGTGTACATTTAATCACATTTAATTATTGGGATATAACGTGATGGTGAATTTGTATTTGATTCTCTAGGGTATATTGGAAACCTTTGTCGGACTAGGAATGAGTACTGGTCCAGCGATAGGTGGTGTATTGTATTTGGTACGCTGTTAAATTCCTAAAACCCATCTAGAAAATACTATATTTAATCATGTTTTAGATAGCTTGGTGGATTCGCACTCCCCTTTTACGTTCTTGGTATTATAATGGTACTAATTATTCCCATAAATATTTGTTTGTTGCCTAGAGCTGAAGGTAAGTAAATGACTAGTTTGTTCATGCTTCAAATGATAACAATTACGGTTCGTGTTAAAGAGTGCAATGTTGAAACTAAAAGTGGATCTATTTGGAAATTAATCAAAGTACCAGCTGTGATTGTTACTGGTTTAACAGTGGTCGTTGTGTCGAATGTTTGGGGATTTCTGGATCCCACGCTGGAACCTCACCTAAGACAGGTATAATTTACAATTTTCCATTACTCAAAAGCAAATTACCGATTCATTTTACTTCAAACATATGTACATGTTAACGTAAATTTTAATCAATAATGTACTCTTTTCAGTTTGATCTTAGCCCAGAGAAAGTCGGCTTGATATTTTTATTATTTTCCGCATTATATGGGATATCAAGTCCAGCATGGGGCTGGTTAGCTGACAAGGTGCACCATCATTGGTCCATGATGGTGTTTGGTCTGCTGTTCTGTACAGTGGGATTGTTATTGTTAGGGCCGTGTCCGTACCTGCCATTTTTGACAAGGTAACTGACATGAATGTATAATATTTATTTCAAATATCAATCATACTTACAATTAATACAAAATAGTTTATGCTGTTATAGCAACCATTAATTCTTATTTTTCAATTGGTATACTTGATATGATTTTAGTAAGTAGTAGATTTTTGGATGGGTTATTAATAAAAATTACTTAAAAAACAGTATTCTGTGTAATGTTACATGCATTATTTCAGTTCATTGTGGATGAATCTATTATCATTATCGATATTGGGAGTATCAGTGGCACTGGCATTATTACCTACTTTTCCAGCCGTCCTCTCTAGTGCTATGTAAGTAATAATATACATCTAATAAGTAATAAGTGAAGCCTAGAAAATAGAATACGATAATAACTGAAGCAGGCAGAATAAATAATTACTTTCTAGCTTTAATCCTTTCTGAGCAAATGTTAATAGCTGATCGAAAATTCAATAAATTCAACGTTCTAATAGATATAATTACGTGTTTATAGTGAGGGTGGATGCGGCGATACTTTAACAACATACAGTTTGGTTGCTGGTGTATGGTCATGCATGTATTCTTTGGGAGAAGTGATAGGACCATTCTTGGGAGGAATTTTTCTGGAACACATCGGATTTCCAATGGCTGCTACAGTAATGGCCGCCATGACATTCTCATTGGTATAAAATAGTTTCTTTCATTCCCGTCATCATTTTAATCTAATGTGCACATTAATTTTGAATATTCCTAAATGAATTATCAAAGTATAACACTACCAATATTGGATAAACCCTTTAGGCATTTATTTATTGCAATTATGTATTTGTAGGCTATTCTGACCATGATATTTTTCTTAATAAAAGAAAGAAGAAGTACAGAATATGAAAGAGTATCTGACAGTGGTATAAGCGCATCGTGGAATAGTTCATATTCTGCTGCGGATTTAGAAAGTGCCGAAGATGTTGAAGAGGGTGAGAACCAACCCTTACTCAACAGTAACAAAGATTCTGATCATGTCCTTTACACAATGGAGAAAGTTATGTACTATGAACAAAGTAGGAAGCAAGATAAAGAAGTAGGTGCAACAATTCTTATTTGTCAAATTATATATACAAATAAACTAACATATCTTTACATAAGTATAAAGTTTTGAATTATAATTCATTGCACTCCGAAATGTTACGCTCTAATAAGTGTACTAGCATAATAATACGTATTTTGAACTATTCCAGGATGGTGACATCGACTCCGATCAAGTAACAGATGTGCGTGGTACGGTGGCAATCACTGCAGGAGGTGCATGTGAAGTTTAAAATTCTAGCTCTATTCCTTATATGTAGTATTTATATAGTATAGATAAATCACATTCTCTCTCTTTTTGTGTCAGATAAAGTTATTTATAGATACATACATATATTATTTTTCATAATAAAGATATTACATACTTTATTTTCACTGCAAATTGCTTTAGTAACCTTGACAATCGCTCCAAAAATCCTGCACTAGTTTTTTTATAAATCCCTCGAACACTATTCACAAATAGTTTAATAATGTAGTTGGATTACTAATCAACCAATTCTGTTCTCAATGCATACTATGCTGCTTACATGATCCATCTTGTCGAAATTGAATAATTTTATATAATTTATTTCTCAAGAATTATATAAACATTAATATTGTATGAGAGATTAACATAATTGGAATTTATTCAATTAGATATTTAAATATTATTTATAATGGGTAATAATTACACAATGATTTCACTTGATTCATAATTCAAATGATCGGCAAAACTCGGCTGAATTCGCATTTTAAAATTTTCACGAACATTTAAGCAGGTATCCTGTATATTCGTAGAATTGTTTTATCAGTTTCATTATTTTATGCAATATCAGTATATAAATTACTTGGTTGGTAAGTCTTCTAATTCAGTATTACAGACTCAAGTGTAGTATTTATAGGTATATAGAGCTTGTAATTTTTTTTTTGTAAGTAACGTGTCATAAATGTAAATTTAACCTCATTCAAAATTTTAACGTTTTGTAATATAATTGTATGTTGTACCAAGTTTGTACATTATTTCAGATAAACAAGAAAAACAAAGATTAACATTCCAGGGCTATGGCCCAATGGAACCCATATTTTGGTGTTCCAAACCCAAATAATTATGAAGAGCAAAATGTAACTTCTCAAAGTTATTACAACGTTCAGTCTCTTCCATACGGTTCAGTACCTGTTCAGCAACTGAATTACAATGGATACTATGTGCCTAATAATATGTTTTCAAATTTTGGTACAAATTTACCAGGAACTGTGTATAATGCACATGAACTAGAATCTCAACAATTTAGTTGTTATACACAAAATTCCAGTCCATCCAACTCTGCATCGGGTAATGCGGTTTCATCAAATGTTTCCTCAATGGATTGTAAAGGTAATGCATGTACCACTATGCAAAAGTGTTGTTTATTTTAAACACAAATAATTCTAGGTGCAGAAGAGACAGCCAGTCATTCTAAACTTACACCAACGGCGGCTGAATTTAAACCAAGTTCTTCGAGTAGGCCAAATATCAAAGTAAGCAGCAAAACGTTCTACAGAAACGATAATAATACGAATGTTGATAAAGATGAAAATCGGACTAATAAAGGAGCTGTCCGAAAACAAAATAAAGAACTAACAAATATCCGAAACGATGAAACCAGTGTAGTAGACCATGATAGTTCCAGTACTGCAGCAAGTGGTGAAACTGCGCGGCCAGTAAATTACCGCTCGAATTATGATTCAAGACAGGAAAATCGTAGAAATTACGGAAGAAATAATTCCGATCGAAGTTACAATAATGACAAGTATCGTTCCTATAATAAATACGATCGCAATAGTTACAGAAATTCAAATAGAAGGGAAGATTATACACAGTCCGACACTGTCGAACAAGGTGATAATGTAAGATCAAATAATGCACGTCAGAGTAACTATAGATCAGATAATAAATATGCCAACAAACATGAGACGAGAGACAATACCTATAGCAGAAATGCAAGACAAGAAGAATTTGGTCGCGGTGATAGTGCAGAACAACAGCATGAACCTGTGAGACCAACTCAACGTCAAAGTGATTACAAATCGGATAGTAAATCTAACAGATATGAAAATAGAGAAAATAATTACGGACGGAATAATAGAAGAGAAGAATTCAACAGAGATATTAGTGCAGAGTCACAGAATGAGAGTACGAAATCTGGTAATCAACGGCATAGTGATAACAGTTCGAAGCAAGATGTCAAATATAACAAATACGATAACAGAGAAAATTCTTACAATAGAAATTACAGAGATTATGCAGATAGAAGTAATAGCGAACGTAATACATATTCACGTGACAATTACACTAGACCTGGTGGAAAAAATAATTATCGCGGTAATAGTCGACAAGATAAAGGTTATGAAAACTGGCGAAGTAACCAGCCGTCAGAATTACAAGACAAAAAGAATGATAACCAAAAAAATAAGAATAATCGAGAAGAACAGCCGAAGAGTAGGCCGGTTGACAAAGAACGAAAACAATACCGAGCTTCGAAGATTGTAGATAACGGTATGTTTTGCGTTGTTTTCAATAGTGTTCAGTTTATTTTTATGTGTTTGTTGTAGATGATGATATTTCACAAAGAGATCGGTTAACCGAACAAGTGAACAAAGGTACTTTAGAATGTCTAGTGTGCTGCGAACGAGTGAGACAGGCAGATAAAGTATGGCATTGCCAGAAATGTTATCATATATTCCATCTGCGCTGTATTAGTAAATGGGGCAACACATCAAAAGACGGTGAGTTGATGTAAAATGATTGATAATTCGTATAGTTTTGTTCAGATCTATAAACAGTATCCCAGAACCTAGATATATATCTATCTATATATATATATTTATATACATATATATATATATATATATATATATATATATATATATAAATCATGCGTAGTTATTCACAATGATGATATTTGTAGAGAATGGTTGGCGGTGTCCTGCATGCCAGCATGTGTGCACTGAACTACCGTCCATTTATCGCTGCTACTGCGGTAAAATGCACGATCCACCAAACACTCCGGGAGACACAGCGCACAGTTGTGGTGATATGTGCGGCCGCCTAGGCGTGAAACCTGGCTGCGTCCATCGCTGCAGCCTTCTCTGCCATCCTGGACCATGTCCCAAGTGCGAGGCCCTAGTATCAAGGTATCCATTCTATAATATAACTGAATTTACGTGCTCAAGAATATTAATAAACAGCATCGCCTAAATAAATGAGTTCAACGCTCTTCTAGTGCTTATTGTTTTAAATTAATTGTACAGCGAAGCATTAAAATATCAAACGTGGAAATGATTATATATTCTTATTGAAATTCACTTTCTAATACGGAATATGTTTTATAGAAATTGTAATTGTGGCGCGACAAAGCAAACTGTTAAATGCAGTGCGGATACAATATTAGTTTGCAAAGCCATTTGCAACAAGATTCTGAAATGTGGTGTACATTCGTGTGAGAAAATATGCCACGGCGGTGATTGTGATGAATGCCTTGAGACGATTCATCAAGGTAAACAAATCTATATATCTTCATATTGTATACTTTTATTTACATTTGTACATTGTATGTATAGAATGCTATTGTGGCAAAGTTGATCGTACAATTCCGTGCAAAGAAGATCAAAAAGACGTAAAGAATTATTGCTGTGAACAAGTGTGTGATAAGGTTTTATCATGCGGTAATCATAATTGCAAGGAAACATGTCATCCAGGAGAATGTCCGCCTTGTGTTAAAGCACCAGATCAAGTGAAGTGTTGTCCATGTGGTAAAACCAAGTTAGAAATCGTACGCACATCATGTCTGGATCCTATACCGTGCTGTGCAAAGGTATATTCATATCACATAAGTTATCACAGTGCAATGCTATATTTTGTTGGTATTTCGACCATGTTTAACTTGTTTATAATCTATTGTAGATTTGTGGAAGGAGGTACCCTCTGTGTGGTACTGCCCCAGACCCTCACATTTGTAAGTCGCCGTGTCACGAAGGTGACTGTGCCCCGTGTCCACTGAGCAGCTTTGTTCGGTGCCGATGTGGTCACATGAGTTGTGAGATACCTTGTTCTGTCCTCAACTCGCGAACCGACGATGCTCGATGCGAGAAAAGATGTACAAAGGTACATCACATTCACAGTAAACAATTGCATCAAGTTTATTTCTATTATGGTTCTTTTCTATTTATAGAAACGATCTTGTGGCAGACACAAATGCAACCAGCTTTGTTGTATTGATATTGATCATATATGTCCGTTGCCTTGCACTCATTCGCTCAGTTGCGGCCAACATCGTTGTGAACAGACTTGCCACCGAGGTCGCTGTCAGCCGTGCTGGCAAACCAGTAAGTACCGCTCGTATATTAAATTCAAAACCGGTTCCGACAAGAACATTAGCTTATCGTGCACGTGACACTCCAGGTTTCGAGGAACTGTATTGTGAATGCGGTGCTAGCGTCTTGTATCCGCCAATTCCGTGTGGCACGAAGCGTCCATATTGCGCACGACCGTGCACGAGACAGCACGATTGTGATCATGATGCTCTGCATACATGCCACAGTCAACCAGACTGTCCTCCATGTACAGTGCTTACAGCTAAAATATGTTACGGAGGACATGAGGTAAGAAATATTCTTTTAACAACTGCTCATTGTTATTCTATTTCAACAGCATCTAGTCCCAGAAACTAAACTGAATGAATTATTTTAGAAACGCACTACAATTCCATGTCACCAGAAAGAGTTCTCATGCGGGTTACCGTGTGGCAAAGAATTGCCGTGCGGACGTCATAAGTGTCAGTTAGCCTGCCACAAAGGCGCCTGTTTGAAAGACGGACAAAGTTGTGTTCAGTCGTGTATGGCGACACGTGAAAGTTGCGGACATCCGTGTGGAATGCCGTGCCATGAAGCTCCGTGCCCAGAATCGCCGTGCAAAGAAATGGTAAGTAAACTGATTCATCAAAAACAGTGTATTCAATTTCATTACCATAGATTATAAAGTTACATCACAACAGTGTACTTAATTATTAAAAACAAGTAATATGTCCGTATTATGAACTCGTCAATTTTAGTTCGAGTTCATAATACGGATATATTACTTGTTTTTAATAATATTGACGATGAACTTCGGAACTGAAAATATAATATTCAGTGTACTTAATTATGTGTGATATTTGATTGTTCTTTAGGTTAAGGTAACATGTGAATGTGGACTACGTTCGTCATCGCGCGCATGCGTAGATATGGCCGGGGAATATCAGCGCATAGCTACATCGTTGCTAGCATCCAAAATGGCGGACATGCAACTAGGTCACTCGATTGATATTGCAGACATTGTGGGCACTACAGCTCGCAAGCAAACGCTTAAAACGTAATGACCATACGTTAACCACAATTTTAGAAATAAATAAATTACTAAATGTTGAATTATTTACACTTGACAGTTTGGAATGCAACGATGAATGTCGGTTAGTGGAAAGAAACCGTCGATTAGCAATTGGACTGCAAATACGAAATCCCGACCTCAGTGCCAAATTAACACCTCGTTATTCTGATTTCATGCGTCAGTGGGCGAAGAAAGATCAAAGTTTCTGTCAGATGGTTCATGATAAGTTGACTGAATTGGTACAATTATCCAAACAGGTATGTATTGGTTACAAGATATTGAACAATGTTTATCTATACCTAATGTATTATGTGTTATTTACAGTCAAAACAGAAATCACGCAGCTATTCTTTTCCATCTATGAATAGAGAGAAGCGACAATTTATTCATGAATACTGTGAACATTTTGGTTGTGAAAGTGCAGCATATGATCAAGAACCGAATCGTAATGTCGTAGCTACAGCAGCAAGGGATAAGGTGAGAATAACATACAGTTATATTCTATTAAGTTAATCGATATGATTTAAAGATAGGCATGCCACTTTCAAATATATATACAAATATACCGGATAAAAATTCTTTTAGAAAACTAATAATTTTTGTACATAAATGTGTATTATAAAAATAAGATTACGGATTATTGCACATACTACGACCTTCTTGATAACAGTTGTAACTTCTTGATCAAGTGTCCCCTGAAATTTTCATTATTGGGAATTAAAAACTGCATAAATATGTGTGGCGTAAATATGTTTGTATATCGAGTAACATTTTATGTTTACATTATCTGCCCGGCAGGCATGGATGCCGAGCTGTAGTTTAATGGAACTGTTGCAACGTGAAAGCGGACAACGTAAGGTACCGGGGCCGATACTAAATCGTCCGCTAGGTGCCCCAAAGGCTGCAGACACTGTATCGTTGAAGGTGCCCACTTCAGTAAAACAGTCTGCTGCTACATCATCTACCTCATTCGCCAGCACGATGCAGCGACCAAATACTCCGGACGCGGACAACATAGACTACTTCAACTTCCCCCCGTTAAACAAATAATCCATATACACACCATCGTGCAGTTCAATGTAAGTGTCTATACTGGCAGATAGCTGCATTCGTCCATTTAGATATTTTATAACCGTTACAGAAATTACATGGCTGTGTTATAAAAATGCGAGAGTCACTCATTGTCATTGATCAACTCAACTGCAAAGCATAGCAAATCCCAGTCTACATTCAAATAAATTTGAAAAGAAGAAAATGTAACCGATTTAAAGTATATTATTTTCCAACTTGTTTATCAAACATACATATGTTTATTGCAGCTTTTCAAATTCATACAATTTGTATCTTTCAATTACGTTTAATCTGAAGTGTATACGAGTTTTATTCTATCTTATATCTATTTGGATATGTTATTATTACTTACAATCTTTTATATTTAGTATACATGTTTCAGTGCACAAGTATCTTTGCAAACAAGATAAACAAAACTAATATGTATTTAAATTAATATTACTGACGTAATAATAAGAAGGCAGGTAGCAGAATCATTGGTATTGACCTATGAATAGTAGTCAATCGGTATGTTGTTGGTATAAAATGTTTCATTCTTCAGTTCCTCTATAAATATCATTAAAGCATATTCCGTGTAAAATATTCTAAGGCATACTATATTCACTGAGTGACTCTAATAAACTCTTTAAATATACTACAATAAATACTCGTATGTATATATCTATATCAACATGTTGGTTGTATGTATCATCAATTGTATTTGTTTACCATTCGAAATTCTGCATCTATATTTTCAGATTTAATAACTTAAATGCATTTTTGCTCCTGTGTTAACCTGTACGTTTAATATACATGCATGGAAATCGGAGGATCCATATTATTATTGATTTATTTATTTTTGCATGTTTATTTTCATGATAGTAAGCATAAATAATATATACCTGTAGTCTTTATGCTGCAGTTGTGTATTTATAGAAAGTATTCCTTATTAAAAACACTAAAATTATGATCCACAAGGAATGGGTAACCATTTTGTTTCCAATCTTTTTGAGAGTAACCGTACTGCTTAAAATAAATATCATTTCTTCTGGATTTTGGAGCCTGTATCAAGGTATATTTATATATTTACTGTAGTTATATTTATAATTTCCCAAAAATCATACATGCTTGTTTGTGTATTTTATGGTGAAATGTAAAACTATTATGATGTTTATTTTTACTTAAATAATACGCACATTTTCTTTTCTTTTTAATTGTATTTTCAA
The DNA here is from genome assembly GCA_963422195.1 of Carabus problematicus. Lineage (NCBI taxonomy): Eukaryota > Metazoa > Arthropoda > Insecta > Coleoptera > Carabidae > Carabus > Carabus problematicus. The sequence goes on from OY728582.1 coordinate 15,441,735, forward strand.
CAATTTCAATTGTAATTATATAAATAAGTTTTCGAAATATATAAAATCTGTATATTGGTGTTAATAAAATCTTGAAAGAAGAACAATAGTATGTTATCCTTGATATATCCTAGAAAATCTGGCTTCGGATTTCAAAAAGTAACATATTTATAGTAACCTTGAATAACGTAGTTTCTTAGCGGCATTTATAAAATAATAATTGCGAATTTACCGCAACGCCACTGGGAGGGGGCAAGAGATGTTTATATATTGTCAACAATGAACCATTTTTTTAAAAAACTTCATATTTTCTTTGTCTAATAAATGTGTACTTTCTAATTAGGCAAAGCGACAGAGAAAAATAAACACACGTTGAATTCAACAAAATTTAATTGCGTGCTTATCCGCAAAGGAAGAGTTCATTTCACGCCAGTCATACTACGTAACATGTTTTATGTTTTACTATAAGTTTACTTGTATTTTAATAAACTCTATGAGTAATTACAATTGTTATTTTTGTTTAAGATCATAATACTTTTTTAAATTAATTCAATCTCATCATGTAAAGTTTTCACATATAATTTTAAGTGTAAACATATGTGTCCTTGAAACTTTGATTATAATCGTATCACTTCTGCGAATTAATTACTATGCGTCATTTAAACATAATTTTGTAATTTCCAGTGTTAGTCACGGAACGCGAAAAAACTGTATTTATTATTTCATACCAGAATAGAGAATACATATAAATGTTAGTCCAAATAAAACAGTATAATAGGAAGTGTATTATAGTGAAATTGTTAAGAAAATAAATAAACATTGAAATTCGTAATTATAGTACGTACAAATATAAAATACAAAGCAATGGAAGATAAGGAAATATTAGCAGCGCGTGAAAAAAGTATAAATATACTTGACAAGAAACAAACTAATAGAAAAATACTAAATCGAAGCGACCGAGTTCATTGGGAGGAAATAAAATCAAACAAAACGAACAGAATAAGATCAGGAATCATCGTCAACATTGTACATGATGATATAGAATCGTTCTTGGATGATGCCTATTTTCTTCTAATTGTACGAATAAAAAATGCATTGAAGAAATATAATTCTTTTACAATATGTACAGTTTTGTACGTACAATTCAATTCGAAGAAAACATCTGTTGATGAAAATGTTAAAATTGATGATGCACGTATTCATAATGGAATCGATATTGAATCATGGTACAACAATAGTGTGGAAAAACCAATTGTAAATAAACTGAAACAACTACAAAGCAACAATCGCCGAATGCAACTTGAAATAATGTGTTTAATGGTATGCTTTACTGAAAGCGAATTAGAACCAGCGAAAAATAATTATATTAGAAATAATTATGCGAGTATATCGACTAGTTCAGATATACCAAAAATACTATCTCCTGTTTCGGCAAAACCATTAGTAGCATTAAAAACTAATAACAACGGACAATGTAGTAATAGCCACAGTAATACATATGCTGTAGCTCATGATGTAATATTTTATCATCAGAATATGCAAAGTATTGGTAACAAAATAGAGCAACTGCAAAGTCTGGCACACAAGAGGAAGTTTGATTTCATACTACTATCGGAACACTGGATCACCTCAGATGACGATATACCGAATATTGACGGATATCACTGGGCATCCACGTATAGAAGAAAATGTCGACTTCGAGGAGGTGCAGGTATTTTGGTTAGAGAGCATAAACGCAACAACATAACGGTACAAAACGATATAAACCGTATGTCCGAAGAGATGGTCATTGAACTATCTGCATGTTTATGGCGTGATCGAAACCTAATCATTCTGGCATTATATCGCCCGCCGAATGGTTCAATACCTACATTTTTAAACATACTAGAACGTGTGCTAGAAAATGTGATAAACAAAAATAAACTTGATATCATAATCGGCGGCGATTTCAACATAGACTTTTTACTGAAAGAAGATAGTGCAACGAAACGTCTGCTAAATATGTTATCCAGGCACAAGTTACTTATTACAATAGAAGAGTACACCCGTGTACGGCTGCGAACAAAGAAATGTATCGATAATATAATAACAAATTTACAAAATGTTAAATCGCGCGTAGTAGATGCTGATATATCAGATCATTACGGACAGGAGATGTTACTACTGTGGAAAAAACCAAAGAATAATAATCTGTTACGTGGGAGAATAATGTTAGATTCATGTATATAACTCATGTCCATTTTATATATGTTATTTATGTTTATTACATATATGTACTTATTGCTAATGTTAATTGTACTTTATATGTACTCGTATTTATTATGTTATCGCATGTACAAATATATTTTATAAATAATGTTAAGTGACAATAGAAAATGAGAGATTCTTGAAGAATAAAAAGGTTGAATAAGATACATACAAGACTGAATGTAATAAAATAGAAGATAGTTATTATTGGACTAAAAGATATAGAGATTGTTAAGTGTTAATTAAAAACAGAACGTTATTGATTGAATTGTACATATATTTTATATGAATTTTAAATAAAGAAAAATTATATTGATTATGTCTTAATTTCTTTGTCAATGATGTAGAAGAGTTGTGTTCATATATGTACTTCGGAGTAGTCTGTTGCACTATAGTCACCCATGCAAAACTGGTTGCTGTTACGCGTTACTTGATCATAATGTTCAATGCAAACGATGTGCATTTGAACATTGCTACAATGTTACATTTAAATGTAAAACATTATATTGAAACAAATTTGCATATGAGAATCAAAAGTTTAAAATATTTATGCTCTATTAGGTACTCATTATACATATAATTGCTATATGAGTTTAAGAATATTTTATGTATCCAGGTACATATTTTCTGCGATGACCAGATAATTTAATTTATTTAATCATTATTATCAATAGCTAAGAGGACAAGATCGATACCCACTGATAAAATACATTTTAGTTGCAAATAATATCAGCGATAAGTAGATAATGATCATATCGTGACTAGAAGGTTTTGCAATTTGATATAAAATCAACGTGATTCAATGTAAAACTTGTATTATCGTTTAACAAATAAAACTTAAAATATATTGTAATAGAGTGAAATTTTAATAGTAACAGTATATTGCGATTAATTGTGAATAATTAATAATAATATAGCGAAACATTTACATTGCAATGGAGGATATAGATATACTAAAAGCACGTAATGTAAGTTCAAAAGTACTTGAGAAAAAACAAAATAATAAAGTAGGGAAGAATAGAAGCGACAGAGTTCATTGGGAAGAAATAAAATGCAACAAATCCGGCAATATAAGATCAGGAGTCATCGTTAACATTATACATGACGATATAAAATCATTCCTAGATGATGCATATTTTCTTTTAAATTCACGAATGAAAAATACTTTGAAGAAATATAATGATTTTCAAATATACACAGTTGTATGTACAGCTTTCAGTGCGAAATCTAAAGATGAAAATTTTCAAATTGGTGATATGCATATCGATAGCACAACCGATATTGAATCGTGGTACAACAACAATGTGAAAAGACCAAGTGTGACCAAACTGAAGCAACAGCAAGTCAACAATCGCAGAATGCAACTGAATGTTATATGTTTGGCAGTGTGCTTTTCTGAAAGTGAATCAGTACCATCAAATAATAATTATATTAACTATAATTATGCGAGTACATCTGCTTGCTCAAATATACGACATATTAAGACAAAAATATCGTCGCCTGTCGTGGCTAATAAGCTACTAGTTCAAGATAGCAATATTGTACAATCGCAAATAAATAATGAGAAACCTGCGAATGCACAAAATTATACATCCAGTATAGCGAACAGTGTAAAATTGTATCATCAGAATATGCAAAGCATCAGTAACAAGGTAGAGAAACTTGCAAGTCTGGCAAACAAGGAAAAAATTGATTTCTTACTACTGTCCGAACATTGGATCACTGAATCGAAAGATATACCAAATATTGATGGATATTATTGGGCATCTGCGTACAGAAGAAGAATGCGACTCCGTGGAGGAACAGCAATATTAGTTAGTGAAGATAAACGCAGTAAAATAACACAACGAAACGATATAAATAACATGTCACAAGAAATGATTATCGAACTGGCGGCATGTTCATGGAACGAACGAAATCTAATCATTTTGGCATTGTATCGTCCACCGGGCGGTTCAATACCCAAATTCTTGGAGATTTTTGGACAAGTACTGGAGAAAATAATGAGCAATAGTAGCTCCGATATCATTATCGGCGGAGATTTCAACATAGACTTTTTACTGAAAGAAAATAGTGCAACGAAACGTCTGCTAAATATGTTATCCAGCTACAAGTTACTTATTACAATAGAAGAGTACACCCGCGTACGGTTGCGTACAAAGAAGTGTATAGATAATATAATAACAAATTTACATAATGTTAAATCGCGTGTAGTAGACGCCGATATATCAGACCATTACGGACAAGAAATTATCGTTCAGCACAAAAATACAACTAATGTTTTGCGTGGAAAAATAACGATAACTTAAAACGTCTTTTCCTATATAATTTTTACTTTCTCTATAACGTTGTAAGGAAATACTATGAGATTTCAACAAATAATTACAATTTAACATGTCTATACATATTTGTTATGTTGATTGTGTCTATGAAATAATTAATTCTTTCGTCAACAACAAATATCCTTCCCAAAATCTTATTACTTATATATTTTATTTGAAAATTTACGTACCTTAATGTTATTTTATTATACATTACCTGTTTTATATGTACAACTAAATTCTATGTACGCAGTTGCGCAACTAAAAATTGAAGGAGGCTATTATAGAATTATTTTTTAATGATTTACTTAAATTAAGGGGGACATACTTGCACTCCTTTGATTGCGCCACTGTAGGTATTTACTTATAGATAATAATAGTTATTTTATTTTATAGTAATTTTAACAAATATATAATAATTTTTTTTGCTCATTTTATGGTAATCCAAAGGAAATAAATGAAATATCAAATTATTTAGCTTTTTACCACAATATTTATTAATTTCATACAACTAGTTTCGACAACATTGTGACAAGTAAAAATGGCAAAACTAGTTCGATAAAATTAATGAAAGAAAACAAAGTAATTTGATATTTTATTTATTTCATAATTTTAACAATACATACAATGAAATCAAATTATATTTTATCTTCTTCCGATGTACGTGGATGTACGTATTTATGTAACATCAGAACCTTTTCTTTACTTTTTATTGGCGCCTGTAAATCAATAATATGCACCCATTCCTGTATTGCTGGTTGCATCCACTATGAAATTGTATCAAATATGACATGGTATTTCACATTCTGCTCTCTTTTCAATGAATTGCCCAAATGAACGAATGTTCCAATTATAGAGATTAACCAAAAACTATATTAATGATTTTAAAATTTTACATAATTATAAATTTAGAACTTAAGGCAAAATGTGATTTAATAATAAATACAAATAATAAGGTTGTTTTTCAAAAGCTGTAACTTCAATCATAGAATTATAAAAAAATTATATATTCATGAAATGAAATACTGAAATCTTTAACCATTTGGAAATATTTATTGAATACATCAATCAACATTGATTTTGGTATACAATATTTAAGCTACATATAATACAATTTAAAAATAGTATATAATATTTTCCATTGTTCATTGTTTTGACAAAAATAACACTATCCATTAAAAAATACAAGAAACTTGCATATGACGGAAATTATTTGGTTAACATATGGCAATTTCCGTAACATGCATCAATTACAATTATGTACGTCTTTATTCACCTTTTTAATCTTGTATCACTAAAATTATATGTATAAAAATAATTACAATATTTGTTTGAAAACTGTTTTTTCTATTTTCATTAGTGATGGCTTAACAAAAATAACACATAAAGAAGGACTACTGAATTAATACGGAATGACCGGACGGTTCTTAAACAGAACCTAACTTAACCAATGAATAATATTGAACATGCACACACACACACACACACAGTATACAACAACATATATGAGCTATAACTTTATTGTTTACAATACCCCACAACATTTTGTATTTATATATGTATTAAAAAAACAACAAAACTGGCCGCGAACAGAATGCAAACAGCAAATATGTTGTCCGACATAAGCTCGTTATTATTGTATATTATGTAGTATAGTTTGAACACGCGCATATAAAATATACTTGGCAAATCAACTTGTCTGTTGTCTGTGTATGTGTTTAAGTGAAAGTACAACAGCTGTTAGTCTTACGAGCAGTTTTATAGAATGCTTTCGACTGCATCGATAATCCCTCGGATTTGCTGACTAGATCGTCTAATTTCTCGCCTCGTTCTAACACCGCTTCAATTGTGTTATGCTAAAATTCAGGTACATTTATGCTTGTACAAAATGTAACATGCGCATTTTACTTACTAGAATAATCTTAGTCTCGTCTAGTTCATCTTGGATTTTAGTCATAGCATCGGCCTCTCTTGGATTCTGGTATTTGGCTAGATACACATTTAGTTGTGGAAAATTGATTGTACTTTCATTCGCCGCCGCCCACGATGACGCCGGAATTTTCGCAGCAAATTCATCGAGTACTTTTGTAATTAACGTATGAGATACCCGTGAAGGATATTCGTGGTCTGATATCACCACACCAGCCAAACTGTCACTTCGGACGTAAACATGGCACATATATTCTGGAATATTGTGACGCAATATGTGTATAAACATATGATATGTACATGTGCAATTCAGTTATATACAAACCTCCTTCTTTAACAGACTGTCGTGCTGCAATCTGAGTTCGCTCTACAATTGTTTTACTGACAAACGCCATAAATTCTTGGACAGAACTACGTTGGAAATAACCAAAACTCTGGAGATCGTAGGCGGATTTTAACCACGTTGCACTCGAAGATCCTTTATATAAAACGTTTAATGCATATAACTTCACCATTTTTTTTTCTGTTTATCAATTTATTTATGTAAACAAATGTTGGTAAAAAAATTGAGTTCACTAAAAATGAATTCACTTGTTATGTTATTAAATTACAACTCTTAAATCTCATTAGTCTTAGAAATACATCATTTCAGCGGAAAATTTAATAATGATAAAGAATTGAAAAAATTACAATTTGACAGTTCACATATGACACATCACACACGCCATATTTACGCAACTTTTACATGTAGTACCAAAGCCATTCCATAAAAACATGACCATTCAGATTATCTAACGTCATTTTTATCAGTGGCTTTCAAACTGTATACTTCTGTGCAAACCAGAAAACTCAATTACATCATTCGTGATATTTATTCAATAATTAATGTAACACAAGTACTTTTATTTATGTTTATTGAAATCTATATTAATCAGAGTGTTGGTTATGTGTAATAATTAGTTTTTTTTTAAATATTTAGAACTTCTGCATAGACTTTGTATGCAAAAATGATGTTTGACAGTTCCTCACAAAAACACACGTGTATTAGAAATATCGACAGGTGTTTACAGTTTGTAAAAATGAGTGCATTAGATAAATAATAGAAAATAAAATATAAATTGTAATTGAAGGATAAAAGTGGAATTAAAAATATAATTGCAATATAAAAATGTTTTCCATCATATTAGTTTTAGTTTATAGTACATTTACATTTGGCGAAAATTTTTCAACAATTAATTTACCTAAAGAACATTTACCATTTTACTTTTCGAATTATCCAGATATTTCCAAAAAATGCAATGACGATCCAGAATGTCCGTATAAAATGCATTTGAATAAGAATGTATGCTGGGGATATGAACAGCAATGTAACGGAAAGAAACAGTACTCGATGCCGTCGTGTCCCGGCGATCACAAGGGCTGGGTTAAATCCAAATATGATCAGCAATCTACATTTTATACGCAGGCCGACTTTGGTTTTGTGAAACAACAGCTTAAAGAAATGATGGTTATGTGCGAACCGTTGTTCCCGGATGACTCGTCTGTAGAATGCAGCGAACATTTACGATTTTGTCGAGGTAGAAATATCATGATCAATTTCACAGATTTGGCTAGTCGGAACGAACCATTACGGTATAAGATGGATGTACTGAAGGATGGACAGATCGGAGGCTACTGTGAATTACACAAAGAACGTTTATTGGAACATGCAGACCATATAAGTCCTCTGCAAAGTTGGGGCCCAGAGATGAGGTATTTGACTCGTTTAGAGCGTAGGCCTATAGTGGAGGGAGACTGTGATGTAGTTATAGAAAAACCGACATACATAATGAAGATAGATGCAAGTATGATTATCATCCGAATATTCGCGAGTACTGAAGCTAACATATAATGTTCCGTTTTCAGCAGTTAACATGTATCATCATTTCTGTGATTTTCTAAACTTGTATGCCAGTCTTCACGTCAATTCTACGCATAGTAGTACATTTTCTACTGACGTGCATTTCCTTATATGGGAAACGTACACGTACAATTCGGCATTCGGTGAAACTTGGCAAGCATTCACTGACCATGCATTATGGGACTTGAAAACATTTCGCGGAGAGACAGTTTGCTTCAAAAACGTTGTTTTTCCATTACTTCCACGAATGATATTTGGATTGTATTATAATACTCCTATTGTAAGTGCACCTAAATAATTCCTATACTAACATAGCTACTTGCTCATGCAGATTGTACAATTTCATGTAGTAATAAATGTCATCTATTTTAAGATTTGGGGCTGTGAGAGAAGCGGCCTGTTCCACGCATTTTCCAAGCATGTATTACATCGATTAAACATACCATTGCATACTAGAAATAGTAGTAAAATACGTATTACATTTTTGTCAAGAGACACAAAATACAGACGAGTACTGAACGAGGACGACTTGATAAACGCTCTGAAATACAATGAAAACTATGAAGTGCAAAAAATTGTTTATAATAGACAACTGAGTTTTAAGAAACAATTGGAGATCACACGTAACACTGATGTATTAATCGGTATGCACGGAGCTGGTTTAACACATCTATTATTCTTACCTGATTGGGCTGCGATATTTGAATTGTAGGTTGTATTCTTTCTTTTATTAACATTTATCTGTATAAATCACAAACTTTGAGAGTCCACTGTTATCGAGAAGGTCGTAGCAATAACTTTTATATGTTTCCTAGATTCAGAACTGCTGTGTAAAAGTATTTCAATATGAAATTATATGTGAATATTTTGCAGGTATAATTGTGAAGACGAAAATTGTTATTTAGATCTGGCTAGAATACGTGGTGTCCGATATTCGACCTGGGAAGATCCAAGTAAACTTGTACAAGAAGATGAGGTATGTAGATAGTTACTGTGTAGATATAGTATAGTGAAATAATGGAATTGAATTGTTCACAGGGACACCATCCAGATGGCGGGTCTCATGCTAAATTCACAAACTACTCATTCGACATAGCCGAATTTATCCGAATAGTGAATAAGGCAGCAATACATGTAAAGAATCATGCAGCATTCCGGAAGTTCATCAATGACACATCGCATGATGAACTATAAATGTATTTGTGATAAGTAGTACAATTGACAAATACTCAATGATAAAAGATTTTCGCAACGAACAAAATATTCATGGTCTAGTATTAAAATAATATATTTCTTTAATTTATTTGAAATAATATATGTAACACAGTATTATGTCTTTTTTTATATTAAATTTTTTTTGTATAACAGATATAAGTTAGCAATACAGTGATGATTGCACTTTGTACAAACATTTATGTTACCATAGTTTTAATTTGATATTATTTACATATAAAGTACTTATAATTACGCACGTTACACACATATATACTAGAATAATGACAACACTAAATAATGGGCTGACTGTCAGTGTCTGAATACTTATGTTTATCAGGCCGGTTAATACGTTCGCTAATAAGAAACATGCCAATCCATTGTAATTGACAGCTTCATAAATGAATGGAACATATACCCTGTGTGTTTGATTAGTCACACCATACAAATGTTTGCTGATCAGTTCGCCGCACAAGAACAGAAAACTCATGAAAACTCCAATGAACATGATCCAAAGGCAGTAGGCAGCATTTGCAAGTCTCCGTGATACACCGAAGTGCGGTTCGAGCGCAAACACAGCACATAATAGGATAACAGCCGAACACGATAGTGATACGCACAGTTCATCATCAAATTCTGGCTTATTTTTTGTCCGAGCTACCGTCTGACCGATGTATACTGACAAGAAGTACAGTCCAACATAACCTAACGATGATGCAATGCCTTCCCTGTTTGCTGACACAAACGTGTCTCTTGGTATATCGCTCAAAACCCAAGCACTCAAACCACTTTGAAGTAAAATTTCATGTAGTGTTAGTACACATATAGATATAATTAAAGAATGATCTGCGTCGATGAACCAGAGAATACAAGAACATAGTATTTTAGTCACTGCAAGCGTTATAAAAAAGTTCCAGTGTAACCCATATTCTGAAATATGCATTTGATAGTCGATCTCTTTAGTGATAAAGAAACGTGCACTACCCAGTGCCCATAACGGCACAGTGCTCATAACAGATTTTAGCAATGGTTGCGGTCTATTATTAATTTCATAAGCCACTATTCCGTTAGTAAACACAAACAATCCAACACCAACATCCATTAGACTATATCCAAACGTTTCAGTCTTGGCGAAACGTCTGGGAAAGATTTGAAAATCTACCGCAAGGATCGCCACAATAGTGATTATTGTGATAGTTGAACGGGCGTTCGTAATAAAATGTCGTTTTGTACCTAGTACACACTCTTTAGATAATTTTTTATATCTTACTTGTGAATATAACAGAAAACAAATTATGCTTATTACTAGTAATACCAGTAAAACGAATATCGTATAACTCTCTAATATGGTGATACTCAATACTATAGGAATAATGATGCACAAAAACTCTGTAACATACTGAACGAACACACTTCTAAACTTTGATTCAATTAGTAGATTGTTTAAAATAAATGACGACGTTGTTGTAGCTATAAATACTTGAAAAAATGATGGAAATATAAGTGAAAAAGTTTCCCATGATGTTGTCCCGTTATGATTCTGCATATATTTTTCGTGATATTGCTTGTAATTCTGCATTGCTGAAATAATGATTTATTAGGTTATATGATTTTTTTTCGATATGGTTACGTACTGTTGCACTTCTATGTTCAAATTGTTATTTTGCCCAATGATACAAAATAAAGTGATGCAACAATGCAAATTATGTGTACTATTGTTGAATCAGATATAAATTTGAAAATTGCACGTCAATTGAAGTTAGTACAGTACCAATACAATATAAAATAATTAATGCAAATAACTGACAGCTAGCTAACCTCTCGCTTAACAAACAATCCACTCTATGTTCCTTTATGCTCATGGCGCACCTAGTTCGCGCCATTATATGATGTCGATATTGAATTTCTTTGTAAATGAGGCTAGTGAACTCTATCTGACGATAGTACAGTTATTTTTTTAGCTAATTGTCAACTACTGAAATGCTAATTCTAAAAAAAGACATCTATGAACCTGCTTAATAACTAATCAATACTAGTTTACATCCTTTCGCGTCATCCATCACTTTTATTGTTAAGGGTCTGATGCCAACTGCAAGTTTGTTACCATAAAAAGAACTAAATATAGTGACAACTGAAATACTTGGCATTGATTTGACAGAACTGAAAGTTTACAGTTTGACAGTTCACGTTGTATTAACATAATATACCGCTCTTTGAAGTGTTTCTGTATAATGTTAGTAGTGTTTTAAAAATCATTTCCAATGAATCACAACCAAGATTCTGATCCTGGTAACTCCAGCGAGGATACAAATGATTCGTTCAATCTAAAACCTGGAATTTTAGATGGAGATATTTCGGACAGTACAAGCTATGAAAATGAAGACACACGATCCGAGTTAAATTTTGATGAATGTATGTATTCATTCGCCTGAAAACATGTATGGTTTAATATTTTTGCACAGTTCCAGAAACTGCAGAAGAAAAGGAGAAACGTTTTCGCGTTGATCTCTTGTTAAAAAATGAAAATACTACATTAGCTGATTGGCAATCGTTAGCTATTAGTGATTATGGTTTGGTTAATGGTACGATACATGTAAGTATGTGTATGTGTACTTGTGTTGTAACAGTGTTATTTCAGATGACATGAGACGCAAAGTATGGCCCCGTTTGTTAGAAGTAGATCCCAATCCCTGTGAACGTGCTCCCCTATTATCGGAATTATCTGACCATCCAGAGTACAATCAGGTAATTCTCGATGTTAATCGATCTCTGAAACGATTTCCTCCAGGTATGATGGCTATGTAATGGCTGTGTTGTGTTAAATATTAACACATTTGTTTACTCAGGTATTCCGTATAAACAGCGTGTTGCTTTACAAGACCAGTTGACTGTACTTATTTTGCGGGTAATCATGAAATATCCTCATTTGCGGTACTATCAAGTAAGCGTGAGTTAGCGTAGTTCGTGAATGATTGTGTATAAAATCAAGTTACAATTCTCAGGGTTACCATGATGTAGCTATCACGTTCCTATTGGTTGTCGGCGAAGCGGTGTCATTTCGCATTATGGAAAAGTTAAGTACCGAACATCTACGGGAATGTATGGAGGTGACTATGGAGAAGACATCGTATAGGTTAAATTACATTTACCCGCTAATAGAACGGGAACATCCCACATTGTACGAGTTCTTAGACAGGTAGCTTGAGTGTGTGTGTTTGTGCGTATGTGTTTACAGGTTAAGTAAATAACTTGTAGATCGACGGTGGGTACAATGTTCGTGTTGCCTTGGTACTTAACGTGGTTCGGTCACTCGTTAAACCAGTACAGAGATGTTGTTCGGCTGTATGACTTTTTTCTGGCATCGCCTCCGCTGATGCCGCTCTACGTGGCGGCCGCTCTAGTATTACGTCGGTGCGATGAAATATTCGAGGTTGGCTGTGACATGGCGAGCATACACTGCTTGCTCTCGCAGATACCAGATGACACTCCGTTTGAAGATATTCTGAAGCGTGCCTCGGCGATGTATGACAAATATCCGCCGGACGTAATTGAAAAGAGCGTGAAGGACAGGATCAGGCGAGAGTATGTATATTCTAACTTTCTAACCATTATGAAGAGACTGACCGGTTTCTTACACTTACTGCGACGCTTGTTTAGCTTTCACTATTATTCTTCTTTCCTGCACTCACGCAGCAAACGTAAACAGTCCTAATGCTTTGTATCATAGTTTTCGTTCTCTATAATATCTGTTACGCTTACTGCATTATTATAATTGATCTAGCTTTAGAATATTTTATTATTTTACCGAATCAAGTGTACAAAACCATTTGTTTGTTGTGGAATGCTGATGAATACTAATAAACGAAGCACATTTGTATAAGCACACATCTGTTTTCAGTTTTGTTCGTTTGTGTCACACACACACACTGTCTTTCTGCACTTTGCTTGAACACACTTTCACATTTACACTTGTGTATGGTAAACAGTTCATATGTGTATATGTGTGTACCTGCCTAATGAATGGTTTTTATCAGAGCGGAACAACGAAAGGAAGAACTGAACCGAATAAAACGACGGAACGCTAAAAAACAACCGGTGTGGAAAAGTGTGTCACGCATTATACCACGCTGGTTACCGGTTAACTACAGAAACAAATATCAAATCATATTCGCTACTGCCACCGTGTTACTCGGCATTTATGCTTACCTGCGGGCGACCGATGCTAGCATACCATTTCTCAGGTAAATACATTACATTACAATGCTCAGCTCAGCTCAGCTCAGCTCAGCTCAGCAACTACAAGTGATGTCGTTGTTAAAGGTGGAACCAATCATGACATTTACCTACCTCTATTCCCGTTAAAGCGACCATGTCCGTGACGTCAAAAGTTATTAAGAAATGAAACGTTACAACGGCTTCTTTCATCATATTACTATTATTGAGTATCGGCGTATATTTTTTTACTTTGTTAGAGGTAATTCTAGGTTTTTTCTATCATCAGTCTGTTATCGTTATCTTTTTTCAATGTTTAGCAGATTCTGTTGATATTTCTTAGGCTGTAAAAATGTAAATAAATTATTGTTATTCAATTAAGTAATGTAATTGAGCAATGTTATATAATGTATACCTCATATGGTAAATTCCATTTAATTTATTACTATTTAATGTTGTACAGCTTTGTATGTATTCTTAAGTATATAAAAGGAGACTTCGGTGTTTTTCTTAAACTGATTTATATTTCAATCACATGCATAACATGTTTACTCCATCTCTTCTCATGTAACGTCCCGGAATGAGATAAATGGATTGCACATTAATTAATGTCATTCATTATCAGATATACTCTCAACTAGTAGTTTATATTTGTTTATTATTGACTAACACATACAGATACACGTTTAATCTCACTACTTGTGATCAATTATTGTTTATTTGTTACAAGTAGTATCATTTAGTTTATCTTAAGTCTCTATAAAGGTTGCCTGGCTCAAGGCAACGTCGGGACATTCTATAGTCATGTTTTCATGATTTCAGTGAAATTAGAGACAGCAAGAAATGTTTATATTTAGGTCTACGAGAAACCAACTAGAATACACTCATATAAAACTAAATATGCTTTACTATACTATAACTATTCATTCAAATAGAAATTCAATATGTACGGAATTATTAGAGAATTTCAAACGTATATTGTCATCCTCTTAAAATATATTTCATACTGGATATTAATCTAATATTTCAACTTCTAAACCCACGTATAAAAAATAATCAAACATAAATTTACTTAAACAATATGATATCAATAAAAAAAAATTCATAAACTATATTAAATACTTAAAATGCTATCACAATTTGTCTATAAGGATTTTATTAAATCACTGACATAATCTAGGGTTTGTTTATCTCTTAAAATTGTCATGTGATCGATTTTGTTCAGAGTTTTGTTGAATATCTTTTGTTTCTGGAGTCCCTTCCAATGCAGACATGCTTCCAGTGACCGAATGTTTACAGTACCATCACCGTCACCATAAATCAGAGTAGGCGTGCCATCCAGAAATACGCCAGGTTTGTAGAATAATCTGGAAAGTAAGGTTATTTTCTTGTAATGTAATTTATAAAATAAAGAACCAGGAAAAGGACGAAATGAAGCCAACGCGATATTTACCATGCTGTAAAAACTATGAAGAAAATAATTCTATAGTTTATTTTTAAAAATTTATAACCAAATTTCACGTTTCAAAATTATCTAAAATTATTCGCCGGATGCAGCTGTAGTTTTAAACAACTAATAGTAAATATTACTAGCAAGCATAAACGAAATTAAACATTTTTGTATAAATATAATAACAATGCTTATTTCTATGGTACTATTGTTTGCATATACACAGTTAAGTTAAGTTTTGCAACGAATTTTACTTGTTGCAATCTTACCTCTCTACGGTATCCACATTGTTACCATACAAACAGTGTAGCTCTACGCCGGGTGCAGTAAAATCTAACATATACTGCTCTGTATCTCTCCTCATTTCCCAGCCAAATGGATATTGTAAGTCACTGTAATAGAAAATTTGAGGTTACGGTGACGTCGACAATAACTTATACAAGCCTTTGGTATTCTATAATGCTTGAACTATATATGTACGTCAGTATTAAACTAATGTATGATGACAGTGCACACAAAGATGTGATTATTATCCAGCAATTCTTATACATTGTACACTACATTCGAGTTCTTACTTGAAGAATTCTTCCATATCTGCAATAGTGTAATTTTTCTTCTCAGTCTCGACCAATACTTCGCTGTCCTTCCAGAATAATTTAGAAGGAAGTAACCAAGCTAAACTGGGCGAGGTAATTTGTTCCGCTCGCAATACACTTCCCCTTAAGGCATATGAACCCAAATCGTCGCCTGGAAATAACCAATGGAATACACTATCCTTTCATTAAAACGGGAATATTTGACAGGGTTGTCCAAAGATTTCCAATGTTCATTCAGTATGATTTCGGGTGTTGCTTTGCATCGCGAAGTAAATTATTCGATTTATAATATCAGTACAGTTATTGAAACCTTACAAAGTGGTCTAGAAATTACAAACATAAGTTGATAAAAATTAAAAACAATACTAGCGATTATAAATCGAAATAGCAATCTATTGATTCGCAATGAAAACAATAAGCGTATTGTTAGTAACATGACATTCAAAACCTTATGTTCAGAATTAAATTCTACTTTATAAATGTTTTTATATCTTTTCAGGTCGATAATTAAATTGGCACCTAGGAAACGCAGTGTGATATATTTACACATAAATATGTTTAATTGTTGTATGTTTATAATTTCGTAATTCAAGTTTATGACGCATTCTGTCATCAGTTCATCGTATTTCATAAATATGCCCTGCCTTTATTTACAAATATCCATATAACATGAAATATGCCCGGTTCTTCTAGTAAATGCGTTTGATTTGAAATATACATAATATTTTATCTATTCTTGCATATGACGTAGATAGATAAACTATAATCATTGTCTTGTTCCTATCAACAAACTAAATATTATACTAATAATTATAGTAATTCAGTGCTGATCAACAAGCATGTTATGTTAAGTATGTATGATATTGAAACTAAAATACTTCGTTATTTAAATGTACAAGTAATTTAATAATCATGTTTTAGGGTTAGAAATTTAGTATACACGCTATATTATGACGTAATTATACTCTATCCGCGTCATCAATGTGCTAAATGACTGATTTTACACCCATTAATAACAGATTACCACCAAGATCAGTGAACAACCCATGTTGAATTACCTATAGCAAATACTTTGACCGCTTTGGCTGAGCCACCCCATGCTCCCGATAGTGTAACAAGGCATTGTATATACTTATCCTTCCATGCTTGAGTCTGTTTTTGCAGAAATATAAGACTCATTGGTCCTCCCATCGAATGGGCAATGAGAATAACCTTTTGATTCGCATTCAACGAATATGTTTCCTCGACCAGTGTCTTGAGTTTGACAAAGTATTCTTGGTTTTCGTCTGAAATAATAAACCAGACAGTGATAATCTAGTTACACAGTATTGTTATGCTGTAGAATTTCTGATAAATTATTTGTCTATGGTTTTAAACAAATATATTTCATAGAGAGTACAAATAGTTTAGAGAATTGTTTGATCAAATAATATCAACAACATTAAAAAATGAAATAGATTTGCCTAGATTTTTATTAATATTTTAATGTAATGAATCAATAAGTGCTTGTTATATGATATTTATAAATCCTGTAGTTTTTATTTGTCATTGACTTGTGATAATAAGTTTATCTTTTGCTTCATTATAAACTGCTGATGATAAAAACGTATAGATTATATGAACTTATTTAATTATTATATTTCCAGTATAAAAAAATTAATATCAGCATTTCTAATATGTATGTTTCCTTAAAAATGTAGGATAAGTAGAATTTTGGTTGATTTCGCAGAAAAGTAATACGACGGATAGAGTAATTTGATGCAATGAAATTAAAAAAATGCAATAATGAAATTAATCAGAACAATATGTCATTAGTCACGCAAAAAATCTATTTTGAATATATTTTTTATTGAATCTTATTTCAAAACTTTGGAACATTATTATAAACCTTTACTTTTTGAAATATGAACAAAGCCAAAATTATTATCTACAGAAATATTGGAAAATTATTACTGCAAAAAATTGGTAGCGGTACGTTTTAATTATGAAATAAATGTGCAAAACTGACGCATTATTCAAACAAAGAATTAATATTTAAAATATCGATAATCCCTGCATAAGTCATGTGTGCGTAGTTTAAAACAATAGAGAAGAATGAATAATATTAAAATAGTTTGCGATAAACCATTGTTAATGCATAATATCAAATTCTAAAAGTAACGAATACAACGCAATACGTAGAAATTGATTACAACACGAATTAATTTAAGAAATAATACGTAACTAATCTAAAGTTAACAATATTTAACAATTATATGCAGGTAAACTGCAATTTAATTTAATTTACAACAAAAATTATCGAAATTAACACAGTAAAAAACACTAATTCCAAGTATTAAAAAAAAAGTTAGACAAGAACTAAAACAATCAAATTTTTGCTACAAAATACTATAAATAAGTATGTAATTTCATTCATCCCATTCAGATTTCAAAATAAAATCATAATTATTATTTAAAAAACGCAATTATAAACAATACTCAG
This sequence comes from Carabus problematicus, assembly GCA_963422195.1. Taxonomy (NCBI): domain Eukaryota; kingdom Metazoa; phylum Arthropoda; class Insecta; order Coleoptera; family Carabidae; genus Carabus; species Carabus problematicus. Next base: position 15,460,063 of record OY728582.1, read on the forward strand.
AAAAATAAATATATCGAGAATGACTCATTGTATGTTACATACATTATGGTATAATTATGATTCAAATTTTGTTAAAAAAAATAATCAATTTATACGAAGTATTTTTTTAAAAAAAAATCTGTCTATTTATAATCATTCGAAAAAATTAAAATTAATTAAGTAAACAGAATTTAGAATAATTAATTTCTATTTATAAAAACGAAATAGTAACTTTTTACTGTTAAATTAATGTAAGTACGAAAATAATTATTTTTTATTTGAAAAAAATAAACAAAAGTCGTGATGGGCATAACGCAGTACGAATATATCTTTTGTTTCAGAAATTAATTTCCTAGATGAAATAAATTTGAATAAAATATTTACTTGGTGCTTTTCTGAAATCGTATGGTGCCCCTCTAATCGACAAATTTCTTTGGTAACCAAGAGTAACTAAAGTGTTTGCAATATCTTTAAAATACGCTCCTGACGAAGCATGACTTGGGTCGAGCCATTCAACAGTTTCGGAACTGCCGAAACCTGGTATCCTTATTTCAACGCCCGCCGCATTATGTGTTTTCCTTGTAACATTGTCATATGTCAATTTGATATTGTCAATCCAGCAGTCTATGATCACTGGAACTAATAATTCCATGTTCAGCCAGATATTGAAATAATCCGAACTAGTTTTGGCACATAAATAATGAACAACCGAGGATTTGTTTAGTTTAGCCTCTAACTGGCTGCCCCCATCGCCGGGGATAAAAATAACCGGTTTTGTAAGAGCACATGTTGTTGCAAACAAAGAGAATAACACGCAAACCACATACACTTTGTACATTTTCGTTCGGATTGAATTTTGTATATACAGTGTGCTCGCACTTATCACAACTGACCAAGCTTCGGCGTGTTGCGTTCTATTTACTAATTCCAGGCAAACACTTTTACGTATTGTTTTGAGAGTTGCATCAGCATCAGCTGATCCAGTCACACTGACAGGCGACGTCATGCGCGCCGATACCAGTGGCGACGTACAATATTTTTACTTAAGGGAGAAAAGTAATGCACAATTATTATTTTTTTATTACATATTTAGATTTATAGATGGATACTATGAAGGTGCTTTGTAATATTATATAATGATGCAACAAAATTATATTAATTTGTAAATAATATACAGAAAGTAGTTACCCCAGTAAAGAGAAATGTGTAATGTTATGTGTGTATGTACGTAGTATGTAAATATTCTTGTAAACATATATGTACAAATTTTAAAGTAATTGATTTCTAATTGTCAATTTATATACATTTTTGATCAGTTTCAATATATACACCTAGTACAGTTTAAACATGTACTTATTTACAAATAGAAAATTCTAGTCAAAATGGCTAATATACAATTTTAAAATATTTATTCGATGAATAACAATATTATTTAACTTTACTGTAAATTCATTACTCGCATTCTATTGATACACCACTGTCTTTTAATTGTACGCATGCGTAATAAACAATCTGCAAACAAATCAATGTTTATATTATTTATCCGAATATGTTTTGATTACATACTTCGTTTCACATAATCACCGAAGTTATACGACATTCATAACAGTGTTGATAAGCGGGTTGCGCAAATGCTTATGATTAAGGCTGAAAATTTTCAACACGTTTTTTAACTCGGTATTAATACGTTTTTAGTCTATTTTTTATTTTCCAGAAAATTCCTAATATATAAAAATAGTGGCATATTTAATAAATAAAGTAAGAATTGTCTATAGTACAGAATAAAATTAATTTATTGTCATATTAATAGACAACAAACAATTTGTTTGTGTAAATTATGTATTGTCCAAATCATTTTGGCATCAGAAGACTTCAAATATATTTTTCCCAATTGTGAGATGCAACTAGCATTACACTTTGAATAATCATTATAGGAACACAATCAATTATAAGTAAAGTGAGCAAATCCTTTGTATTACACAGGTACACAATAGATAATTATATATCAATAACTATTTTAAATAATATTTTTGTATGTTACGTAATTTTTAAAACACTAATTTATATAGAGTCTGGATAAACACTTTTAAATGTTATTTGATAATGAACCGATATACACATTTGTTAATTTAAATAATTTCTTCTTCTGTCAGAGATTATATTTAAATGTCTTTATACATATGTGTACGAGTATTTATAAAATTCAACTTATAATATAAATATTTGTGAAAGAGCAAAATACCAAATGTTATCTATATATCTGAACAGGAAAACCTCATGCACTGATAAATACACTTTGTAAACTGAAATGATGATTTAGTTGTTGAGAGTGTTTGTCAGTTCTGTAGGAATGTTTTGTATCAGAACGTAATACATAATGGATAGTATTTTATATATTTGGCTAATAATACAATATTTACTCCCGGTAGAGTTATCAAATGGAGAATGTATTCAACAGTACAGTTTTGTGTTAAATGATAATGTGTTAAATCATTGTGAAAGTGAACGGTCAGTTACTATTCGTTACAAAGACATTAACATTGATGCTAACGTATTCAGAAATTGTAACCAGCTTGAACAGTTACGTATAACGCAAACGAACTTGTCTTCAATAAGTGCCGACCTTTTCCAAAATATACGACAGTTAAAATATTTGGATTTGAGTAACAATTTAATAGAGAAAGTAGGAGAAATAAATTTAGCATTAAACCGATTTAATATCTCAAGGAATAACATAGCTCTTACAAATTTCTTATATTTCAATATGTGTTCTCTTCGAGTGCTGGATTTGTCGAAAAATATTATTTCAAAATTGGACGAATACATTTTCTTTAAAAATATTAAATTGGAAGAGTTATACTTGGCAGCTAACAATATTGACGTTTTACCTGATAAACTCTTTCGAAAATTAAGCAATCTTTGGTACCTCAGTTTAAATAGAAATCGGATTAAAGTAATTAGACAACGTTTGTTCTCAGATATGACTTCTATTTCTATTCTGGATTTGGCTTACAATCTAATTACAGTATTAGAAGCGGGAACGTTTGACAGTAACACAAATTTAACCGAACTCTACTTAAATAACAATAAAATTACAATGTTACCCGACGGATTATTCAATAAACTTAGAAATCTAACAAAAGTTCACCTTCATAAAAATCAACTAACGTATATAGGAGCCAATGTATTTCCCGAAAGTGCAACGCTTACAGAAATTTTCCTTCAGAGAAATCAACTCAAATATTTCGATGCTTCAGTTCTGAAACTGAATGGGCTAAAATCAATAAAACTATACAACAATATTTGGATATGTGATTGTCAGCTCAAAGCATTATTCGAGTTTTCCAAAAACAAACTGTTGTACCAAACTACAAAATGCAATATGCCAAACGAACTATCTGGAAAACATTGGATTTATTTGACTGCAGAAGATTTTAAATGTAACCACGAAACTAATAATATATGTATGCACGTTCGAGAGAGAACGATATATTCGTACAAAATCAATGTGACAAATGAATTCTGTCAAGAAGAAAACGAAACTGTTATTGGGGAGTTCGTGACTAGAAATGGACACCGGTACACATTACAATTCGACACAGGCAAAGATGATTCGCCATCACATTTGACACTGGAATACACGAATGAAAACCAATCAGGCTCACAATGTATGAACTCTTTATGGACAGCAATAGTAGCAGTGACGTTGGTACTGTTACTTACTGAAATTTTCATTTTTATTTCGATCAGTTTGAAACACAAAACCACGAAGTATTCTAATGAAATATCACATAGAACTGAGGACAATGCTCATATTTATGCGAAACCCGTATGTATAAAATTTCCAATATAAATATTCATATATAAACTGTGATTGTTTAAAGGGGAACTCCGTGTATCATCCGAATGGAATAGCACAGAAAATGATGGCGGATACTGGTCATATTTACGCCGAACCGGTATGTATACAATTAGAATCATTGTAACTTTCATTTACGTTCTGACATATTTAAAGGATGAATCCATAAAATTCTCAAATGGAATAGGACAGAAAACGATGGAGGAAAATGGTCATATTTACGCAGAACCGGTATGTACGTCTTCATGACATATACTTGTTACAGCGGATGTGGTTTTTCTATCTCATTACTCACTATACTGTATATATGGCAGCATATTTTTTCCTACTTGCCCTAAAAATATGACTAAATCATAATGAAAGAATAAAATATAGAATTAATGGAGAAATATGGAATAAAGCAAATCACGTACCTTCTCTATTAGAAATGTAACAATATGACCGAACCTCTACTTGTGAACTATTAAGAACCGAACAACCGAATTCCAGTTATGAACATTTGATTGTAATTACAAGTTAGAATTTGAATTTAACATGTGATTCTCTTCTTTAGGATTATGCGGCAGCAAGTCGGTACAAGCATGGTTCAAAATAATGTATAATACCTGCACACAGTAGCCATCTTGTTGTTCTGTGTCCTCCATGGTCAATGGCAGTTTCTGTTGAAAATTGCTTCACTGGTAATAACATCCTGTTACTATCGTTACATTGATAACACATGTTTCTGCAATGCATTTACTGAAGAGTTATTATAAAGTGTTATCACTAACATGGTAAAAGATTAAAAGTCGATACTTTTGTATTTTAAAATCTTAGCTAAATCTAGTTCATTAATTAAGAACTTATAAAGTATGTTTATATATTTACATACTTGCACATTGCTTCTGAAACCTGCTATATTTATATTTTGGTATTTTATATGTATAATTTATTTACTAATATGTATAAAGTGTAAATAAATATATCTATGAAAGATTACATGTTATCAACACATCCGCCAAGGAAAACCTCATGTATAATATATGTCCACCACAGAATGTGAATTGGTGTTCCAGTATTTGCATTTCAGTTTTTACAGTGTAACCTTAAAATCAAGACTGAATAATGACCGGTGTTGTGTTGTTTATACTAGTATTAAAAAGTTTACTTGGCATGGTGTTAACGAATGAACAGTGTTGTCCTATGGGCATGTCTTTTCAAAATGAAACATTTATTAGTATTCGTTACAGTAATATCAGTATTATACATGACAACACTTTCGATAATTGTGCTGGGATAAAAATAATACACATAACGAAATCGAATATTCAACAGATAAATCTCAATACATTTCGTAATTTGTTCGAACTGGAGGAACTGGATTTAAGTGACAATATCATTGTATATTTGTCCGATCAATTTAAAAATTTAACATCATTACAGCGACTTAATCTGTACAATAATGACTTAACGAATGAACCAGGAAAAGATTTATTTAGTAATTTATATTCTCTTCGGTACTTAAAAATGTCAAAAAATTACATCATCTCTATAAATGAATCTATTTTCAAGCACAACGGTGACCTTCGAGAATTGCATTTATCATCAAATTATATTGATTATTTACCTGACGGTATATTTAGCAATCAAACCAAATTACAAGAACTTTATTTGGATAGAAACCGATTAGTTGAAATACAAAAAGAATTGTTTTCGAAGATGACCAAGCTCCGAATAGTGAATTTGGGTTTCAATGCAATTAGTAGACTGGAAACAGGAACGTTTGATAATAACAAGGTGTTACAGCAGCTGTACTTGCAATACAATGCAATCACCACACTGCCCGAAGGAATATTTAAAAACCTGGAAAAACTAGTAATGATCTCACTGGGATATAATAAAATATCGTCTATTGGTAAAAATGTGTTTCCAGAAAACCTGGAACAAGTTTACCTTCAAAGAAACCAATTAAAATATTTAGATGCTTCATTTTTAAAATTAAGCAACAGATTAACACTAGAGCTATACGATAATCCTTGGCACTGTGATTGCCGGCTTCAGGCTTTCTTTAATGTAACAAAGAAATTTCATAAAAACGTCAAATGTGACCAACCGAAACATCTAAAATCGTGGACTGATTTAACTAGTGATGATTTTCAATGTGAAATTGAACCGGCTGAAACTTGTATGCGTGATGCAAAGACAATTTCTTATACGATCAATGCATCGAATATATTCTGTGAGGATGACCATGACGGTATATTCGTAACTGACGGACATCGCTACAAGATGAAAGTGAACGATAAACGCTTGGAATTAGAATATATTGATGCGGTTGAAATTGATGCAGAACCACAATGCTTGGAAGGTGTTTTGATAGCAGTAGAAGCAGTGTTACTGGTAATTTTATTTATCGTAACTTACCTCTTGGTGAAGAAATTGATGCAACGTGCCAATGTAATATCGCTGAATGTTTCCAAGAGGAATACGAATATTTACACAGAACCGGTGTGTATAAAACTGTACATTCTATTCGAATCATTTACATTATTATTGTTCCAGGAGCTTTCACACTCAACAGTTCCATCTTCCTCAGTACCGGTAAGAATTAAAACTAGGATATTTTAAAATATATAACCTTAGTAATTTCGTCAAGAAATTATTATTAAAAAAATACGAGGAAAATAATGTACCTAGTAATGTCAAATCAATCAATATTGTACTTTCTCATACGCAACGGAAAATTACTGCAACATAATATATTTTAATAAAGGTACAATTTTATATTATAAACTAATTATGAATAAAAAATGTTAGATAAATTTTAGATAAAACATAATTCGCAAAGATCATATTTAATCAATAGGAGTATATAATATATATGAGGAAAGCAATGTTAGTGGAAGTTCAATATAAAACTAATAAGTATTTTTTTTTACTTTCAGGATTATGAAGTAGAAAACATCTTCTATGGAATTGAATTAAAAACAAATTAACTGACACACAACGTAATATATATTTACTGTTGTAAGTTTTTAGTTTTGTATAAACAAGTATATAAATGAAATAGAATAATATTATTGTATAACTGTAATATGTACTTATTCGGGGACAGTGTCGAATTTGTGCGAACCATCCTAAAATGGATGATCCTATTACTCGTCTTTAATCTGTACATCTGTACATACTTAATTAAACACATTTTGGGAATGAAATGTTTTTCGCATTTATTAAAGTACCTGTTTTTAACGGATTTTAAAAATTATATTTTTATTTATGTATTTTTATATATCTTAGTTCTACAATTTGTATAATCTCTCTCAACATAGATAATTAAAACGGACGTGGTTATAATGAGCAATATGCTATCATTGGCATATGAACTAATCAACTAATGTTTTGTAACTATGTTGTATTCATTAGTTCAATATTAAAATGTGTTCGAAAATGAGTGTGCCAGTAATCTTTTTGTCAGTACTGATGTTTTCTTTCGCCGACTGGCAAACGTGTACGCCTTGCAAGTGTGAACTAAATGAAAACATAGTTTTTACCGGGTCTGGTATAAATGAAACTGTAGTGAAATCTAAGGTTAAGTACGCTAATTGTTCAACTAACGCAACGAATTCAATCATTCTGAAAGAAGTCCCACATCATTTGGATTCTCAAATCGAGCACATTTCTCTAGAAGAACAACCGCTGAAGTATATACCGGAAGATGCATTTTCTTCAGTTCATCTTGTAAATTTAAAAATCATTAATTTAATTAACTGTAATATAACGCGTGTACATGTTAATGCATTCCGTGGCATACATAACCTCACTAGATTGTCAATGTCTTACAATGATATCGTAACACTGGATACAAAAGTCTTTCATCATAATCTGAAATTAACAAAATTATATTTAAAAAGTAACAAATTGACAATAATTCCTAATGGATTATTTGCGAATTTAACGTTATTAGAAACACTCGATATAAGTAGAAATAATATATATTATATTGATAAATTTGCTTTGGTAACTAATATAAATTTACGCATTTTTCGGTTTGAATTCAACGCATTGACATATATTGATAAATTTATTTTCGAAAATTTAAAGAATCTACTGTTGGTAGCCCCATATGGTAATCCGTGGTCATGCGACTGCCGAATGAAAAAATTGAAGAGCGTAATCAAATTTATCTTTCCGCATCCAACTTGCATGAAACCAGAGAATTTACGGGGTATAAATTGGCATGCACTGAAACCAAACGCATTATCTTGTTGGTTACATATAATATTGCAACAAAATGTTACAAACATTACTGTTCACGATGATTCAGTGGTTCTGTCGTGTATGACTGAGGCATTCCCTGAACCAAACATAACATGGATGCACTCGGATAAAGTCCTTGATTTTGATAACGCAAATCAGAAATATCATTTGAGTAGATCTCACTGGAATCATACGATGTATTACTACAATTTGACTATTTTCAACGTGACGTCTACCGACAAAGGACTATACACATGTAAACTGAATAATATAGAGCAAGAAGTAGAGAAACGTTTTAATTTAACAATAAAGCCAGCAAAACTGCCCGTTATTTTGGCACCAACTGGTTCTACCATTACAGCGGATGTTGAAACGAACAATTTTACACTTGCATGTAAAGTCAGCAGCATTCCTCGACCGAACATCAAATGGATTTACCTTGGTGTTGATAATGACATGGAGCAGACCTATATGACTGACTCTGTCGGAATAGAATCTGACAGCTACTGGTCTAATCTGACAATTTCTCAACTTACTCCAAAATATAATGGCAAAATATACTGGTGCATGGCAAGTAACAATAAAGGACAGGTGGCTAAAGTGATTGTGCTGAAGACAAGATCGTACTTGTCGAATTGGTTGATTTTCTGCATGATACTTGGATGTGGATTCATTGTCATTTTGATGTTGGTTTTCATTGTAAAATGTTTTAGTCGATTTTATGTCACGGGAAACGAGACGAAAGGTAAGTTACTATGGAATATTAGACAGTAAATTGCATAATGCAATGACGGGCTAACAATTACTGAAACCTTGCATTTATATTTTGTTATTGGCGAGCCTTAAATTTTATGACAGTAAAATCGTACTGTCGTGAAGTATTACATATGATTATATTTTAAATTTAATTATATGACATTATCTTCAAACAAATAAAAATATTAATAAATATTTATTTTTTTTGGATTTTTTTTATACAGTTGAATAATTGTGGTCTATTAGCTTTGCTCACTAATCATAGCTTAACCGTTTGGCTTTCGTTGTACGACCAGGTTAATTTTTATTATCAAATATACTTTGTTTTTCAGTTACCTTCACAAGTTAAATAACAACTCAACATTAGTTTGGTTACTGGTACAATCGTCTTCAAGTGACAACACATCCTATATGGTCATGAAAATGATTCAACACGAAAATATTTGCGAGCTGAATACGGAAAATTGTAAATATTCATTATCTACATGCATAAGCACAGATTACGGAAATAATGAATTATATTAAATTTTATGGAAAACAAAGCTGTGATGTCATTTCTTCTGAAAATTTCATTAGTGATAGAATTGAGCATGTTAAATGCAATGAAAATAATAATCAGTAATAATTCCAAGAGAATGAAGTAAAATAGTTAAATAATACAGTTTTCTAATCGAATGCCTAACAATTTCCCTTACCTGAATACGGCTAATAGTACAATAGTAACTATTGTAATTTTTTATGTATTGAATAGTTAACATAAACTAGGAACTTTTGAAATTCATTTATTTTTACTTTTCAAATTCTTTTATTTTTACTTATGAAATTCTTTTGACTTTTCAAATTTTTTTATTTTTACTTATGAAATTCTTTTATTTTGACTTTTCAAATTCTTTTATTTTGACTTTTCAAATTCTTTTATTTTTACTTTTCAAATTCATTTATTTTTACTTTTCAAATTCTTTTATTTTTACAAAAATTTAATAATAAGTGTAGAGATGTGGAATTGAAATTTTGCATATTTGTGGTGCATTTAGCAATGAGAAATTGAAATTTTTATATTTTGGAGATATATACGTTTTTTTTTTTTAATAAATAAATATATTTTATATATTATACATAATTAACAATATACATTCTAAGTATAAATATATACAGCAATAATCACAAAATAATATAATAGTTAATCTTCACTATGTGAAATTGTGTACAATGTTTAATATGATTGCACTATAGATATGACTATATAATTATCTGATTTTGTGCTTGCCATAGTTTTCCATAAAGACTGGATCCGTCATGTATGAGGTCTTTGTGATGACCACGCTCTTTAATTTGTCCATTTTCTAATACTAGAATTTCATCAGCATCCATAACAGTGCTCAGTCGATGAGCGATGCATATACTTGTTTTTCCTGCTGTTGCTCGTCGTAATGCTTGTAGAATATTCTATATCACAAAGTATAAATGATATTTAAAATAACATATAATACAAGTAGAGTACGAGTTTAACTGTCTATTATGTTGTTTATAATTGCACTTACTTGTTCGGTTATAGAATCCAGTGAACTGGTTGCTTCGTCAAATATAAGAATGGGTGAATTCTTCAGAATGGCTCTAGCGATTGCAACACGTTGTTTCTCACCGCCGGACAATTTCAATCCTCTCTCGCCCACCTGCGTGTCATATCCTTTGGGCCACGTCACAATTGCATCGTGCAATTCAGCCATCTGAGATGCACGCAGCACTTCATGTTCGGTGGCTCTCAAGTCACCGTAGTGCAGATTGTGTTTTATAGTATCGTGGAACAGAACTGAGTCTTGCGGAACTATTGATATAGCTTTACGGAGACTCTCTAAATCCACGTCGCGTATATCTTGGTTGCCAATCATAATTCTGCCTTTGTACGGTTCATAAAATCGATACAGTAATCTAACCATTGTAGATTTTCTATAAAATAAATATAGTATATCGTTAACATGTGCTTCATGAAACTGAGATTCCTTAGGAGCAAATAGCAAAATATAATTGCTCACTTGATTAATTCAAGTTAAAGTATATGACTTTCAATGTTAGATTAATTATTTGTATTCATTTACCCAGATCCAGAACCTCCCACAATGGCAACCTTTTTCCCGGCCGGAATGGTAAATGACAGATTATCAAATATTGGTTTCCCTGGTCCATAGTTAAAAGATACATTTTCAAATCTTATATCAGAATTTTTGGCATCAACACACAATAGTGGTGCATGTGGTCTGTTCTGGAAACGAATAAACAAAAGAAAATTTAATATTTACCGAACAAAACAAAACTATGTATAAATTGTATTATTAATAAAACTCAGGAATCAAGAAATGTGTAATGTGAATTTTGTTCAAACAGGTACCTTAATAGCAGTATCCACCGTCATCAGAGTAAACATTGTTTGCATGTCAATGAGGGCTTGTCTCACTTCCCGGTAAACACTACCGAGAAATCCCAAAGGAATTGACAGTTGAAAAAGCAAACCATTCACCATAACCAAGTCACCGACTGTCATGTTACCTGAAGCATTAATAAATGTATGTATAACTTACAATACGTATGCTATTATGAATTCTATACCTTGTACTATCTGATTAGCAGCCAGTACCATGATAGCACTGAGTGCCGTACTAAATATTGCGTTCTGCCCAAAGTTAAGCACCGCTAAACTTGTGCTCGTTTTCAAACTTGCGACCTCATATTTCTTTAAAGATTTATCGTATCGATCGGCTTCAAATTTTTCATTGTTAAAGTACTACAAGTAAATTAAACGTGCATCATAATATATTACAAATAGTTTATAATAAATAATAAAAATTCATTTACTTTTACAGTTTCGTAATTAATCAGAGAGTCTATTGCTTTGTTTCCTGCTTCATTCTCTGCTCTGTTCATGTGAATTCTAAATTGTGTTCTCCATTGTGTAACTAACAGTGTATATGCACTGTAGACGCCGACACAGACCATGGATATACCTAACAGAGAATTCACCATTTATACAATGCTCACATGCATACAGAAGCAGTATTATTACCTGCAAATGCTACGCCACATTTAACACCTAAAATTGATGAAACCAAAGCCAACTCGAATATGGTTGGAACTACATTAAACACCATAGCGGATAAAACAAAATTTATTCCCCGTGAGCCACGATCTATTGTTTTTGACAGAGCACCAGTTTGCCTTCCTAAATGAAAAGCAAGATCTAAATTATGTAAATGTGTGAACACATTATTTGCTATTCGCCTGATTGATTGTTGCGCTACACTGGCAAATACTGCGTTACGTAGTTCGTTGAAGCCAGCGGCACCAGCCCGGGCGATACCATCTAAAATATAAATTATGGATCACTATCTAACATGCATAATTATACAAATGGTAACAACTTATATTCTGACATATCAATGCTAATATGTACTTACAACCAATGAGTAAACTTGTCGCTACAGTAAGAACTGTTTCTGGTGGTGATGTCATCGTCAATGTATTTGCACTATTCAAATGATCCACCGCGTATTTAAAAAGAAACGGTACACAAACATTTAGCATTTTTGCACCAATCAATAAACCAAGTGCAATTTTAACACGGTCTCTCGTTAACTTATCATCAGCTGGCCATATGTATTTTAGCATAGCACCTATCATCTCTTTGCCGGTAATAGTGTCTTTCGAAAACTGCATTCCGTCTCCAGCGATTGCCGAATGTCCAGGATGAAAGCATCCTCTTGATGGTTGACTTCTTGGTTTAAAAGGATTAATTTTTTGAACAGCCTTAACCAACACACTTCTGTTTGTTTTTCCATTGCCAATTGTATCACCTTCCTTACTGCTATATATCTACAAAATTATTAAACATCAGCCACTTGTTTGCCACTAACCTCTAAATTTCAATTACCCGTTGGCTGCTTATAACTTTGGGTCCAAAATGTTTTAAGAAGTATTTATCACCGGATAAATTATAAAATGTTCTATAATAAACAAACTTTTTTAGTTGGGTATTATGCACGTTCCTGTATGTTTTCACTAATAAACTAATGGCAGCCATTTCTCTACTTACTTCCCATATCACTGATAAACTCGGGAGGGGGATATTTATATTATTAATTATAATAAATCTAATTGTATATAACACACGACGTAACAATTCATTTAAAATATAAAATAGAAATTTTGTACAACACAATTATTATTAACATTATATTATTTTTATTATGTAACTTCTTGAGTACAACCATTGTATTTGTAAATATAAATTTGACTTGTATTTGTATATATGAATATATATAAACGCACAAGCATTTAGATTAGTTCTCCACTACCTTAATAGAATAGGAATATCAGTCATTGATAGTAAACTTAAATTAGCGTGTATTTCCTACAATTTAAATACACAAATAAATGAATATTTACAAACCAATTTGCGTAACATTATGATTGGTGTATAAGCAGGCAAAATAATATAAATAAAATTTAATAGAATTAATACCTTTGTGTATAACAATATTTGATTTCTGTATAATAATGAATAAATGATACGATAAATGTACGTATATGTAATTATGATTTATGCCGCATCGTCAGCGACTTCTTCAGGAAGCTTTGATGATTCTTCGTCCTCGGGTTCTTCGGTTTCATCAGCATCATCTGGCGCAGATTCAGCTTCGGCTTCTTGTTCAGTTGAATCTACCTCCGGTTCAGTAGAATCTGCCGCCGCTGTTGGTGTCTCAGCTGAGTCAGCTTCCACGGGCTCAGCCGACTCCTCAACCTCACGTTCAACAGTACCATTACCCAATGTAATCTCAGCATTTGACACTTTTACTTCATCCGAAGGTGCTAGTTTCAGGAATTTATCAAGTTCATCAATTTCGTTTGACAAATCAAACTGATCATAATCCTGAAACAAATAAATAGTTGATAATCTACTTAAGCTACAAGTACGCTATTATGCTATTTTTATGCACATTGCACATTTGTTATATTTAAATAAATGAATCATGCATACGTAACACAATGAACCGATATATAAACGATACGGATTTCCGCTTCATACCAACAATTATGCTAATTACGATATGCGCGGTCTAATTAATAAAACAAACAAAAATCAATTGTAGACAATTTCATCTGCAGATATTCATGTAATAATTATAACTTTGCACTCACTCCACAATATTCTTCATCGTTAAATAACTGCGGGGGAAGTGGGTGTCGTGGGTTTGTATCGCTCACAGTTATTCCTAGGGCAGTCGATTTTTCCTGCATAAAGTCTCGATCTGGTTCTCGACCGGGTTCCGTGATATCGACAACGGAATATTTAATATTCCGACTGTCGAGGATCATCATGACTCGTTGCTGGCGTTTCTTCACCTGTTAAATGAAGGAGTGTCACTAGAAGCTACATAATAATGCACCGCTGTCATTCACCTCCTTATTTCCCGAAATACCACTGATGTACACTTTCACACCCATGATCGTTTTCTATTCTACACAACAAGATACTATACGCACTACAATAAAATAGTAAACAATAATTAATAGAATGTTATCACACACTCTGTAATGTCTTTTTTGTAACAGAGCTGAAAAGCAGTGTTATTTTCATTGCCACACCTGCAATGACATTTATAAAAAAGCCCCAGATACTTAGCGAAGACATGAACCATCGAATGCACTTGGTTGTGCAGATGTCCGCAGACAATTGTAAGCGCTCGTGTTCCCGTAGAAATGGCGCTAAATTAAAATTTAGCAATATAGTTATTTCAAGAAAATGTATATAAAGTGTATTAGGTATAATACATTTTTTATACGTATAATTGCTTAATCAAGTTAAGTTTAATTTATAACCACAAAATTCGAACGAATGGCTGTAATGTTCATTGCGCATTAGGATTTTATAAAAAGTCATTATATCAAATAGTACTTAAAATAATTCTCAACTCACTAACATTACTTATGGATTTTTATTTACATACAATATCATTACTTTACAGTTCGGGATTTTAAAAGCACTTGTAATATAATTGCTAGTACAGTTACTTATTTTAAGCGTGAGTTATAACAAAATGAAGCGAGTTATTCGGGGGACTCTTTGCCCATTTGCAACAAATACAGCGCCTTCTGTAGATTTTCTATGGCGCTCTTGATATCATCGTAATTAAGCGCTGACGACGCCCATTTGCAGTACTTCTGGGCTTTACCAACTTGTTCGGCGCCCAAGGAGGCCGTGGTTGTATTGGGAAATGCCATTGTCGGTGTTGGCACCACTGCTGGAGCGGGTGCCGCTGTTGGTACGAATGGTGTTGTCGGAACTACCTGGGCTGGTACACTGGGTAACGTAGAAGGGGAAACGCCAGGAAATGAAGGCGGCGGCGTGGGTTCAGAGGGGAAATTGCTCCAACCAGATCCACCTGAATAGTTATTCATTGGACCACCGTTCGGTGAAACACCATCTGCATTAGATGCACTGTTCACGGGAGTGAAATCGTCATCATTTTCATCACTATTAGCCATGGGACCGGCCACTGGCTTTTCACCTGCTTTCAAACAGTTGTGAATATACGCAGCCTTCCACTTGGCATATTTACGTTTCTCTGCAATATCTTCCGACAATTCTCCAAATGCTGTTAACACATCCATTAATATGCCAGCCGTGTAAAATGCTTTCACAACATTCCTAGACAAATATATACGAAAGTTACAACATATTACAGTAAGAAAACATCTACGCAGTATGCAAATGGAAAGGTTAACATTGACACTTACTTGCCATAATTTTCTGCTCTATCTTGTTCGTCAGCGTATTTAAATAGTTTTAAAGCATAATTTTCAACAGTAGCTTGTGCACACATTTTACTTGTAATGCCATCATTGTTACTCTGAGTGCCTTTAGTAGTTTCTAGCCAATCCATTAACGATATTAACATTTTACTTACTTCTGGGTCCTTCGTATTTGTTATTTTCATAGCAACTTCAAGTGCATGAAGGCGACCTAACAAATAGTGATGGAAGTTGAATTATATGTAGTGGAACCAGTTATTTTATAATTGTACTTACACCAATAACTGATTACAATGTCTCTGCTATCATGTTCCTCGGCAACTTTTAAATAATGTGCGATAGCTTTCAAGCTATCAGGACAAGGCGGAAACCCCATTTTTCGTAACTAGCTAGTCCAATTCTACCAAGGAGGAATTCTACTGACAAGTGTGACAGCTGATTATTTGCATGTAGAAACCATTTTGACAACATAGTAGAGTCCTTGATTGCCGACTGTATTTTGCGCGGTAAAACTATTGATTAAATAAAAATTCAAATATTATTTCTGAATTTTAATTTTATATCATACGTATTTCCGATATTACATGAATTACTATCAGAAGAAGGAATACTAAACGATTTAAAAAAAAAAACACTTTTATTTTACTCCAATATGTAAATTCGTACATATATCTTGTGATGAATGGAAAATGAAAATGGAATTATTAATGAATACATAATTTATTTCTTTTGCACAACAAATTCAGTTGCATAATGTGATGAAACTGAATTTGTTAAATTTAACAATACTTCATAATATCAAATATAAATTATCTGATGTATTTTTTAATTACGTAGTTTGCACAGCAGAAAATTTCCTTAACACGAAACAGGAACCAAAATATGTATTTCTATATCATATGAACTAAATGACAACTTGGAGGGCAAGTTATATTTCCAAAATCATTTATACATACAACTACGTATAAGTGTAAATTGCCCCAATATACCGGAAAATAACTGTGATGTAAAACCAATTACAAGCAAAGAAATAAATTTCATAAGTGGTGTGAAAACATTTATAGTTTAATTATTTAAAAACTATTTATGACGAAACTAACTCTTCCAATATTTAAATTAATCACGAAATTATTTTGCATCACACAATACGGATTTATTTCGGTAAAACTGATGAACTTGGAAACATTGGAAGAACTTGTAAATCAGATTAAAAATAAATAAAAGCCAGATATGAGTTTAGTTGAAAACAGACATTTGCTTAGTCTCTAAACATTTCTACGTGTACGCATGTCTATTTTAAAATGAAATGTCCACAAGTGTAAAATAGAAACATCGTTCTCTCCACAATGTCCATCAACTGAAAATAAAACATTATTCTCCATAATTATGTACAATTTTTACAATGTACACATTCTTGATTGATGTGCAACTGTGTTTGTGCAACTGGTATGATGCTGATTAGAAATTGTCCTGGAATGATACAAATATTCAGTAAAGATACAAAACATTTCAATCAAATGTTCTTTGGTTCTTGGTATCTTACATCGCCGTTAAATAATTCTTCATCGTCATCGCCTGGTAGAAATGTATCACTCGGATCCAATTCCATACCCTGTAAAAATGTAACGAAATAATTCTCCGGATTCATATACAATTCGTACTTGGAGAGAAAGGTTATTCGAAATTACCTGCTCATCGTCATCGTCGTAGTCATCTTCATCTTCATAGTCTTCAAATTCCGCCACACCTGTAACAAATAAATGACACACATTACTAAACATATTACATGAAAAATATTGCCGAATACAATAAGTTACAACCGGTAGAATAATGAATAAGAACAATGTACAATTGCACAGCAATGAACCATATGTACCGACCTTCATTATACTGGAAATTATCATGTATATACTCGTCATCTTCTTCGGCATGTTCTACTTCATCCTCGTTGTTTTGATACGCCACAGATCCGTACTCGACCGGTTCGTTCTTGATCTCTTGTTTAACAGCAGGCGCCTGAGCTGTTCCGTTTGAGAGTCCACTAAACTCTTGTTTAACATCATAACACGTGTCTTCATGGTCACTGGTTGGTTCTTCCTTGACCAGACTAAGATCTGGTGCCAGTGTCTGTGTAATGGTTATCGAGGGAACACTACTCACTGCCGTCGTAGTATATGGAGTATTATTAATTTCTGTTGTCGATGTAGCCGACACTGGTATCGGTGTAATAGAATTTACCGGTTCCGTTTTTGTTTTGGTAATGTTGTTTTGCTTTGTTTCGCCCGGTACACCAACGTTGCCGTTAATTCGACGAAATCGGACAATTAAGCTTCTAGACTCGAACTGTGTATTACGTGTGCTGCGATACGCTGCAATCGCATCGTCCACATTCCCAAAACGAACAAATGCATAACGAGTATTTTTCATCTGCTGCGGATGTCCAATATCTATTCTTGTGCACCCGGAAAACTGTTGAATGACGCCCTGTTTAGTGACGTTCAGCGGTAGATTTCCGACATATAAAGTGTATGGATCGATGTCTTTTGGTGACACTTCTAAATTCTCTTCGCGTGCTTTCTTAATATCAACTGACAAGAATCCTTGGCCGAAAGGAATCTTTTCCAAAGCACCAACTACTTTATTTATATCTGCGTTCTCCTATAATGTAAGTACTGTTATACACACGCTCACAGCTAGCTTTACGAGTTTTCCTACAAATACATAGCACACTTTGTGTACGTACCTCGAGATGAGCAAAACAATATCGAGGCGTGGAGGCTTGCGGGAAATGTACATTTTCAATGGCAGAATGAAACTGTTTCACTATATCTTTACTAAGCTCTGGATCTGGAAACCTAATGATCAGTGACTGATTCTTCAAATTCTTTGTGAAATCTTTCTCTGCTTGCAATGCCTTCTCCGCATCTTTTTCATCCCATTTACTGGATGGGTAACTCTTTGACATTGGTTTTCTTTTTTTCTTACTCGCTACCGTCCCTGGTATGGTCTGCTCTTTCACATCTTTCATCTCTGGTGACTTAATTGGTTTTGTTTTATGTGGCTGGATCCAATTACTCTGATGTGCATTGCCATCATAATAATTTGCAGCACCGTTGTCATATCTGAAATCACATACATTTCAACCAATTCGCATCATATTCCACTCGGTTGCTGTCAAATAGCAAGTTGTAACACAGCTGTCAATATATGAACAGATTTAAAAATTACCTATTTTGTTGAAATCTAGGATTAAATGGCTTTTTTGGAATGATGTACGGCTGTTGCCCGTCACGATTGTATTTAGGTTGCCAATTTCGATTTCTTTTCCATGCATTTCTGTTATTCCTATCCCAGTTGGCTGGGGCTGCATTCATTGTAACTTCGGGACGCATATCATTCCAGCCGTGAGTTGGAATAAAGCCCTTTAATATGGAATGACATTTGCATATGTTTCTTTTCTTTACTGATATATAATTAGAATACGAACATTGTGATGAAAATCTGGATTAGATGGTTGTGGTGGAAAAAATGGCATTCTTGAATTCATTTTTGCAAAGATGTCGAAAATCACAGGAATCGAATTTAATTAGCATTTATATAAATAACATTTTATAACAACTGTCAAAATAACATTCATGATAGTTATACCCAGCATAAATTATTGGAAAATTTGTACAATTTTTTCGTCACTTGAAAACTATTCTTTAGATAGATTTGTAGGAAAACACACATTTAGTTTATATTATATGCATTGTCGAACAAGTAACCCCTTAATTCGTCATCAGATAACTTTTAATACTATTATTGTTTTCGCTGGATCAACTATAATGAAGTTGGTTGCATTAATAATTGCTTTGAACTTGTTCTCGGGCAACAGCGCAACTGATCAAGGCAAGAAAAAGAAGAAGGAAAACCATTTGCTATTGATGTTCAATATTTTAAAAAACATGTATGACTAAGCCATGAATTAAATTGATAATTTATTACACAATTTTCAATCAAGAAAATAATACTCTATATAAATTTCAACATTGTTCTTGTATTATATGTATAGGCTACAAGCTTCTCATTGAAGTATTGAATGTTATCTATTTTCAAGGTGTAACAAAATTCTATGCAAGATTTTTAGATCAAAAATAAATATGTGCAACCAAAAGTAGAAATGTTTATTTAATGTTTTTCAATTGCATATTATAGATTCCTTATTAAAGAGTATTACAACAATGTATTGTTGTATTAGTGTACATTTATTTTGGAGTGACGAAAAGTATGAGACATAAATAAAAGCAAAGTCGATTTGCGCAAGTCTAACATTTTTTATTTATTTAATACTTGAACATTATCTAATTGTAAGTGATAAACAGCATTTTGTTATCTAATTAAAAGTACCTATTTTAACAAATTAATAGACCCAGATCTGCATATATGTAGATAATTAATGTATATCAACATTATCAACCTACAATCAGTTACAATATTGTATGTGTTTGTGGTTGGCATATTCAAGTATTTGCGTCAATACTTACAAGTATTATTATATTATTATATATATAGATATCCCATGAATATACAGTAAAACTTGATGAATATTCTAAAAGCATATATTAGTCAATCCGTAATAATAAAAAATTGTACCAAGGTAAGACAATACAACCAATCAGAATGTTAATTTCACACGATATTTATTTTTAATTGCAAATTGTGTGTCGTAAATTGAATTCATTTTGAAAGTATTCCAATAATATTTTGCCAACGAATTAGATACCTATTTTCATACTTTGTTTGACGGATCTTGCTGATATATCTGCCTAAAATAGCAAATGGAAATTAATCGCTAATTTTGTTTAAAAATGTATAATGCATATTCTTCTATATCTTCTCGTTTTCTTTCTGTATGAAACTTTATCTGCGTAATATCTACTTGTTTTTCATACTTACCATATATACTTACCGGTTTTGAATGCTAATATCCATAAAAATTCTATACTATGCAAATAAAGTACTTCGTGAATAAAAAACAAAATATTATTTAATATATTTTTATAAGGAATATACGTATGTTAATAATATTGCAAAATTTAATACACAAACGTTTTTAATTCACAATAATTCTCAATATGTCAACTAATATCATGTAAAATACACTGCGTATATTTCATTAGAGCTAAGAAAGAAAGGAATGAAGCTATTAAACATATAGAAATGCATATTATCCTGGAAATATTAGAATAAATATTTACATTCACTTTACAATAAAGGGAACATAGTAACGAATATGGGGATCTCGGAAACTAAGAGATACAAAGTCGGTTAAATTACACAAAAGCTACGTACAGCTACTACGTATTTATGCGCCGATGTTGATGGTGATTTTGTTTTTTCAAAATATTGCCTGGCCCACTATTATCCACTGTGATATTCTCGAAATTTAATTTTCCGTTATAACTCAGAAGCTACGGGAAATATTGAAAAAAAAAAACTTCGAATAAATATTTTAGCGCACAACAAGCTTTTCGCCGAATTCGATGAAGATTTTTTTTACCAGATATTTCTGGAGATACAGCATGCTAGTTGTATTTTGTAAATGGGAACTATGGTTAATTTTAATCTAGTTAAAAGGTACTATTTTTGCTCACTAAAAAAAACACTATTTTTTCAACTCGTATAAGTATGAATTCACGTAAGTCGAAATCGCGTGAGTCGAGGATTTAGTGTATAAGTCAAAAATATTGTGTGTTTTGTGTGGCTGGGAATGCTGTAATATATACAGTACACATATTTGAATAACTTACGTCGAAACACTTACGACAACAATATCTCATAATGTTTACTATTCCTGTAGGAATAAATAAAAAAAGTTTTGCTTTGAATCGTGCAAAAAATGTACAGCATGACATTGCATTTTTTCCTGATATTTCAATATGTTGTTGTAAGGATTATATTAACAATGCCACTAATTACTATAGTAAACGATAATATCAATAACTGTTTTTTAAATCTATCAAAACTCTGAAGGATAAATTATAAACATTTTGCTATACGAATACAATCTAAGCAAAAATATAAAAGGAAAATGTATGTGTTTCATTCAATTTTTTCTCCCATATATTATTTACATACAAAACTTATTTATAACTACCGGGTGATCATTTAAAATCATAATTAGAGCGGGCTATGAATTTTAAATTTGATTGGCATCATGGACAGTTGATAGTATTATTTGAATTGTCAAAGTGACACTTCATCATATTATTTGGAATACCATATAATGATTTTTATTTGATGTGCATACAAGTATATGTTACAATGTTATCAATTTTTTTAGTTTAATTAAATATTGTATTACACAGATATGGCGTGATATTGCAATATAGGATTAATATAATATTTAATTATAAATATTGATTGAACTTATTGCAATGGATATTTCGGACCTTTAGTCCAATTGCATCGTCATATAGTGAGAATGCTTATTTTCATTCATTCAAATTTAATTGTTTCTATATTCATATTGTTCTTTAAACAATATTCTGTCATATAGCGTCATTCACATTTAGACCATAGGAGCGTGTGTGATGTTACACGTGTTGATTAGAAATGAATAAATATGAAAAATCATAACAAAGTCTTATTATTCTGAATATGTTCTTCGTATTTATGATCTATATTACATGTAACACACAAACACAATTGTTTTTATGTAGTAAACTTAATGTATGTATTACGATGCAAAATTGAGTATGTATATGTATGTACATAGGTTATAT
This sequence comes from Carabus problematicus, assembly GCA_963422195.1. Taxonomy (NCBI): domain Eukaryota; kingdom Metazoa; phylum Arthropoda; class Insecta; order Coleoptera; family Carabidae; genus Carabus; species Carabus problematicus. Next base: position 15,482,464 of record OY728582.1, read on the forward strand.
ATTTAACACGGTTAATTAAAAAAGGACAATAATTTATATTAATATAGTTTTAATTCTAATATATGTATCCAGGTGAATTCAGTATAATTGGAATTCACCCATTCCATTAGTGATTTATACATTACATTTATCCGACGATGTTTATGAGTAGCATTCAGTGTTCCTCTGAAATATCCTGCTGCATTAAGCTTGAATTACATTATACTTTATTCATACTAGAAAATAGTACAAGCTTTAATACTAGAATGTAGAATGAAACTTGGTTGGCAATCATCAGTGACCATTAGGTAACCGGTCAACTCATATGTTTGTTTATATCAGAAATTCAGTTAAAACAATGAATTGCATTTATTTTTCTCAGAACTTATTTTAAAAATTAAAATATTTCGTTAAGAATTCGTTAAATATGCATTATAGTAATTGTTAGACATGGAAAATGGTTGTTTATAATTTAAATTGTTTTATGGAGTTGATAAGGTACATTGACTAATAACTGAATTTTGCAATTAGAAAAATATGATTAGCACTCGTAATCAGAATTACGATAGTTTTAGTTGGAAATATATTGTAAATTGCTTGTGGTAATGAGTAAATTCAATGTCATTTCTTTGAACAAGTGTTTTTTAGTCTTTATTGAAACACGCAATAATTTGAAGTTTACAACTATTATTCCAGTAATGCTTGACATAATATAGTGTGTATAGAACTTCTTGGGACAGCCGGTAGATAAAAAAACTTCGTATATTATTGTAGAAAAACGTGTGTTCAACGTTTGCAACTTTTGTATTTTTTAAGTGTACAAGTCTATGAAGCAAATAACAGCTTTGTACGTACATATTTCAAGTTATATTCATACATTGGAAGCTGGTTTCTCTGAATTTTGAGTCACACTCATATGAAACTACATAAAATAATATTTGCACACTTTCTATATTTTCGTCTTGTGTTCACACACGAATAATTGTCTTTTTTAATAGCATTTATTACGTCAACAAATGTCAAAATGATTTTAGATTATTAAAAAAATATTTCATTTATTTACTACGCATTAAAAAAATAATACAATAACCCAGACAATTATCTAGTTATGTAAATTCACTGATAAAAATTTATGATAATTTGCGATTGTTTTAAATAGTGTTATTCCATTTATATATACTAAACAAACAATACTTTAACCTTGATTTAAATATATATATATATATATATATATATATATATATATTTTGCCAATAAATGTTCACTTTCATTGGAATAGACAATAAATTTTGTGAATCTATTCCGTGTCAAGTACATTTTTATTGTTATCGAAAGTATTTTCGTTCAGATATAAAAGTAATGTATCATTTGTTGTAATAAATTTTTATCAGTGAATAATTATTTTCAAGTGAAACCAATAACATTACAATCTGCATTGCTATCAAATATTTCATTTAACAATTTATGACGCAACTGTTTATAAAAATATGTATTAATGGCTAGGTGACAGACGTTTCAATACAGTAAAATCTTTCTTATCCAAAATAATTATATTTGTAGATTTATAATTTACATATTGTCTGTTCCTATTTACAACATATTTTTTTCTGTCTCACCACAGTAACACTGGGATAATTTAATACATATGTAGGTAAAAATTCACAATTTTGAAGACTATCGTGCATATGATACTATTTCGATTTCATAAAAAAATTTGATACCGAGAATTTATTGAATATATTATTTGTTCCATGGTTAACAGGTTTAAACAATAAATATATGCTTTTTCATTATTTTTTGTATAGTGACCAATGACTACACTTGACTACAGTGATAACGTTTTAATTGCAAATAAATAACTCACAAACTAGTATAGAATTAACATAAATGACGCTCCTTTTTCGTAAAATATTATTATTTATATGGTTTCTTATCACGTTCAATTTGAATATAATATTTAAATTGTTTTAAATTCTATGCAGCTTGAATATTCAGCAAATAGGTAATTTAGTAAAATGAACGAAATTCCAAGGTCACAGGATAAAACAATTTTCTCAATTGCAGATAATCACGATAATTGAATGAAAATTGATACCGATCGTATTTGCTAAGGTATGTTCCAAGTTCAAATGTCTACTGTTACGTCTACAATAAATCATTTTATCTACAGATATTTTTTTATTACGAAATAAAGCAGTTATTCAAGGTTATTGATATGAACTATTATCAAAGTGAAAAAAGTTATGCAGTGGGAGCCACTTAGATAAAGTCAAAATAAATGTATTTGATTGTGGGTTTGAAAACAAATGGTGTGAAAGAAAAATTTTCTTGATTACAGCACAGAAACTTTAAAATATTGCCTGTATATGAAAATATAGTTTATTTATTTATTATATAACATTAAATATATAAGGCAAATTGGCACGTACAGTAATTAATTTTGTAATTATTATTTGTTTGTTAATAAATATAAGTTACTGGCCTAATTGATCTCATACGAGTTTATATACAGCACAGTGGAACAACAATATTCATCATTATTCCGTTCCCAAGAAGAGGATGAATATTAAATAGGACGAATATCAAACGAAACAAAACTATGTTGTTACGAGTTTTTAATATTTTAGTGAGGTTAGGCTATTGTCCATTTTGACAGGTACGAGCATGCCTGTTCTTAGTTCATAACTTTAAGTACACATGCACTCTCTGTAAGAATGCGTCGTGTTAAATTTGTGTGCAATACATTTGCTGTTAGTGGAATTTATAGATTTGGCTACCTTACTCTACACTACACAACCCTACCTGTAATAATTAATGCAGTTTCACGATTTCCCGATTCTGTATCCCGGATTTGTATGTTCCTGAAAATAAATTGGTCTGACGATTAGATTCTTGTATGTCACTAAGCCAACTGACTATCAGCTGACTCACCGGTCACGTCAGAGATGTGACGAATATTTACTTTTCGGGTGAATTTCAAACAAAAAGTTCAAAAAAGACGAATATTAGCGTGGACGAATATTGGAATTTCACTGTATTTTACTCTTATTGTGCGTCAGCTGTTCTCATTGAGTTTCAGCAACATTGTTAAAAGAACACTGTGTTGTTTCCTAGTTTTTGGAACTATTATGTTTAGCTTTGAATATGTGCAAGTGCTATTGTAACGAAACACAAATAGATAGGTAGTAAGTACCTACGGCTTATACCTATATCTAACATACGTAGATAAGATTGTGGTCTGACGGACGACATTCGTTTGAATATGCATAACTTCAGTCGGGATTATTCATATACCATATACGTAAATATAGCAAATGAATTATGTATGAATAAACTTGCGTAAAGGATAATTAATATTATCATAAGTCATAAAAGCACGAATATTTGTACCTACGTACAAAAACAGAATAACCGGATATGAACAGGAAAATAAATAATTATACTAGGACCCCATTTAGCGCTTTAGAAACAGCGTTATACGAGGAGATTTTAATATCGGATCATTTTCTATAAATTGATCCATAATTTCCGTAATAGTGTCTTCATGAACCGCGTTATAACAAATCAACGTAAATTTAGCGCTTTTTTGGGCTCACAGAAAAACCGCATTATATCGATAATAATATTTATCACCTTTACTTATTCTCGTAATTTTAATATTTATACCAACAGGAATTTAATTTATGGTGACGCTTATAAAACAAATTTGATATCAACAAACTGACAAGTACACAAATGTTATACAAGAATATAAATGTACACTCTGAACATAGCATTAAGTGAAGTGATAAATACATCATATAAAATATAATAAAGCGCTAATTTCAGAATTGATTTATGTAAGCAAACGTTGCGTGCGAGTCTATAATTCAAATTAATAACCAATGACGTACAAATATTTGCAATACAGTAAATGAAAATAAAAAATGCAGTAATGAACGTAGCTGTTAGTTTTTCTTTCATAAATATTTAAACATACATATATGGTAGTACGACTTGCTTTTTTTGGTAAATATTATGACAGGATATTTATGTTCATTGTAGATTTTACTTTAGTCAAATGTAGATTTTTGAGATGGAAAATAGTTGAATCCAAATGTTTGGAATAAATGACTATAGACCAAGGTGTTGTGAACTGTTTATTTCAATAATTAATCATAAAAATGGTAACAGATACAGCGGATATTTATAACAGTTTTTATGGAGCCGTGTATCATTGAGATTGTAGTTCAAGATTATTTATAATGTAATATAAAAGTTGATAAAGAAATGTACTCTAGTTCTCTCTCATTGTGGGGTTATTGTAATCTGCGGAAAATCACAGTGAACCGTCATAAGCAGGTGTGTTTCATATATCGGCCACCAATCAATGTGAAACTGTAAGTAGTAGATAGGAATGTAGTACATACCTGCAAATACAGCATCGGCTTTTCACATTACAATCTACGTATGTTGTATTCAGCGGTCAATGAGTTCACGAAACAACCTTACACTTGACTCATATCAATAAGCACTGATTAATTCGCGGCTCTGTTTCAATCAAACATTATGCCAGTTGCATAATGTTACCAATGAATTATTTACGTGTTGTGTTTAGTGTAACGTTGTTTCGCTACTGGTGAAAATAGAGAACATTGTATCGCATATGACCTCTATTTATTAGCAAGAGTAATCATTCGAGGAAACCATCCAACAACGCAGCACAGCTGAGCAAGCCCACGATGGAATGTTACCAGAGCCGTGTAAATAATTAGATCACATACTTATGTACGTACGTCTGCCGGTGTATTTGATGACAAGTTGGTTAAAGTTATTTAGTACAATGTGAAATGTTTGCATTGTCAGCAGTAGCACGGGTAACACTTATTTCATAAGGCGTTGTTTTTATTTTGGACAACACTCTCTCCCACTAACCCTGGCCTACGATTCTTGTTGACACTTTCACCATCCTTTATTGACAAATTGAATACAAAAGAAAAGTTTTCTAGAATAAAACAATTTTATTTTTTCATTCACAATAATGCTTGACCAGCAGTAATTGCCATTCAATATGACAATAGAAATAATATAAATAAGTGAATTTGTATATTTAGATATTATATATTAAATTATCTAAAAAAATATTGTATAACACAAAATGTTAAATATAACATTAAATAAGCAAATCTGACGCAGTCATAAAGCATTCATACTGAAAACACATCTCACAACCGACTTCTCTCTAATAAAATAATAATAATACGAAATGCAATAGTAAAAGGAAAATAATAATAAATGTTTCGACTATAAATATCTAGTGCGCTTATCACGAACCCAATATTGCTTAACAAATGCATTCGGGAATGATAGAAGCGGTTAAAACCATACAGTACTAGAACAAGACGGTACAGACACACCACCAGACATAATATTGGTAATGTTGTGTCCGTTTGCTAGTGTACTTTCGATTTGTGCAATGGATAATCGACCGGCACCGAGCCCACGGGCTTCCGTCGACGTTCAGCGGACAGGTACGCCTTGAAGAAGAACCGTGCGAACAACACGAAATAACTGAAGTACATTGCTATCGATAGCTTGATGTTGAACGGTGAAATGTGACATTCAGACTGTCCATGCTTCAGTATGTTGTGCGCCCAAATGTTGATGGCACATCCGATGATCATCTGTGTGAGTTGTAGCGTTGTGATGACCATGGCAAAGGATCGTGGCGGTGAGTAACCCATGCTGCGTAACGCATAGTACGAGTACATGACGGCGTGTACACAGTAGTTCATAACAATAAACCAACGGGCACTGGACGTGTACTCGGTGTACGAGAACCAACTGTACAGCAGCACGGTGATATGGTGGTACCAGTGTAGAAATATCAACGGTTGTTTTCGTAACACGATGAACAGTGTGTCACCGAGTTCAGGTAACTTGGATAGTACGAACATCCATGTCCAGAAGCCGCTCACTTTGTCCTGTTCAATGAAACTGGGCACACACACCGAATGATACAGTCCGTAATGTGTAAGTGTATGTAGAAATTCCGGCACTGTTCGACAGGCCCCCATGATGCTGAACGCCGCCAAAGCGGTGTTCCACGCTGATAACACACCTCTCAATTCGAACCTGGGCCGGGACTGCATCAAATACTGACCTCCGAATACGAGTACCATGTAAATGCCGACATAGTAAAATGCGATTGTCCAATTTTCTGTCATCCAATTCCGTGTTTCCTGGTGTATGAAATCACTTTCGAAATTGAAGATGTACGAATAATTAGGCAGCGTGACCTCCATATACTGCATTTTGGCTTGATGTGACTTAAACTTACAATATTATTATTAAGTAAACAAATGTGCAGCACTATATGTCGCCGATAACACTTAAGATTAAGAAATGACTAGAATTTCTCTAATACCCGGTATTTAATATGTGCGAGACCCGCTACAAGTCACAGCCCAACCTCGACACTCGCCATTAGGTGCGCGTGCGTATTATGATGGTCAGTTTGTATTAGGGGGAACCACGTAATATTCGAATGTAACCCCTAATGACAACTTATAAAAAAGCTACATTTGAATGTCAAACGATGTAAAAAATTGACAGTTATACCTGTTCTTTTTCATTTGTTGGTCTAAGCAGCGTGATAGAATGAGAGAGCAAGTATAAACTGTTTCCCGGGACTTGCGCTCATATCAACATATAATTTTATTTTACAATTTCTGTAAAGCGATACTTTAACAAACAATAAAATATTACCGCCGAAATATTCTTAAATGTGAAATTGCTATTTACAATGAAATAAAGCAAAAAAGCAATATTACTCTAACTTCATATTGATATCGATGTATTTATAAATAAATTTTAATTTCACAATTATTATTCTACATTTATGTTATGCATATAACATAATGAATTATTCAACAGTATATGTCATATTATATATACTATACATTTAATTACTTAATGTCTAATTTCGATAGTAAATTTTGGTTTTAAAACTAAAATTTACTATCAACGGGTACATTTGACAACAGTGGCGTGAATTACGTCAAAATTTATATAAAAATTCCCAAAGTTACAGTGCAGTAAGTCTGTGTCATTTATTTATAATAATTTAGTTGAATCAATGGTTAATAATATAAATGTCACTACTTATCATTTTACTCCGAACATAATACAATATTGATATTTTTTTGCAATTATAAAACATGGAATCAGTGACAAGAGAAGATTATGTTTATCTGAAAGGACTATTATTGAATAATAGTTGTCTGTATATTGACAACAATAAACTACAGCAACTGAAGCATTTGTATGAACCTGAAATTAAATCCAGGCGAAAAATGGACCGTATTCAGTCCATAAAAGATTTAGTGATATTGCTTGAGAAATTAGCATGCGTTTCGGAGAAAAACATTAAAATATTCGGAGAGATTGCAGCTATGATTGATAGTAGAGAGTATTTAACAGAAATGTATAATCGTCATAATATTACTTCATGTGCTCGTCCTCCACCTGATGTTACACATCAGCGCAGTGTACCGGTTTCTAGTAATGTGATTGGTAAGTTTATTAGAATTTAGTACAACAAGTGCATTGATTTGATTGAATTTTACAGTGGAAAATAATCATGAGCTGAAGGATAAAGTTCACGAATTAATTATTAGTGAAATTGGTGTCAAGTGGGTGGAATTTGCACGGGCACTTAACATAAAAGAGAATAAATTGGACCAATTAAAAATGAAATACAGCAATGAAACGGAATCTTGTGTTAGGGATGTTTTAGCATTTCACATGGCAAATGTACATCCTCGTGAGTGGAAATTCACCTTAGTGGAAGCGTTAACAACAGCAAGACGTAATGATCTTCGGCGGGACGTAGAAAAACTATTTGCAACTTTTGCATGTCATTCGATATAAATTAGGTGTGTTTTAAATGAATAATAACAAATGATTTAGCATTATGCATAATTGATTTATTAAATATTGGTTGGTGATTATGGTAATATAAATTCTAATTAGTTCCATATTAAATATTTATGTATGCTATTTATTTAATTTATGAGCAATACACAAATTGCATTATTTTTAAAAGTGCATGCTTTCAATGAATATGAAATAATAATTACTTGATATATTCAAATTTTTAAAAATAATACATTGCTTATATTCATTTATGTATTTTTAAAAGATACATAATGGTGTTCTAATTTTTGTAAAGAGATAAATTTGAGAAACCTTTTAAATATATTTTCGATTTTTTTTTTTTGATAACACGTTTTATCGACGTTTTTTAAATCCTGTTCAATAGATTGTTAAAGTTGCTATACTATTGTGGAACTAAGTGTTTTTTAATGCATATAATTGTGATAATGTTCTATAGAACATGACTTCTTAAAATGGCAATGCATTGATCTTTGATTCTGCACAATGTATATTAATGTTTAGTTATAATTGTATAGTTTGAATGGACACAGTAATTTAGTGATGTAAATATACATATAACAAATAAAGTTGCGATTATTTTTATTATATATAAACTTTTAATGTTATAAATATATTGACAAATCAACATTTGTGTGATTAGTGAAAGATAACGTACACATTCCACAGTAAACCAAAATCTACGACAAAACATATTTATTATTTATGAGTGATTTTAGCATTTGGACATTGTCAAGGATTGGATTTTCATAAAAATAAAATGTCTAGTTTGAAATCGCTTAGATCATTTTATAAAATAGATATTCATTTACGATAGACAAAACACGACATTCGTTAGAGCAGATTTATGACATTTTATTTTATTATAGTTATCCAAAATACGGTGTGAAACCCAACTAGAAATTAGACTTTCTATTATAGTAAATAAATAATAATAATAATAATAAAACAATATCTCCAATATAAAAGAAAATATACATTCATATATGTGTAACATAATTGATAGTAGCATGCAGCCTTGAATTAGTGTGTATCGGCAAACGTGAAATGATAATTGGACAAGATGAATTCAATTGTATTTAATAACATATATAGCAGCGATCAATTACGATAACAAACTAATACAGAAAACGAACCATAAACATGAGAAAGTGAGAATGTGAAAACCATACATAAATCTTAATTTATGGAAAGATAATTATATCGAGAACGCTGGGGTTCCACAGTAATTCAATGATTTTAGATTATGTACACCATTATTATATAGTATAAGTATTTTTCGTAACTGAGCCCGCTTTCACCATGGTATCTTTGTGTATTTGATAACCGATGCTCACTTTCGGCGCAATTCGCAGACGTTCTTTTAATTTACGTCCAATTTCGATGACAGCGTTGCTCTTGGTGGCATCTGCAGTCCAAATACCTGAAAGCATACCGTCTCAATCATATGTTTGACAATTTGAGTATTACACATTGCGTTTAACTTGAATTCGCATTCATGTAACTTACCTATTTTATCTCCTTTTCCTCTTATATTCACTACTGCTCCACATACATCATCCGAATTATCAAATGCTTCGCCAATCATGCAAAGAATCACATCCAACCAAAATCTATCTAAATCAACCGTTCGCTGTTTCTTATCTAAATTGATCAGCCACCGGCCGCCTCTCTTGTTAGCGTCATCTTCCCACATCGGACGAATGCCGCTCTTGAACAGTGAATAATCACATCCTTGCCGTAATTCACTCGATAACTTGATGTGATTAAAAAGACTACAAACACACACAGGTATATACGTAAGTGGAAACACAAAATGCACTACACTGTTTTATATATACTATGGTTACCTCCAGAAGTCTTCAACAGTACTGAATGAAGCTATTTCTTTCTGATTCTCTTCCCATGTCTTATTCCGATCATTTTCATAAAACCATAACGTCCATGTATATTGTAATGGATGTTTGATTGAATAATCTAATGGTATATCTACCTCTCCCTCTGGAAGTTTTTGGGAATTGACTTTCTATATACATAAAACAAACAATAAGGACCATTTTACTATCATTCTACAATTAAAATAACAATAAATCCAGCAAAAATTAACGTTATTCGTAACACTTCACAAAATATGAAAGACAAATTAATAAAATGTAACCTCCAAATGATTTACAAAACACATTGCACTCTTACACTCCATATCAAGACTTTATTAATACAAAATCAAAATCAATGTTATTGCATGTCAAACAAAAGCTAATGATATTATTACACAAATATTAAATATTAGATAACAATATGGCAATGAAAGTGCCACGAGAAATTTCCACAGCCGGTCTATGACAAAGAGAAAAACATTCATTTCTTAATAATTTCCATACTCTTAATTCAATTTATAACAAAATAACATGCATATACAACATAAATATACTAATAAATTACCTCAGATTCCACTGAATTATTGGACATTTCGATCCTTTTTAAGGAAAGTCAAAACCACAACTCGAATAACAAAAAGTAAAAGAGCAACATTTAGTAACTACCAACCTATAAAAGCAAAAACTTTCTGTTACTAATTCAGTGAGAAACAATACCGGTTAAATACAAATGTAATGCAATATATTTTTGAGATTGTTGTGCTAATTGAACAACTATTGTTTAGAAATTACCCGTTTGTTTCTTACCAAGCAATGTATTTCAATAAAAATATTCCATGTACCAATTAAAGTTAAACAATATATAATTTTTTATAGTATGATCGCAAAATGAGTATTATGTACACTGCTATACATTCAATTCGAAATTAATTTAGTCTTGCAATGTTTCAAATAAGAATAAACATTGTACGAAAATATTTAATCTTGTTACATATATACAAAAAATTATTTTTCGTCTGAATAATTAAATTCATTACAGGTAAGCTGCTTATAATTATAGTAATGAATTTTTAATTGAAGAATTCAAATAAAATGTCCTCAGTAATATACATTTACATGTACGCAATTTTTAATGTAATCATTGTAAGACATTGAATATATAAATTCTATGTTCTGTATATGATTTAGAATTATGGTTGTATATTATAAGGATCAAGTTGAAATTTAGGAATGGAAATAAAACAATACTGTAGGCTCTTACATTTATTTAATAACAATAATCCTGCAGAAAGCATAAGCCCAATCTGTTATAAAAAGCATTAACGGTGTAACTGAGAACAATCCTTGAACATAAGGTATTCTGTCTAAATATGACACTAATATTAATCACCCCGGATTTGACCATAAAGATACGATACCACATATAGGTATGTTTGTTATATGTATATTGTTTAACAGATACATGTTAATAAATGTTCGGACTTTATATGATAAATAAATCTAAAGAGTAACATTTTCTATATAATATTTATCTGCAACACTAACAGTAGCACCAAAATAGCTCTCTTGTAATAATATAAATGCCCGGAAGCAGTATACACATGTGAGACTGATTCACAATAAACCTACATGTAATACAAATAGAACAGAATATTACTCTGTACAGATCAGATAATAAATATATGACTGAGTTGACATACAGGATATCTGCTACAGCCGTTCTTGCCTAGCTACAGCCAAACATAACAAATAATTAATTAAAATCAATGTTCTCATCTAATACAAATGGCGTACATTAGATACATAAGGTTAGTTTATATTTGATTAATATAAGGCCACATTTATACCAAAACAGATTTTGGTTTCCGTAATAAAATAGCGAAACTTTAAAACATCTATAAAAACGTTAATATTCTTCTTTAAATATTCATGAAAATGTAGTTATTGGATGCTGTCTCTCGTTATTTTGAATAGACACACACACGTCGACAATATTGTTGTAAAACGACGGGTACACTCAGCAAGTTATTGCAACTTACCCTACATAATAAATAAGCTATTCCTTATCCAGTATGGCAAAAATTACATACGATACAATATGTGATACAAAAATAATAGTTCATAAAATAAATATTCAAGTGTAACGATCATGCGATGAGGGACAAGTGTTTGTATTATATTCATAATCGATATAATACGACACGAAACATATATAACTGTGTGTGTGTGTGTGTAAGTTCTTCTTGTGATCATATAAATACTATATGTCTGTAAGTGTATGTGTGTGTGTACTGTGGTATTTGTATGTTTATGTGTAACTGTGGTAAGTATGTATATGTGTAACATGTTCAAGTAGTGTTAGTAAACACATATGTGTGTGTAAATAGTAAGACACTAATACAGACTCACTCATAACCATCGACTCCATAGCGAACATACACAACTACACACGCTGGTACTAAATATATCTATCAAAAATAATAATAATCATCATGAAAAACTCAGTGTAGCGATGTTTGTCTTACACCGAGTTATATACTACAGAACGAAAACAAAAGATTATAGAAGGAAATTAAAAATACATGACATATACCATAAACTACGTTGTCTATTCCCTGTTCTACGGATGATACAGTAGATAGTTTCGTTTTAACATATTATTTCGAGCAACGAACGATGGAGATACGTCGTGGCGGGCTGGTAGATTCGTAACGAACAGAACTGGACGTGTTGTTTACATGAATCTCTCCTTGGCGCATTCGGGACAGATGATCTTGTCCTCGTCCGTGATGAAACCACGGCCGACCAAGCTGGTGGTACAGCTGGCACAGATGAAGCAATCGTTGTGCCAGTGGCGGTCCTCGAAGGAAATGAACCGGGTGCCACCGATACCAGTGATTGGTTCGGTGCAAGCAGTGCAACGTTTCGCGAACAGCTTGCCGAAACAATCAGCACAGCACGGCTTGTCGTCACGGCTGGTGAAACGTTGACCAGCCAGATTCTTGTTGCAGTGGGTGCAAGTGAAGCACTCCCTGTGCCATGGCTCGTTCTTGTAGGTCACGCCGCCGCTCTGGATGGCCTGTTTACGAATAATCATTTACATTACTACAATTCTTCCAATATCGCGACGAAACTACACACTAAGCCTAGGTACGTGTACAATTTATAATGTTTCAAGCTATTCTCTTGGCCATATTTTGTTGGTTATCGACCGTTGAGGTTATAATCTAATACACGTAACTTTTTCTCTATTGTGTCAACAACTGTCACATGCAAGAAAATTTACAACTACAAGCATGCAACTAAATCATCAGATTTGTACTGCAGGTTGCCGGAATATAGGCTGTACACTGCATTGAACTTTTTGTTGCCCCATAAAGAATGCATATGAATTACGTAACACGAATAACTGACCTTGTTGCACTTGACACAACGCGTAGCGAATTTCTCTTCGTAACAACCAGCGCAGTAGATGTCCTTCTCACGGGGAATGAAGCTCTTGGTGCCAATCGGAGTCTCGCATTTGCAACACTTGAAGCACTGTTCGTGCCATTGCCTGTTCTTGTACTCCATCTTTTTGGTTCCTGTAAAAACATTCCACTCGTGAGTCATAAATAATACCAATAATATTTGACATGGTATTACAGTAAACAAGTTCCACGCACACATACCACAAATGTGAAATGTCATTTTTATCAGTTTCACAAAAACCAAGGTCACGGTGAAAATTGAATAAAAATTTATCAGAAGATAATTGGAAAATTTGAGTTAACCTGTACCAGGTGCCGTATCGTGTTAAAAGGAAATTAAGTATTGCCAAAAGTCGTTAGCAAATTTTACCATTTCACTTCTTTGGTACACACGCAATTTCGTAAGTTAATGTTCAGAAAAGGTGAATATCTTAACTGATAACTAGCACCTTAAGGTACGAATATGTCATTAAAATTAATATTACCAAGCCGTACTTGAAATTAATGGGTTCATGTAATTATAAAATAGGTATTTATTTAATTAACATAACTTGTTTGTTCAAGAAGCCAAGTTATCATAATTATCAATAACTGTAATTTGTAAAAATAATAAAACAAATCCATTTCAACCATTTTCATTTTGTTACTGTCAAGTACATTTGATTAGTTTTCTAATTAATCACAGTTATACTCTTTGACAGTGGTCTAATTTATTGATACATTCATTATATTTTTGAAATTTTCTATCTCGGCATTAATTTGATTTTTAAACAACCTTCACCTAAAAATCTGTCCAATAACAATAAATTCAGTTAAAGTTATGTAACGTCCTTCGGTAATTAAAATTTACATCGGTTTACTTTGTATAATTAAGTTGATCTGTGTAGCCACACACAGCCACCTGCACACGTTTATACATATATGGAATAATGAGATGATATAGAAGTACCGACAACCATTTTGCATGCCAAAAATCCTTTTTAAATAGTCGAGTGCACGTACATCATATATGTATGCTTCGTGTAGTGATTAGATAAAAGCACCGGTTTAGCCTACTCGGATAACGCCTACTCGAACGGTAATTGAACCGGCAGACATCACATATGATTTCTAACTTGTGCACAGGAGTGGACTAGATGATTCTACTACACAATTATTAGTTGTGGTTGAAGAGGAAGGCCATTTGTTTTTGTTTATTATCATAGCATGTAACATCCTGTTGATAGACGACTATTTTCAACATCACGCAGATAACATCTGATATGCATAAGTGTCTGATTTATGAATATTAAAAATGACAAGTTCATTAATTCTGGTTACTATTTATAAATATGACATAACAGAGATGCATATATCAATAAACAGTTTTTTTTATTTTTGTTTTTGCATCATGACGAATATAATTATATAAAAACTATACTGAAGAACAAAGATAATTATAAACGGACGTAACATGTAAGTCAGAAGAACTGTCAAAGTCAGCGTATAGGTTAAATTTGGTTGAAAATATTTTTATGTAACGAAAATACTAAATTTAAATACACATAAATATCTACATTTCTTTATGTGTTTCCCTATAAATTTTTTTATTGCGTGTGTTTGCGATATCTGTGTAGTTTCTAGGAGACAATGAATGACAATGTCTTTTTCTGAAGCCGATTCTGATAATTGTACATGTCGATGAACTGTCACTGGCCCCAAGTACACTTTAGGGCTTGAGGTTCTCGTCTCGAGTGTCAGCCAACCTTGATTTCACACTAAGCCCCCCACACAAGCACAGACATATCGATATAATCGGGTCAATGTAAGAGACTTGACGGCGATGCATAGTTATTATAGACTGTCTGTTCGTTTGTCGAACGATTAATGGTGAATGAGTAGGTTTAGTCATAGGTCGTCGTGTTTATGGCCGGTCCAGAAAAGGAAATCCTAAATGGTTATGCGGCATTAACACAGGCGCCCTCCAATTTCCATATTTGTAAGCAAATACCAGCGGTCAGATGTAGCCAGCGGCAAATTGAGTCATTCTCTGTTTACTAATTAGATAGTTGCTTTCATTGACGCTTTTATTCAATTAGATGTGAATGAATTGATACATTAACGAATTAATTTTCAAATTTAAGTTATATATCTACAATTCTAAATAATCAAATTTAAGCTACGATTTTTGTTGCCGGCTCTTGACAATAAGATTGTTTAAATAAATTTGTAGTATTCTATAAATATTTAGAAGGACAATGTTTTTAGAGTATTCAATCTATCTGTCACAAAAGTTACACATCTGCACATGTTTACATATAGACAAGCACCTGGTGCAGATGCATTCACGTCTCCCAGAGCGCATTTGGTTCCCATACTGCATTTGAAGGAGGCCTTTTCACCCGGCACGAACATGCTGAGCACAGCGATATCTTCATTGTTATCTTTGGCACGTTTTATTTTCTCTTCACCCACTGTTTTCGTTGTTAACTTTAGTCTCGTTTTGAATTGATCACTGAGCATATCGGTAGCCATGATTATCTGTTACACACTCACTAGTTAATCAAACCAAATAAATATAGAAATAAAACGCGAAAGACAACTCGTATAAGTTTGAAGTTTATCAGTACGATGTATGTTTACTTGAACATAACCTCAACGTTTGACAGCGCGGGAAGCTACGAAGCTATCGAAAGCGAGGAACAAACGGTACTGAGTTGTTCAGTGTTACACAGAGAGCAGAAGAGATCTCCGTACCATGCACGCTTACAATGCTCGAAGGTTGTTCACAACCTACACGCGATTTCTGTATTTTTCCCCACATGGGTTAAGATATTTATATATGATGTGAGACGTTTCTCATCGTCACCAGACGGTGTTTTTAGAATTTCAACAAAATGACAAAGACTTCGTGTTGATTACCACGTTCTACTATCTTTTCTCAGACGACTTACGATAAGAAATGATGCATTCTTGAATAGGTGCAACATTAAAAAACGATCAACATATGGTCGATTGTTAAGAAACAAATTAACTTCCATAAGTTTTGATATGGAAAAAAAATTTTGGTTTTAAGTAGAAAAACAATCAATGAATGTGTTTGTAAAGTAATAATGCAGTAATTATATTATATACGAATGGTTTACATGAAATGCTTGATTTTATATTTGGCAATTATTACATGGCCCAAAAAGAATTGTATTCCAAAATTATTTCAAGTAGGTCTCTGAATCATATTGCAATATGCCTGATAGCCGTATATTTTTGACAGTCGCTATAAAATGAGTCACTACATATAATTTACAATCCAACAATATTTCCTAAAATGGTAATCATTTCAGCGTAAGGAGAGAATACATTTATAATTTTATAATTATATAATACAATGCCCAGAAACAACAAACAAGATTGTTGCAGGACCAAAGATATATGTACTTCTATGCAATGAGTGCAAAATATTTACTTATTCACTTGGCGCGAAACATATTTGCGCATTGCGAAACGATTCTAAGAATAGTACAAAATATATCGCCATTTGCAAATATAATAGATAAACCATAATTAAAGTATATTTCGAATTGGCATTCATGTTAAGATTTTTTGTGTACTATCTATCTGGGGGATATATTAATTTTCAGAAGAAATTTCTGTTGAAGATCAAAGAAATATTATGAATATAATGCCGGTTTCTAACCTAAAATTAGAAACAATTCCAACACATAGCACATATAATCTATAAACAGAAAGATTATTCGACGTTATTTGCCCTTGAATTTATTTTTATTTGTTTGATCAATAATTTCAATATTTACTTTTAGGACCGAAAAATCAAGTGGAATGTTTTAAAATACCGAACCAATGAACTCATCGTAACGTGATTTTATTTTAAAAGTCAGTTGCTCAATGGCAATTAAATAGGCCATTGCAAAAAAAATAAAATGCTTAATTTTAATGTATTTACACAGTACAGTGTGCGCATAAATATGCAAAACGTTAAGAACTAAAAACAGTTCTTTGTTTATATTGTGTTTAGAAGGTAACCACAAGAGAAAAAATTGTGATGATATCATTTCATAACAAGAAAATATTACATTTAAGTCATAAAAAGTGTGTATATTACACATAGAAGTACGTATTGTTTTCATGTTTTTTGCTTTCTATAAAGTTCTGTTCAATAATATTTTATGATTTGCAATATATAATCAAATGTTGTACATTGCTTTGAAAATAGCAAAGTAATATTTAACAATGACATCACGATTTTGTTTTATACTTCATATATCTTCCAATATACACTGCCTTGTAAACGAAAAACAAAAACATATTTGAGGTCAATTGAAATTTTATTGAAAGTGTAATCATAAATCAATTTTATCTTTAATAAAATATAACTTTTAAAATCGTATTATATTGTAAGCTACGGTCAATTTCGAAATACCAAATTAGAAAATATTAATTTAAATGATTTTATCTTTTTGTTATTGTATCACGGTAAATTTTATTGTAATATGATGATTTTCATTTCTGGATCGGGGCCATTAGAATTGACGAATATTGTATGATTGAACAGTGTACATAATATGTTTCGGTTACGAAGTGACAGTTTGCAAAATGGTCCCGTTTCACGCCATGTGCTACCGATTAACGAGTCGCCCACATTCGTGCTAGGAATATTTACATGACATCACCTAATCGCGATTGAATTACAGTTATTACGCCTTAAAATCAGCTTATTAATTGTCACTAGTACCGTGCAATTACACTTATCATATATCGCGTGCCCTACATCATTTATAGTTATTATTTATTAGCATATATATATACATATATTAGGCTGAGACAAGTACATATCTGAGTACATAGGAATAACTTTTTACAGATCGTTTTTCTAACAATTTTACATTAGAGATTTAGAACAATAGCGAATTGTAAATCGATAACTATTGAAAAATGACTCATACTTCTTATCACGTTATGTTTTCCATGCAAATATGGACAATGGGGAACACGTGTCCGTAATGAATTTTGCAGATTATTCGGTTTCGTTTCTGCACTAAATAACAATTACGATATATTGATGTAGGTAGACAGTGGACAATCAGAACATATTTGCCATTAGATTAAATATAATTGATGACAATTTTTGACACAAATTAGATTGTTCATTCCGCGAATCAACGCGCATTACTTTGACGAATTACCAAGTTGTTATTCGGTGACATGTTCAGTAAAAATAGGTCAGAACATGCTTGGCGGCACTAGATCAAGTGATGGTGTATTTAGAAAATGAAACCAAGATAAGTGATGTAACCCTCCTACTATAACTTCACTTCGCCTGTGCATATTATGTCATTTTTTTCATTCGTCAAGACATGCTTATTACAAATTAATGCTGATGGATTTGAACCTACGTAGGACAAGACAGTTCGGTCAAATTGAATTGACACAAATTATTATTCAAAAATAAAGTTGCGATTTTGTTTTTACATGAATATATGCATAACGTTAATTATTATCGAACACAACTTTCACTTATAATCAACCATTGTTATTTTTTCCACATGAATTAATGAATAAACAAATCGAATTATTGAAATATGATATTTTTATGCAATATTGCAATTGTCATTGATGTTAATTCAAGATGCATAAGGAAATATGTACATACATTTTCTAAATCATCCAATATATATATGTGTGACTGAAATCACTTTTGTTTATGGAATATGTGCATATTTAATTTTATGCAAATACGTATGTCCATTGAATAATTGATAACAAATTAATGTGTTATTTATTATGCAAGAATTAATTCAAGTTGATGTTTATACATAATCTATATAAAAAAATAACATTTTTGAACATACGAAGGTTTCTAAATGTATGCTTTTCGTACCAACTTAGGAAAAAGATAAACGAATTCCTTCTACCTCCACTGTCATATAAATTCCAAGAAATCTACTGGCATATAAATAATAATAAACTTCTTTATGACAACAACAAACAGTACGTTATAGTGACACAATAATGGCATAGCATATGGGGCATAATACGTGTAGGTGATGATTTGTTGTGTAGTACGCCAGGTTTCCGGATATTTGTCTACATGCTGAGAGACTATCGCGGTAACTAAACACAGGTGCACAAGTTTGGACCAGGTACCGTGGTGCTGGTAAATGCGACGTATGTGGAATATAATATTGCATCATCAGCTATTTAAGTCCGATGTTCTCATCGCTTCGTCGTGCTGTGCCACTCAACAATATAAATGCAAAGGCCGCTTAATTATTATGTACTTTTCATTTTTGTTAAACATTCGATATAGGCAGCTGATAAGACAACAATTCTTGAATAATATTACTTCATACTGTGCTCAGATCAGCTTGAAAAAAATATTTATTTATTACCAATTATTATTACTGTTGTCTGTAATTATGTACCTAATCTGACAGTTCAGAAAAATGTGATTTAATAAGATTATATAAATTGAAGGTAAATTTTAATTTATTTTCACTAATCATATTAATCCATATAGATGTATAACATATATGTCACGTATCATATATGGACCTTGAATATGGAGACAAATATTGTAATATACACTTGTCGTATTCACTAAGACCCCTTGACTCATACATATTAACACCGTCGTCAGAATACATATGCCTAATCACCATGTTACCGAATGGCACAAATACAGATTTTGACAGACACTGAATGCGTTACCAGCGGCGTAGGTTAGAATTCTTCAACGCGCCCGTACGGTCGATATGGTTTGAGTCATTGTTTACATACCTCGTGCGCAATGTTTGTTTTCAAGCCCAGGTGAATGTAAATAATACCACCTTTTTGTCAGTTTTAAACTTGTTATGATAATGCAATCGCTGTATTTTTTTCAAAACGACTGATGTTAAGTGACCATCTATTTGCGTACAAGGATGATGTAACATATAATTAGTTTCAATCGGCATGTATAATATCTGTTTCCTCTAATATATACACACATAAGATGTCTGTAAACGTTTCCGGAATAACAAACACAAGTCTTTTTCAATATTGACATCCGATGACGTAATGTGTATCTATTTTTGTAGGATTTCAATAAACTAAAATATAAATTATGCTATTGAACAGCTTGAACCGCTAGAAATAGACGTAATGCTCATAAATTTAGGATTAAAGTAGCGAGCAGTACTAATTGGTAAGTTACGCGTAACATAAATTAAAGTTTAAACTGCTTTTATCTATTGATCAATATGGAAATAAATACACAACATGTCTGTACTCGTGCGTGCATGTATGTATAATTAACCAAGGAGGTAGTGCACGAGTACAACGGCCGCAACTATTGTTAGTAGAGGTTAAAAATAATCTGCGACAAATGCCACAGCGAACTAATTAAGATTAGTTTGTTGGCTCCTGGTAGGTACATGTATTCTCTCTATAGATAACTTCGTTCTCAGTCAATGGACTTGCTTGCCGCAACGGCATATTGACACAAACGTAATTAACTAATTTTACGTTCCATCTCATTTGGTTGCAATGTTTTACTGCCGAAATTTGTTTTTAATTGCTTTCAAGTAACAAAAATAACTTATATATGAACTTCAAAGAGCACCCACACTATTACCACAACACTAAGATCTATTTCTGTTAAAATAAAAGCGCAAGTATATATTTTCGGAGATATTACATGTTGAAAAATGTTGTGATAGGATTACTCTAGCCATGATTAATGTTTATTTTGCTCATATTATTCTTGTAATTAATACAGTAGCGTCAGTAAGTAAGGGTGAAGTTTGGTTATGTTATCGACGGATGAAGGATGGACTTACCAGCATGGAAGATCTTGCTGCAACCATCGCAACGTGAGGCGAATTGTTTATCGTAACAATTGCCGCAATAGATCTTCTCGCCCTTGGCGCCGAACTGCTTGTCCACAAGAGATTCGCTGCAAGTAGTGCATTGGAAGCAGGCCTCGTGCCAGTGCTTCTCCTTGTACGACAGATCCTATACGTGAATCAAAATAATTAATAACCTTGCTTGTACCCTGCATGTACACGCAAGAAATCAACCAAAAATATCCTCGAAATCAGTCATATGGAATCTTTAGAAGTGAACTTGATATAAACAAGTGAAACTAAATAAAAACTCAACAATATCTAGAAGAAAAATCGGTGAAAGCATCAGAGAATCTAACTAAGTCAGTGGAAAAGTACAAGTTGGCAATGTCCTCTGCATTGCCAGATGCTTACAATTTGACAGTTGATACTTTGTCAATGAGCTCTAGTTCATTGTGGTGGATTGTGTTTTCGTACGAGATGAAATATGATGTTTTGTGAAAATGAAATGGCAACTTACCTTGGAATCAATGCCGATGATCCTGTTGCACTTCTCGCACGTGTTCGCGAACACCTGCTCGTAACACTTGACACAGTACGGATGTTCATCACGCAGAACATAGCGCTGGCCGGTCAGGCTCTCATCACACTGCCAGCAGCTGAAGTGCTGACCATGCCAGTCCTTCTCCATGGCATTCGTGTATTCAGCACTGAAAATCAACTGTAAACAAAAACAATAACGTTAGCTTTCTGCGTCAAGAACAAACAGCAGAGATATTGTTATAATCTATCATCAACATGCACTACTTATTTATCCTAACAACTGTTTCCATGAGATTACCTGTACGAATTATTTACTCTGGTGAATTTTAACGAAACGACAACAATATTGACGAGAAGATTTTCAAAACATATTCAGATTAACATTTCTCCTAATGCGGCTTAGTTATACGATAAGATACTATTACAGAACCAATTGGTTGGATTTCTAATATACCTACATCTTTTCTATTCGCATGAATTAAAAATGTTTAGCTAGTTTCTAGAATATAGACTGTCATATATTCATCTAATGAATTATTCGTTCAGATTAGAAAATTGAATGCCGTATGATAAACATTTCTATCTTCCGAATTTTACAGTGACTGCATAAGTTAGATTTGATGGCGTTCCATTTGAATTTTGTATGTGCACATGTACAGCTTTTATACATTTTGAATTTGCACCTAGGCTCTTCTATGAAATGGTACCGTATTTTTGTAATATTCCGCGCACAGATACTCAGCAAGCGCGCAAGCGCGAATTGAAGGGGAAGTCCCTGGTACGACCGACAGTACAGGCACTGTACGATACACACCACTTTGGACACATGTGATAACGAACACTTCGCAAAACACTAAATGACAAATAGTATACCTTAACGTTAGTCAGGGGTACGTGCTGGACTGGCGACGATGCAACGTGACCGATCACAGCAAGGTACAGGGACCGGGTATTTCAGCCAGCAACCCTGTACCATGAGGTGGTGCATGTCAACGTTGGACCAGCACGTACCCCTCGCCATTGGTACGTTGGATCTCGGTGATCTCGGTGCCCTGGTCGCTGGACTCGCGCCTCTTGGTGGTTTTCTTCACCTTGCGCGTCCTCTTCTCGGTGATGGTAAAGTTAACACCTTCTACTTCCGCCATTGTAAGTATTTGCGCGTTACTGGTAACGTGTGTCCGTGGTAATCGAGCGAGGAACAGCTACTGAGCTGACGATATGTCGTTATCGGTGAAGATGTCGAGGTTTCGTTGTTTGATGGTGAACTGACGTTCTGGCGGACGCGACGGGACTGCAACGCTTACTGAATTGTGCCAGATGGGTAAACGGGGTAAGAAGCTATGCGCCCGTTATTTTTAGCGGGTGATATGGAACGGTTGGAGTGGTTGGTGCCGCGTGCAAAATGCGAACACACCGCTTCTGGATTTGAGGTGGGTCGATGTATATTCCGCGCGTTTCGGACACGTCAAAACAACGATGTAATCTTTGGGTGGTTACCGGTTTCGGCAGCTGCCGCACATACACATACCGAACATACACACGCTGCTCCATCTCTCTTGTTACAGCACCACACCCAAATCAACTTTCAGCGTTCAGTTTCCACCATCCAAGTGTTCCAGATCGCCGAGAAACTAACTACATACCGGACATATATTGTAATCGTCTATAATCATTGTGCGTGCTATTAACTGATAAACTTGAAATGATGTCTTCCATAAATATTATAAATGTTCGGCGTATCTTAATTTTTCCATCTTGATTACTATTGCATATCAATTAAAAATGAAAGTTATAATGTACATGTTTTTGGAAAGCGATTCAGTGTCAACACAGTTTATTAGACTCGTAAACTGCAGACGATGAAAAATACGAAAAAAATAGTGTTGCGGTCCATTTAATATGTCACAGGAGCGAAATTAATTGGAACGTGAGAGTTACAGAATCGTGTTGGATGCCAACATCTTGCAGATGAGTCTTAAATTCAGCACGAACACACAATAATTTATATTTGGCATTCTGAAGCAATAATCTCGTACAAACAATAACGTAATATAAACGTCAATTTAAAATTAATTAAATGTTGAAATCTATTATGTAACATGTTAGTGTTAACTTCAATTTATATTTCTCATTTTTGTAGATTAAATTGTATAAAAATTGTAGGCAGATTTACACCTACTTTTATTTTATAATTAAAAAAAAACTACTTCGCAGTAATAGTAACTGACGTGAAATTGAAAAGTTGAAATACATATACGTAGGCTTTGATGTACCAACTTAAATAAATTGTTCTTTTCATCTTTATGTTGGTAACATTATATATGGGAGTCAACGACTTATTGACGGGTCTAAAATTATGAATGACAAAAATAATTCATATTCATTTTTACATCTCGTAAAAAAAAACTGGCACAAAATTTCGTGTAATATTTCGTACCCGTCCACAAATCACTGTTAGAAAACTATGTATGAGACTTGGCATCGCATTGATCTACGATTAATATTCCGCGAACAATTTTCATTTGATTCGAAAGAATGTTAAATACCCATTAAAAATAAAAAATTATATACCATAAATATTACAACTCATATTGGCTTATGTTGCCGTGAAATTTATTTCAAGCGATATAAATTTTCGTTAGATGTTTCTAAAAAAAAACAGCATAATTGTCTAGACATATTGTGCAGAACTAAAAAACGTATAATTGAGTTAAATAAAATAACAAAGTGTGTGACTGAAACTATTTCATATATTTAAATAACACAGTAAATATTTTTGTGTGGAATAAATAATTTAACATAAAGAGAATT
The DNA here is from genome assembly GCA_963422195.1 of Carabus problematicus. Lineage (NCBI taxonomy): Eukaryota > Metazoa > Arthropoda > Insecta > Coleoptera > Carabidae > Carabus > Carabus problematicus. The sequence continues at coordinate 15,506,899 of OY728582.1, forward strand.
TTTGCAAGTAAATGATGTGTTCAAATTATATTTGGAATGTAAAATGTGTTACTTATCGAATATCAAACATTGTGGTACTCATCAAAATTAAACATACTTATTGGCCACAGCAAGAACTACAACTCATTAAATATTTAAAATACTTATTTAATTTTGGCTTATCTTGATTAACGTTTCAGTATGCGTTATGTATTCTGATGCAAAGTGTGTACTGTTATTGGTAGCTCAATGATTTATTGCTACCAAATTAGTTACGCAATTTGAATACTGATAAATATTGATTTATATATATATATATTTTTAAATTATTTCATGTATGTATACTGTCACCTGTCAATAAAAATTTGTCATTTAATCTGTTTGAATATTAATTGTATGGTTAGATATTTTTATTTGATATATCAAGTTTGTAACTATTATTAATAAATATGTTATCGTTGTATATGTTAATTAATTTTATTAATCGGCTGTACATTTATAAAACGAGAAAGGCGTGAATATCATTTGGCGCATAATCATTGCATGTTCATCTTGTTTTCACTTGGGATGAGTGAAGTACAGCGCAATTAGCCATTTGGCACAATTGGGCACCTAGTCCAGAACAGCACATATGAATATTTAGCCAAAGTGAAGTGTTAATATTACACCGAAACATAATTGCGTAGGTTATTTATTATAGAAATAATTCTTTCCGACAATTATTCAATGTATTCACTGAAAAAAATATTTAAAATCCTGCATGTTTATTTAAAATAGAATAATCCTAACATATGTATCAATTGTATTACATTGAAGAAAATACTGACGATTATTACTCTTTCTTAACTACATATGTTCTGTCCTGTCATTTTGTACTGTTTTATGTTATTATAGTAATTTCTAATTGTATGCACACAATAACTACGTCTCCGGGAACCGTAGTAATATTTGCTGGCAAACTATTAGAGAGTAAAAATGCACGACGTCATTCTAGTTATTTTATTAGCTATGTTTAAAGTCAAAGAACATACATATTAACCACACAAAAAATAACTGTAGATGTTCAACGAAAGTGTCACATTCAGCATATGACTCATGCACATTTGCAATGTACATAGTATATGTGCATGTGACGATTTATTTTAAAATCGTCAAAATTTTCTATGCTAGGCGTACTTATATTTACACCTTGAATCATCGTTTATAAAATACTAAAATCATATTGCTAGACAAGGAAAAATAATATGTCGAAATGATTGCACATTTTACTTTAAATATATAAGTGAGCCATTGCATAAAAATGAGATATGCTTTGAGCATGAAAACAAAACCTAATGACGAAATTTGTTTACATTCGTGGCGAAATAAGTTTAATTTTGCCAATTAATTTTAAACAACATCATCTTCAGTCTCTCCAAATTAAGTTGGGCAAAATTTTCAGTCGGACTTTTGTAGAATGCAGTATGGCTCCAATGATACTGAGAATTAAGTGGTGTTTTGCGTTAATTGTCAGTGAAGCATAAGTTTACGCAATGAACAACATGTATTCTAGTTGCATGTATGTCTTGCTGCATTTGTTAGCTGCTCATGACAGATATGTGTCAAAGTACACAGTTTACACGAGCAGAAATAGTCTCAACTTGCAAATTGATGTTGATTGTTAACTAAATAAAACAACCAACCATACAATTTCTAGTTTCTAATAAATCACTGGTACAAACGGTGAAAAATAATATTCTGGTAATTCATAAATAGTCTTACACAAGTCAGTATTAATATAGATATTTAGTTATTTAGTTTTTACGTTACTATGCAATGTAAGAACCTGGGGAATTTGGAATTTTAAATGTTATTTTATAAAAGAATTTGTATATCGTGACAGAAGATCTGTTACAGACCAAGGCCTCACACTACTTGGCAAACGAAACAGGGACACTAAAAACTAAATAAAAAGCTTTAAAAACGAATATAACTCGGTCTTGAAGTACGCTTGTTCATGTCAATCACGCGTACAGTAAATTCAAAATAACCCTAGTGTACAAATTAGCCACAAAATTGTCGTCATATTTAAATTTACCAAACAATTTCATAACGCCGAATAATAAACATGGACTGTCACATTCATTTCATTAATTTAATGTATCTAAGTAAGCTTTGATCATTCTTAACAGAATGTGTTATTGTAAAAAACCCATTTAGTCATTTCAGAAGGTGTAAATATTATTGTGTTACCGTGCTGGGCCGCATTTGTTTATCTAAAATTAACGTAAGCCATCGCCGAAGCAGACGTACGAACCACGATTGGCACAGAGCCATCTTGTGAGCACCGTGTGAACACTATGCGTGCCTCAACCATTTCGCTTATCGGCCGAGTGATTAATGAATTCATTAGGATTAAACAACGATTCACATTCGATGAATGAACGAAACACGATATTCTTGTGTTTTATTGCTCCTGTGTTCGAGACTAGCCATTCTAATGCGTCTGAATTTTAGTTGAAAATTTGTACAAAATATTGTAACAAGAAAAGTGTATCTGTAAAATTATAATGGTGACTTTTCCGTGGTTCTCTACTGTTTTTTTTTTATATAATTAATACATATAAAATTTGGCAGAAATACATTCTGTTGTTTCAGTAAATTATTCACGCAGTGAGTTTAACGACAGCTTATAAAATATAAATATATAACATTTTTTTTCTGTAACCTGACACTACATTGACGGGTAGCTAAAATAAGTTATACAAATGTATATTCCAAGTGCAAAAACAAAATATACTCTTACATTAAATTAGTTACTACATATTTGACGGCGCACATATGGTGAAAACAAAACATTTTACGAGCACTGAATGTCGAGAATAAGATAAAAGCAATTTTACTCATGACGTAATTGTGCAAGTTTGTCAAAAGCCTTGTAACAATACATTTTATGAAACATAATCCGGTTCTTCCTTTGACGTACGTACGTATATCCGATTACGCGCTGAAACTAACCTCACAAATTTTTGACACATGAGATAGATATAGGTTAATCGGTTGTCGGGCGATTTCGATTACGAAAATTTCTAGACATTTGGCACCTGCATTGGCCTTGTGGTTTCAAAAGTTTCATGTAGTGCAACGAAAATTCTCTTGATCCAATTTAAAGATAATGTTTTCTATAGAAATTACGATGTGTGAGAACTTACTAAAAATATCTGCTTGATATATATGTTTTACGCGTGGAGGTGTATATATAGACAGTTCTAATTCCTGCATATTTTATGATCAAGTGCATATACCTATACAATTGAAGTATTTATAGCGATCAACTCATATCTTTTCTAGAAGATATCAGAGTTATGAATAATTGTGCACGCAGCCTTCTAAAGGAAGATCAAAAGAAAGTTTTCCACAAACTTACATCTAATATTAGTAAAAAATAACTCAACACAGAACACAATCACACCATCTGTTAGTTGTACAGAAAGAATATGTCTCAGGTTTGCTGTATTTATTCATGAAGTATAAATAATAATCAACAAATTGTAACAGTCCAGTGTATGTACTATTTTGTCTACGTGTACTAAGTTCAACAAGTGCAGACTATAATTTGTTTAACAATACATCACTTATAAATAATAGTCTAAACTTAAGCGACAAATCTAAAATATCGTTTTTCAAAAATTGTGCTTCATAAGGTCCGATCGTGATACAATATCCTTTCATGCGTCCGTTTCCTCGTCCAAGTGAGATATATTTTGTAGCTTTTCGGGATCCTAGATATTTATATAAGTTTTAATAGAATGTACTACGTGAAATGGTAGATATGGAATGTTAATATTTGCAATAAATACGTGGACGTTATAACACTAGTAGCAATGATATCACAATGATTATACGAAAATCACAAATCGAGAAGCCATGTTATTGTAGAAACCAAAGGTTTACACTATCGGCAATAGAAATCACAATTTATTATTCAACAAATATACATGTGTGAAAATGTAAATAGTGTTTCAGGCTTTTGTAACTCAAAAATAGAAACTAAATTCAACAAACAAATTCACTGCAAACGTTATTTTACCCAGAATGCCTGAGTGGCTTGCTTCGGGCTAATCTCACTGTTGGACAGTCTTCTCGTCATCATTTCTCGATTCTGGACAATATTGGCTTCTTCAAATGCAGTTTTAGATGCTCGACGATATGAACTTTCAACAGCTGACGACGGCGTTTCGGATGGCGAATCAGATCTGTTTTCATTTTTGATGTATTTTTTTATTTCTTGTTTAGTGTCGCTTTCTTCTTTCGTTTCTTTACTTTCTTCAATACTTATTTCATCGATTTCTATCGTTCGTTTTGTTTCATCGACATTCTTTACCATGTCGGTCGATATAAGAGACTTAGCGTTTTTACTTGTTTGGGCAGAAATGTGCGGTTCAGATAATTCTACATTTTTAACATTGGTATCATCTTCAGCAGCTGGTTCTATTAATGCTGTAATTGAAACTTCTTTTGATGGTACAAAAAATGTATTTTTTTCTGAAATGTCGCATATTTTTTCAACTGTTGATTTTGTATCCTTCGTTTCTTTTGAAGAATTACTGATGGTTTTATTTGTAGGAACTATGTGTGAATCATGAGAAGAATCAACGTTTTCCGATAATACATTTTGTTGATTTTGTGTTTCTAATTCGTTTTGGTTAAGCGTGGACACAGTTAGTTTTGCGTCTTCCTCTGTAACAATTTTGCTGTCGCTAATTTCTAATATTTCTTTATTCATAGGTACCTCCTCATTTTCATTAGTTTCTTTACTACAAACAGGTTTTTCAGACTCATTTAGTTGAATTTGTTTTTGTATATTTTCAATATTCTCAACATTCGTTGCAAGAGTTTGATTTTCATCACTATTATTTTCGTTAACCTTGCTGGATTGACCAATAATACGAAGAAATTTGTCTTTCTGTCCATTTGGCAATTCGGTAAATGATTCGTAAAGTTTTAAAAATTCTGCTTCACTGCTATTCACATCTTGTACCGTACGTTCTGCATGTATTAAAGATTGTGAAGAAATCTGAAGCTCTTTTAAATTTTGCTTGGTTTCATTTTCATCTGGTTTTTCTAATATATCTTTACCCAAGCTAGCAGTACCCTGGACTGTATCCGTAATATTGGCAGTTTGTTCTGGTGTAGAAATATTTTTGTTACCATATGTTACACTCGTTTTCACTTTACCAAATTCCGAACACTCCTTTGTAGTTTTCGTTACAGATTCTTCATTCTTCGGTCGTTCAATTGCTGTTGTGGGACCGGGCGACTCTTTCGGTTTTTGATCATCTTGAGTGACACTTGTTACATACTCCATTTTGTCTCCTTTACTAGTTCCTTTAACGGTTACTAATAACTGAACGGATATTTCTAAATCTTTTACTTTCTCCGTGAAAGTTAAATTTGCTTTACCTTTATCAGAATTTGTGTCTGGCTTTTCTTTCGAAGCATCCTGCTTACTAGTATTTGGAATAACTGAAGCTTCAAACAAAGTGTTTTCCTGTTTGCTAACGGTAACTACGTCTTTATTTTCATCAACTGATTGCGTTTGTGATAAATTTTCCAAAGTGTCATATTTTTCGGGTACTACTGTTTCTGTACGAACTTCATGACCCATTAATTCGTTCGCTACATTATTAGCAAATCCATCGTCTTTCATTTCTGTATCTTCTTCCGTTAATGGAGAGATTTTGCTCTCTTTTGTTTCGTGTTTATCTATTTGATGATCAATAATTGGTTTTTTAACCGAGTCCACATCCATTTCATCAAGAGAAGTAAGCGATCGGTCTCTAGAAGCTCGTGACGAATTAGAAGATGAATTTCGTTTCTTCTTAAAGCTACGCCTTCGATCATCGCATTTGGGTGATTTGACACCATCCAGAGAACGAAGAAATGCTTCGTCGAATTTTGTTTCTTCTGTGTCATCTGTGATTCCAAACAATGTCTCAGGATATGGAGATGCTTGTCTAGAAACTATAACTGGCTCATCGATATCAGTAACAATGATAACCGATTCAGTAATCCGCTTTACTTCTAAATCTGTATCCGAAAAAGATTCGCTTATATCGGATTGCACAGAAATAGCTGGACCTTTATTCCAGAAATCATTCTCGACTAATTCATTTTCCGATGGAGCAGTGCGTTCATTTTCGGTTGGAACTTCAGCTGGCATTCGAGGTGATAGAGATCTATGGTATCGCAAGTTTGGAGTGTATATTAATTCCGTGCCAGTGTCAGAGGAATTCGATTTTGGAAAAGGTGAAGGTGATCGACTTTTGTCGAAAATAGTTGCCGGTTTTCTAGTCCAAAATTGTTCATCATTAACATGTTCCTGAATAGTATCAGCTACAACTTCGGGAATATTGATATTTGCTGCACTCAACTGTTGTAAGGTCGGTGTGTCTACACCACATACACTATTTCTAGGAGCTATTAAATGGATTGTTTGGCTTGGTGTGCTACTACCTGGCGTATGCGAGCATGACGATGACGGCTGCAAAAGATCTGTATTTTGGTCATCGCCGGGCGTGTATCCGTTACCCCAATGTTCAGGTTTCTCTTGAACATGCACGGAACTTCTGGTACGAATGAGTTCCGATAGACTTTCAGCATGTGAAGTTTCCTCATTAGCATTAGATCCATTGCCAGGTCCTGGTTCGAATTGTAGGTCGTGTTTCCGTAGCTCAATCGCGTAATATTTTGCTATGTCTCTGATGTTCGATTTACATTCGTTGTACGCAATCCCAACGCGAAAGTGCGTGAAACACGCAATGACCTCCAACACACCGACGCACGTGACCAACACTGATAATAGCAGACCCATCTCGTCACGGTTTGATGGACATAAATAGTACCCGGTGTTGATAAGAAACCTGGACGATGGTGCTGCGGGGGTCCGGTTTGGTGAGGTCGGTACCAGATGGTCGTGATTCGTGGCCGGCTAGTCCATATGAATGATTGTTGGCTCGGCACCTAGGTCGGTTGGTTATTATTAGAACGTGTCTTCGTCCAGAGACGGGCGACTTCGCATGTAGCACACGACACTATTGTACGCGTGGTGGTGTGAGTGCTGGTATCCACTGCTTCTAGCTTTACGGTGATTGTTTATCGTAGGTCGTTGTTTGCCGTTTGTAGATTGAAACTTGGTGCACTATGTCGGTCGACATTTGATGGAAACCGTAACGGAAATGCTGCCGTACGTGAAGCTGGGGGCGTGCAACAAACGTCTATATTTAGAACATCACATCTTCCACTACGTTACGCGATAGTTTTATCCACTGTTCGTGACGATGTACCCTTAGGTAAGCGGGCCACACAGTTGAGGAGAGCGCGGTCGCACACAAGGAACACCACAAAACACGCTCCAAACACAGTGTCTAAATATAAAGCGTACCTATTTCATAATATCACCGAAATATGTACGTTAAAAGCACACGGCTTTTGGGTGAAATATTTGCCGCGTATTTATAACGTAGCCATACGCAATATGTTCGCGTTCGATTAGGACGGGGCTAGAACTGAATCGACGACCGGCGTCCGCGCGACACACAAACAAACACGGTGTGGCAGCTATTGCGTCCCCGGGGGACCTGAAATAATCTATTACTTAACCACCAAGCGCTCAACATTCTTGCCTTGAATTCTAATTACAATCATCGCGACCCAATAATACACAATATACACAATTGTCACAACAATCACTACATCCCTATCGGTAACATCGCATCTCATAATGCATCCATCCCAATATGTAGTACATCCGAACGATCGGAGATCCCTGGATTCGGGTACAAAGTTCAGCCAGCTATGTGAAACACGACGTCAGTAAGTACTGCCAAAGCAAAAAACATTGTCCACCAACGAAGTCTTTGTGTTGAGATACCTGTTTGGAGTACGGAAATAGAACACAAACCATCAAAAAAATCTGCGCAAACGTACTATGAAAGTGAAGTGAAGTACCAGACAGGAAATCTGACGAAATAAATGAAAATAGAATTCACATTAGGAAAAAAGTAAATTCAACTAATATGTTAATTAAGTAGAGCAGTTATTATTACATTATTTTCCTAAATGTTCGTAACTATGTATGTGTAGCTGCTAGCTCTTCTAAATATGGTTCATGTCCACACTAAAGGCATACGACAAGAAAAGAAATATAGGATAGGTAGCACACGCTCAAGCGCAGATATACCAAAAATAATTCTGGTTGTAGGAAAAAAGGCGGCCATCCTTTCGACGAGTATAAACGTGTTAAAAGATACAGAAATAAACATGACTAAACTATAAATAACACGTCAGGACGTTAATGTATGTCGCTTGTGCAATTATCAACACCAATTACAACTGTATATGTACTTGCGTGTTATATACGATTGAAAATATTATGTGCAATAATAACACCGACAATTTATTCTAACATCGAATGCGCAGCTAATGTAATTGAACTTCTAGCTTTTATATAATGACTGAAAGTTATCTAATTTGAAAAGTCACTTAATTAGATCATACATATGTTTAAATTAGCTCATTTTAAAACTGGAGGAAGAGAATAATAATGTTTATTGCTGATCTGACCTATAGTTTGTTTATAGAACGTGATATAAGAATTTATAAAAGTTGCTCTATATTCATCTAAGAATGTACAAATCGTTCATCGTTGGAGTCAGTGGAATGGTATCGCAGTGTGACGTTATATTCTGTGCATTTCATGAATTTCACACAAAACACTTTTTTTAACCTTAATTCTACAATTCTCTCTTATTCGATTTTATATTTATACGTGACTAATTGATTCCAAGGTTTATTGGAATATTTCTCAACTTGCCTTGGTGAATTCGCAATAACAAAAATCTACAAACTAATCAAACAGTCAGTTGATAATTGACATAGTTAATACAGATTGCATGTGATACGAAATTAGATATTTTGCTAATATATATGTAAATGTGAAGACAATTAGAGCTGTTGTTGCCCCACTTTAAAAGAAACTATATGTAATGTGAACTAATAGGATTGTTTTATTTAAAAATAACTTCTACATTTACGTTTAATAATAATTATTCATTTCAGTATATAAGTGGGTTTATCTTGATATTTATACGATCGTAATTGACAGATTCTATTAGAACATTTGTCAATCTGATCCGCAATATCTGACCGACCAAATGCTGTTTAACCTTTTCTTGAATTATGCTCATTAATTACTGCCCGATTATATTTTAAGATAATCGAATTACTTCATAAAACTCAAAGGCATTTTGCGAAATAGTTTCACCATTAAATCAATGCTAGTTTCTACGAACATTATAAAATCAACAAGTTTATTTCGACGATTCTACTAAATAACATGTGAAGATCTATTTCGGAACACAATGTTAGATACAAACATACAGCTATTAATATCAAACTGGCAACAATAATGAATTTAACGAGTTTGTCGAGAGAAAAATTCGCGATTATTTGGTAAACGATGAAGGTTGACGATGAGACCCGGCATGTGTAGACGATTTAAGCTTGCTGTGTTTCATCCAGCACATTCATAGCAAATGACGTCAGAGAAAACGATCTAAAATCGATACAGATGGCTCCGTGCCAGAGCTAAGTAGCCACGAACGACGTTGTGCCACGTTGGAAGTGTGAGAATATAATATATTTACTAAAGACAGAGATGGCGAGTGTGAATTGGCTGAAACAGTGACACTTTCAGCAGCAGCACGGCACAATTACACAGCGTAAATCACCGGATCTCAGCTGATGCCAACCTTCAAATTCCAGGTCACTACGGAGATTTACTTAGTGGAAACATATTTGCAAATGGGTGCTCTGCAATGTGAGTTGGTGGATGAACTTTTGTTGTAATTTATATGACACTACGGATTATATTTAACTGAATATCGTATTACAACTGTCAAGCAAGGTGACAGCCATTGCTTTGTTTCGTAATTCCTGTAAAGTATGTTAATACTTTCGAATTGTCTTATATAATTCTTTTCTGTCAAGTATAAAACTAGATAATTCAGTACTGTAAAAGAATATTTCTATTCTAAATACGTTCGTTTTCATTTGCCTTCGGTTTAACAATAGCTGAAAAGTCAATGCCGACGGGAATATACAAGTTGACAGCTGCTGCTGTCCACACATTATCACCGGGACGATACGCTCCACGGAATCCAGCGCCAACTAGATGCTAGGTTCGTGTGTATCGATTCCTATAACGTTCTACAGGTGTCTCAATGCCCGCCAACAGGTGGAAACTACGAGGATGTGGTGCGCGCGGTCAGTGCACGCGGCTGCAACTTGAGAATTGGTGCCGTGTGCAAAGCGCTCCATGTTTGGATGCGGCGTCGAACCGAACGACCGTCTGTCTGGTCGGGGGATATCGAGACGCTGTGCGGCGGGTTGCCTAGTGACATATGAAACGTGCAACGGCGACACAGTGCAACACTGTCGTGGGTCGTGCGCAAACAGAGTGGTAACATTGGCGGCACGGCACGGCACGGCACGGCACGGGCCCACAAACAGACGTACGTTGAGTCACAGCCGATGAAGACGAAATAAATATCAGACCATGGAGTTTATCATAAAAATGCTAGACTTTAATAAACATGTAATAGATAAAGAAAATAGTGAGTCTTAAACATGAAATATGCAACATTTGAGACCATATATTCAAGAACATGTTTTTTTTTTTTTTAAATTAAACTAAAATAGCATTTTTGCTACATACTGCATTACTAGCAAAGAATGATAAATATTTATAAAAATAATACTATTGTTGTTTAGAACGAGGGTTTCAAATTGCATAGAATTTTATGATCGCTGCGGCAAACAAATATCTTGCATATTTTGGCTTCTGCACAATCAAGATGATATTTGCAGTTTTACTCATAATCTCTGCGCAAACATGTATTTGTTGTTTTCGTACTGGATGCCAGAACGTAATACAAATATAATTTAATAAAGTCATAAACATATCTACTTAACAATTTAATTAGCATCTCGACAGAGAGTATTTAATAATATAGTAAAACAAAATGAAACTGCATATGTGTTAATCTATATTTAAATACCGCCCACTTCAATGTGAACATTTTTTTTAATACAGAATTAGTAGAAGTATTTTTTGTAGCTCACAAAAAAAAATAGATTAGGTTAGTGTAATATTTACATTGGTATTTAGCACATTTATATTTAGTTTTCTCAATTATGAAACTACTATAATTAATATCAGTAATTTAAACTATATTTTAATACTCAATATTTCATAATTTTGCTATACGTTTGGTAAGAATAACAATCTTACGTCAATTATTTAAAAACAAATGTATGATTCGGAAGATGATATTAATAACTATCTACACGAAATGCTTCAAGCAGAAATGAATGAGACTGGAACCCACATGAATAAAAGAGACGTGTGCAAACTTTTGATAAACGTCATAGTTGGCAAATCAATGATGAAAATGTTTGCTCAATATATTACTGATTAATAGTTTAATAAAAGAAAATAATGATGTAAATGTGAAAATCTTAATAAAAGTTGCTTATTATCCAAGCAAATAGAATATATTTAACGCAAAACATACAGCACGTAACTTTATTTATTATGCTTTTTATATTTTAACGATTTCTTCTTACGAAATTGCGAATTATTTCAAATATTTAAGAAGTGAAAAACTAATAAACAATAAAAATGTAATGCTAAAATTTACCAGTAGATAGAAAGCAGGATTTGAACATTTGCATATTTTTTTTTCTGTTTCATCACCGATTTATTAATAAATTTGGGATTTACCTACGCATTTTTGTATAATGCTTCTGAATGTATCAGGAATATTTGTAATACAGATATGTAAATATAATCCACGCTGATTCTTGTAGAATCACGTTAGAATAATTTGTGGAATTGTCTAGTGCATGTTTCTTGGAACTATTTTAATTTAAAAAAAATTTAAATGAACGAAATAATAAATAATTTATATAACGTTCATGTACAAAATGTTGTATGTTCATACATACACCTACTGTCAAAAATGCAAAACTTATTCCAAGAGAAATGTACTCTGAACTTTGTGGGCAGAAGACAAAAGCTGACGGAAAATTTGCGTACACTTAACAAGATATTTTGTTAACACAAACATAATAAATTCAGTAGTTAACGAGTAAAGTCACGAGTTATTTACATATGCATCTGTGAACCTTTATTTGAGAACCCGAATTATAAGTAACATTACTGTATGTATGTACAGCCCATTCAGAAAACATTATTACTTATGAATACCCATAGGATCACCGCAAATTTTTCATGAAAATCCAATTGAATTAAAACACAAATGTAATTTTGCAATACCTGACGTAACAGAGATCAACTTTAATTCTAAAAAAGAATCTTGTAACGGCTTGAGTATGAATTTATCGCAGAGGTCCATTACGTTCATGTCCCATAAATCTCATAGTTTTTCCTGCAACAGAATTGTTCTGAACACTAACACTGGAGTTATAAATACCGGAGAGCATTACTAAACTAGCAGGTAACAACATTCAGCGCCATCTCGCGAAACGAAAGTAAATGTTTAACAGAACACTGCGAACTCCACCAAACTATCAAGACCGTCACAGCTGTTTTACATAGTTTCAACTACACTAACGACATCTAGATGCAAACTACAAATCTTTATGAATTACAAAGCAGAGCACTGCAGTAGCGGAACGAATTTTAGAACTAGATGAAATGAGTGAATACAAATTGCTCAAAATAAGTTAAAATACGTAAACTTAATATATGTATATTGTAATACATTTTCCAATAATATGGCCTTTTATAATAACATAGAAATATGTAGTATTGCGGTTGAAAAGATTCTGCACAGATTATATTATCCAATATGTTATAATTATATGTAATTTAAATATCAAGTGACTTACTTAGGAATAAATTTGTAATGCATCAAAAAGATGTTAAAACATATATTCCTTACAAGATAATGCATATGTATCTCACCGATTTATACAACCGTTGCGTATGTTAAATAGATGTTCTATTACCAAAGATAAGAAAATTAAATAGAACGAGATTTAGTCTCTGCATACAGTGATACAGACACCCAGCTCAGATTAAATTTAAACTAAGTAATAAATTTAGAAATATAAATATTACTCACCAAATTTTGTAATTAAACAGTCTGACTTTCGAGCAGTTTTTCGAATACTGACGCTGGCCGTCCAGCAAGCCTATTTATACTGGGTGAGACTCAATAAACTTTAGCAGAAAAAATCACTTTGAAATATTGTTCAAACTGATCTAATTCGTATTACAGTCTTGCTGATGGTAATTTTGCAATTTCTCTCTTGGCTGGCGCAAACATGAGCGGATGCGTTTGCGTAAATTTACTTACGCCTCCACGACTTCATACGCAATGTAATATGCGTGACAAAAATATTACACCATTCCGTTCAAAGATTTAGTTATTTTGTATCGCGGTGGACATTTGGCAAATATATACAATAGTATTTGACAAGTGCACATGAAGTCTAAATAATTATTTCTGCAGAAAATTCAGTGTTTTTAGAATATGTAAGTGTTAATCTGTCATCTCGAACAATGCAAAAATAAAATAATATGAAATCGAAGCACATATAACGATGATATTTCATGAAATTCCTAGTTTATTGTTTTAACAAAATATATTATCAATGGATCCCTACTATGAATTAGAAACATTTCCATATTATCATGTAATATCTTTATATCAAATCCGTTATCATATGAATATTTTGCGAAATATATTACTAATATATGTATTTTTAGATTAATACTTCTATATATCAAATACCGCATAACATATTGCGCAAATGAAAGTTTTATCTAAAAAGGTATCTATTGATATCGACAATATTAAAAAAAATGGCAGCTTGTACATAATTTAATAGATAATCGGAATGGTAAATGTATCTGAACTGTCATATTATTGAATTATATAATACAAGTTGTTTCAGGAAATCAGTCAAGTACGATTCAGGCCACAGGATTACACAAGGAGGCGCCAATATTTAAAACAATTAAAAACTATTTTTAATTGTTTTTAAAATAAATTAAGGTTCGTTGCAAATCGTTCTCAAGTGGGTTTTGATCCAGACTATATTTACAGATTAATATTATTGTACCATTTAGAATGAAGCAACGTGTATCGTGTAATGATAATGTGTTATTATTCATTATAGGATATGATTTAAAAAAGTTAGTACTTGAAAGTACTTTTATACAACAGATAATTAGATGAGTATTGTCAAAACATTGTTACACTACTGTTCAATTACATCACTGCACACATCAAAGGCAATCACTTACATAGAACAATGTTGCCAAATGGTTTGAATAACGGTCGGACGTAGAACAATGTGTGAAACACGTAAATGAAATGACAAGTTATTATATTTTGTCCACTTGCTATCAACTAAACAACCCTAATGTTCGATGAATCTCCCAGTTAACATGTCGTACTTCAAAATAGACAATCCTAGGTGGGGGTAAAAATAGCTCATGACAATTACTAACTTAAGCAGCTCATTAATCAGGACAGCTAATTATAACACCAAATTCAAATAGGATTGAACTTTTAAAATAAATATCAACTTCTGATATTATTATTATATATTATTATTTGAGCATGCATAAAGTAATTTAAAAAAATAAATAATAATTCAGAAATAATCATTAGAAAAATATGAACTACTGAAATATATTATAATGTAAATAATCTATCAAGAAATTTATTTACAAGTATAATAGCGAATTATTATAGTATAAAAAATTAATATATAATTGTTTTTCAAACTAGAATAAAGTAAATTACCTTTAAAGTTTTAACGCATACATTTATTTAAAACATAAATTGTTCAATATATCCGTTGAATTCTATAGACTCGTACGCAGTTCATAGATCACAGTTTGAGTGACACTGAATGTGACTGATAAAACACCTAAAGTGCAATATTACTAGATATAGGTACCTGTGTTAAACCAACTCGATCAAGTGTTATCATTCGCAGTTTATTGCTAGAGAGAGGAGTTATTTAGTATGATGAAATTTGTGACTGTTGCATATTTATGCCTGCTAATCGGCCAGACAGGTAAGAAAAAAATGTATTATTTTAGTGATTCATAAAACTAAGACAAAATGTACATTCGCCAAATATGTTGCTTACATAGCTATATACATTGTAAAAGTGTATATGCGTAGTCATATATTGTATATTCAGAATACAAAATAGAAGGAGTTAGTTTATTAGACTTTTAAATATAAATATATTCGGTTTATTTGAAATATGTATATGAAGAAATTCGACAAAAACTTATAGGGAACGCTATTCTGAGCAATAAAAATACTAGTTTTTTTACAAGTATAAATATAAGTCAACTATTTTGCCTACTTAATAAAAATGCTAAATATGTTTTGTGTTCATATTTGCAAATTTGTTACATATTTACAAACCTGTATAATAAGACATAATACGCGACTAGGGTTAGTAATTTTTCTGTGACTATATATAATTTGTTTTAAATATATTTTAGTATGCGACTTGGAATGTTACAAATGTTGGGATTGTAAAGAAAACGAAGAAAATTGGGATACATGTACTGAGGATAGCACACCATCCGATAGTTCTGAATCTACTACAACTACTATTACTAGTACTATAAGTCTTCCTTCTACAACTTCTACTACTACTATTACACCTACTATTACTCCTCCTCCTTCTCCTTCTCCAACTACTACTACTCCTCCTCCTACTACTACTACTACTACTACTACTAGTACTACTACTGTACCGTCTCATAGTTCCGAAACTAGTGCAGAATCGAGTACAATTTCAGAAACGACTACTCCGAATATTTCAAATTCTAGTACTATTACAACTACTACACTGAAGCACGAAAAACCTGATGTCAGAACCCGTACTACAACTAGTCTTCCCATCTTCCAAATGATTTCGAGAAACAATGCAAAAGTAGACACCAAACAACATAAATGTGCCTTCATTAAATACAAAGGTAAATTATTCATCCACAAATTGCTAAGACAATTATTTATTAACACGCGTATATTTTCAAAATAAAACGATTTATATCAGTGGTAAATACACATACAAATAGTGTTATATTATTTTAGATGATAATGACAACGACATTACCGACAGATTCTGTACTATGAAGGAAAACTGTGAAAATATTGGGAAAACGTCATATGCCGATACGAAAATTATCTGTAAAGTCTGCGAGAGTAATCTTTGTAACAAAGATGAGCCAGGCGGTGGCAGAACCATACATAGTGGAACATTTGCAACTGTATTAGTCCTAGCCATCAGTAAAACGTTATTGTTTAATTAAATAATTCATGTACTAATAATATAACCTTAATTAACTATAGATTACTAGATTTACACAGATTGAATCTCTTATTTATTAAATGAAATGCCCTGATACCTCACGTATTTCATTCATCCTTTTATGCAAATAAATTTGTTTCGTAAGACGATGTATATTTGCTTACGTGTAAATGAAAACAGTTGTATAGATATTGCAGTGAATACTATGACTTATTTCTTTTAATATTAGTGCGTGACACTTACCTCATCGCAGGCATTGCATCTGGGCTTCATTCGTTCCGAATAATGTCGAAGACAGTAGACTTTGTCTTGGTACTCGCAATATGCCAAGTCCACTAACAGATCATCGCACGTGGTGCAACGGAAACAAGCTGGATGCCACAACGTCGACTGTATACGTGCGGCCGAAATCGCTGGATATTTCGCATGGATTGGTTTGTCACAAAGGCCACAGGCACTTTTTTGATTTGCTACCTGCGCTACACCGACATCCAGTGCTATCTCATTACGGGATCTTATGAAATCCTAGAAAAGATACAATATCAGTAAGTAACAAAACAACAAACTATGCCATCCGATAAAAGATATACTAACAAACAGCAAAACTACAAAATAAATCAATTGAAATGTATACAATCCTCATATTACCTACAAAATACTGTCATATTTGTATTCTACAGTATAACTGTTCAATTATATAAAACCTAACAGATCTGCAAATAACCGATTTGAAAGATTTTAGTTTAATTTTAGACTAATTCTAGATTTGAACTAATTGTACCATTGTTTTAATACAGAAACTCATTAATAATGCTTTGTCATATCGTGCGGTCTAATCCAATTTAACGCAAAGAATTAAATATAATTGGATTACCAATTAAAAAAATTTCAACCTTGCAAATTGGAACTAATCAATTTTAAATTGGAATTGAAGTTGAAAAGGTATAGAGTAGGATGAATGAGGAATGTAATTGAAAACATGTAGGATTATATTTTATTATTATGTTAAAATTAAGCATACTTCATAGCTTGACATGTGCTCTGACTTTAGATGTCTGCATCCTGAAGGTGCCAAGTCCTGTTTTGGAAGTTGCGTGACCAGACGCTGTTTACGTCTCTGTTCTCCAGGTGAATTCACACGTGGTATGTCATCCTCAGACAAACATGAAAAGAAACGAGTGACCTGAAACACAATTTATAAAATCATTAAACCACAATTACACGAGATATTATCAATTAATTATTATGACAATGTATAAAGAAAAATAGTAAAACCAAGTACATATATCTGTGATCATATTATTTCCATCACACGTTTTATACAAATTTTCTGTTGTTTACCTGTTTTTCATCCAATCCAGGTGGTACCCATGAATATTCTTTGGAACGTTCCTCTTCGGGAACCGGGACAAAGCCCATACGAACTCGGGCACCGTGCTCTGTTATAGTATTGTGACCATCCCGAGTACATTTGCACTCTTTGCATGTTTTCCTGCAAACCAAAACGATTATTTAGAAATTTAGAAAATTGAAATTGTATTTACTAGTTATACAATTCTATATGTTTGAGTTGAATTAGAGACAATGTAATTGCAAAGTCCATCAAGAAAAACTACGTCGCATAAGGTAATGTACATTTGGACTAACTTCCAAGTACCTAGTACATTAAACTTATTAACTATCATTAACTACAACTACATACAACTGTTGAGGAAAATAAATAATTCTCAGAAAGAAATTTTAGAAAACTACTGCTTTAAACGTATAGTACGCTTGTGTTGCATTGGAAAGTCAATAATTCTAAAAATCAAAGTAATAATACAATAATTATAACGTGTATTTAAATGTATAATGCTATATAAATAAATGAACAGAAACACATATATTCTGGATTCCTAAAAGTTAGCAATGTATCAAAATATTTTGTAAATAGAATATGTAATGTTATTTTTTGACAATTTTACATAACCGAATGACAAAAGTGTATATTTTTCAATGATAATCTTTT
Source organism: Carabus problematicus (assembly GCA_963422195.1). Taxonomy (NCBI): domain Eukaryota; kingdom Metazoa; phylum Arthropoda; class Insecta; order Coleoptera; family Carabidae; genus Carabus; species Carabus problematicus. The sequence continues at coordinate 15,525,302 of OY728582.1, forward strand.
ATTTATATGAAAAAAAATCGTATTAGTAGAGAACCACCAACAAATACGACAAATTATTATCAAGTTAATCCACTTGGTTCGGAAATAATCGGGTCGTAGGACGCAATAAAGCCAGTGTGATACGTCAACTCCCAAACGATACGATGATAAACAATCTAGTGAAACGACATCTGTGTGATTTAGAGACACGTCTTTGGAAGGCGTCGCAGTGTTTACGAGCGTTGGTTGCGTGCTATTTCCGGCAAACCGCGGTCCTCTTATTAAATATAATTGGAACATATTGGTCACACGTCGCTGACGATACGACAGTGGATGCCTTCTCCAGGGAACCATAGCAACTTGTAACCTATGTACATACATACATACATGCGATTCAGTTCAATTTGATGACGTACTCGGCAGGAGATCGGTCAATAAACACAAAAACTGTGATTGTCCAATACCTCTATTTTTTTGGCAAAATACATAACAACCCGTGTACTGCAACGTCAGATAAATGTCAACAATAAAATGACGCATAATATAATTGATTAATAAAGCACATTAATTCCAATATAGATTGTCTTAACAACCTAGGTCAAGAAGACTAATATTATCTTTAATCATTCAATAAACTGCATGTTACACGGTATTATATCAATCATATTATGCAACTAGCCCTATGAATAAATTCTTAACTCGGAATAATATCGTTGAATTTTAAATGCAGTTCGTAAATGAACATATTATACAAACGACAATGTATATAGCTACAAAACTTTGTAATCAAAGTATCCTGTGTTCACTAAATGTGTTCCAAGTTTGATAGTTACACGCCGGTTGAAAGGGATAACAATCCCAAGCGTATTAGTAAAGTTTCAGGAAAGAATCGTTTCCAGAATTTGACTACATTTGAAACAGGATTAACTTGAAATTGAGGTATGCATACATATATACCTAGAGATTTCAAATTATTTAAGCTATGCAATATTTCCATCGTACCTTCTCCTAATTGGTTATGTAAACATGAAAAACGGTTAAATGTTTTACAAAACTTTGAAAATAAAAGTTTACACCAATACTCTGCAACCGTTATATAATTTATGATAATATTTTACCTAATTGTAATTTGTATTGGTTGTATTCGATTTATTTTAAACAACTTTTTGTTCCCTATATCTCTTGCGGCACAGAACATTGTAGTATTTCGTGGAATACAGTTTGGAAAGCACTGAACTACACACTCAACCATGGAATAAATTCGATTCATGGTTTTGCTTTTACAAAACAAGTTATTATCAAAATTAACACATACACACGATGTCAATACACACTAGTTAATTGCAAAATAATTGTCTAGCACGTACTACTGAACACATATAGTTTCAAAAGCTTCAATCTGGGATAAACACATGACACATTATAAGTTTCGTAGAAATTTATTTGTAACTAGCGCGTTTATTTATCTTAAATCTCGGGCTGCAAATAATTCGTGAACAATGTTTACAAGTGACAATATGCAACTACTGAAAATGTAAATATTAGTTTGAGAAAATAAGTCTAGCCGTAATCAGTTCAAATTTACTCATTGATTCAGAGAGTATCTTATGAAAATAAATAAATGACCTCGCTAATGCTAAACGTAATCTGCATAATATATCGGGTCCATTTGGACCCTGACCATGAGCAAGGCGTATCCATAACTAAAAATAAAAATTATCTGCTGAGATCAAGTACATATTTCAAACTATAGTAAAGTGCAGAAGATTTATGACCCACGGAATTGAAGACAATTTGTGAAAAAACTCTTCAAAATATTTGTTGACTGAAAGATAATGATTAGCGAGCGTAAAAGTCATTATGCCCTAGGGCATAATGAGCTTGTTTCCGTATCCAAGGTGAAAAAAGGTAATAATAGATAAGTGTAATATAAAATATTTGTACAAAAATAGATATTAACTGAAATTAATTAGCAAGGTTAGTTAAAAATACTACATTGCATTATTATGCGATGCAAAATTGAACATTCATTCATGTCTCGATAATTAATGAATATATTTACGTATGACCGAAGTGCATAAATATTTAATCGTAAATTATAACATGTTAGTACCTCATAATATGCGCTTTATGGACAATCTGTGTTTATTTGAAGAATACTCGATAAAATCTGCACTATCGATGTAATATTTCAACACAGTATACATAACATTAGGTGTATTCTATTTGTCAGTGCTGGATCGATCCAATAAAATCAGTTCACTTTCGAGATCAGATCAGAAAAATCAGATCAGATGCATAAATAGAATAACTTTTGTGATCCATAACCTTGACTAATTTGACAGCTGACAGGTTTAGTAAACATAACCCAAGTAAAACATTTAAGATACAAAATGGAAGACGTAGAATTCAAATAAATAACCTCCATTTTAACTAATGATCCGGATTCAGCAAACTGATTCTACTAAATTGTGGATTACTTCAAACTGATTTGGATCACAAAATATTAGAGTGGGGGTAAAGTGATCTTTACAAATAGAATGACTACTAAAGTGATCCAACGTACATATGTGAGTTGGATCGATCCAAATTGTCAAATAGAATACACCTATTATGATCTAAAACTCCACAGTTCAACATGATCTAAAACTCCACAGTTCATAAATGAGTAAATAGACTCGGTTTAATTGTTTAGTTTTATCTATAGTCAATAATACAATCAATAATCAGAGGATTGCTCACATACCATTCTAATACGAAATACCATATACTGAACTAATATTTTCAATTTTATCCTTTACAGATATAATGTCAAACTGATAACAAGATATTGGTATTTATTTTGGTATAATATTCTCTTCTTTTTTTAATAGTCGGAAATGCAGTTAAAAAAATGTAGATCAAATATATGGATTATTATAATTTTCTTATTTTTGGCTTGTATAATAATATAATTATTTTATTTTTCCCATGAATGTATCACCCCTTACTGCTTCCATATGCCTTAACGCCTTTTGTCAAGTGGTACTAATACAACAGGATAGCACAATTGACCATAATAAGATAGGGGGACTGTATTTACATATAAAATTAATATGAACCTCTAAATAATCTGCAAATATTACAACTATAAAGTATAATTAATACAAAGTTGTATGTATTTTTAATATCCTCGTATATTTTCTAAGATAATACCGTAACATATTAGTAATTCTTACTAATATAATTAACAACAAACATCTTGGCATTATACCTGATAACTAGCATTAGTTGCGCTGTCAAGGACGTCTGCCGTCATTTCTGTCCGTTATTATTATAACTGACACTTCCGATGAAGGTATTTAAAGTATACACATATTAAAAACCTCCTACAATTATTTTTTGTTGTTTACAGTCTACCGATGACGTCATAATACGTGATATGACATAAGATTTTAACTATATATAAGAACAAAGTATTTCTAAACAAATTCAACACTAATATTTTATTGTTCCATAATGTTCAAGTATTATTTTAAATCCGTATTGAATGATTGCCAAACATCGAGATGTTTTGCATGTATCTGACATTTCTATCAGCAGCAATGTCCTTATACGAACGACATGACATCATGAAAACAAAGGTGAAAAACAAATGAAATCCGTAATGTACTATTTTTAGTGGTCACATAAAATGAAATAGAGGAAATGTTAGTAATCTGCTAAACCAAGAGCAAGGTCTTGGATGTGAATTGCAGTCGAGATCTATCATTACCTATTCAAATGGTTTATATTCGATATACCGCGTCAGTTTTCTACGTTTTTAAATCTAGTTTCGCATTTGAATTTTTCTTTTTCATTGACCAAGTACGTCAGATAATGTTTACGCGTTTTCTATTACTGGTAATTTATGACAAAGCTACAAAACTGGTACTAAAATGTTTCATGAAAAACGGTGAAACGACACGTACTTCTAATGAGTAAACAAACGTACTAAACGGAAACGTATTTAAAGAGAAAACAAGTAACTGTAGAAAATATAATTCATGAAAAATCATTAAATGAGATTTCATTAAAATGGTAGTAAAACTAAGTAAATTGTAAAATAATACAGTATTTGTTTTGTATTGTAGATTTCTCCACTGTTTACATTGAATGACGCTAATGCACAAAGCACAACATCGATCAAATAAACTAAAATAAAAAGCCTCTTAATTGGGCGATTTTTTCCGAGACACAAATTTTTGATCGGGTGAATTGTAAAAACTAAATTTAACCACCTGGCAAGCTGTTGAAAATCGGTTCTCTCAAATACTTTACAGTAAAGCTGCAGTACTTTAATGCAGGCTAATCTAAGTCCAGGCCACGGAAATGAATCACTGTTGCAACTGTCACTCTTGTCTTTCTGGCTCGACCGCATATTCACCATTTCCAAATATTACTCAACGTTAAACACGCACAGACACGCGACACAACAACACAATATCAGAGACAATTGCCTTGTACACCACAGCCAACTTGTGTTTCTTAAACTGACGACTGACTCAACTGCACTAAATATTCACAAACATCCTCAGTTCCCTTATCGAAAGGGAAACAACTAGTTGATAACTTCATCACGAGACACACACACGCAAGCACTCATTTACAAAATTTCGAACATTCACAACAGCCACAAATGACAAGTGGTGTGCGCTAATGATGTTTTGAACATTTCCCGGGCACGAGTACAGCGCCACGAGACGCTCGAAACGAAAACTAAACGACTAATGATAGCGGGAAAGTCGCGTAGTTCGAGTTATACCCACGGCAGGACTTGCGCGCTGCTCACAGCGGATATCGGAAACGCATTGAACATTTTATACGTCATTCGCAACTGATGACCACTGAATCTATCTTAATATTACCGATTACTGATAAACCACTGTCAAATTCTCCTCCACCGAATCATCACTTAGATAAAAATGAAAGATTATCTTTTTTCAATCACTTACAGCAAATATTACAGCCCGAGTTTTTGGGTAATTTTATGGGAAAACTAGATCAAATAGTTTATTTTCCTATGGTTTTCTAGTGCACATAAATTTTGTATATCATCAAACTATTTATGGCGATATAAATGCCTAATTTACGTTTTATAACATTTTTACTCAACACTTGTATAAATTTCAAACGTTACACAAAACAAATATACAGTCTTTAGTATAAAATTTCTAAATGTTTATAGGAATATTTAAGAAAAATCTCAGTATTCGTTAGTAGAAAAATAAATATTACATTTTATATACAAAAATCTCGTAAAGAAGAAGTATTGTCTTGATATAACTTTATGTACATGAATATTTCCCTTTAAAATCCTCAATAAGCGAAGTTTTATTTAATACATTTATAAATCAAGCTGCATTGCATTTCATCTGATGAAAAATATTGCATAAATTGGTATTTCAAATACAATCGATTGTTTTTTTAAAATTATTATAATGACATTTTGATTAATAAAACACATAAGTGTATTTTTAAGTGCGCCAAATGTCAAAATCTGTAAATAACAAACTACATACATGTACCGACAACACCTACACGTAACTAAGTTAGAACAGATTGACTCGAAGATTGTGTTTTCCGAGTACACTGTTAAAATTAACGTCCAGGAAAAGCAGACAACACGTGTTCAACTAATTACCTGCGATCGTCAATGTGGCAAATGTAAACAAACCAGTCATTAACTCAGGAATGAGCCTTCAAATGACATTGCGTCACAACGGTGATAATTTTAGATCGTGTCACTGTGTTACTAGTGAGGTGCATTCAGGAAAAACAACATAAAAAACTGTTCATAACATCCGGTGCAGAATAAATGTACAATAAAATTTATACACGATCAAAATGTTCTGATAAAATACGATCTTGGCAATTGTATTAGTATTTTGTGATCAGCAAGGTAGGATCAAAGTATTCTCATTATCTAACATGTAGTACTTTTAGTGTAATTCCCTAAAAACCAGGTACGCATACATCTGCACATTTGGTGTGTTCCTATTGGATGACATTCATGCGAATGATCTTTTACAATTACCGGTTGGTTTATGAGAGTAAATGTTTTGTTTGAAATGGGTTTGTGTCATAACATAAAATATCCACATCAGAGGAAATAATATTTCCAACTGAGAGCCGTGTAAATGTGCAACCCGTTAACCCGACATGTAAATATGTTTATCACCACTGATTACAACCAGTATGGATTTTATGTAAGCTGTTTGCATATTAACAAATACGTGCTGTCTACACGCATAAAATATTAACAACATTTCTCTTATACTTCATTTTATTTCACACATAAACATATATTAACAGCTGTACGAATAAAATATGTTGTTGAAATATCATTTCCGACAATTTTAAACTCCAAAAAGAAAATATCAAACAAATTATTATATTTATATAATTCCTGGTGTAAATACAAGAAAAAATTCGTTTCATTTTCCATCGTCTTTTGTAATAAAATGTGAAATTTATGTTTTGTCTAAAAGTTGAATGTATTATGAAATATAAAAGCTGTCACTGTTCTGCATATTTAAAATACGAATAACCTGCAATAATTCATATCAAGGAGACCTACTGTAAACAAAATCATAAAATGGAAGTTAGCAAACATAAGTACACGATGTAATAAAATTAATTTTTACTGTAAATGTTTAAAAATTACATTTCTTGCAATTTATTTGCGCCCATCCAATTAGTGGCCGATGTCTGTCTTCACTTGAATGAAAGCAGAAAATGTACGAAGAAAGAATAAACTCTAGTTTTAACTAATAATATAATTTTTATTGTGAAACGGAGAGAATTAGTTTCAATGTGTTAAAATTTATAACCATCGACTAATATTAGTCTCGGATGGATTAAAATACGTACATATGCTTGAGTTATGTAGTTTGAAAGGCGACTGTGTCTGCCGGACACGGTTTAAAGCCCATTAGACTAGAGTGTTTGGTTGCCAAAAGACAGACGCCTATCGCATGAATGACAGAAACAGTTGTAATGGACGCGTATGATCCCGTCAGGAATACATTTACAATAACAAGATACTCGCACCACAATACTGCATTTATAAAATATATATTTAACCTGATATTACCAACATGAAATACATAATACCTTGTAAATAATAAATAAAAATATGTAATTTGTATAAATATAAGCAAGTTTGTTTGTTTTTCTGGACACAATTAGCACAATGGCACATGAAAAATGTCAAGAACGAAATGTATTTTTCATTGGCCGAGATAGAAAACATAACCTGCCACATGCTACGGAATATTTCTTTCAATGACAACTAACATGCAGACTACGGTTTGTTTCAACAAGTGGCGCCTGATGATCAAAGAGTTTTTTCGATCAGCTCTATTTATCAAACAAATGCTGCACAAAACAGTTTAATGGATGTTGCTATAGCGGCTTAATGCATTACAAACTACGAGCTGAAATCGAATGGATGAAAACGAAGATTTTCAGCGTAAATAGTATTTGTAGTTCCGATGCAAATTTCAATCAAATTGAAAAAAAATGTTATTATTTATAAAAGTATGTATTTTAAGTAAATATTGAAATAATCATTTACTACTGTCAAATAGTATTATTGTTTACTTAAACAAATATGTACTAAGATTTGGCAGTTACATATACGTGCATAAATATGAGTAATTATTTCTAACTAATATCTTATAATCATTAGATTTCAATGCTTTTTATAAGAAATGAAAATATGAGTGTTAATCAGTGGTAAAAACTAGAAATCACAGAACATTTTTCACAAATATTTATGCAACATATGTCAAAACAAGAGTATACAATATGAAGTTAAACATGTCTACAGTTAAGAATTCATTGTTTTAAAAAATAATGAATAATTTCAAATATGATCTATAATCAGATATTAGAAACCAAATGTATTATCTTCATAACTATGCAGGTTTCACGTGTACTAATTTAATTTACACTTAATCCGGAAAACAGACAAATGTCAGTCATCATACATGTTGCCGTGTATAGTGTATCCATAGATATAAGAACTTGACTAAACGCAGCATGCTATTAACAGAGGATTATCCCAAATTATACGACACAGTAAATGAATAAAAAGCAGAGCTGTATTCAGAAATTTATAAATACATTTTGAAAAATAACAACAAAAATATGATATACATCTTAACAATAATAATACAAATTAACATAAATAAATGTAATATTCAATAAATTATTATTACGTCTTAATTATAGACAAAATGTCTCTTGTCTTTCCCGCTAAGAGCATTACAAATGTACCTGAATACCGCCACTACTAGTAGTTTATGGCCTCTCCTGCTGTGAAGGGTACCACCCTACCTATTAAGGAATCATGTCAAGTTCTTATATCTATGGATAGACTATAGCAGATGTAAATATTTACTTCCATAAAGTCAAAATAAATCTGTTAAGGAGAGATACTGACACATTTACGGTAATTTAATTGCTTTTTTTAAACGAAGAAAAACACGGTTAAACTTGATTGGTTATTTGTGTATCGTGTTGAATTCGGGAGAAAAAAAAAAACACATAATACATATTCTTATGTGATGAAAGGCGAGAAATATTCTTTTATCGTCATCGCAATATTTCTGAGCCTGTCTCTATTTTGAACTACATACGCCGCACATATATTTAGATTGACATAACCCTTGATTTATTATACAGAGTGTACTCTCACACTCGTCTATGTGCACGTGTTTGTTGTGTTTTGCAATTCTGTGCGTCACATTAAATCTTTTCAGTAACTATAAAATCTACGCTCATATTAATTATTATTAATTTTTTTTTAATAACGTTGTACTTATACTTTGACCATTGTATTGTTTAATTCAAAGAAAAATATCTCAGACAGATCCATTGTACTCAAATACGAAAAATAACAGAGACATGACCATTGTACTGAAATTCAAGAGAATGCAGAAATATTTTTAGAAATAATACTGAGAACGACTGTAAAGTAGTGAATAATGATCCTTCAGGTTCACTGTAAAAGGTGTGGCTGGCAAAAAAAACTAGAAAAAATAACTGGTGTGCGTCATCGCCATCGTAGGTAGATACATTACGCTGTACGTATTTATTTTGAATAAATACACTTTGCAAAATTAAATGTACTTGGAATTAGAAATTGCGAGCAAATAAAAAATATACCATAATTCACTATATTTGATTGAAATGCTAAAGAAATTCTTTACATATTGCAGATAATGAAAAGACAAGTCTATGCGGAATTATTTGTACAGAAATAGCAATATGTATATATATTTTTTTGTATTGAAAACTATCCCTAACACAATAGCATTGTAATGAAAAATCGAAAACTAAAATTATCAATGCAGTCACGCTCTGAAAGATATTTTCAGATACATTGTGCACATAGAAACAAGGTCGCCACAATTCGTTGATCACGTTTAGATCCGATACCTGACTGTCCATCCGTCTTCAGCCGCGGCAGAAGCGCGGGGGGAATAGATTAGATTCCCGTTATAATCAAACCAGCGATGCACGAGCCATTAAATTGAACACCCGCATCGCAACAATTCCGTACAGAATTGTATTCAGATGAAATTCGTAACGCGAAAATTAAAGTACAAGAATTATTAACATAGATCAAGAACATCTCTGCATATTTCACATTCAGGAACTAAATTATGTATTATATTTTCTAAATTATAAATAGTGAACGAAATAAGTTCAATGGTTGAACATACGGCCCGGCAAGTTCTGATTATATTAAACAATTACTAGAACTAAATAAATTAAATAAAAGATACACACTATTTCATGCAAAATAAATATTCACAAGTACCACTAGTTGATACAGATTTATCAAGCGATTATTTGCACATTTCAACAATCAATCGTTTATAAATCAACTTTCACTGCATCACTCAGTCTGAGTGGTATTTACGTTTTTTCAAAGATAGCACTAGTTACCCAGAAAGCGACGCTTTCAATCATTAGCGAACGTGAAATTCTGAAGGCACTTCTAAAGCAAACATTTCAGAAATGATCAAAGTACAAATTCTCAACGGTGCTACAAATTCCATATGTTTAATTTATTACGAGCACACATTGATGTGGAGTGACTATAAATGGAATTGAAAATATTATCTAGAAGAGTACACTATGGCTTTTCGTCGAAACTTCTCATTCCAACCGGCAGAGCACCTAGGATTAGCCATTGTATCTATTATTAAATGAACTTTTCAAGTTAATTATTATTTTATCGCTGAAAATTGCATACACAAACTTAGTTAATTGAACACAACGGGTTTGAAGCAGAGAACAGCTGTTTTGTGTAGCATAAATGTCATACATTAACCTTTCGTCGAAAAGACACGGACGATTGAAAACGCAGGTTTAGGAGGAGCACTCACGTGGCATTTATGCTCGATTTAGTCGTTCTAAAGTCCTTAAATCAGGAAGCATTGATGGCGGAACCGTGCCCGATACACAAACCAGTGAAGTGTGAACATCTAGGGCCCCCAGGGCCATACGCAACAGTCTTTTATTATACCAACGCACACTGCAATCTCGGGAAAATCGAACAAGCACACGTGTACGGCTCCCATACGTTATTATCAACATTCAAATCCAAGGCTAGTTTTAAAGGGAATATATTATTATAAAAAGAAACTGTCTACGGAATATCTTCTTTCACATCTCAAAATCCTACTTGCTTTGATTAAGAACCTGATCATGTAAACAAGAATACATACCAAGACGATTACTAAAACATACAATATATTTCATAAAGAATTCTTCATGTGCAATCTTACAAGTTACCTGATGCATTGTCTCATATTAAACCAAAGAGCTTCATTATTATGCACAGCGAACAGTTCCGAAAATAATTCTCCCCTGAGGAATTTCATTTCAGTCAAGCACATTAATGGACACACGAATTCTACACCCTGATACGTCCAGACAACTAACAAATTTCAGTTGAACATGAACTTTATGGCAACAGTAATTATGGTTTAAATTCCGTAACAACGACGCCATGTTGAAGAGTCAGGGTTGTGTGTTCATTAGCATGAGATTCGATTATGAATGAGATAACAATAAAACATCTAGTCAGCACACGTTACACAAAGATTTGTTGGCTATTACAGAAGGATATATTCATTCGCGAAAACCGTAGCATCGTAAATGAAATGACCATTTCACAGAACCGACAGCGGTTCAAACAAGAAATAGAATCGATGCCAAACGCCCAAATGTTTATCTTCAATTATGCACAGATGCTATTGTATTAGCCGCCAGATGTATAATGCGCTTGTATTTAAAAATCTGCACCTCATATTTTCATCGTTTGTTTATTTCTTTCCGGTTGGATTGTTCCATAAATTTCATGAGTGATTTTAACGGACACTCTAAAACTGCTAGAGTGACATAAAGGCAAGCGTGTTCGATGATGACACGCCATTACACAGCTCATTATTTAAAGTACATTTGAAATAACATAACCTTGGCCAAGTGTAACCTACGACAGGATAAAAAAGAAATTAAAATGTAATAACGGACATTGTTGGCGCGCGCGATCGCTAACATCCGGAAAACTCTAACAGCGGGCGTGGTTCCGGCACCGGAAATTAACTAAAAGGCACCACACGTCACAACGGGTCCGTGTCATGCGCAGAACAGATATGCGCAAACGGTCGTCTGAGGATGAATTTGACGTGAAAACAAACATAAACTCCGTGGAAGGTATATAATACATACAGATGGAATCTGATTCTATTATGGTCTCAACATTACAAACGTACATAACAAAAAATAGGTTATTAATAATAAACATCATGTGCAGTACAATTCAAGTGTTGATGCACGTACTCATATTGCAATGTGCAAGGTCTCTGAAACTAGATTCTTAATACTTAGACAATATAAGTTATATTATAAAAGTTTACTATCTGCGATGATAACACGATACTCTACATATGCTTACATAACCTATATTATGTAAAAGTGAGAATTCAAGATAATTTACTTGATAGGGAAGGTAACCGTGCACTTTCCGTTAGTGTATTATATAAAATGCTGACATTCATACGTGTCACATACCTCCATGTGTGTTCTTGGAAACCCGGGCATTTGTTGCATTGTATGCAAGGTTGGCCCGTGAATAACTCTTCAATTACAGGCCCCTGTAACAAAAACAAACATATGAAATGTAAAGCGTAACATACCGGATTGCACGCAAACATGTAATCTGTTACATGCACATACAGCCATATACATAGGCAACCAGATTTGCCGAAGTGTTCTGTGTATAACATATCATTGGTACATCAGCAATAACATTATTTTAATGAATGTTACATTTATGTACACTTTAGCAAATTGTACAGTGATTTCTCAAAAATGAAACTACCATAACTATGTTTACTAATATACATTTTATGGGAAATTTTAATGTCTTCTGGTGACAATACAAACTGAACGGTCATTAACAATTGGGTACAGTTATGGTAAATTCGATGTAGGTTCTTTGTAGAGATCGATATTTCTAACTTTCTACAAGATGATCGCGTGTTGACGAGAGTTCTCAGGTCAAGACAGCCAGACAGACACACCAGTCACCAACGCAATGAATTGCAGCGTAAATGGAACGGTAATGAAATGGCAAATCGTTGTAGTTCTATCAACCAATAATCTAATGGACGACCAAAGCGACATTGCAACCTGTGAAATACGCGATTATCGATTCCGCAAAACTATTTAAAACTTGAACTCTTACTCAGCACATAGTCGGTGCAAAAAAAAAATTACCTTACGGAAAAGTACACTCAATTTAAATTGGTTTCCGTAAACCGCAAAAGCCATCTATAAGTAGGTAAAAATATACGATAACTTTAAATTGAATCATTTTCAACTTTTCATATATGAATACTTTTTAAATTTATTTTCAAAATTCTTCGTATTCAGTACTTGATTTCCCTGATTTGATGAATAAATATTCATAGTTGCTTTAGAATTATATCAAATTACTATATTTTTGTAGAAATTTTTACATAATTCTGGTTGTTGCATGTCTGTAATCTCGTATAATAATAGCAAGTATGTATGCATTTACTTCGGAATAATAACGAATATTGAGCAGAGAATGGAGTGCACGTATAAACTATAAACTAGTACCGTGCACGAGCGTGTCGCGTCTGTATCTGACCTCTAACCGTCGTAAGGTGAGACGCAAGCCAACGGTACATATGTACATATATTCACTGTTTCCAACAGACGCGATTTGACATGTCAGAAGAACGAGAATATCCGCAAAAGTCTTGTTTTCACAATTTCATATACGGAACTGTTAGATAATTAGCATACCTGCTTAAAAAAAACCTAAAGCCCGTCCTACACATACATTACAATACCATTACATCACCAATATATTTCAACCAGATAATGAATTTAAATTTGTTATTTTTCTAACTGATTTTAAGTTTTTATTTTTAAAGCTACCACTCCTATAAGAGTATACAAATAATAGAGTAAATTTTGAATATTGTAGTATTTTTTTTGTTACTTTATTTGTAGATTTAACACAGTATTGGAAGTATGTGGAATAAAAAAGCTGAATGGGTTATTTTAAATAAAGTAACAAAAATTAAAACGATAGTTTCTTAGTAATTATTCCTACGCTGCAATTTTTTGCTGCCATAAAAATATTTTATATTTTAATCAATGTCAAGTTAAACATAAAATGCCTAATGAAGTGTTCGATACTCGTATAAACGTTGCCTTATCTTAGAATACATGAAATTCTATATAAAACAGTATGTTAATAATTCCATTTATTCCTATATATTGTAAAAAGGCGGTGTCCTGCCTTCCCCTAATTATTTCTCATTTATTTTTTACTCAAAAAATATTACAATATATATTCTAAATATAAATCCTTTTAAACGCACAATTGCAATATATTAGATGACTGTAAGACCATTTGCTGTTTTATACAATTTTAATTTAACAAAAAAAAAAATCCTTATCATGGTTCTCATCGTAAATCTTTAATTTATTTCCAAACATCGTAAAATAATTGCAGCTGCGACACGTTGCTATCGAAGGTCCGAGCTACATGCTGTGTAATGTAACACGACGTATGACGAATCCTGCTTGGTAAGGAGACTCGAATTGCATTTGCTCGTTAAATATTTAGTATCGCACCTGTGACTACTCTGTCTAAAGTATGGTCTGACTCAGTCACATATGTTTATGAATGTAGCCACTGATTTTTTTTTATTTTTCAATTACTCAGCTATAATAAAACACATTTTGCATCAAGATCTCGTTCACGCCACATATAAAAACAAACAATTTTATAAATTCTTATACATCACTCAATAAGGATACTGTTTATTTTCCAACAAAATAACATTTTATATCGAATAATTAAATTTTCCTACATCTTTTTGTTTAAAAAAGGTAAATTATTTGAATACTATGCTAAATAATTTTATACAAAAAAACCAAAACATATCCATTTTGTTTTCAGTTTATAATTAGCTCACCATTGTGATTCATATTCATTTTGTAATCAATACTCATTGTTAGTTCAATAAAAGATTTTATCACATATTAAAATTAAACTTTGAAATAAATTACTGATAAGGATTTTCATTAGAAAAGCGAATGTGATCGATAAATATGTATATATTTTTGCGAAATGACATTACTATTTGTGCATAAATTGTTTTTATTAATTCTAAACGATAATGAAATTTCAAATGCGCGCAATTTTATATATATATATATATATATATATATATATATATATATATATATATATATATAAGTAGAGATGGATGAATAAGTATATGACGTTTGAATCGATATGAAACGGTACGAACATTAGTGTGAGGAAATTTTAATTGGTTCGTTAATTGAAATCAATTCTACACATATGTTGGTTCTATGCGAAATACAATAGAACTAAGCAAAATATACTTCTAGCATTTGTTCTTGTTCAATAGTTCTCCGTAAATGTATTGCTAATTCTGTTTCCATAATGGTAATTATGAATTTTTAATTTTGACTAACATCTTCCTCGACTTCGTTAACCTTAAACATGTAATTATGCTAATGAATCGGCTGCCAATAGGCCATAACACTACGCTTGTACTCGTTTAGTCAAGAGGTGAAAATATTATTTCTACTTCTTATACAAATAACCATCATCATTATAATACTTACATTCCAACTAAATACGTCTATAACTGAATTTCTTAACTCATAACCAATACGACAAATGATATACGGAACAAATATGTAAACACTGTGAGTTAATTTGTATTAATTTATTAGTATCGAGACTTTCTATTGTAATATTTGATAATCCATACATTTAGGTTATTTCCTGTTTGCCATCTATCAAGTTGGCACCTACCTCCTTGCTATAGTTCCAGTGTTTCCGTTTCGGTGTCACTTCTCGCTGTTTCGAAGACAGCCGATGATCGTTACTAGTTACCGGAGTCTGTACAGGTTCCCAGAAACAATTCCTGTACACCACATTGTTTTTACATCCAGCCTTGTCTTTATTTTTATCCTTGTTAGTATTGCGAGGCATTGTATCAAAACAAAGACGAACCTTAGTCCGTTAGAAGAATGTAAAACATGACACAACGTGCATATGATGTTTACAATAAATTTCAATGCACGATCAGGTGGCACAACACTGACGTCTGCATTCACTCACTGCCGTAACAGATGGCCGTAGCTTGTCCACAGATTTTGAACAACACCTACAAGTTGTACGCGACTTGTATCGTACACCACCTATGCGGGCAGCCGAACGTAAGACGCATTGTTATCAACTAATGCCAACTTGACAGAACCGAAGTCCCCGCGATGGCTGCTGGTTGTTGCTGCAGCTGGTTCCATGCGATGAAAGTGTCGCTTATCGAGAGAAAGGTGAACTGCATTCAACAGCAACAACTCGATGCATTGCCTATCGGAACGATTATGCAAAATGTAGGTTGTAAAATGCCTACGACCATCGGAGAGATGTGTACATACCATCAGTGTACATTGAAATACTTCATAGAGAAGAAAATATACCTAAAGGAACTAAATTCCCAATGTTCTTACAGTAGAACTTGTAGTTTAACAATATTTCCTTGCAAATGTATAGTTAAGTTATAGAATTGTTTCAAATTTTTAGTGAATAAAATTCAAATGTTAACGAATTAATAAAATATGTTAAATTCTGTTTTAATCGTACAACTAATAGGTAGCTCTAATAAGATATTAAACAGAGATTATTTCCTTCAAAATGTTTTCATAAATTACCGTTAATGAACACTATTTACATATGTACTCCAGAAATGAGGGCAATCAGTACAATGAAAGCATAATGTATACAATTGCTCCAATTTTCAACGTAATAATATGTTTGCTGAACTATATGAATAACAATGTAATTTAAAAAAATGATTAACAGCAAATAATAACTAAAATAGAAATAAAATAAACGTCAACACGTATGTAGATATGTGCAATGCAACCGCATTTACTAAACAATTACGATTAACTAGTTCAGTAAACAAATATTTGCGCCTATGAATTATACAAACCGCACGACAGTAGTGCTTGGTTGGTTTCTCAACATAACTTACTGCTTATATTCATGTCAACAATTTCCGCTTTGGAAAACCATTATCTTACACGTAATTTATATTTTATAACACCTTTAATTATTGTATTTACTATTTGTTTTAAAGCAGAATTTAGTAAGTTGAACCAGTAAATAAATAAAATACGATAATTTCAACATTAGTTTAACGTGTATTTAAAAATAACTATGCGTAACACTTGTGTAATTCTCAGAAACATACTTGTTGAAACATGATGTTACCACTTAAACGACAATGTTGACTGTTATCAATTTGTAAGTAAATACCAAGAAAACATACGATTTCACCAAATAATTCCATGATATGAATTTGTAAAACGAAATATAAAAGATTAACTGACTGAATATGTATGGGTTATTTATAACTATATACCATTAATTATTAGTTATAAATCATTGTGTTATTTATATTGTATTTCGCAAATGATGAATTAAAATTTGGAGATAATCTATTAGGAGTTTCTTCGATGTTTATCCAATTTACACTAATTTTCGCGTCATAACTTGAACATTTACTCTTTTTAAAAATAATGCCAAACTTGTATCTGCATGATTATATACAATATACCATATTCCTTGCAGCCTTATTTAATCTATGAACACAATAAATAATGTTTAAAACAAGTGTGGGCCCGTCCACATATATGAAACAATGAATGACAGAACCTAATATTATAAAAACAATCTCACCAAAACGTCTGCCCAACAAAAGAACATCACATCCTTTTAGAAAAAAAGACAAGAGAGCATTCATTTCATAGAATTTTGTACAATCATTATAATCGTTTCAATATTCCCGGTGTCACGTGATTTCTACGAAACGGACACCGCGGGTCACATACCCGTAGAATCAACTCAACCGTAAAGAAAAAAAATCAAATAAAATAAAAAGAAAAATCAGTGTCGCTGTTAGCGCCATCAAGGTCGCGAATGATGACTCATTTTCGCTAAAGCATCCGAGATATTTCGTATATCGCGGCGCGAGGTCTGTGACGTCACAACGGCCCATTACCATACAAGGTATCACTCACACACATTCACACGATGTGTTACCTACCACGCCTTAATAACTAACACGTATCAGCCTGTCGTTATCGTCCGAATGGCACACGGTGAATGAGAATTAATTGAAAATTTTAATCGAAAACACGTGTATTTAATTGAGTTGAAAGCCGTAGGCTGTGAGTGACATTTGATATTAATTGAAATTAGCGAATGAAATTGTACAATGATTTTTTTTTGCGTATTATAAATGTACAAAGTACAATAATGAATATTTGTCCTTGTTTCTGAATTTTGTACTGGTACAATTTTATTTTTAGTTTTTAGTAAAATAAAGCATAAGTTGATTACGGAACTTTCATACACTGCTGTCAAGTTGGTTGCCGAATACACAAGCTAGAACTACGCATTGCCAACCTTAAAACATCAACGATTCATATTTCAACAATTGATGAGACCAATTAAATTATTATGATGACAGTTAAGTGTACCAGTACGTCATATGTAATATCACAAGATGCAATTGTAAATTACGGATCAATGTTCAAGTATATTCGAAATTTTGCATGAATCTTTAATAATATAAATGTAATATCAATGACGTAACATAAAGTATGACGTTGATATTTTGCAATTCATTCGTACAAATGTACAATTTTCACCCACGCATTCAATAGAAAAAGTATGTTTTTTTGTTTATCAAAATTCGATAAAAATTGCTGAATATGCAATTACATACTCGTTAGATTCTATATTTGGCAATAAGTATAAACAACTAAATTGAGTTTGTTCGTAACATTTACGTGTAACCTTGGTGTAGGACTGAATAACTGTCAACTAAATTAAGAGTAGGATGTGCTCATGATATTCAATCAAACATGTTGTTGAACAAGCATAATATTAGTGCACACGTCACGTAATGCATCGTGAAGTTTAACCATCACACACGTACACACAATTTACGTTTCTCTACCATTATACAGAACGAACAATACAGGAAAATAATACCGGTTGCAAATGTATTTTACACAAAAATAAAACAATAGCCCCGCCATGACGCACTGAAACACAGATTGAGTTACATTGGGATACATTTACAAGTTTTTGTATAACTTTTTGTGTTTTCTATTTCAAGTTAAATGGCAGGTGTAAGTTTATTAAGATGGCATTGGCGTGTTTATCTTTTGGAGAAATAAATATAAACCATACCGAATATCTATGAAATATTAGCCGGTTTTTATCTTGTGACAAATATTTATAGACAAACGCAGCGTGGTAAATATGTACAATATGTTTAAATGCAAGTGTTATCGTATATTTACTTAGATACTCCACATCCATGACCTTTATTTAATAGCGATGTGCATATTTATATCTAAGAGAGCTGCGTAGCACATTATAGTATTTATAATACATGTGTATGTCAATTCAGCAAAAACTCAAACAGCTACAGTCATAACAAACAACCAGAGACCTATTTTGCGCTGTATGAGCGTTCCTGAAGATAGAGCGCTCAACGGAACAGCGTTATACAAGAGTCATTTTCTATAAATTTATCCATACTTTCCGTAATTGTGTCTTCAGCAACTGCGTTATAACGAATCATTGTAAATTTAGTGCTTTTTGGGGGGTGCATGGAAAATAGCGTTACATCGAATTAGCGTTATTCGAGAAAGCGTAAAGCGATGCCTAATTGTACATGGCTTTGAATCAGCATTCAAACAAAAACATAACCTACACTACTTTGCCCATGAAATTTTGGTAAATTACGATTTAGTAAAGTTCACAAAAAGTCTAAAATAAATGTACCATAGCACACGTTTCGTATTAAGTTTTTTTCTAGCAGTTTTATAAAAAAAAAAATAGATTGAAATTAATTGAAGTATGCGACGTCAGCTGAAGATTCAAGAAAAATGAGGAAATATTAATGTAAAGAACTTTCAACATACATCAGAAATATTGACATTTTTTTTAACCGCATAAAATTGACTAATTTAAAACACAATTCTGCATAAAGACATTAGAAAGTTTTCATAGTGTTTCACGAATAATGTCAAAGATAAAATAATATATGCACTGAACGTATACATTTCTAATAGAATGACACAGTTATGATTTGATATACATATTTCATTAATGCCGGTTTAGAGGGAAATGTAAGGCTTTTTAGCAAGTGCATTTTGAAGTGAATGCACCCTAGACGTTGATATGGATCTGAATATCCGTATTGTTCACTTGTATAATGTATAAATGTAAATAGCAACTGACATGCATATCATCGAAAAGAGATATTTGCATGCAATACCCAGCTCAGATGAAAGCTAGCATATAGCTGTTTAACACAATCTAGAAATTATCAAGGTGAGAGATAGAACAGTCATACATATACATATGAGTGTAACCATGACAACACACACACACACACACACGCGCGCATATATATCATGTAACGTGTAGGAGACGTACAGTATAAGCACTTTACGTCATATTACACGCAAATACCACACTTCCGGTATAAATACATACACACATAAGCATTTAGACATTATATATATATATATATATATATATATATATATATATATATACATATATATATATATATATATATATATATATATATAAATGTGTGTCAGTGGATGTACTTTACCGGCAAACTAATGTTACTTATCAGGCCGACAGATTAGTTGCGGTTATTTCACAGAATTCTGTAACTATTAAGAAACCTAACTTGGCGCCCATGTTTAACTGATAAACAGCACATTTTCAACACAGCGGACAATTTGAGTAACGTTCAGAATATATTAAATATACGTGCACACGCAAGTTACATGTTACATGTATAATAAAACATTTAATATCATTATTGATCTTATTGCTGAGCCAGTATTTCTTTGAAATGCATGATTCAAAGAATGACGCTTATCTATTACATGTATTTTTATATGCAACAGCAATAGATAAAATGTTCTGCGATGATAATAACTGGTAGTATTCAAATTTATTACTTTGTTTTCTTGGAAACTGACAGAATCTTACATATACATTTCGCACTATCACACTGTGTGACTAAAAGATCCTTGAATTCATTCGATGAACTCTGATTTTTCCAAATTAATACGAAATGGATATTAAGACAATGCCGGACAACGCCTTATTTTGAAGACTGTTGAATTAAAACACACAAAATATTCGAATTTAAAATTAAATATGAACATATTTCTTGTGAAACTTTTCTTTGAACTTAAAAATATTATTTTATATTTCTGTCATTTTAATTATAAATATTTATGATAATAAAATATACCTAGTATGAATACAATGAGATAATACAATTCTAAACTAATTAGATGATAATTAACTTCTTGAAATAAAATGAACAAAATTATGTGTATGAATAAGGCAAAGGTTTACAAAATTATTCGAAGAAAAATTGCAAACCTTCTTGTCACTTCACTTAGAATCAGGAAGAGCACCAAAGTTGAACCCTGATGTCAACAGAGCCGTCATTTATTTCGATATGAGCTGCTTGAGAATTCTTCCGTGACTGCATCATGCCAGCCACAGATAACCAGTTTCAAGAGTGTTGTATCAACATACAATGAACAAACGCCTCATGTTATTTCCCGTTTAAAAAACCGATAAAGTTTTTACCAAGAAAAACTTCAATGAATTATCTAGCTTTACATTTAACACGTACAGATACATATTTTGCGTCAACACATCGGTAAGAAATGTCAATCGATAATACAGTCTGACGACTAGACATACAGATGTTATTTTAATCTTCCGTATAGCACGTTAAAACAACCTAAATGTCACTAATTTAATAAATAATGCAGGTAGTTACAAATGCTAAGTTAATGAAATATTTAATGAAACATACAATTCATAACACTATTGTTTATAAAATATGAGTGTATTTATAAATAATTAACTATGTAGATAGTTGTATAAATTGAAAAATATAAATATCATATTATACAGTTCCAGCACACTGATAATTTAATTATAAATTACTAAAATATTGTACAAGTAAAACGTTGTCTGTACTTTGTAATTAACAGTAAGCAACACTAACTGCAATCTTTAAATAGTATATGATATCATTCATTTTGCTCATGCATGTTAAATTATACATCAATTCTTTTAACGATTAACATAACATTGCCTTTAAAGCAACAATGTATCTGCAGGAAATTATTAGTTATTTAGTAATGTATCAACGATATTACTTCAGATGTAATTAACTTATACTTCCATATGCATGATACCGATTACAAATAATGTAATTTTAACAGTTAACAATCAACAGTGCTAATATGCAAGATACACAACGGGACAAGTCGGTATTCAGATGTCAAGATATATGCAAAAACTAATCGCATTAAAAAAATCTATAAATGCTGCAGTCACGATATTTAGAACAAATAATAAAATTATAAAAAAAAAAATATGTGTTACAACATACCTCCGCTGAGAAAGATTCCGCAGGTGTTCGTATACAGCTCATATTTCTACAGTCAACGAACGAAACACACACAAATACAAATCAAGATTAAAAAGCTACACGAAAGCCATGAAATATTTGTTAAATAGCAACAAACAAAACAAAAACAAAATTTTAGGTTAAGAACACACACAGCACAACTAACAAAACCTACCACACATCACAGCGCAGCTAACAAACTGACACACGTTCGAATATCTCTTCTTACTATTCTTCCGCGCTGTGCGCGCATATTCAAAGCGACACATTCCAAAATCAAAATGTTCAGAAAACAAATAAAAAATAAATATATTTTGTAAACAATTTAATGTTAATTACGCAGTTATTTTGTTTCACAATACGTTATAAACACAAAGATGACGGAAATTACAAATGGTGAAAATAATTTGCTTAATATTAATCATGCAATTTATACATATCCAACATTTTATTAGGACGAACGGAATGAATGACAAAAACAAAATTACACAATTTCACACATTAAAACGGCTAAATATGAATTATTTCCTATTCTATGTATACAAGTACTTGATCGTCCATTTTGCAAAAAATTATTTACTTCGTGGTCATTCCGAATGGTCACTTGACGTTTGTCGCTTCATCGATTTCAATGCTTTCTCCCGTAATTTGCGTTCGTCATCGTTTAAAACTTCCACATCACTCGTCTCTGACTGACTGCTGCCCGGCTTCTTCTTCTTGTGCTTCTTATGTTTCTTAGAGTGTTTCCTTTTCTTCTTGTGCTTCTTGTCTTTCTTCCGTTTCTTGGTATCCACATCTTCCTCCGATTCCGAGCCGGATTTCGATGGTTTCGATTTCTTGCGTTTCTTCTTTTGTATTTTAGAATCTTCACTTTCTGACGATGTATCTCTTCTGTGCTTCTTGATCTTTTCCGAATCGGATTCTGCGCCGGAACTTTCGTCACGTTTCGCTTTACTCTTTTTACTTTCGCTTGCTTTCGGATCACTGTCCGAAGATTCATCGCGTCGTGACTTTCTAGCCTTACCAGAATCTGGACTCTCTGATCGATTATTCCTTTTGGATTTGGTTTTGGATTTCTTATCACTATCCGAGTCTAGACTTGCATGTCTCTTTGATTTCTTTACTTTGGTCTCTTCACTGCTATCGCGCTTCACCCTCTTGTTGTCTTTGATCTTAGCTTTCACTGGCACCTTCGTATCGGAATCAGTGCTGTGTGCTCGCTTCGATTTGACAGGCTGTTCGTCTTCGCTATCGCTGGAGCTAGAATCCCGTTGCTCGCGTTTCTTCATTCGTTTCTTCATTTTCATTCGTTTCCTGGCATCGCGATCGTCTTCGCTATCCGAACTGGACGAACGACTGTCCGATTCACTTTTATGCGACTTCTTAATCGGTTTCTTGGAACTCTTCTGTACATCGGGTTTGGACGATTTATCTGACATTTTACCAACCGCTACCTTGTCCTTGTCCTTCTTCTTGATTTCCTGTGTTTTCGGGTGAACTGTAGCGGTAGGTTTGCTTGGCTTCGGTGGGAACTCGTTAGCTTTAATGAACGGCGATGGTGTACGCGATAAACTCCGAGAGTACCGTGGTTTGAACGACTGCATCGCCGAACTCTCATTCGGACTAACACTTCGAGATTTCGATTTTCTGTTTTCTTTCTGTTTACTATCATCATGCGATACTTTGCTGTCCGCATCACTGACTTTCCGTTTCGGTTCTTCGGACACTTTCTCAGATTTCTTCTCCATCTTCTTTTCTTCGACTTTTCTAACATCGCCTCTTCGTTCTTCCACTTTTCTGTCTTCCTTCCTGTCGTCTCGTTCCACCTTCCTCTCGTTCGCCTTGTGGTTCCGTGCTACGGGGCTGACGCTGTTCCGCTTCGGTCTGACGCGGTCCTTGGATCTAGCGCGTCCTGCTGACCGTCTACGTGCGCTGTGTCTCTCACGAGACCTACGGCGCGACCTACTGCGTCTGTCGCGGCTGCGTGTAGGACGTCTATCCCGGGACCTACGATCACGACGATCCCTGCTACGACTGCGACGAAGTCTCCTTTCCCTGTTCAGTAAAGTATGATCAATAACAACGTTCCATTCGTTAAAACTGCCATAGCAATAGAATATGTATACAGATCAGGTTAGTTTAGTCTAATAATTGCACAAGGACTACGGGTTATACTTAGATGAAACTAGTGGGTAAACATTGAGGTTGATACGTAGCTTCCTCTGTCGGCTGTCAATCCCCAGTGCTGGATTGTTGCCGTTTGCGGTACAGCTCACACCACACCACTGTTGTCTGACGTAACGCTTAAGGTAACCTAACACACCATACGGTACCTTTCACGACTGCGTCTATTCCTGCTGGCGCTACGTCTGCGTCGACTCGTGCTCCGACGTCTGCGACTCCGGCTCACACTGCGTCTGTTTCTGCTCGCGCTGCGACGTCTGCTGCGGCTCCTGGAGCGCCTGGCACCACCACCGCCGCCGCTCCTACTCCGTCGTGTGCGGCTGATGCTGCGCCTGCCTCCGCCACCACCACCACTAGCGCCACCACCACCAGCTCCACCTCCACCGACGGTTCGGCTGATGCTCCTGCGACTCCTGCTGCGCCGTCTGCTCACGCTGCGTCTAGCCCTGGACAGAGAGCGGCGCCGTGACACGCTACGTCTCCGGCGAACACTCCTCTCCCTGCTCCGCTTGCGTCTCGGCGACCTTGAATTAGACTTACGTCTCTTATTTTTGTCAGACTCTATTTCACTATCTGAACTGTCTTTATTTGAACGGTAATGCCGTTTTTTCTGCACACTATCCTCTTTTTTGCGTATTTCAAAATCTTCCTTGCCCTCTTTCGAGGCCGAGCTACTTTGTGATCGATCACGTGTTTTTTCCTTACTTTTAGAGCGCGACTTGCGTGACTTGTGATCAGCCGAACCCGAGCGTCTGCCCCGCGGTGCCGGCGACACGCTGCCACCGCCGGCCGACTTGCTGCGAGACCGGGACGTGGAACGGGAACGTGACCGGGACGTGGCCGCCTTCTTCGTGCCCGCCATCGACAACAGTTTAGCCTGGAGCCGTGATATGGCCTGCGCTGCTTCACTGCGCACGCGCCGTAATGGAAAGCAGCAGAGAGAAAAGAGAAAAACAAACATAGGAATTAATTAGACGTCGTCTTCATCCGTATGGAACAACACAGCAATAACAATAATAATTGTAGTAAAATTCATTCATCAACCAAACATTGTGTACACTACCATTGTTATAAACGAATATTTATATCACCTCATCCTCATCATTAACATGTAGGTTTAATAAAATAATAAGAATAAGAATAACGTTACTGATAATGCACTGTAACGGCGAGCTCACTCACACGTGGCCCACAGCGTACGACACCGTACAGGTCTGACGACTCCGGTGTCCCTCCACATCTACACTGAGAATTTATATTGATGAAGAGCAGAGGACAAAGTATCGCAACAGTGAGCATAATCAAGTGTGAAAGCAGCAGTTCATACACATTGTAACAATATACACTGAAGACACATAATATACAAACAAACAATACGCAATAATGACTTAGAGCTTGCAAACGAGAAAACAAAGATCTAATCTAATGTAAAACTTCACAAGTGCTGTGAACTTACACATTATGCTTGGGACCAGTTAACGCAGGCATTGTAACTGGTATCGCATTGTCCGGTTGTGGAGAGTCCTCGCCTAGATGTGCCCTCTTTCCCTCCGCGGGACTAGCGTTCCCATTGTCCTTGCCAGACACGCCATCGCCATCTGCATTCTTCCTGTCCGTGGAGGATCCCGCAGACTTACTGCGAGATCGGCTGCTGCGCTTCTCCCGTGATTTACGCCGAGTTCTCGACCGGGATCGAGATCTCCGCGAGTGACTTCTTTCCCGACGCTTCGAATCCTCACGTTCCGTCCTCTTCGTAAGCTCCGATATCTTCTCCTGTTCTTCCTAAGATATTAAAAAGGAACACTAAGATTTAGAGAGTTCAGCCGGACGATAAAATACAAATAGCACTTGCAATTTTCATTATTAGAACCATAGCCTTTTCGACAACAGTGTACAAGTATAAGTATTTATAATCTAGGTCATGAGTTTATAGCAATTTGACGTAAACGATACACACAATTACCTCCATCAATACTAAAACCTATTACACAAAGAGCAAAATCAGTTGCTTTTTTATCTTAAGTTTTTCAAGTTTACTGATTAAGATGTTTTGAAAACATTTATGCAATAACATTCGTATAATTCGTAAAATAATAATACAAACAAGCGAAACAACGTAACCAAACACGTACAGTTCTGCTCTGCGATAAGCCTTTAGTCACATTTCTAGACTGTCGTATACGATTTTGCGAAATAATAATAATAAACATACCATTCTTTTCTTTATTTCATCCTTTTTCCGTTGAAGCAAAGTCTCTGGAATCCCTGTAGTACTCTCCTGCGCAGAAATAAGCAGCGTCCACAGCTCCGCCATAAACGACCTCGCATTCCGTCCGTTTAAGAATCCTGTCAAATTTATTTGCATCTTTTTCGGATCTGGAAACTAATAGAACACATAGAATCAGTTACTGTTACAAAGAGAATTACAAACTAACTTACTTTAACTTCCAGTTGATTGTAAATAAATTCGACTACAACGTCATCATCCATGCGTAAAATTTCGGTGATTTTTTCTTGGATCCAAGGCTTGATCACATCCAGTTTTACTTTAGACATATCAACCTATGATGAAATATTAAAACCGTTAATACGAATACTAAGTGAAATCTACTAGAAAAACCTACTCTTTGGCTTAAGCAGTCTCCAAATTTCATCTGCTTAAGCAACTTCTTTTCCTTGTCACTAAACCTATTGTCTTGTTCAGTAGTTGTCCCCTGTAAAAGAAAATTTCGTGTTTATCGAAGAAATGATTAAGCAGAAACTAATAATGCGTACCGTGTACATCATCTTGATGCTGATTTATTGAACACTCGTACACAAGACAAATAGATTAGGTAGAGCACTAAACAGATAGCTTGACTCAATAAAAATTGTACAAGCCGGCTGAATCACAAAATAACAAAAGGTGAATTAACCCATCTTTGACATAGGTGTAATGTATTTCATTTCTTTTTAATCGCACAACGAATTTGTAAATATATATTATACAATATAATTCACGTAGATAATTTTTACACTTTATCTATGTACACTTCCCGTAAAATTATAAATGTAAAACGAAACACACAAAATGGCGCAACTCGCGTGCTTTATAATAGCGCAGAATAGCGTCCTGGACACCCTAACCGGTATAGAAACATTCTTTACTGCCATCTGTTAATATTTGCATAGACTTCACTAAAGCGCGAATTATTTGTAATTATAATGTACATGTGATTTTATGAAGAAAATCTGTAATTATCAAAAAATATAATGCATTGTATCAAATTTACTAGTAAATAATTCTTATTTATAATTTTACTCTGGAAAGTCAGATTATTTTCCATAAATAAGTTAATAAAATTATATAAAGTTTCTTTTCAGCTCAGAGCAAATATTTTTTTGTATTTATAATTTCTAGATTACAAAAATAGCATTGGCCTCCTGCTATGCTCTACTGCTACCAGCCGTTACGTTTAATAAGTAAACATATTTGAGATTGTGTTCAAAATATAAATTTACCTGTTTCTTAATACACATAGCATTCCCCTTAAAGGTGCGACTGGACTATTGTTTATTAGAATATATAAATGTTCATTTGAGTACATAGTGTAGAAAGCCCAGTATATTTTGATGTAAAAACACTTACTAAGCTATTAAAATTCGCATTACGGCCTATTTGATAGAGGTATGTATGAATATGATAATACATATCTATTACATTATATTTAGGTTATCCCAGGTTATTCGTCAATATGGTGCTAAGGCTGCGTTCGAATTGGACAATTTAGTGCACTAATGTACCATATGATTAACCGACTGGTTTTATACCTTAAATATATATACCTTAATTGTCGTAACATATACAAAATTATTAAAAATATTCTGCACAAGACAAGTATATTTATTTATTCTGCCATTGTTGCACATAAGTGATTTCTTATCTCGAAGAACATATGTTACTTTTTATGTACATATACAAATCATCATCGGAACTACCATCAGTTAATATGAATTCGTTAAAAAACTGTCAATATTCCATATTTATAAATGACTGTAGGTATAAAGAATAATATAACCTTATACCGCAATGGCTTACTAATCCATAAACTACGGAATGACAGTTTAGTTCTCTGCTTTACCGACTGTCATGACCAGGGCATTCCGAAATATAAATCTGTTTTCAGGTACCATACACTAACCACAACCACTTTACCACAACCAGAACCGCGGTTTCCTTGGTTAAGTTTCGGAATATACTATAAATGACGTTAGGATTTTAGAAATAGAAATTAGAGTTTGTAAAAGCACACTACGCCCTGAATTGCATACCCTAAATTGATCGCCAAGATTCTAAAATCTCCCTAAATTCGCTGCCTAAAATACTAAACAGTAGAATTTGAACACGCATTCTATCACATTCTATAATCGTTTGCAGATGTTCCGCCATCGGGTACTACAGAATCTAAGGAATACAGAATCCGACCGGGCCTATTGGAAATGTCCTGGACTATTTTCTACTTGTCGAGTACCGGCACCAAGGTTCGTTATACACACATCTGATCGTTTGTGTCGAACTGGAACAACTGTACCAGAAGACGTAGTTTGTGACGAAATACCACGACGCAGGGATCATCCTATGAATCCGACGAAGAGGCACATTGTCGAAAGTTCCCAACTACACCGTTGTATACGAAGTTGCTGTTTGCAAAGGTAAACCGAAGAAACAATTCACCCGATGTAAATATAGTTTACCATTTGCAGTCAGTTGTCAATCTGTACGGCCAGTTGTAACGATTGTTAAACACATCTGAAACGTCGTCTGGTCGCATTACAGTTAATAAAATAAAATACAATCATATTTTATATTCAATTATGTATATATTAATAATATCAATAGAAAATTAAATTAAATGTAAAACGCACTTATGTGAGGAAGCGAAATAAATGCGGAAATTTTGACAGTAGGTTAGTCTCAATATTTTACATAAGGCGCTTTCCTTACGACTGATCTAGCTAATAATTAAATAAAACATTTAAATACGAAATACATGAAAGAAAAGTAATATACTTCATGGATAATCTAATAAATAAGAGAAAAATAATATCACAGCAATTTATAACAATAGTATATAAAAGAACTACGTAATTCCCTCCAATGTTTTGGACTACGTTGACTAATTTTACCTGCAAAGTTTGGCAAACAAATTTAATCCACGGTCTTTTGGTTCGGACATATTTGTAATAAATAAACGAGAGAAAAATTATGTTGTATAATTTATTATTGATAAAAGTGAAAACAGATCTACATAATGCGTTTTACAAATGATGCATCACAGAAACAATTTAATACTTGACGCAATAACTGTTTTAAATTTAATGGATGCTATGAACCACCAATAAGTATTCTTACTTTAACACATAACGGTGGCAACTGGCAATCAACCACGCCCATCTACTTAAGCAGGAAACTAGGAAATATTCTCAGCACGCTGTGCACAAAACTAGTATGCACAAACGCTTAGAAAATGTTTCGTCCAAACTTAAATATGATGATAGGTTACAGTACCAGACCATAATTGGTTTATTTTATCCATTAATTTCACATATTGAAACAATTACTGCAATCATTATTAAATGCATTCAATTTCATATTGAAACAATAACTGCAATAGGTATTTACTAGATGCATTACTGTACTTAAAAACACTTTACTTGAATTACAGAAGCTACTTTTCAAAATATGTATTCACATTATAAAATTTAGAAGAGAAATCATTGAATTCATAACAACTCCATCTGGGTACCTTTATTAGTAACTGATATCAGCATAGTTGTCGGGCAACACTGTACAAGGTGCACGTGAATACCTGTAAAAGAGAAGAAATATCTACACATTAATATAAACCATGAATTTTAGGAAATATTAAATGTTATAAGAATTACATACATTCTACGCAATTTTGTTTTTCCCGCTGCGTACATGGGCGTGGTTTCCACGCAAATAATATTAAAGATTAACCCCAAAACGAACTGTAATGAAATACAAATAATTGAAGCATCGCACAGTTGAGAAGTGATTGAATTGACATGATTGAAAAGTATAATAATTACCTGCTAGTATTAAATGATGGTGTTATGGAACTGCTACAACTAAAGTGTGGTAAGTTCGGTGTGGTGTGAACATACCATACTTCTGTGTGACCGAGACAAGTCACTGTGTTCGATTTATATAGATTTAGTATGAAAGAAGGCGAATTCCATATCTCTTGTAAAACAATTCATTGGTACTCAAAATGGTGGTACGTGACTAATTACATATTATGTTTATGTGTTAACTCTGTTTATTATTAAACCAGTATCTAAAAAGAACACATATTAGAATTAATTTGGTTCGTAACATCGCCATTGCACAGACCATAATATATAATGGTGTATTATAAAATATTATTATATTATTTTTAAGCACAACCAAAAACACGATCTTGCCTCAAACTGCGTCTTTTCGAATTGAGTTTTTAAGCATATGTTACACTGAATATCTTGTCATAAATTTCTTTATTTTTTTCTATAATATCGTACACTTTATGTTACATAAAACACTAAAATCACATCATATAAAAGGTTAGAGAAACTTTATTAAAAGAAACCTCTATTTTTACTAAACATGTATGTTACAAAAATGAACATTATTGACATGTATGTTTATAGTACCATAAACAAGATACAATATGCATCTTCCATTAAAAGTATAAAAATATATTTATGCACATCAAATATATGTGTATGTACATTTAAAAATTGTCTAATATTTCATGCAAATACATCGAAAGCAGTACACTCCTGACCTGTACAGAGGGAGATACATCTATAACAATTATTTGGAGGGCCGTTAAAAATATATTCAATTGTTATACATATACCCCCTGGTTTAAAAAAAAAACATTACAGTTGTATCAAAAACATTCAAAATATTTTTCAAATATTGAGTTCAATTATACTAAAATGTAAAATTTTACACACAACAATCTCCGCCATCTTGTTTTCAAATGTCATCGACACAACTGCGCATGTCACATACAAAAGTTGAATCAAACTGTTAATAAATTATATACGTCAAAATGGAATGTTTCTTTGGTAGGGTAAATAGTACATTCAAAAAGTTCAAAGCACAATTTTGCTAATATGTACTGTATTCCTGCCGTCAGAGTGAACTTAAAATACCATTAAAAATAACACAGAAAAATGTATGAAACAAATAACCTAAAATATTACACACGCGAACAGTGATTGTTTTGTGATTAGTTTCAACGTGTACGTGTGTGTTTATTGTTTTTCTTCCTCATCACTGACATACATTCGTGTTAAATCCGAAGCGACGGACTCAGTGTCACATATACTATTATGTTCAAACTCATCGTGAACTAACGCACTGTGTGATTGTTCCACAGCGTTGTCCATAGATGTCACTAGTGCCGTGGCCACTGTTGATGATGGCGGTAGATTTAAGTGTTCCGTCGTTGGCACCACTACACTAATTTTAGTTGATGACATATTGACGGGGAGCGGTTTAACCTCGGGTACAGTAATACTTAGCGCATCGGAACTGGACAGTCAGACAATATTATGATTATATAAAAAATGATTGGGAGGAAATTTATAAAAAAAAAAACAAATGACATAACGTGAAAGACAAAACGAAAAGTTTCCCAAATAACGGGAAGGACATGAACAAAAACATAATACATTTTTAAATATAAATAACCAGTTTCTGACCAGGAATAGTTCAAGGAATATGGTGTTACGGAACATATTCTATAAGAAAATATGTATATATAATTATAAAAGTTACCTAGTTATGGCCTGGGACAAATCCAACATGGCCGTCACTTTGGAATGAAGCACTGTTTGAAGCCAATTCGACGGTGAATTTGGTCTGGAGATAAAAATGTGTAAAACATTTCAGTTATAACTGTAGATCATAGACTATGTATACTTACAATGATGGAGCGCACTGTGGTACAGGCGTACAAGGTTCATCTAGTTTCATGCCATCACTTGCTATTCTAACATCCAACGTAGCCTCGTCGGCGTCTATCTCAATATTGTCATTGGCTTTTAAGAGGTTTACATCGAATTTCAGTGTAGCTAAAATAAAATCATATTGGAATTACTTATATGATCTGGATAATGTCGGTAATTATAATGTACCTGGATCGATGGGACCCAATTTCTGCGCTATACTATACATATAATCTGCTGTCCAGAAATTCGGTATCCGGATGAATAGTTTCCGTGTGTCTGTCGGCAAATGGAACCCTAACTTGTGTAGTAACATGATGAATGACTGATGATGTAGAATTGTGTTGTGTTCTTTGCTCCAAGGTACAACTGGTATTGACTGATTTAATTCTAAAACAAATTATACATTTAGACTTTTATAGTATCAGCAAGTCATGGTATCAATGTTGACAGCCACTGGTGTGTGCTTACTTATATAACAGTACGGCACAGGTTCAAATACACCGGCCACGCCCACATCCAGCTCATTGTGAACTATCACTTTACAATGACAGGACTCGAGCAGAATTTGCTGCAACCACAATATTGCTTTGCCTTTGTTCTCTTTCACGAGTTGCTCTTTCAGCGCTTGTATATCCCGGAATTCTTGATTTTCCTGTTCCGTATTGAAGCACTGTGGTTCGTGATTGTCTTTGCCAATATTCTCCGTTTTCATGTACTCGTCGTAGTAGTTCTGACTGATCATATTCTGCTTGAGCAGTTGTTGTATTATACCCGTCCGTGTATGACTTGTAACACCGTGTTCTATGTAGAGTTTCTCGATGTTTTCAATGACATTATCCCGTTTTCGACTCTGCACATGGTACCAGTACAGTGCGTCAAAATCCTCCTCTGGCCATCTGTCAAAGCAATGTATACAAATACAGATGTCATATGCATTGCCATAAGCATCACCGTGTAACTTACATTTCTTCCTCGACTGGTGTAGCTGCCGGTGCCGATGCTGAAGCTGCCGTGTGTAATAATTTACCTATGGGTTCCCGTGCTGCTGGCGTTACACTCTGCCGTGTTGGCTGCCTGGGTACGTTGATGAACTTGTGTATTACATACTCGATTAGATCGGACCAATCCTGTAACATTAAACATAATGTAACATTGCATAATCTCGTGTAGTTTGTTGGAACTTACGTCGCATATCTCATAGTCCGACTCCCAGATTTTCGAGAATGTTTTCAGTATATTCGGTTGGAAGAGTGTAGCGACGTGATCAATGTCGCCGCCAATGTGATGCATCATTGTGAATATACAATCATTGGTGAATTTACCATTGTTCTCAAAGTTCTCCAACAGTAAGCCGTACTGATGCATCACCTCAACACTTGCAAACCTGCCGAACACACACACACAACGAGATTAGCATCAGTTACACTACTCAACTATAAACACAGCATTCGTATAGAAAGTATTCCAATATGTTGTTGTCTCTTTATTATTATTATGCATGAATTTGTAAACAAAACAGTTCCTTTAACATATAAATACATACTTATTATGTATCCATGCAGAATAATTTTGGTGTTAGTAAATAAATATTCGAATCGATTTGAGTTAAAAACTAATATTTCAATATACTAATAATTTTCTTAGAAGCATCTTACAAGGTCATTTTCCCACTGGTCTGTCTGAATATTATCACAAGTCTCCGTAGACCGAGAGCCACCCCCACTACATTAAACCATTAGATCTAATCAATGGGGATAATTTTCAGTCTACTGACACACCATAATATGGGAATATGATCTCGTGATACGCTGTCAAATAATTCATGCATATCCAATACAGAAAAATAAACTATTTTTGTGTAATAGAATAAGACAGAATAGTTAAGAGACAAACACATGGAATATTATTGTTTTAAAGCGAATTCTCCAAATACACGGGATGTTTCAAATGCCACTGGCGCTTCTATACATATATGTAGAACACAAGGTGAAAACGTATATTATGTGTGTATGTAGTGCTTTTGAAACATCCCTTATACATGGGAAGAATAGTAGAGAGTCTAAAAGATCTGTATAAAATAATCTGATTTACAACAGAGAATGGTCGCCTTGTAAGTCCGCGGCGCATTATAATTTTCTGTTTGTTTGTAAGTAAAACTGTTACATACAGACCTTGGATACACAGACAGAGATGTGTGGGGGGCTGTTCTGTATACGTGTAACCCCGCGCGCACGTGTGCCTACTAACCCTGTCTCTCTCTCTCTCTCTCACCCCCAACACACCACCATAATTCACAGAGCCCTGCCGCTGAAAACAAGGTAACATCTTGTCCATATTTAAACGTACAAAAACATGTCAACCAACCGACGAATTATCTGAACTAAATAAATAATAACATACAAGATTTACAGACACATGTATATAGAGAATAAACTTATATACTAAATAAAATTCGTCCAGTCTGTCAAGTATTGAGGTTAGTTTCAATCAGTTATATTTGTTAGCTTTTAGAGTAGTGAGTCTGCTATTGACAAAAGTAATAAATTCGAGTTTTATATTGTACAAGTGTCGCGTCAATAGTACAAGTCAACAATAAAAGCACACACAGAAATATCCAGTATGGGAGTTTGTTAAAATCAGTGATTTTTACATTAAATCTGTTTGGTTAATTGTGAGTCGAATCACAGTGTAAAGACAATCTCGTTACGGGACTATTTGTGTTATATTTTAATAAATTTATAATAAACTTTAGTATTTTAAGTGTGAATATTAGTCATGTAAGGTTAGGACGGAGTATATCTGAGTGGTCTAAAGAAAATCACATGATTTCAGCAAGTGTTTCTCCATATCCGGGTGGGTGTACCATACACACAACATCCATACCACATGCACTTACTGCTTCAGATGATCAACCATGTTATTCTTGGCCGTGTATTCTGGTAACTTCATTGTACTGTCAAGGAACAACAACAGTATATGATTCGTCACTAACAAGTCCTGCAAATACTGTTTACTCTGCACTTGCACATTATACTGTCTGATTAACAACAGCAACAGACATTTTAGATTCTCCGTCGAGGCGATCTGAATCTGCAGTCGCAGCAAACACTCGTGATTGTCTTGCGTTAAATGGGTGATTTTCTTGTACGTTTCAATTGCTTGTAAGAATTCACGTATTGCTGTCACAACCTGCAACAAACAACAGAATGACAACCGGTATAAAGTGACAAGTTAATGCTTTTTTTCCTTACCAGATGCATTCTTCTCAAACATGGCTTCAAATCCGCACCGGATTGATTACTATGAATTTCCAGCTGTTCACATAAGTTCACGCCTTCGTATGTTAAATACGAGATTATGTTGTATGACAGTACCGGTTCGATCAACTCGAATTCCAACTCTAATTGTGTGGCAAACTTTAGGAAATACGTCACTAGCCAGAAGAAATGCGACGTGTCTATTTGTATTTGTACATTGGACAATAATTGGACGTACAGTTCGTGCACCAGTGACCCGTAACCCTTCAGCAGGAAGTCGACGGTGAATTCTTTGAGAATATTCGAGATATCTTCATCCGTGGGCGAATGATGCATAAGGCCTTTCATGTTAATTCTGCAACGACGATACACGATGTATTAGAAGTCTCTATGAGAATTGCCGTGCGTAGAACACTTACATATTTATTTTACTCCGTTTGATCAACTTTTTCCGCCTCTCCTCTTTCTTATCCTGCGGTGATATCGTTCTGTTTTTGTTACTGTTGTACCGTGCCTTCAATACCATATGTGGTTTCTGGTGTATAGGTTTCTGCTGGGGTACTTCGTCATCATTACTCGACGTCGATATTGACTCCTGATTCTCGACCTGAGTGCCATAACCGTAATCGGAAAGTTCGGATTGCAAATGTTCTGTTTTCTTCTTGACAATCGCACTATTTCCTTCCGATTGACTTGTCGAAGCTGTGGAGACTGCACCAGACTGTCAGAAGAAGACGAAAAAAGAAAAACACACTTTAAAATACCATTCAACAACATTATATGCGGACTATTTCATGTTTTTAGAGAATTTCTGTGTAGAGTTTATAGTTAATACAAATGGACTCAAAAAGACCAATTCGTTTGCCAATGTATGCATAATTATATATAAGTTATTCGTTTACCAGATGGCCATGTTCGGTGCGGTGCGCTGCTTGGCTCAACTTGCGTTTGTGAGCTCTAAATGAGTTCTGATAAGGTGTAGTGTTATTCGTTGCAGCATGGTGGCGTATGTGAAACTCGTCTTCCTTCTACATCGTAGAGAATTGTTCGTATACGACGTCGTGCGCAGAAGGAATACGACGGAAGTTTGTAGGTTATGTTGTCATCGTAGTTTGACAGTTGTAGTAGTGGTCACAGGTTAGGAGATACGGAAAGCAAATATTATTTTGCGGAAAGAGTGTGTGGAATAACGTGCGAGAACAAAAAGCACGGTCAGACAGATTCATATACCAGAACTATAAACACTAATACCGAGGTTATTTATTGTAAGTGGGCTGGATGAATAGGTAGTTTAAGTTTAGAATTTAATTTCGCATATAACTGTTACAGTACTAGAAAAAACAAATCTATTTCAAGTGAACATATTTATTTAAAAGTAGTATTATGACAAATGAATACACACTTTTCACAACTGCAATAGTTAAATGACGTTTTTTCATATAAAAAGATTGATTTACCCAGAACCTATTAGCTATTGATATACTTTTTTTAAATTTAATTTAATAAGCACCTTTTACCGAAGCATCGAATCTTCTTATATGAAAAATCTAACAGGCATATTAGTTTATATTTTGCAAAGCAAATTGAAAGATTTTTCGTTTTAAAGCATTTTCCATACACCCAGAATAAGTCCTTATGTCAATTGTCAAAGTGGGCCATGAAGTTACCATTTTTTACTTTTTTTATAATTATGTTCCAAATGTAAAGATTTAGTGGTGGTGTACGGTTTTAAACGAAATGTTCGACGTATGAAATTAGAGTTATAAACTTGCCTTCGAGTCGATTGTCAGGGATGAGATGCTGCTGTCCGCGTCGCTAGGCCTGTGTTGTTGGTGCTGGTGTTTGTGACTAGTTAATAGTACTTTATTCCTGTTCTGCGTCGATCGTACAACATGTTGTTTGATGTTAGTGTCCGTCGACACATTTACTTTGTTGCATTTTCCACTGCCGCCATTGTCCGAAGAATCCGACGTGGGATCCGAGGTGACCATCGGTGACGAGTCGTCGCTTCCTTGATTCGGCGGTGATGTATTACTCTCATTATCGTCGGAGCTCTCGCTTAGCGAGGCTTCAAACCACAGGTTCAAGAGTTTCTGTAACGTACCGACATGCTGGTCCTTGTACATTAACGCTATGAGCTGTACCATGGTCACAACCCAGTAGATCTAAGCACAGAAACAAAAGTGTCACAGGAAAGTTAGGTTAGTGGGTTGCGGTGTCAACTAACCTTTTGTGGAAATGACATGAGATGAAGTAAGAGTTTGTCGATGCTTTGGGTAAACAGATTCCACAGTATTCGATTCTGCATACTGCTGTGTGCCAACGGGCAGTTTGATATTTGCATTCGATTCTCCGGTATATGTAAAATGTTTCTTAATAACAGCAGACAATTGTTGATACTATCACACTGTTCCATTTCCAACTTGGTGCCACGCTCAATGACAAATTTCATATGATCCATCACCGCTTTAATGCTACGCGAATCAATGAAAGCCTCTTTTGACGAGTACAAAAGTTTGTTTATCTCAAAGATTGTATGACGACCGACGTCTGTCTTGGATAGAGCGTCCATTGACAGGAGACATTCTACGGGTATCGTCAGGTTGACGAGGATCTTGATTGTCGCGTCGATAATTTTGGTGGCATCCTTTGTCTTCGTGTCATCTTTCACGTGAATCAGAAGTGGCAAGAGATCTTTGCGGATGTGTTGACCGAAACCGATCGCGCGACGAAATGTTCGCAAGCTGCGATCTTCTACAGAGAGTTTACTGAGGATGTCGCCCAAGATAGCTGGAATACATTTAAAACGTTGCCAAATTAGCGCAACTGAAAAACTAGTTTCACATAACCAAGAATATGTTTTACTGAGAATGGTATGTACCTAGACAATCCTCGCTCACTTTGTAAGCTTCTCCGTGGTGTACTCCCAATGACGCGAAGATGTTGTGAATCTGAGGGTTCACCAGCATCCAAGCCATGACCGGAGCCTTCGCTACTTCTGGAAATCAAAATTTAACAAATGTTAATTCATCTCTCTAACCTGAAAGTGTATTATTAGTGAAATAAAATGCTGTACCGTTTCGTTATATTACTATTTAGCTGTCAATATAGGTAACTAATACATAAATTGTTGTAATACAACTGGTATGTAGGAAATAAAAAGTCAGTAAAGTGTTTGAAAGTTAAGGTACAACACATGAATAAATAACATTAAAGTTCAGTCATAAAATTTAACATTAACACTACTTTAACTAGTGGTATGACGCATCAGTTTTATAAAATGGTGGCATAACATACAAACAACATATGTACCTTTGACAGATCATTTTAAATATAAGCTTTATAAAACCAAAAGACGTTACAATTTTGCGAATTCTATATAACAGTGCATTTTTTTTTTAATGTGGAACTTATGTAAGGATATAAAATAGAGAAATATCTAGTCATTAAAAAACTAGATAAAAGATATAAGTACAATACAATGTAATTGTAATTTTTTAGCGACGTCGATTTGTATCGAGATGAATAGCGAAGAAATCCTGACAAACATGTTTTATTTTTCTCGTTTCCAAGGATAAAGATGAGTGGGGGTTGGTCACGGGGCTTTGCCACGAGACCCGGCCGGAACCAGCTGCCAGTGATGTACTGGCCCCTCCCCCACCGCCCCTGTATGTCTTCAGAAGTGTGCCGTCTTCTAATGAACTCGGGATAACAATTACACGTTAACCGTTGTCATGGCCAACTTGCTCTACAGCTATATAATTAACTACCTTCTACGTTTTTTACGTAGTACGTTATATCACGACCTTCTCGATTAAAAGTCTACTCTTTATGAATCTAGAAGGCCGTGAGTTATCCCACAAATAACTACGTTTATCTGTCATTATACATACATGTGCCATAGGATTTGTTTTAATGATCTTACAGGCTGTATAACAAGATATTTTTACCGTGATGCGGTCAACAAATAAGCACGTATTTTTTACTTGTTTTTTCCAGATCACTTTTGTTATGATTGATTGCCTGTGTGTTTGACAACCAAAGTAGCAGGAGTGTTGTGCAGGTTGCAGTACGGCGACTGACTCAAATTAACCTCAAAGGTTAAGTATTGCGGATTTTTGTTTGTTTTTAAAACAAATTGCATTAATATTGATGAAATATTCGTTGTGCGGGAGGTATGAAGTGTACTGGCACAAGTTATTACATGTACCGAACAGATGTAGGTATATAAAATGAAACACGTGCGGTTGACTGATCTATACACGTGAATAGACTGGTATGACGTACGACGCACATACACACATACAGACGAACGGCGGGAAAATTGAAAACATACAGTGACAGAAACTGAAAATACTTTACACATTTACAGGAAATAATTTATTATTAACATTTTTCCTATAACAATCGTCAACATTTAGAGTTTTTGCATAAGTTAGCATTAAAAAATTGTTTAATTGCATAGTAAAAAAAAATTAGCATACTTTGCCAATTGATTCGCGCAATTATCAACACAAAATATCTTGTAAATTCCTTGTGAAGCTCTTTGTTGCAGAAGGGTATTCTTGATAGAGCTTTGTATTTGTTAAGATGTAGTATCCCCAATAAATAAATCATTGTCAAGCAAAAA
The DNA here is from genome assembly GCA_963422195.1 of Carabus problematicus. Taxonomy (NCBI): domain Eukaryota; kingdom Metazoa; phylum Arthropoda; class Insecta; order Coleoptera; family Carabidae; genus Carabus; species Carabus problematicus. Next base: position 15,565,525 of record OY728582.1, read on the forward strand.
GTCACGAATTTTAAATTGAAACAGGCTATACAGTAACATTCTTGAGAGGTAGATTTGTTCCGTAACAGTTATTCGCTTAGGATATTACGCATGCCGTCATAATGACAAACTTATATCCTTATCAATTTCATATTATTCCTGTGTGTTATAATGTTTTAATTTGCGCAGAAACGTGTAAATATTTTACATGTGCTGTGTGTAAGAGAGGCTATTAAATAAATATCCAAGCACGACCTTGTCTTAAGAGTCACGTTGCATTCGATAAAATACAGTGTGTTTCAAAAAACCAATTGTACACATGTACGTACGTACACATTTAATAATAGTGTACATGTACTCTTATAGAAGGTACACTGTATCTTAGATTTTATCTCGACGTTTACCATTTACACTGTTATTGCGAACGAAGTATTTTGTTGCAAGCGACCTATTGATTTTAGAAACCCTACCCTTCGTATACCTGTTCATAAGGTATCATATACCACAAGTACAGGGGTGTAACAAAATATCTTCAGCAAAAAGTGCAATATTTGAGAACAACATTTCATTATTGTGTTAACACATTTAATAAGTTTCGTTACTTTTATTTTTAAATTAATAAATGTCTGAAATTGTACACCGATGTAAATGAGGGTAGTATATGGAATTTATGTGAATTTAGTTAAGAACTTTGCAGTCTGACTTGATATATGCACGTGAGGAGATAATTATTATTCATATATGTCTACCATTTGCCAAGGTAATGCATGGTCAATCTTATAAGATACAACGAGACTGTTTTGTGAGTGCATATTGTATGTATGTGGCTGATGCAATATTTTCTTTAACCTTTAGAATGCGAAAAAAATATGTAGTGAGAGGAGAATGTACAGTGCAGCGTGCTAACACACTTTGCCGGGTGCATATCTGTAGTTTGTACAGAAATATTCCGACAGTCGAATTAACAGAATTCTGAATTTACAGTCTCTAAAATATTAACAAACAGAATACATATTATTACATGTTACCGACTCAAAATATCTTCTACAGTAGTAGACAGTTTAAGATAACACTGTAATATATTTAATTTAATTGTATTAAATTCTTCGCTGATTTCTATTAGCTCTGACAATTACAGATTGTATCCAGAAATAACCTATTATACAGTCGCGATCGGTAATTTTTAAATACATTTCCGTTACTCAATATATTTCTCTATAAATACAAATGCCAATTATGATTTTGTTTTTTCTTATAACTTATTGTAAGACTGTGTTATGCAGACACTGTGTTTCGTTTTATGCAATTTGTCATTACAGATTTTATTTATTTTATAAGGTTTGGTCAATGCTGGTTAATAGGTACTATGAATGGAAATGTGAAGGGTGGTTTTTAAGGATAGGGTAGTGTTTCGTATTCACATATGAAGGATGCATACAATGCAAAACACACACATATACCGAGTGTTCCAAAAAATTGTGTATCAATATAGAAAAATTGCTATTACTTCAGAACAATACATTTTAGAGCCAAAATTTAAATATATAAGATGTTCAGAGTAAAAAACTGAATTTGATGCCATTTTCAGTAACGAGAAAATCAATTATGAAATAGTGTATTTTAATGACAGATTAAGACGTTGTGTTTTTATTATTTGTTGTTTTAATTAACAATAAATAGAAGCACTATTTTTCTATATTTACTTGTCCTGTCCTAGATTTTTTGCAACACCCGGTATATGTTGCATACACACATGAATTATTACAATAAATTACATACATACATTTAGTATGTGTGTCAGTTTGTACTTACTATGCCGTTTCTGCATCTGTACTCAGTTCTGCAAAACACAAATTACATGTGTTAATAAGCACTGTACTCAATGGACACGAATAATGAAAATTAACAATAATTATGTATTATATTTTTATTACTGTAAATTTTCATTCCTTAAATTTGTATTATTAAAAATAAGTTGTTTTTCTTATGAGCTTTAGTGAGACCTTCAAATTATCCATTAAAAAAATTGTTTTAAGTAATTGAAATATAGGATACCGTATTGTATATCTCGGAGCGTAAAATATATTCAAATGCGGTCCTGATACAGCTAATTAACTTAAAATGCATTTGCGTACATTGACGGTTCATCATATTTTTTACTTGTTCATACATTATGTCAATGAAATTGTCTCATTTTGTGAATTTTCAAACTTAAAATAACCATAAAAACTATGAAATCTTCTGTATCCATATAATTTACATACATCTGTTACAAAAAGTACAGCAAATCAACTTACATTATTACTCAATGACGATGATAAAACAAAAGACCCAACGTACACATTGTTGTGCTTGAACCACTTGACAACAATCCCGTGGTACGATTTTGTTAAACAGATAAACTAACAATCAACACACCGTTAAAACAAAATACAATCAACAACAATTGTTTTTCATAAACAAATGAACTGTTATTAAAATTAGTTTTAACTTATTATTCACATGTAACATTCATATACTAGTGTCTAAAATACAAGTGTACGACAGTTCATCGCGGCTTGTTCCAATCACTCGCTCTCTCCGTCTCTCTCTACATCGTTCATTGGTCCTTGTCGTTCGCTCACGTGCATTTGCAACGTGAATCAACTTAAAACAGCAACTAACAACGTCAGAACTGATGACAGTGGATGACAGAGCCTCGCGACAGGCTGCATGTGATTCTCATTCGCGTTTTACCTGAAGTTTATCGGTACCAAAAGCGTGGGAGCCTGGTATAATTGCGGTCAAATTAGGATAATTAGAATGTCACCATTTTCTTTTTGTTTTACTGTTATTCTATGACAGAATAAAAGATTTAAACCAAACTAAATTGTACTACTTGCGTCTAACGAAATGGTATTATACATGATGCTTGTATTTGTATATGAAAATGTATAATTTCAGACAAAGGTAGTAGTATTTATCAAAAGATTTAATAAAAGTTTTTCAGAATGTATGTTGGATTTTTATTTAATTTATCCGATAATGTGACTATGTTTAATGTAGTAGATTAGTAATTCGTAGTAGATAAGTATTTTATATTACACTTGCCTATTATTAGCAGTTTTCACCTTGGATGCGAAAATACGAAAACAATGCCATAACAACCTACGGCATAATTGGGCATAATGGTCGTTATGCCCGCTAATCATTATCTTTATTTTTCAATTTGCAGTCAATAAATATTTTGAAGACTCTTTTATAAATTGCCTTTGATTTCGTAAGTAATAAATCTTTAGTCGTTTTCTTCGCTCTTGTTAAAATATATTTAAAAACTCGTAATGCAATCGACATGATTTTCAAGAATAAACCAATTGAATGGGTAAATAAATAGACAAAATCATTGGCAACGCAAATGTTGTAATTACTTTGAACTGGCATAGGCAATTTATGTTTGATAAAAGTAATAGGAAAGTGTAATATAAAGTCTTGTATGCACCACGGGTGTTACTAGATGATTAGGTCCATCAAGCGATATACTTCCCTCGGGCTAGAACATCGTCATAATCGTAATCATAACGCCCTTGGTATATAAATAACTATTTGTATGCAATCAAGAACATATTAGATAATGTTTATAGATATGACATGTTGATTACTAATAATTAGTTTTTTTTTGGATTATGTATAATCTCATCGCGCCATATGGCATACCACCCGTAGTACAGTTCTGTTAAGTTGGTTTCATTAGCTTTTTAATTTATACTGTTATTATTTAAGATTACTTTAAAATGTCGTTTTGGACAAATATTAAAAAGGTAGGGGATTAATTCGTTGCTAAACCCCAAGAATTCGCCTTAATAATAATGTTTTTGGTTCATTCCTATTTGGAAATAAATAATTTAATTATATATTTTTTTTTGTTAACAATCTATAATTTATTTATTTTAAATAGATACATAGTAAGTCCTCTCTCTGTGAACGAACAATACTGTTTTACATACATATATATTCCTCTGTTATTTACAGTAAAACTCAATATTCCTTCTGCTCTTGGCCGGGTAAAAACACAAATAATAAAATATTGACACTTGACAAGAAATATTAAAATGTATATACGTAAGTGAATAAATGATACAAGGAACACGATTTACTCCATCTTTCGCAATCAATCGTCACGTTAAAATATAAACTAAGAATTGATCAAGTTATTCCACAAATAATGTTGTATTCTACGCAATAATTCACCTGTCAAAATGCTACAAGGTTAGGGGACAACATTATGTCATGAAACAACTAATTAAAATTTATGATATAGTGTGTCTGCTATAAAACTAATATATAACTAAATGATGTTACATATATTAATGATAATAATAATAATGATAATAATAATGATATTTCTTCGTTTATTTAATCCTTTCCTGCGCTCGCAATAATTTAAGAATGCATACAACTGCGCTACTGATCAAGTATGTAGGCGTCTATTCGCATTTGTTTTTAACGGTCGCCATTATCATATTAGTCTGGTGTATTAAATACAGTGCACTGATGAAAACAGAGTTGGCCCTGGAAAGCAAGAGTGAAACAATAATAGACAATCAAGATCCAAGATGGCGCCCGCCGTGTCTACTTACTGGCCCTCCTTGAAGTATTCCTTGAGAGTGTTACTGAAACGTTTCGAATATTTAACAAACTCCCGTTTACGCTGCTCCAGCGACTGCTTCCCAGTGGAGCCTGGAATAAACCCGGCCACCTCGTTCACTGCATCCAGTAGTTTCTTAATGGCACTCGCAATCTCCCTAGAATTTAGAGGTTATGTACACATGTCACAAGAAAACTACACTGTCGCAACCACAATTAACACATTCAAGTGAAAGTGCACCCACTAATTAACTGATTTACACGGTATTGCAGAGATTACATACTTGATTGTCTCCAGAAATGTTTTACGATCCGTTATTTCGTCAGGAATGCGACTTAGGATCCGTTTGAGTGCTGCCGACTTTTTGTTCAACTCTTGGAAAGCATCCTCGGATCGTGTTAGCCGATATTCGACTACTGAAAGGAAACAAGAATAGAATCATTCTTGTACACTGTTACATCAACTAGGCGACTATATAATACACTGCTCTTGTCTTTTGACGTTTCTTGTTTCACAGCCTACTAACACTGTATGAAAAATGCACACAAATTATTACCATCTGTATCGGAAACAGCTCCCTGTAGTCGCAGTATGCTCTCGTTCATGTTAACACTGACTTCACCCCGTCGCATAATCCCCACAACAAGGTCATATGTCAAGCCTGGATGCGAAGCCTCTGCTTTGGTTAGGGCCGCGCGTAATGTTTGCGATGCGGCAACATCACGTCTCTCCAACTAAATAACACACACACATCCAATCAAATGTATGGTGCATGCAAACAATTGAACAATAGTAAAATAGCTACCTGCGATAAAATCGGACGAATTAACACGGGTAATATTAGTGAAGTGACTGGTGTCTCATCGCCCATTGTCATCCTTGTGATATTAAAATGTCTAGTCAGAAGCACAGCTAAACTAATCGCTGGTCACACAAACACACACAATTACTCTAAAATCACTTAAAATAATTTTGACAACTGTCAAAAGGGAGTGACAAATGACAAAACATCAGATGCTCTGCAGTGCTGCTCGACTGTTGGCAGAAACGTGTACTACAGATCGGTCAAGATAAAAATGTCAAAGTGAAAAATAAATATAACCTAGCTTTATGGTCGTTTGTAATTTTAAATAAATCGCTATGTTTTCTATAATACCGCGACGGTATTTCCGATTTGTTGGAACAAATATTCTCAAAACTAGCTGTGCTACATTTTGTAACGAGAAGCGAGCCACTTTAAAAATTAAGAAAAAAGATGAAAAATCCGTGGACGATGTTTTGGGTAGTATTGCGTCCAAATATCAAGTATTTCGAAACGAGGATTCCTCGGTAATATTAGACGTGAATGAAGAGAATCTCAAAGAAGTTTCTCCATTAGAAATACAACAAGATGAATATATTGAATATGAAGGCTTGAATCTTGAAAGTTAGTAAAATCATCAGCACTGGTGGTTTAAAACTTCATTATTTTATTATTCCAGGAGGCGTCACAGGTGTATATGAGATTGAAGATCTTGTAGACGTGTTAAAACGTGAGAATTCTCTTAATATTTTTGTCGCTACCGTTCCGTCAGAAGTGAAGTATGTTGATTATATTTGTGTTGTGTCCGGCCGTTCGTATCGACATATGTTGGCCATTGCACAGATTGTACGAAAAGTCTATAAGATAAAATGTACTAAGGGAGATGTTATACCAAAGATAGAGGGAGAGACTTCGAAAGAATGGATAGCCATGGATCTAGGTAATGCAATGAAAGTTTGTTTTGATATTTTCAAGTGTGCAGTGTTGGTGTGTTTTTTTAGGTAATATTGCGTTACATGTATTTTCGAATGAAGCGAGGGTTAAATATGACTTGGATTCACTCTGGTCACTGGGAGAAGAATACGACGATGAGTGTAATAAACCAGATGATCCAATAGTACAAATGCTACAACAGAATTCAATATATTTAAGAGGTCTAGAACCGGCTGATACAAAAACGTAATATTTGTAAAATTAAATCTAAAAAAATTATCGCAAAATTGTATTTCATTTCAAATACTTATTTAAATAAAATAATTTTAGAAATTATGTTTCAAAACAAACATTTAATTGTGTATATTTGTGGACAACGGTGAATCATTGATAATACTTGCTGTTATCACTGATTAAATAAGTCTTATCAGTATTGCTTTGTTTGATAACATTGTACACTGACAAATATATTTTCGTAAGTACAAGCTTCATTCTGATATGAAATAAAATATAATATAAACGTACAAATATATTAAGATATCTCTAAACTAATAATATACAGACTTAACGGTTTAAAAACATTAAAATGAAAAGTGAAAGTGTATTTTCCAAACCCGATACATTACTGAAAAGTCCATTGTCGTTAAAACAACAAGCATATTGGAATTATATAGTTCCTATAACCTTAACCGCACTTATTTACATCTTGAACTTTGCTGCGGATTTGTGCTTGGTGCTTCAACATAAACGCGATGAACAATATTTCTTCGCATCCATTACACTGGCATGGATATATTTACCCGTACTGGGCAGTTTCTTCCTGACAATGTCAAATGTTGACATTTGGCCCGAAGAACAGGGTTTCGGCACGGCGAATCTACGTTGGCTGTGCATAAAAGTGTTGCAGCATATGTTCGTCCCGGTATGGGCAATGTATAGGTAACGGTTATACCGACAACTATTGCTCTTCACTTGTTGTTCTAACTTGTTTGGATGCAGATTTGCCGAACAATTGTTTTGGTCTATCGAAGCCGTTCGCAGTACGAATGAATATGAAGTCGGCGAACTACTGCACAATGCAGAACAGAATAGAGTGTTTGAGTTGTATCACTTTTTACAAGCGTACCTGCAAGCCGCTCCCCAAGTACTATTTCAGATGAATATTATATTTAAACAGACGTCAAAGTTCGAGAAGACGACAGGTACATTAATAAACAATTCAATATAAATTATACACTCGATTTGACTGTACATTTATTTACAGTTGACATGCAAGTATTTGTGATTATAATGTCCCTAATCAAGATGGCGATGACAACAATGTCATATCAGAGATTCAAGTCACAGAAAATTGCAGGCAGACAATATCCATGGATCAAGAGACAAGAGCAAACAAAAGAAACCTATAGACGTATAGATTCAATGCCAGCCGCGACGAATGAACCACCCGAACCTGCAATTAAGAGAATATCAGAATGTGAGACTGAAAACTCGGAACCCGAGGCCGATAGACATGGTAATTCATCACGAAGAAGTTCCGGACTGTCGGTAACGTCTTCGGAATATGAACGACGACGGACGGAACCAGTCGCCGACCAACCGGATTTCTTTATTCCACAACGAATTCTCTCGATACGCGGACTGACAGAAGATGACGCGGCCGGTAAACTAGTTGCCTTCTTCTGGTGGTTGAGTTTCATATTACCCAGAATGCTCGCGTTGTCTGCTTTCGCGTACTTTTATCCGAAAGATATCTGGTACATTTGCGGTGCGCATTACGTCATAACACTGGCGTTTTTATTGTATGATGCACACATGTCAGACATACCGTATTACAGGGCACTATTTATTCTATTCACAGCATATGTGTACATGTTTTGTCTCATCGAGTTCAAGATCAAATTCAAGAAAGTTAAATTCATCTACAATGGATATTTTATACTGGTTTATTTGGAGAATTTCATTATGACATTCATCTGGTATTATGGAACAGAGTTTTATAATGATTGGTGGTACAAATATGTGTACTACGTGTTAATTGGTAGCACAATATTAAGTATTATGACAATGGCATTCTATATGGCCATCCTAAAACCAAAGAAAGTCACCGTAGCAAAACAATTGGTTGAAAGTAAATTATTATAATGTATTGTTTAATGTGAAATTATAATTAAAATTACAAGTATGTAGTAGCTGTCAATTCTACGTATTTTCATATTCAAGGTTATCATTTGAAAAAAATCCCATCTAGTAAATTCTAGTTACTTTTTGATTGGCAACGCTGGATGCGTGTGTGCGCGCGCACCTATATGACAACTTCACGTCACTAGTCATTTCTGCAAAGTGTTGCTTGAGTTTTATAGGTGGAATTTAGCATAATATAAGATCTTATTAATTCGTTTTTACGTTGTAAAAAATTAGTTTGTAATTTATTTTGTGGTCCGGGTGTTTGGACGTGTACCGTCCCAGTTGGGTCTATTTGTGGTACTGAGTATTTTGGTGCGTTGATGACAATAATAATAATAAAAAGAACATTTGGGGGAGAAGTAGGGTCCATTTTCCATTTCTCGCCATATCGTTTTCTTCAGTTTTTATTTCATTAACAAAACGTGATTCGTGTTGCGAGTGTTATGTGGCTCTGTTTATGGAGACTCGGAAATTCTTTCGTAAAAAAAGTGCAGTGAAGTAATGTTTTAACAGCGCCGAGGACTGTTCAATAAAGACTCGATAAACAAAAAGCACGTGAACGTATCGTAAGTCGGAACCGGCATTTCATTCTTGATTAGTTGATTAACGAATTGCTTAAAAATGGCGTCCGATCCACAAGTAAAGAATAGAATGCAAGTTTTTAAGAACAAAGGCAAAGATCAAGATGTAAGTATTGAATCTGTGCATACAGTACACGTACGTAACATTCACAATCCAGATATTCAAGTGACAATATTATAATGGTGGCTGATAACATTTTTACATTCATGCATGAATGAAAGGTCATCGAATTTATCACATGTACTGATTTCTCTCTCAAAATTCAGTTTTATCAATTACTTGACTTTCTATTAACACTCAGATGTGTTGTGACAAAGGAAATTTAGGTTGACCTGTGACTCAATCAGTGCAAAATATAACTCTAGCTATACCAAGCATGAGGCCCCCCTCTCTCAGATCGTCACAAGTCAAAGATATATTCTACAAAAAAAAAAAAACTCCTGTATCCATATTATTGCGCTGTAATTTAATAGAAATGTCCAATTCAGATACGAACAAATTATGTTGTATTAGCTACATGAAATGCATGATGACCTTTGTTATAGAAATGGAAACGTCAATTTTGTACATTATCAGCAGCCGTATGAAATATTCTACATAGTTGGAAAAATAACAATTGTGTCTGTGTTAATATTTATATCTGTTTATACAATGTATGTTATCATTTCTACTTACAAATAAAACAAAACCCTTGTTACATTTCCATGTAGATAGTGTTTAAATAATAACTGAAATAGCAGAGGAATATCTCTTCTAGACACACACATACACACTGTCACACAACTCTATATTTAGCGTCACGTTAATCTGTATGCTCTGATGTGTGTTTACAGGAAATGCGAAGACGAAGGAATGAAGTGACGGTGGAACTTAGGAAAAACAAACGTGAAGAGACGCTGCAAAAGCGACGAAATGTTCCTATCATTGATTCGACGGACGATGACGAGCTGGAGAAGTCGCTGGCAGCCACCAATCTCGAACAACTCGTAGCGAATGCTGCCTGCGCGGAGAATCCCGCGGTACAATTGAGTGCCGTACAAGCCGCTCGCAAACTACTCTCGTCCGATCGGAATCCACCGATAGACGCGCTCATCTCCAGCGGGATCCTGCCGATTCTGGTGCGTTGTCTCGAATGTCACGACAATCCATCGCTGCAGTTCGAGGCGGCGTGGGCGTTGACGAACATCGCGTCCGGCACCTCCGTGCAAACGAACAAAGTTGTCCATGCGGGCGCCGTACCATTGTTCCTGCAACTCCTGCACTCCACACACCAGAATGTGTGCGAACAAGCTGTATGGGCGCTGGGCAACATCATCGGTGACGGACCATGTCTGCGAGACTATGTCATCGAGCTGGGTGTCGTGAATCCGCTGTTGACATTCATCAAACCAGAGATACCGATCTCGTTCCTGCGCAACGTCACCTGGGTCATTGTGAACCTGTGCCGGAATAAGGATCCACCGCCGCCGATGCAGACGATAAAAGAGATTCTACCTGCGCTCAATGTACTCATTCATCATACGGATATGAGTGTAAGTTGCACATATTAGACGCTGTGCTGGTCACAGTTCGATATCTTTTACTATGTATGTACCTAGGTGTTTTTATAGCATTCATTTAGCGACTGTGTGTTAGTAGAATAACTTAGTATCATTGAGTTGCGAACAGCAGTCATTGTCCTTTGATATTATTAGCATCGCTGTAATTGTAGCAATGCGATTCGCACTGGCAAAGACCTAAATATGTTAAATAGATGTTGCTTTCGTTCACAATATATAAACACACACGAACTTTACAATATTTAAAGTACTCTTTCAATATGTTTCCATGTTTTTGAAAGATCATCTTATGGTGTTCCAAATGCACAACATTAACACATATTTCTACACAGTTGTATGCTGTAAAGGCCTTGTAGGAAGCACGTAATGTTACATAATACCGCAGGAGTGTGTTGTCACGGTGTCTCATGTATCATTGTAGTAGACGACACATTCAAACACCAGCTTATGTTCATATTACAACCTCGATGTTTCATGTTGCCTGGTCTAGATCCTCGTGGATACAGTGTGGGCTCTCAGTTACTTGACAGACGGCGGCAATGAACAGATCCAGATGGTCATCGATAGCGGCGTCGTACCTAAACTTATACCACTGTTGTCGCATAAAGAGGTGAAGGTGCAGACGGCAGCGTTACGTGCTGTCGGTAACATTGTCACCGGCACGGATGAACAGACACAGGTCGTGCTGAATTGTGGCGCGTTATCACATTTCCCCGCACTGCTCACCCACCCCAAGGAGAAGATCTGCAAGGAGGCGGTGTGGTTCCTGTCGAACATAACGGCCGGCAATCAGTCACAAGTCCAGGCGGTCATCGATGCCAGTCTCCTGCCGAAGATCATCTACAACCTGAGCAAGGGCGAGTTCCAAACGCAAAAGGAAGCCGCCTGGGCCATCAGCAACCTGACGATCGGCGGCACCCGTGAACAAGTCGCCCGACTCATCCAGGAGGGCGTGATTGGACCGTTCTGTGATCTGCTCAGCTGTAAGGACGCCCAAGTGATACAGGTGGTGCTGGATGGCATTAATAATATGCTGAAGATGGCCGGTCAACAGTGTGATCAGCTGGCGAACATGATCGAAGAGTGCTCCGGGCTGGATAAGATCGAGAATCTACAGAACCATGACAATGTGCAGATCTATAAGCTGGCGTACGATATTATTGAGCAGTACTTCTCGGGCGATGTAAGTATTTATAATGGTAGACTCTGGATCACACTATAAGGTACTGATGTTTATTCTACTTTGTTCCCCCAGGCCGACTACGATCCTAATCTAGCGCCACAAGCGGGCGACTCTGGATTCCTGTTCGATCCGAATACGACCACGCCTAGTGAAGGTTTCAAATTCTAGACTTGTAGAACTATAGTCTTATATAAACAGTGAGAGAATATGCCCCGCCCCGCCCACCAGTCCACTCGTCCTATATTTCCCCGCCCACTATCAACACCAACAGCCAATCACACACCATTCTACAAACAACACACACACACACACACACCACACGTAATTCAAACATCCCACGCCCACGTCTCCCTCGGATACACTACTATAACAATCATATAAATATTACACACTTATACAATACGGGACGATACCATTTATGTACGAGGGGTGTGTACATTTGGGTGCGCACGGATTTGCGCTAAGTGTACACACTTGCATGTATACATATATATATATATATATATATATATATATATATATATATATATATATATATATATATATATATATATATATATATATATCGACACCACATACTAACGGACGGTGTGTGTATTATTTAATATTGACGATGTTAAATAATACACACTATCCTTGTATTCGAACATTATGATTCAACGGGTGTACAATGTATACGGGTTTCAGAACAGCGTTTATATTTTGTACATCCCTTGAGAGATGTTTTTGCTTCCAAAATCAAGACCCCGAAAATTCTTTTTTTTTTTTTTAAGAATAACGACCCCCACATCCCTGCGTAAAGAGAAAAACAGTCTTTCAAAATTAATATCTCAAATTGGGCAGACACGTGTTATTATTTTTATTCTTAATTACTCGATGATGAAAAATATATATAATTTAAAAGCACACAAGAACTTAAATACAATTTTCGACACTCAATATTTACTATGTACTACAAATTGTGCTGAAGTCGATAAAACAGATTCCTATTCGTACGCGTGCGTATCTGGTGATTGAAAATCAATTTTGTGTTTTTTTTTTTTTTGCGCAACAAAATTTGATTTGAATGTATATTTCCGTTTAGTGTCATCTTTGTGAGATTATCAACAAAATGACTTGAATTTTTGACAATGCCGCGTAACCAACAGCTGTTTCCCCACATAGTCCGCCATGTTTAATTTATTCAGCATAACCTCAAATTGCATGTTTTATATTCAATATATACATATATATGTAGAGCTATATATTTATTCAGAAAAGAAGTTTTAAAAATATGTAGTCACTTGAGTTTACTATTAAAGGTGGATACATAATTTGACGATTGATTGTTTGTTTGTTTTTTTTGGCAGCTTTTACATATTTTCCTCTAATGCTCTAGTGGAAAAGTAACTTTTACACTTTTTTTTTTAATTAATAAGTTAAACGTAGTGGATTTTGGCCGATAAAATTAACAGCTGTTGGCTACACTGCTACAACTGAACTGCAGACTTGAGTCACGTGTATATTTTGACCAATCCTGTTTCACGATGGCTAACGACGCCATTCTCTGTAATTAAACAGTTAGACAGACAATTCACCCTTTTGAAGCCGCTTGTAATTTTACGAAAATAATTAACTAATAATTAATTAATACATACATACATTGTGACGTGGTTATATTGTAGACAAAACAACATAAAAAATACATAATTTCTCGACTGCTTAATTTTAGGAAAGATAATATGTTTTTCTTATTATTATTATTATAATGATGATAATAAAACAAAAAAATAATAATAATGGTTTATATATTATAAGAGTTATTGGAAAAATTATTTGTAAATACATTTTATTCCATGTGTAATAATTTGATTGATTTAAATACAAAATTTTTTGAAAGATCAAAATAATATTGATGAAACGTACATACATAATATATGTATGTATGACACATATAATATAATGTCATCCTCCATTTTGTGTATATAATGTTAAACATTTAATTTTTTTGTAGTTGGTACTGTTGGTTGAATGCGCACTAACTACGCTATATTCTATATTATTATTTCGATAATTCTAGTATTTAAAAGACTATTATTTATCGTTTAATTTTAGTTAGGTTATAATGTTTTTTTTTTTCTCAAGTAACTCATCTCAATGATGATATTGCGATGATCAATAAAAATTTGTATACAAATCATTGCAATTTTGTTCGTTTTTTTATTAATTTTTTTCTACAGGGTGTTTCGTAAATAGGGGGGCTTAAATGAAAGTGGGATGTTACGAAATCTGATTTAAAAACAAACTTCAACATGTAAATATATTCGCTGTAATTGTTTTACGGAACACGCTGTATGTTTATAAAATAATATTTAAAGAAATAAAACAAATATATGTTTAGTTACGCATCAAAACATTTTTATTTATAATAGAAATTTATAAAGAATTCAGAGGTAATTTCTTCTTTATTAATATACTTATTCATTGATTGTTATTATTTTTCTTCTATTTTGACACATTCGCACTTGGCGAATCGGCAAGAGAAATTAATGTTCGCATTTCATATGTTTCCGCTGTGCTACGTCACATGATACAATTCGCTGATTGGTTGACCGCTGTGGAGGAGTGGGGACTGGGCGGCGTCAAATAAGCATTTACCTAGGAACGTATAGCTTTGCATTGGCACGGTCCGGGTATAAGGAATCGTTCAGTGCTGCCCTCTTTCAATGTGACCATCGTGTCGGGCGGGAAATTCACCGCCAGATGCAAATCACCGCGTGTAAGTACAATACTCGGAGCCGAGGAGGATTCTGGGTAAATTTTCCTCGTCTTACGTCGTTGTGCTACACTGGCTTTTATTTCGGCTGCTGGTTTTGGAGACAGTGCCCGCGGCAGTTCATCCTGTTTTGGAGGCGTCTGGATTTGTACTTTTCTAGTGGATGGAAGCGATAGACTCCTACGACGGGATACCTGGGACTTGGGAAGTTCCCAGGGAACACGTTCTTCGGGAATCTGTAAGAGTTATATGATTACAAACGATTTGTTTTAGCGAAAATCGTTGTCATACCTTCAGTGGAGCTGATTTTTGTGGCGTACAAGCATGACAACGACCTTTCCTAGTATTATCAAACACAGGTGATGGTACTTCACGCTTTTTACACGTACTTTTATCACTACTACTAGATCCGTACAGAGAGACACGGTTAAGAAAACTACAACAGATTGATTATTGAACAACAGTTCAGTGAGGTTTTGTCAGGTTGACAGGTTACTTTGGCTGTGCCGTTCTCCACGTATTGTCAACTCTTGTCGTACTCATTAAACTTCGCATTCGCTGCAACAGTTTCAAATTGTCTTTCTCTATTTTATCACATCGTTCGTATTCTTTCTGCTGCTTCTTCAGTTTGTAGAATACATGAACACGATTCGGCGGTGGACCCACGTCAATCGCAGGCAAAGCTGATTGAACCTAGAAATTCAGATTGATCTGACAGATACGATTAGTTTCGAGGAGATCGCTTACCTTGCGACGATGATTCTCATATCGACGTTGTTCCCAGGGCCTAACTAATAATTTGTCACGTCTAGAAATCATTTATGTTAACTGCACAAGACATACATTTATTCGGTATATAGATTTATTTGAAAGTATTGTTGTGACTTTGTTACTATGGTAACGAAAATTGCGCGGCATTTTTTCGTATTTAATATTTGTTTTTTTAAAAAATATGCAATAATTTATCAAATAATTTACACAACAATGGGATGAGAGAATTAGCTAATAATTCATTGCAATATTTATATTTAAAAATCTGTTTTATTTTTCAATTCAAAAATGGTCATATAATTTCTTAATATTTGACATAATATTTATTTACTTATTTCTTGTATAATACTGTATTGTATTGTATTACACTGTCAGAATCCTAACATGGTTTTATTCTTATTATTTTTCGTTTATTTTTATTTTTTTAACATGAAATATTTTACACTTGTACAGCGCCATTCCAGACTTTATAATTTTTCGCCGGAATATTGAACGAATATTTGAAGGTTATCGGTATAAAATTGTAATTGTCAAGTATTGTAATTATTGTTCTTGTTTGCAACGGATGTGAAATTATATTACATGTGCATGTAAATACATATTATATGGTAATATATGGTTACATTCCCGCCCAAGTGCTTTTGGAAAATATTTTCAGGTCGTCTCGAACGCCGTCTAGTGACATAAAGCTTGACCTTGCGCGTTTCTGTTGCCGAGTCGAAGAGTTTTCATTGGATTTCACGGAATGTGTCCAGTGCTTTATGGTGGATTTTTGTTCCAGTGTTTAAACTGTGTAAAATCGTTACGGCGATAATTTTGTCGAGTGCATGCTAGCCAATCTTACTGGTGAACGTTTCGCGTACGGCTTTTTAGTGAATGTGTTTGTGTGGAATATTGAAGTAAAAAAAAAACCGTTGAAATTTGTGCAGTGGCAAATGTTGGGTTTAGTAATTTTTCTTTTAATGACATTACGTTTCGCGAATGTCAATAAATTCAGTGACAGCCATGGACGTTGATTCCCCTACGGGAGTCGGCTCTCTTAAACGGTCAAGCAGTGCTCCAATGATCAACGATATTAGTACGACCATGACAACCTCTCCATCGACAAACTCTTCACCCAGGTAACAACATCGATAGCAACTTGACGTTACTAACTGGTAATGATGGTGGATTGTATGTTACAGAGATAGCTCCAGTTTTAATATCTTCTCAACGATACAACCACGACCACGGCGATTTAGTGCCAGTTTCAGTCCTGTACCAGGATCACCTGTAAGTACTCCTCGACTATAATGTCAATTAATCTTGTTTAACATTTCACAGCAGATAGGTTGAATGTTCTAAATAATTATGCATCTGAATACTTTAAATAAAACACGTTAAATAAACAACTTCATAGTTCAAACGTAAGTTTCATGCAGTTCTTCTAGAATTTGCTTGACAGCTATGTACAATTCTGTAGCAAATGATGCACAGATGTTTCTTATTTGGTTGCTATGGTACAATACAAAGGTAACTATGTTTGTAAATGTACATTAAGATGCTTTCTTTTCTAGTTGACTGTATTTGTTATAGAACCAATTGGTTTATAAATGTTTTCATCTATTTGAACTGTAGACAGATTTGTGTTCTGTTGCAGTAAATATTATTATTAATCTAGAATATTTGCTGATGTGTGTGTAGGGTCCCGGACCACGACTCGCTCCTCGTATCAATCAAATTCGTCAAGAGGAACGTCCCGATCGTGAACTGGCTCACGAACGTGACGTCCACTGTCAGATGCAAATGTCCCAGTCGTGTGAAGACCTAACACTTGTTAATGAATCTCCAAACAACAGCTGTCACAAAACCGACGGGGAGTTGAAGCCCTCGAAAGACTGTAAAATGTTACCGCTCCACCTGAACCTCGGCTCATGTACGCCTGTCTGTAGTTCACCCTCGCCCACCAGAGCCGGTGGCTTCCAAGCATTCTCGCCAGCCAGCATGCAAATATGGAAGACACTGTCGCCAAGTCCATCACGTAAACAGACCACGTCGTATCTGACACGACGCAGCCTCAGTCCGATAGCAATGCGTCAGTCACCGCTGGGTCCCGTCAAACGGAAACTCGACGAAGACAAACTCGATATTTACGCGTCGCCGCGAGCGAAACGTTTCAACAGTTACAATCCGAATGATCGCGGTGGTCTGTTGATGGCCCATAACAATACTTCTAGTCCGTTACCCGGCTCGTTGAGTTCCGTTGGTACGCCTGAATCGTTGTCGAGCGCTGATTCGCCAGGATTCACGTTTCGACCCGTTGACAGTCCGTCGCCGAACCGACCAATGACAAGCGCCGGCGATGAACCCATGCATGAGGAGCGGACCAATCAGGTGTCGCCACCGAAGTTGGATCAGATTATGACCTCTGTTGAACAGGGGCCGAGTTAATTCGCTCTGAATGCACACCAGCGGTTGACAGTTGGCGCGCGCGCAATACAATGCAATCCACTTTTTTTGTTTTTACTTGATACCATTAATTAATTAATATTATTTAAAGAAAACGATACACTCGCTCATTCGTCTGGCCATGCTGATGATGTTATTCAATTGGTCTTGTTTCGGCTTGAGTTTTGCTTGTCACTTTAATGATGATTGTTGTTGTTGATGATGATTTGCCATTTTATATAGGTTATGTATATAGAGTAATTAATAATAATTCCTATTTATATATTTTATTGTACATACATATACAATTATTTCTCAACATAACAAACACACACACACTTATCTAACTATATAGTGCTTTAATTGATAGAAAAATACATAGACAAAATATTCGTATTCAGTGTATTCCGTAACTAAAACACCACTCGTACATACATATGTAGGTTACCACTGAAAATTCAAATTCTGAATACGTTTCCAAACAATTTTAGTTGTAATTGTACATTTATTCGCAAAAAAATGGTCTATTATCTCTGTCTCTCTCACGCTCTAGTCTTTAGAACTATTTTTGTCATGGAAATTGTTTGTATTGTCCGTGTGTTGCTATGACAACGGCGCTCACATTTGTTTGCTACACGACCACTAATCATTTATTTGTCACAGCACACTATTTTCTGCAAAACAGTATCTTTTAACACTTTGACAGATTGTTGAGTTACATTTGATCTGCAAATGCATTTTTCACGATTTGATTTGAACATTCCTAGTATACTTTGTTTTAAAGAAATACACGAAATTGTCATTCATTTGAAGGCTTTTAATAATCAACAGGTTTGTTACAATAGTAGATAATAGAGGTATAATTAGTGTGAAATCTGAAAATAATGAAGTATTGAGGAAAACCACCATTACTACGAATAGAAATGTTTTAATAATGAAAATTGATGAAATGTTATGCAAATGGTTGAAAGTTTAAAGAAGAGAATATGTATATATCCACAAATATATATGTATAGATCATAGACAAATACGAACATGTAATAGTTTGAATGGCATCTATGTAGACTACGTATGTATGTACAGTGCATTTCATTACCAACATATTATATGATAGTAGGTATGTATGTTTCTTTCTCTGTGAAATGTGCTATACATATTTGTAATATTTTTGAAATAAGCTTGAAACCGAATTATTAACTGTTTCTCTTGTATACATATAATAATAACAGATATAATATTTATATACATACATATATATATAGAGAGAGAAAAAAAAATAATGTTAAATTGTAAGTCTTCCCCGAGGGAATATGATTGATTGATATTTATATTATATAAACTCCAAGCCCCTTGTACATATTATGTAGAATGAGACTGATGTATCTATACTCGAAATCAAAATATTTTTGGTTAATTATACCATATCAATAATAAAATTATTATATTTGTATATAATACACCATAATACATTTGTCTGCACACTTCGTTACTTGTGCCAAAAAATATATAAACAAAACAAAATTTAACTATCCATCAGATATTGCACCGTTTATTATTAGCTTTTGTCGATAACATAATTATAGTAGTAAATATCACCACACAATGTATTCATTATCTAATTAATTAACTGCTAGCGAACGCAAAAAGTGTTGTACATTATAATAATAATTGAAATAAAACATCTACAATACTGATATATTAGCAAATGATTTAGAATTGCCTGTTCAGTCGGTATATGATTCATATTTGCCGGCTGTCACAAGTGTACTCGACACTACTTTACCGGCCGAGCTGAAAACCGAGTTTATAAGTTAACTGTACGCGGCGCCCGGGTGCAAAATTAAATCATGGCTTCTGCACGTAAGAAGCAAGATGAGAAAAATTTGAAAATATTGCGTGAATTAGTGTCTTTACCGGGAAATAAACATTGTTTCGACTGTAATCAACGGGGACCAACGTATATTAATATGACAATCGGTTCGTTTGTGTGTACAAAATGTTCTGGTATGCTGTAAGTACTCACTTTTCTATTTATACCCAACTAAACCGTAGACTTTGCCTATTCGATATTGACAGGTGTTCTATATTGTATGTTTCATACCATACACTTTTGTTAACGTGTTCGATTTAGCGGTGATATTTATCAATTACACGATGTAATAATAATACATTCATGAGTGAGTGAGCTTGCGGGCTAGGTAGGGAATTGTGGTTAGCAAATCGAGTGTTATAAACAAATTCTTGGACGACTTTTTGTTCGATTCCTAGATGTGTTAAGTGTCACACACGCATACACTTTCATATGCATGTGTGTTGATTTATTTAATCTTAAACCACATATGTATGTGTGCAGATGACTCATATACGTTAATCTAAGGTAGATCTTTTTGTTTTTCCAAGCAAGACAAAGTGCATTGTGTATGTGAATAGAAATGTTTTGCAATAGTCAATACAGACAGCGTTGTTATTATTTTTGATCATAATATTCTCTCTTCTGTTAGAAACTGTCATGGTACTATCATTATCAGTTGGTTTAAGTTTTACTCCATGGTTTCGTTATTGATAAAGCAACACACACACACACACACACAGCACAGCACACACATATGTGTATGCAGACGTACAGGAAATGGCCTATCTGATTCGATGCCCTGGTATTTGCTATGGGTGCTCTTTGTAAATTGTAAATTTGAATTAGATCCACTACACATAGCCGAGTCTAGCAGTTCTGAGACATTCAGACTGAAGTAGAACATAATTCATCCGGAATATATTTGCCCCGGGGGCTGAATAGTTCTTATAAACAGTCTTGAACATCGTTAATGACACGAAACACAAGTGAGATTTCTTCGCATTGTGATGATTTTTAAAGACACTCCTTCGCAAATTACAATACATTCTCTACTACACAAAAGCAGTACACCTCTTTTCGTATTGGCGACCCAAAAGGAATGTTAATTTTTTGTTGCTACAATATAGTACATACTTTCATTCTATACCAAGACTGTTCAGAATTCTATAATCTTCTATTCGAAAACAGTTCTCAGAATTATGTATTATATAACAAAAATCTAATAGAATGTTTTGCTGCAATATGCTTATAGGAAAATACTATTTTTTTTTATTTCATTATCATTTCGCGTTTTAACTAGTATATAATTATACACAAGTGTAATTTGGTAATCCCAGATTCGTATTTTGTTTAGATTGTGTTTTATCTTATACATATATTGGGTAATAAATTTTCCTAGTAAAAAATAGTATCTTTCCGTTTTTTTTAGATAATAATATTGGAATCTATGCATAACAGATGCGGTTTTTTAACATACGGTTACACCTGCTTTCGGCACATGTCATAATTACACACATTGCCTTCCAGGACTGCCAACAGAGTGGAAAAATAAAACCTACCTTTATATAAATATATATATATATGTATATGTATGTACCGTTACAATTCTGTAGACAGATGGTTTGACATAACGTTTTCTGCTGTGGAATTATGTTATTACCGTTCAACTTTTATCCAGAACCGTACTGACATGGATTTATATTGCCAAAGTATACATTCTCGCAATGGATGGAAATATATTTTTTTGTTTTGTTTTGTGTTGCTTTTGCGCTTGATTCGATATTGTTTTGCTCCGCTTTCTCTAAATAAACATATGCACATCAAGTTCAGCCATAGCCTACTAGCCTCTGAGTTAGTAGGAAATGTAGTAGAATGACGTTTGCCATTCGCTGTCCCGATGGCGATTCTGTGATTTCGAAGGTTAGAAACTAAAGTTCAACTTCACAGCGGAATTCAACAGTACACAGAAGTGAAATTGCTCGCGTAAATATCGTGAACTATGATTCAAACATAAATATACATGGAAGTTTATCTATCAAAGACGCCGATGTGCTGTTGTTGTTTTTCGCAATTATTTTCTTGTTGTATTGAACTTTGTCCAATTTTGATTACGTTGAATTTGTTACTGAAATTCGTAGCGATGAATATAATTTATTCAACGAAACAGGAAGTGGCCTTTTGCTGATTGATTAACCAATACAGATAAATATATTTATTCGAAAGTAATGCAATGAAAAAAATCTGTCTTAGCAGACGTATGTCAAAAAGCTATAAATAGACAAAGTGTTGATCAAAGAGCGCCATGAACTGAACAAGTGACACGGAGTTTTGCGTTATACAAGCAACAAAAATCGCAGTAGCTGTTGGAGAAATAAACGTTTTCAACAAATGACACTCGTTATGCATAACAAGGGTAGATCCTAGATGGCTGTGTGCATTTTATAATGAGTTAAAAAACAAATGGTAGTAGGCTGGCGTCTGTCAAAGTGAAACAAGTGACAGTAAAACGAAGAAAAAGAACAGGAGAATATGGTTATTTTGGGAACACCGCTTGTCTCACTATCTGTGTTCTGTTGTTTTTCGGAGTGTGGGTATCTGTTAAGAATGCTAATGAATTTTGTAGGTATAGATCAGTTATATTTAACGTATCGTGCTTGCGAAACACACGTCATTCGCGCTTAAGAAACATTTGCATGCTATATGATGTCCGTGCCTGCGCTTGTATGAATCAACGTTACTCTGTTCGTCCAGTAGGCGGTGGTGAACTTTGCTTTTGTTCCATGGCGCACGCGATTTGCATGGCTGTTTTAAGCCGATATTTGAATAAAGCGAATTTATATTTGATATATGTATGTATGCACTTATCAGTAGTTGAATGTACGTGTATATTTTCAGTATTAATAACCTCACTATCAGGTTTATCTGTGGCAATTGACGTCTCGTGAAAAACAAAAACATCTACATATAAGCAGCCTGGCGATTCGATTTTATTTTGACGGGAAAAAATACGTCAAGGCGCCCGCTGTCCGATATAAACAGATGCGTTACTCATACTTTACAAACAATCATATCACCCTGTATATTATTCTTATGATTCTTTTTTTTAAATATTTAACATGCAAAGGAAACTCAAGTTTTTTCTTTTCCTTTTTATCGTTAATTATTAGTTGAATAGAGAATTCGCGTGCCATGATTTAGCGAATCTACGATCAAAGATTCTATATACGGGATGTATCAAGAAATCTGGGACGTAGGAACTTAACATGTGAATATAGAAAAATGGTGATTACTTCTGAACAACACATTTTAAAGCAAAAGTGTAAAGGAAAAAGTTATACATAATTAAAAACTCCATACTGTGATTCATGTTCAGTACTCAAATATTTTTGTATATCGAGTAAATCTATTTTGAACTAATGCACTTTGATGACGGATCAGGAGGTTGTGAAATAAAAATTGCATATTTTTTTCTTAATTAAAACAACAAATAATCAGAACACTGCGTTTTTGTTCCATGAACTCCTAATCTGTTATTAAAATGCAGTATTTCAAAATTGATTTACTAGTTATAGATTTGTACATATGTAAGCATTAAGTATAATGCAGTTTTTAATTCTGAACAACTTTTTTCATTCATATTTTTGCTCTAAAATGCATAGAAGTAATCATGATTTTTCTACATTTACATGTTAATTCCCAGATTTTTGACATACCCGGTATATATGTATTGCTGAAAGTGGGTTACCGTGGGTATAATTAAATATTATGATAATCTATTTTCGGTAAAGTATCGAGGTGACCAGTGTATATGTTGTATGTATTTATTAATTATATTGATGCATTGTTTATAATATTTGCTTATGTGCATATGTTATAGATGATTAAGTATTGAGTATCTTACAAACTTCCTGCATGTACATATGTATGTATGTAATGTACATTCATAGTTTACATATGTTTGACCGATAATACTAATGACATTGAGAACAAAACTCTGCATGTGTGTGTGTTGATAAATATTTATCAACATCTCGTACGCATGCAGTGACACAAACACACAAGTCTCTCTATCGCACAGAGACGACCATGGAAATTCTGCAGTTCCTGCTAACTGGAACTGCGTCTCACCACTTTGACTAAACATTCGCGCTACTAATCATAATATGTAAAACGTGTACACTGATTACACACACAACACACACGCACACACGCACAGACACTCACATGTAATATCGGTTATTCATGTAATAGATTACCGATATGCTATATAGTATTATATTTCCATACACATGATATCAATATTGTTGATAACATTGGATGTGAGTTAAAACATTGCATATTTCACTGCCGAAAGCAGTTTTTTAACAACAGAATAAGCTACAGAAAAAGTATCGTACAAAAATCTCTGACGACTCAACAACTAAGTTGTGTGCGGCCCTATATACATAAAATGTTGTGCACCACTGGTCTGAAATGTCAGAACCAAATAATTAAAAAATTATAGAAAACTACAAATTACTTTATGGATATTTAATACATGTCATTTTGGTAAAGACTTAGAATGAATGTAATATAATTATATACAATTAAACAACAGCACTTTATTTTTTATATACATGTTATTAAATATATTGTTAGTAGTAATAATTACACACTACGGAGATGATGTATTTTATGTAATAATATAACAATGTTCATAATATTCGTTTACAATTATAAACTGAAATAAACGTTATATTCGTCACACATGTCGTACATTTAGGGAAGCACTGGTTGTGTCATCAACTGTTTTGGGATCGGAGATTTCATTAGATTGCTGGTGTATGCGTAATAGAATTTACCAACTGTTCGTTAATTACTGATTACAGGCACTGTTCCGTCATAAATATTTGATTACGACTTGACAAAGTTAAATTTTCGTTAGCGATTTGACTAATTAAATAATTGTACGTTGCCGAAGGCCTGTTCACTATTGCATAAGTCAAGGATAATCAGTGTTAAAGGAAGTTTAGTGGTCGTACTGATTATATTATACAAGATTACTCTGAATATATGCTTTACATTTTATATTGTATTTATAAAATAAATATTCTTGTTTTTCATCCAAATATTAGTTAGAATAATATTTATTATTGCTATGTGCTTTAAAAAATCCTTTAAATAAAACAATCTTCAAACGCTATTTATAAAAAAATATATATTGTTTTTCACACAGAGTGTACACCGCATTGTAATGTAGCATCAGAGTAGGCGGGTATGCATTGAATTAATCTGCATATAATGTTTACCTGTGCATTGGTTGATTAGTCAGCTACATCTCAGGAATATTCTCAGTAATATACGATGTTAAACTACAGTGCATATTTACACTTTCTCTCTCATTAATTTGTACAAATTGAATTTTAAGACATGTCAAAATTATTTCCGCAAAAACGAAAACCAATTTCTAATACCCACATTCAATTGTTGAAATGATTGCGCTTTTGTTTCAAAGAGAAACAAAAATAAAAATGAAAGTTATAATTAATTCCACGGCCAACTATGCGTGCAAAATGTAAATATAGTAAATTCCTCGCCAATACGTATGATGTATCAATAGTGAAAATATTTTGTTTTTAAGAGCAAAAAAGGCTTCTGGCCTTTGCTTATCGGACATTGATATCACTACCCGCCCATATATACATGTACATACTTAAATGCATGCAAAAACATACGAACTCATTCAGAAAACAGTAGGCTGTGCCTGACTGACAGTTGAATACAATTGCAGTGTGCTTTGATTTTCGTATTAGAAATAATATTAGTTGCAATACTTTTTATTAATAATATTAGGTAGACCAAGAAATATTTATTATCCATCTCAGAATTAGAAAGAAGTGGTTATTGATTTTGTTTGGTTAGTGGTCACGCAAAGTTAAGGTTATATCGAGTTTTTCTTCGTAACCTAGGTAAATAAAAAATTCATCTTTGTGTATTTTTGTGTTGAGAATAGTTCTAGATAATTGTAAGTCTGATACTGTGTTTATGACGGGTTCGTAAGCACATTTTTTATAATTCTATTTTAGGTGTGAATGTTATTTTTTTAAATTACATTCCGTTCCGCCGAATTAAATGATGTATTACGTACAATTTTTCACTTTCTCGTGAGAAGCAGGGTCGTATGTTATTGTCTTATTGTTTTTTTTAAATTTAATTAATGGTCCTAAAATAGAATACTTTCTTTTGTTTAGCAAAATCGAAAATTTTTTATTTATACTTTCATAACTGCAGTTCTTTTTTAGTTAAGTATAAGTTATCGAAAGTGAGTGAAATGTCTAATTAGGTTAGGATTCTCAGCCAACTAGATTTTATCACAATCATGACACGACCTTCTTTTGTTCATGCGTCCTCTTCTGAATCCCACATTTGTTTAATTTATCATTCATATCTTACTTTCGCTTTCATATTTTTTTCTATAATGTTCTATCTACAATCTTTTACAGGACACTGTACATTTTGAGAACCACATTTTTCACACAAACATATGCAACAACGGTTAACTTGATATTCTGTTTTATTGTAAGGCCATACGGATATCCGGATAGACACAACGTTGCTTGATTCTGGTTTTGTGTTTTGAAATGTACACTATTTTGTTAAATATAGTGTGTGTACGTTGTGCTGTTCTTTTGTTTCGAACTTGCATATAGGTTAGGATTATTCATGAAATACTTTTAATATCACCTGACACCCGTATCTCTAATGACTTACTAATGTAGCTAGCTGATTCATAAATTCCTGCCGGTATTAATCACCGATTAACTGTACTCGTACAGCCGCTATTGTTCATTTTCGAGTTTTTGTCTTTAGTCGTGGACTGACACCACCGCACCGTGTCAAGTCAATATCCATGGCCTCCTTCACCGCCGAGGAGGTGGAACTAGTCAAGTCACGTGGTAACGACGTGTGTCGACAAACCTGGCTCGCCCTCTACGATCAAAACACCACCAACACCGCCGGCCTGGCGGACACCAAAGACGATCAGCAGATCAAAGATTTCATGATGGACAAGTACGAACGTAAACGGTTCTATCATGACAAGGGACTGCGTAACGGCTCGGTGACGTCAGCACCGTCCGTCACCGCAGCAGCAGCAGCAGTAGTGCCAACTGTCGCTCAACAAAAAACCCTAGGGAACAGTGTGTCACTGCCGGAGACGAAACCCCTGACGAGTCTGCTCGGCACACAGTCCTCGAATATACAGATTAAGGGTCATTTCACGAATGGCACGATGAACGGCCAACATACCACGAATGGTACGGTGGATTTTGTAGCTGACTTCGGCTCGGCTGATATCTTCTCCGCGTCCAGTCAATTCAACAACAATAGTCCCGCAGCCACGTCGGCACAACCGTCATTCGCCAACTTTGACAACAATGTCATCTTCAATTCGGCACGTAAGTAAATAGGTTATGTTTGTAGGTTTAATCAGGTCGTGACAATATAATGTTATTAGTATCATGGTGTATAGACAGACATTCAGGAAACTGTTACTTTATTTTATTCATATAATCAAGAGTAAAGTATTTGTTTATGCTAAAGATTAAATAACTTAAAACTGGTATATCAGCTCAAATAAAGTAGAATAACATTCTACACACATTTGTACATATTAGTTTATCAGTTTATAGTATTTGCATATTGCTTACACGTGATTTATATACTGTAAAGTAAGCAAAATACATACTATAAACATTTAGAATGAGTAAATATTTTAGTTTACTGATAAAAGCCTATATGTTTTATGCATTTATTAAAAATTAATATTGTACAAACTGTATATATAATGTTATGAGTCGGATCAATAACTTGGATAATATTTATGAGAGGTTGTTTGGTGTTAAAGTAGGTTTTGTAACTTGTATTGTAATTCTTACAGCTTACCAAAGTTCGTACGACTTACTTGTCAGTCAACTGACACAGATGCCACGATTTGTTACCAACAGATGGAGTGAGTGATGCTCGAGTTGTTATTTGTGTTTTCAAACGCACGCTTCTTCTGGTGTGATAAACATATTTTGTTGTTGTTTTGTTTTCAGCATTGCATGAACTACTGATAATTTATTTACGTTTTTTTTTTAATCTTGCACAAACTTAAATATTATTATTTATCATACACGCTAACTTTTAAGCCGCCTTTGTTTCATTGAATTACACTGATGTAAACATATTTATTTGTAACAGAATTATGATTTGGACATTTCCAAGTATTGTTTTATATTTTATTTAATCAGCAGCATTTCTAAATAACGTGTGTGCTTTTTTTATTAATCGCAATTAATGTAAATAATTTTTATAATACGAGATTAGCGAGAACTGGTGTTATTTTATTATTCACTAGAAAATTCTTGTTTTTATGAACTATTAAAAAAAATCACTGCATAATTCTCAGTTCGTAATTATTTTATACCACTCGTTGTGAAAAACGTTATTATTTTTTGATGTCCGTACGCAGAATTGTGGTTATTAATTGATTATATATGTCTATAAATCAATGGGCAGATAAATTCTCAAACGTGACTGTAAATAATAACTGTTCAATCTTTTAAGTATCGGCTCATGGAATGTGGTATATAGAATTGATTTGTACTTTATTATGTCACACTACATGTTTCAGTATAACCTCACTCACCTTTAGAAGCACGTAAATTGTAGCGGTTCAATTAATAATACTTGAAGCATATTTGCTCATGTAATCTGTTGTAGTACAAAACAGTGATTCAAATTGATGTATTTGTTTATAGATGTGACATCTTCACCGTTGACCAATCAGCAGTCCAGCACGTTGTCCAACTCACCAATGAACAAGGTGACAATGCCTCCGTCAGAGGATCGCTACGCTGCATTGAAGGACCTGGACAATGCGCTGAAGAATCAACAACAGCACCAGCAGGAGACGCACTCCGAGTGGAATACACCGAGCAGTAACGGATCAGGTTATGCGTCACCGTCACAGTCCGGATCACTTTACGGGTCACCTTCGACAGCTGGATCACTGTTTGGATCACCATCTCAAGGTATATATCAATCAAACTGTATTGTGGATTATTATTTTAAAAGATGTACGGCGAATTAAAATAAAATAGCTTCTTCTGTATCGCGCTAGCTATACTGATTGTGTTTACAGGTCATTTTGCTACCGCATTCCCGCAACACCACGATATGTCCAATAATGTTTCGAATCCGTTTTCTCCAAACAATGGCGCACGGAACCCGTGGGCACCGAATGGAAACGGCACTGTCGTCGCGAACAACTATCAGTCATTCACCAGCGCCAATCCATTCCGTATGGACAACTTTAGTAACGGCCCTGTCAAGTACAACGGTACAACGAACGGCTACAACGGTAACCAACACGCGCCAGCCGTACCAGTGTCACAACCACAACAACAGTTCCACCAACAACACCAACAGCAGCAACACCACCAACAACAGCAACAGCAGCAACAACAACAACAACAGAATATGTTCTCATCTAGTCAGAGTTTCAACAAACCGTGGACTTCACCGAATCCCTTCATGGTGAGACAAATGTTGTAGATGTTGGTCTATAAGAAATCGTGTGGATATGAAAGTGAAATTTCTTAGTTGATATCATGCAGTGCATATTTACGGACATTTTGTTTAAATCTTAGATGTGTGTCGTTATGTTTTACAGATGGGCGTCACACCCGGAACAACGGCCAATTCGAATAACCCGTTTTTATGAGGCAACAACCGGCGTATCCTGAATTACTCCACTCTCAATGTACCCGCTAGTGTCACGTGTACAACACGGATTAGGAAAACAGTGAGTAACGTCTTGTTAGCGGACATTCCAATCGGTTTAATATACATATAAATAAATATATAATACTATCCAACCACCATCCACCTACCCCCGCACACGCCTCACCCAAGTGACTGACCCTTGTCAAACCATTGAGAAGCTAAATCAAAATTATAACCTAAAACATTTGCTACTTTTTGAATGTCACCCTGTTGGTGATCAAGGTCGATTGAAGGACATTTGCAAACACGAGAATGACAGATTGTGTTATCTTCTTAGAAAACCCGATTTTTTTTTGTTAATTACACACATGCAGAAATGACAAAATATTGTAAATTCCGTACAATATTTATTTCATATACTATATTTTTTTTAAATCCAGAATAATTTATTTTTTATTTACCGGAATGCAAACATAAATTATTTAATTTTCAAATACTATTTGAACAACTCAAATTATGACAACGGGATGTAAATTATGTATACGTATATACGTATATATACATTGAAATGATCAGTTAATATTATAAACAGTTTTGTATAATAATAGATAGATAGAAAATGACAAAATAATCATATATACATATATATATATATATATATATATATATATATATATATATATATATATATATATATATAATCCAAAGGCTTATTTACACTAATTCGAGCAAATTTCGATCAATTTATTAGAATCTAGTTACATGGTAGTGTATTTTTGTTACGTTTTACTAATGATCCCCCCCTTCTCCGCTCCCCAGTTCTAGTGCTAAACAATATTCTAATTAATTAGTAATCTTTATAAATAGTAAGAAGTTATTTATTCTAGTTTTGGGCACTGTTATGTAGGTTAATCAGCGAAATACGGGACTGTGAACAACGTATGAGTATGTAAAGTCTATTCAAATCCATATAGGAGTGACGTCATGAAAAAACAAACGAATGATTGAGTAGCCCCGCCCCTTGCGGCAGTACGGTGTGCGTATAGATTTATACGAGTCAAATCTGTAGGAAAGAAATGGCTTGTTTTGTGTATGTCGCGAATAAAATGTATCTGATGTGACGTCACTTCTACATGGATTTGAATAGATCATATATGTATGTAAACACAAGTCACAGTTTGTATATTGAACAACATTGTACATTTATTGGGAACAAATCAGCAATGCGAGAAATGAATAAGCAAGAACGAAGTATATTTATATGAGTTTGCACAACTAACCGGTATACGTCAAGCACTACTACGCCTGCGCAAACAAACAGTGGCCTTCATCCATAAACAACACGTAAACACGACAGTACACAACTGTGATACGAAATCTCTTAATAATTGTCCGAACAAACATTGTCTCTCTGTGTCGAGGAACTGTAGCAGAACGTGAACTATATGACACTTGCCGTCAGTTGGCAGACATATTGGATTCTCCAAATCATGGCTCACTTTGATGATTTGGGTTAGATCTGAATTTTTGTTTTTATTGCATATGGATGCAAAGAGATTAAATTTATAAATAGTATTATAAACATTTAATTTCTTTGTATAATTATAATATTTTATATGTAGTTGCTTTATATTTTTGTAATTTTATTCATTGTTAAGAATTATTAATTTTTGTGGCTAACAAATTCTATCTACCGCAGTCAAGAAAGTTGGAATGGGATGAAACGTCAAAGTTATCCTATTCCAACAAAACTTGAATATCTAGTGCTCCCTGGTTTAGCATTGTTTCCGTTCAAGTGCGCCATGGAATGCCTTAATTTGCTTTATCTAATCAAAAATAAGAGTTGGTTGAAAAGTGAATGTGTAATAGTTGTGGATACTTCAAATATTCGCGCAAATATATACATTTTATATACATACTACAGAGAGAGAGAGAGAAATTATTCAAGAAACGTCAAAAAATGAAAGATTTTTTTTTAGGTTAAATTGAAAGATTGTTGTCCGTCCCACAGATTTGGAGTTATATGAATATATGTAGATTTAGATACTATTAATATAGCGATGTAACCTATAGTGTTATGCGAATTAAAACTAATTTATTCTGTTTGATAATAGGCACAATGTAATGAAGTCATAACTGATTGTATATACATATAACGGTAGTTTTTATTAGTGTAATAATATATATATAAAAACAATTAACTGATTAAATAACGAAATATTTATTTATAAACACGGGTTGTTTGTTATTTAACCCCTCGACAAACCTGGGTAATCATTAAAACAACATGTGTTTATTTGTTTATTTATTAATTATGGCACACACAAATAAATTAAACTAAAACTTATTTAATTCTTGGCACAGACAGTCCACAAAAATGTACATGAAAACAGTGATAATAAATTAGAGAAATACATACACAGTTGAAAATGGATCATAAATAAATGTTAGATTCTCACACAAATGTGATTACAATAGTTACATATTGGCAATTACTGTTGAAATACTTGTGCTAAATGGATGCATTTTTGTATCTTGATTAAATATTTGAGCTTGTGTGAAGTAATTGCCAATATAGAATACGTATTCACTAGAGATACGATTTGAGATTTGCACAGTCCAGAGAGTATCTATTTTCACAGTTCATCATCAAACTGATGTATGTTATTCAAATGATCACCGTAGTCAGTGACCTCGCTACCTACAAAGGTATCATGATGGTCGATGATCTCTTGAAATGACAGTACATTATCATGATTATCATCGGACGCGGCAAACAAGTGATTAGCTTCTTCTTCGGCGATTTCACTACGCAAATACGAAGGTTTAATTGAGATGAACAGATGATAAATAGAATAAAATGGTGTTACTTACTCATTACTGGGCACCACCCAGGATAGTATTTCATTACTGCTTAATCGGCCATCCCGATCCGTGTCGAATTCATGATCAAACTTGTCTTTTTCAACCAGCAGCCAGTCTTTGTCATGACCCAGGCCTTTGTCGCCGAGAAACTCTTGAAAATCAATGTAGCCGTCCTTGTTCGTGTCCTTGTCGCGTAGTGTCTGTTGCAGGATTATCGGCAACATGGAGGGATGTTCTTCCGGATGTGAGAACACAATAAATTCAACACTGTCAAGCACGCTGTCCTTGTTCACATCGGCAGCGTCAAACATTATTTTATCATCGGCGATTAACTAAACAAATGAAATAGAAAATAAAATACAATATTGTATGTTTTATTATTTCCTGTACCTCTTCCTCGCCATCTTTAATTTCCAGCGATAATCTGATTGGATCCTCATCGCTATCAATACCGTACGTATCAGACAAATACTCGGCCCATGTAACAACACCGTCGCCATTTTCATCTGCATCTTCAAATCGCTCTTTGCCTTCCTCCTCCGATAACATTCTACAATAAAATGTGACAATCATTTCATTTTCTTGTCGTGGAATTATGTTACGAACCTGAACGAGCGCAAGATCCAAGCATGCAGCTCATTTCTGTCAATGTGGTTGTCATTATTCAAATCCATCTTCGTCAACAAGATAGCCAATCGCCTTTTGGATTCCTCCGGCGAGAGACGGTCAAATTCTTCTGCTTCTTTCACACTACCTACAGATTCACAAATCACACTTCACCTTATAGTCGAAATATCGGCGACAGTTGATGGTAAATTTGTTTGGTTATAATTTACCTAAGATCGCTTCATGATCAAACTCTGAATGATGTGCTCCATCGTCGGTAATATGTCCATGATCTCGGTGCAGGTACGCCCCATCTTGTGTTCTTTCTTGGTTTAATTGATTCAGGCCGTGTGAATGTCCATGTTTTACAGCCGGACTTGCAAATGCACAACACACTGTCAACGAAATTATAAGAAAATACATTTTACACTTTCCACAAGTCATATTCTGAATCGGATAACGTAATATACGAACACTGTCGGCTAACTAATTTAGTATAAAACTGCCGACACAACGACTTTTGTCAGTTGGTCAAACTACTGATGTAAGCAAATATTTTCATAGTAAACAATTATTTGCTTGGGTACGAACATGATTTGACATTTGACAGCCAGCTTAGTAGCTGAACTTTGTCGTGCAGGTTAGCTGAACGTACACATTTGCGCGGAAGCGTTCAGTAAACAAAACATTACGCAATTACAGTTCATCTATTCTCCACCGTGTGGCGCTGTAACTAATAATTACAAAGGTTTATTCATTAGGGGGATAACAAATGTGAAAGGTTTATTCGTTAGGTTAATGTAGGGCAAGAACAAATGTAATAGGGCTACTCGTTAAGGCAGTGTAGGGGGATAACAAATGTGAAAGGTTTATTCGTTAGGGTAGTGTAGGGCAGGAACAAATGTAATAGGGCTATTCATTAGGGCAGTGTAGGGGAATAACAAATGTAATAGAGCTATACAAAAAGCTATAACAAATGTGAAATGTTTATTTGTTC
Organism: Carabus problematicus; assembly: GCA_963422195.1. Classification (NCBI taxonomy): domain Eukaryota; kingdom Metazoa; phylum Arthropoda; class Insecta; order Coleoptera; family Carabidae; genus Carabus; species Carabus problematicus. The sequence continues at coordinate 15,599,397 of OY728582.1, forward strand.
GGGTAGGCAAGCCCGTAAGACAACTGTCTAATGTTGGTTACAGAACACAATTTCACTAAATATAAAAAAGATCTGTGCATCAAGGCTTTAATAATTCATAATTAAGTCAATAATTATAAATCAACTTTATTGTGTTAATTTCTTAGTTGTTTGACTTATAAACAATCCGTGACAGTAAATTAAAAGGCATTCGAAATAATCTAGTATATTTCGAATGCATTGTTATAATTATTGAATTGATAATGATTATTAACGCCTTAATGCACCGATTTTTCAATAAATTTTAACATTGAGTGAAATTGTGTTCTGTAACCAATATTACATAAGTGTGTTGCGGGCTTGCCTACCCTAATGAATAAACCTTTCACATTTATTTTCCTACGCTACCCTAACGAATAAACCTTTTACATTAGTTATCCCCCTACACTGCCCTAATGTATAGCCCTATTACATTTGTTCTTGCCCTACGCTACCCTAACGAATAAACCTTTTACATTAGTTATCCCTCTACACTGCCCTAACGTATAGCCCTATTACATTTGTTCTTGCCCTACACTGCCCTAACCAGCCCTAACGAACAAACCTTTTATATTTGTTAAGCCCCGACACAAACCTACGAATAAACTTTTTACATGTGTTATTATCTAGTTATCTAAAACATATTTGGGTAAAGAAATCACAGTACTACATATTTTGATGAAGACTGACATTTATTTCATAAAAATAGATAATTTTTCAAATCATTCATAATATAATAATGATAATACAAATAAATACAGCTTATTTTATCATGCACTATTTATTAATATTTCAATAAAAATCTCTAAACTTTAACAGCATTTATTTTCTATTTTAAGAGATATTTCAAAACGGGTTTTCACAAACTAAAAAGAGATATTACAAAAAAAGAAGATATTTTCCGATGCATATACACATGATCAATAATTTTTTACATACTATTTTCTGATATGCTAGCACAGTTAGTTAGTACATTTAAAAATAAATTCATTCACAGTACTTTATATATATTTTATAGTTCTCTCATAACCTAACATTCGCCTGTCCTGAGAATACAATAGTAAGTTAAGTAAGCTAATGCAATTGTTTAGCCGTTCATTTATTCGGTCAGATAATGAAATAAAAACAAGGTTTCCGATAATGTATTTGTTGCTTACTTAATTGTAACATTGCTCAACAATAGCCTGCTCGTTCAAATGTATTCTAATACAATTAAGTTAGCAACAAAATATATCTGCTGATTTTAAAGTAATTTTGACATAAAAAATACTTGGAATGTCAACAACGCTTCGTTCCATTTTTACATACACAGCTGCCGTTTTGTTTTTGTAAGTTCTTTGAAAAATAAATAAAACACCAGTTGGAGTTATTGAGAATTATCTTAAAATTACTTACATACATATTGACGGTGAAACATTATGAAAACATAACCAAACTTATTGCTGTCACAGGTGATACTATTCATAATGTTTCACATTGAATATAATGTACACAACCGTATAATTCGTAACCAAATAAAAAAGATAAAATGTAATAATTTGTGTGTGTTCTCTCTTAACGGTAATACAATAATGTTACTTAATTAATAAACTCTATAAACATATTTTGAATTAGATTCACAAACATTACAGCATTGAGCATTTGCAGTCAACCGTACGTAGCGCCATCAGGCACTTGTCACATCACGTGTCAATGACGGAAAAGAAATCATTAATAGTCATTCGTTATCAGCTAGTGTAGGTACCGCCACATCGTCATTATCAATTTATAACATCATTTCTCCATAAACTTTAATAAATAACTAATTTTGCCTTGAAACGATCGCTCCCATCTGGCCTAATATATTTGATTTTTCCTTGTAATAGATTCCTATACGACTAATATTTGAATAAAGTAAACAGCCCAAATTGACAACAGATATTCTCGTAAATATAATATGTACAGAAACATGCATTTAATAATATATAAGTTATAACATTAGAACCATCAGTAGTAGTATTATTATTATTAGTAGTAGTAACATGTAGGTTTATATGCTAACTCTACTTGTATGTACTGTTTTGCTTTTTGTAAATACTATTATTATTGTAATCATAATATATAGATAATAATACACGCGCAATAAGCCAAGGAAATTATTGTATGAAGCGTAGTGAAATCTGTATTGAAAATCTTCTGAGATCTACAAGCAATAATTATCAAATACACACAAGCCGCAATACAGAAATAGTTGCGTAAACTATTCCTTGTATTCCGTCACGTGGAATGAATCTTAACTAAATTAGCGTTACGATTTCATTTTTAAAACAATCAGCCAACATTCTAGACCGCAACAATTTTAACAAGAAATATACAATTTTGCAGAAATATACAAGAGTCAGGCCTTAAATATGGAAAAAACAAAACTATATTTCAACCACCACAGCCAATATCATGTTAACGCCGGCGAGTATACTTTTTCATATTCATTAATAACAAGAATGTGACAGGACACAGATAATTCTAGATGATTTAACAAGTTTTTAGAATATGTATCTCTATTTCTGTTTCTCTATTCGTATGTAAATATATTTGTCTGTTAATTTATGTGTTTGATGAGTTGTCAAGCATTTTAATAAGATACGTTTCAACTGTACCGTCACCTATGAGCCGGAAGAAGAACAAATGTTCGAGACATTTGAGGCCGATGGAGCGTAGCGCCGGTAATCGCAGTAGCAGTTTAGCGAACCTGCCCGGCTCGTCGGGGTGTGTAGTTCGTGTGTATTCCTCCAGTGCGGCGTACACCTTCTCACGGAGCATTTCAACTTCTTGTGTTGATTTTAAACCGCGTACATCTTCAGCAAACAGACACAGATACATCAGAACATAATAATAACATTGTCCCATACACCCATTGACCACTCACCTGGATTAAACAGGATGATTGTCCGCAGACAGCCCAGTTCAGTCTTGTCCATTTTCATCTCTCGCATCTTGGCGACTAGCTCGGTAAGCACCCGGTCGAATATCCCGCCCACACCGATCTGGTTTGCGGAGTTTCGGTGCACTGTCAAGCCGGTGGCGAGTACGATACCATCACGCACTTCCATGGATCGATGTGAGAAAGCGGCGATCAGTAATTCATTCCATCCGGCCCGAAGCAGCAACACTTGATCCTGCACGGGCAGCGATGTGAATCGTGGTATACGCTTGGCCCATTCGACGAGTTGAGACAACTGTTTATTTGCTGCATCACATATTGTTGTGATCTAGGAATACACGTACACACTTTGTTAATCACACGAAGTTTAACGAGAGACACACAGAATTGATCTGTGCTAGTAGCAGTTGTCAAGGACACAAATCACGTACTTTTACACTTTCATTGGTTATTTTTAATAGTCACGATTCTAGATAAGTTGATTATAGATACATTTTCGCGCTAAATATTGTTTTGCTTGTATAGTCCGACAGCTATGAGTGAAGAAACGATGAAATACTATTTGCATCTTTCGAGATAAAATGTTGGCAAATAAAATGCAACGAAATTAACTAAACATCCTGTATACCTAAAATTAGTACATTGTGTATACACTGTAATTCATCAAGGACACAATTGTTTGCTAGTCTTGCACATAGAACTACTATAAATCTCTTGAATTTCTAAATCAGTGATGCACAACCTTTTATGTATAAACATAAAGCATATAATTTCGATTTCGAGTTGGGGGCCGCATATTCTACTATAAAAAATGCTCCACCGAGCCACAAAAATATGAAAAAGGGTCGCGGGTTGTACATCATTGTTCTAATTGAAAAAAAAAATCAATATATGTCAAGTGTCAAGAGTTAGAATACATAGGAGTATGTTAAGTGTACCTCGTCGGATTGTTCCGATTTGAATTCTGCACTTTTCTCCGCTTCCAGGATACGCTCTACAGGCATATCGGTGTGCAAGCTGCTGGTGCTCTCCACCTCGCTGGAGTCACGTTCCTTGGTCCGTTGTCTTTCCTCCTGGACTGCTTCACGTTTCATGCCCATCGCAAGACATTTCTGATACCGACAATACTGACACCGGTTCCGCTGTCGTTTATCGATAATACAGTTCTTCTCCTCGCGGCACGCGTACGACAGATCTTTGCGGACGGTTCGTTTGAAGAAACCTTTGCATCCTTCGCAGCTGTAAACAAAATACAGCGGAATTAATGTCATGATTCCATTAGTGAACAATGCTCAGACACATACAGTCGCTCCCATGGTGTATATATTTTGTATATAAGCTAGTCTCTGGCATGTGCATTTTGTGACGCAACACGCCCAAGTTCTACGATAATATGTTACATAACGTTCACCAGGTGACACGGCTGCCTTGATCTACGAGCAGATGAAGGCACCAGCTTGTCTGTTACAGTATATCAATAGTAGATTCTAGTTTTTGGCGTCCGGCCAAATACCACATCGTCACACACTGATTCATTGTACTTTTCATAACATAATTTATAATAACAGACTGTCTATTACTACACATTACTTCTAAAATACTGACATTTATTTTTAACAACACTCTTGCTGAAGAAAACTCAGAGTTGAATTATAAAATAAATGTCTAATGATAGTCCTTTAGTGTTGACGTTTTGTTTTGTAGGTTATTTTCAGTACGTAGGTGTATTTGTGTGAGTGACAATGACAAAAGTACACCTTGGCCCTGCCCTTCACTGCCATGAAACACCAGAACCATAATTAAACAGATCATAGTTGCATCATAGCAACCTTGGATACAGGCCATAAACACACACATACACACACACGAGTTGTTACTGATGGTAATGTACATATGAAAGTACACAGTACATAATTCTATACATACGTGGATTATTCCATTCACTAACTTAAATCTACATCTCATCATAACACACGCTTCATTGTCATTTTCATTATGCAATAAATAGTATTTAATTCTCCATGTTAGATACATTCTTAGAGTTTGCAACAAAAATATTAACCATTTGAAGAGATAAAGTGCGCGTTCTTGTATATTCATATAAATATACATTTCATTCAGTGTATTATAAAATACAAACATTCGTGTCGAAAGTCATCCGGGCATAGTTCCTGTTCTGGCCGCATACACATGCGCCCAACCGCTTACGACAATCACGAAATTGTCGACAACAACAACAGGAATACTAATAGTGTCATTTCTCCTTCCGCACCTAACAATTTCAACAGACAAAATATACAACTGATGTGCGTGAGCACAATATCAATTATGGCTCCCAGAATAAGACACATTTGAAAGAACTGTAGTTTATAAAATCAGATTTCAACAACACAACTTAGTGCAGCTGATACTCAGAGACATCTACCGGCGTAAATATTCATTAAAAACAACTATGTGTCAGAAATAACTTTGGTGCATCTTGTCAAGGGCATGTAAGTCATTAAGTTATCGCTCTGCGCATGTGCAATATTGATGCGGTTGCCCGTGAAGAATCGGTTAGTTTCTGCATTTATAAACAAGCATATGATTATAAACATTCTACTTTCAATAACGGCAAACAGAAAAGTTAGTACATATTTTGAACGTTTGTTACATTTTTAACACAATGTCATAAAGCTAATAATAGTACTTGGAGATATGGGATTTATTTTAATAGTTTCGCTGACCCAAAAATACGTAATCACACGCTATAAATTACTTTAGACATTATTAGTGTAAAAATAATCATAAGTGGACAAAGAAAAATTATTTATTTGATGCCCAAGTCCAATGTCACAATAATTTTGCATTTGGCAACGTTGTAAAGCAATTTTAATTTTCACATTTGGCGTTTCAAAACGCGATGACAAGCAGAAGGTAAACTATTATTTGGCCGAGATACAGTGATTTGTATTTGTTGACAAAAATCTATATTTTGGGAATACTAACTTGAATTTCTTTGCAAGATTTCAACAGGATTATATAATAGAAATGTTATATAAATATATCTATAGAAGATCCGTCTGCATGTCGACAGGTACTGTAATGCTAATTGCAATTACTTGTCGGCCGGTAACACAGTGACCTTGCATGTTTCATACACGATTTTACTCTGTCTTCTGCGTAGCAGTTCGTTCTTTACTAAATAAATATACAGCCGTTGATTATACAAATACTGGTATAGTCTATCCACGGATATAGTTGTGGAGGCTATTCTAGAGATGTGAACACACTATACGAACTAAATACATACCTATATACTCCATAATGTTTCCCGCTCGCCCGGTCACCACAAATCGAGCACAAATGTTTGGAACCGCTGAGCGGATGGTTGGGCGGGTACGGGGAGCCGGCACTCTTCCCTGTACCGCCACCGCCCCCACCCCCAGGGGACGGACTCAGTAGACTGCCGTGTGCTCCCATTGTGAATGACCCGGGACTATTGGGTCCGCCCGTCGGACTAAACGATCCGGCATTAATCAACGACGCCGTATCCGGTTTCATGTCCAGCGGACTCTGCGGTCCCATCGAACCCATGGACAGGTTCTGATCCAGGCTAAGACCTGAGCAGAGAAACAAACCATACATGTGTATAAATATGTGCAGTGTGCAAAAAAAACGAAAATTGGTAAATGGGTCAGTCGATAATATTGCATTAGCGAGCTAGGAATTCGCAATATGTTATTTTGAAGAAAATAGTATTTGCCAAAAAATTCGGTAGAAAAAATACTGCCAAAAATATATTAAACAAATTCGACCAATGTAATTAAAAAATACTTTTCGTTTTTCAATCAGTGTCATGGTGGTGTGAGCTGCCAACTCTTCCATTACACATGCTAAGAGGTATTTTATTTTGTACAAAAAAATCAGTCTAATTTAATTATAAATTTTCGCTGTATCCTTTGTAATATTAAAATGACTTTGAACTTTAGTTTGTGTAAAAGTAAAATGAGAATGTGAAGGCCGATCGGACGTGCACGTTAACAGTATTCGGTGGTTAAAGAAACAAAACACGCACGGACGTATGTCGGAGATTTAATCGTACACACACATATAATCAATTCCGTTCTGACAGCAGCGAGACACGGAGATTGTGCTGCAATTTTCGCCGAAAACCAACACAAATGTGTGTGTATTTTTCTATTTCGGCGAATTATTTACGTGTGTGTGTGTGTGTGTGTGTGTTCAGATGCACCATAGTTAATGCTAAATTTGACCTGTAGACGACTTTTAAGTCAAGGTTCCCACCGCGAATGCAGTCGAGACACGAGTTTGGACCAGTGATTATAGTAAGCGGCACATACACAATAATATGTAAGCAATAAAAAAGTATTTACTATTTATGTACATACAACGAAATAAATAAGTGCATATATTAGCTGAGTTTTAAATAATTTTATTAAAAATCAAAGGACGTGTATGTGTAATTTCCATTAGAAAATGTATAATTCATTGTTGTAAAAATATGTTCCGATGTTACGCTTACAGCGGACAATATATATACCTATGTTAATTAGTGGCGCCACAGTAGCTATTAAATAATTATTATATTCCTCTACACATATACACGTACATATTCCATGTCCATTACGATATGCAACTGGTTAAAGTTTCAACAGGATGTATGAAACATAAATTTTACATCGAACACTGTAGAATGTTGTATGAATAAATTTCATCATTCATTATTATTAATTATAATACGTATATGTATATGCTCTCTCTCTCTCTCAGATAAAGTACACACAGAAGACAGTGCGTTGAAAACATTTGATAAAATCCAGATTATTTAAACATCCGAGACAATTACAAATATTTATAATTACCCGCTAAAACAAATAAAGAGCGTCGGTTGTAAACAAGTCTGCGCGTGGTTGCCAGACAAGTTATTTACATCGTACACTAGCGCGCCTAGCGGCCGCGGCGGGACTTATATCGCGCAACACTGATGTGGAGAACTTCCGTAGGTCAATTCTGGACCTATCCTAACCTTGCCGAGAGCCGAGAGCTGACATTCAACAGGTCGAAACGCGAAACGCCTCTCGGTTGACATCACGGAACATTTCAAGGTCAGACTGCCTAAACAGAACCCCTTCTGGCGCATTAATACACACAATACAGACACGAGTGCGGCGGCGAAAAATAATCCTACGCGTCGGTATATAGTCCCGGCGATAAAACTGACAGAAACAAAAGCACAATACGACAAATGTGTGCAGATTGACAATAGAATATGTGTAGCGCGCGGTTATTGCTTAGCCACCTACGATCCCGTGAGCCTTTCTAATAAATTACAGCATTGATCTGAAATGGCACTTGTCCAGCGACAGAAATATTTTAGGTTGTGGGTGCTGAGCAGAGCAAATTACACTGTAAAAAGTTATTTCTAATTTATAACTACAAAGTATTAAAAAAAGGATTATTTTTTCATTGGATTTAAAATAATCATACTTATATAATTGATTATATTTCAATTACGTGCGTCATTATTGAATTTAGCATAATCGCTAATAAAACGTAATTATCTTTGTGTGGGTAGGGTAGTCTTACAGTATTACAAATCAGTAAAAACCGTTGTAATTAAAAAGTAATTACTTCGATATTTATGAATGCCGTGTATAATTTTCATTATTATTTGTTTAGCATATTTCTAATTATTATTGTACAGAATCTATCACGGAGGCGTCTGGACTTTCTACAGATAAACAAGTATGTTCCATGTTCATTCTGAGTATTTGTAAGTCAAATTCGACAACATTAATCTATGTTTTATGCGTTTTTGTACACATTTATAACGTTTAAAGTTGACACATTAGATAATATTTGCGTGTTAGGTTCCAGAATATATTGGTACGAATATTATAATTTCTGTGTTGGTATTTTTGTAAAATAAGTGCTAGGAATAATTTTGTACATTTGCGTCAAACTTGCTAGGACTGGAAGCCAACCCGTGGCAATTTCCACTATAATCTGTGTTGATATATTTTAACACTTACTGTTAAACATTTTAGCTTTTTAACGAGCGCTGTTATACGGGCAGCTTTGTAACTAACAACTAATGAAGCAAGTATAGACTGTTCCACTATCATAGTCCTGACTTCTTGACTTGTAATTATTAATTTACTGGGGGTGTTATATCCTAACAATACAAATTCGATGAAATATTTCAGTAACTAAATTGTAAGCCTGTGCACTACTGATCTCACGAATGAATTCCAATGAGCGTATAGTATATGATGAGTCAGGAATATGATAGTGGAACAGGGTATACAGGTGTACCCGTGATATACCCGTTTTTCTGACAGATACATACTCATAAAACTAGCATACTGTACAGTATCGAGTGTAACGCCATATAGAAATATATTCTGTATTCAAAGACAACATGGCGTGATGTTGCATTATATATTTCCAGTATTAAATGATGAAATATTGTGACTGGTTGTAGTTTTAACGACTGCGCACTTTAATCGTACCTGTATATTAACTAGATGTATTCAATTTGAATTTATTATTCAATTTAGTATTACTTCGTCAGAAGACACAAAACTGGTTATTATAAATACATCTAGAACGCATATAATGCAAATATTACATGGTCGTCACCGGTATAAATGTTTGTTTTAAAAGCTGTTCTAAAAATACACACGGGGTTTCAGGATTGTACTAGGGTAATATATGGTTAGCAGTGTTGGTAGTACTGTATAGCACGCAAGATCACAATGCGATAACGTACATGAATATTCCTGAAACTGATTAAAAGATTAAACGAAAAAAAAAACAAATTCTATTCCATTTGACGGTGTTAAGAGATAAATAAAATACATATTTTGTACATTATACTAAATTTATATATATATATATATATATATATATATATATATATAAACTTCTGAATTCTTCTACAAATGATATAGTAATTTATCATAATTATACAATTAACTCGGGAACGTTATATTTTCGAATGACTTCAAGAGATCATCTTACGAGGTGATCGTTAAGTTTCTTGCAAATATCAGAGGTGACGTGTTTGTTGTTTTACAACATGTTGTTTATACCGATCGTTAGCTACCTGTATTGCACAAGGCCAGTGCAGGTATGATCATCTGTGACAGGAATATGTACAAATAGCATATTTGCGAATTGTCTAAATGAATCACTGCTTATATCTGTGCCCCCGCTGGGCATAGGCCGCCACTGGGACGGGCACTGTATTTGCTAAAGCTCCACTGACCCATATTACAGTCGAAAGGGCCTCTGGTCACGAATAGCAAAGTCCACGTGCCAAGATAATGTTTTTTAAAACTAATATGTTATGAGAATATAAGTATTTTTTGTTTCAATATTAATAATGGATGTAAATAAAAGTATATTAGTCACTGACTTCTCCATTATCACACACACACACACACTGAATGATAGTACAAAGTAGAAGTAACAATAAATTATAAACGTCCCCAAGTCAGACACGCTATATACTAGCAGGGAGCTTATCTAGATTCTAGAACATATGATCTAAAAAAAAAACCAACGAGAATATACTTTATTCTTGGAACCCAATTTTCACAGTTAACTATAATGGTGAATAAAAGGATTTTCAATATAAAAATCGGTATTTAGTTATTTTGTGCTGTGCCAACATACGTGAGGTTTTCAATTAAAGGATCATTATGTCTCTTGGGCTAAATTTATATCAATAATTGTGTATATGTACCTCCAAACTGCACGGAACAGTTTATGACTGTATGTACATGTATATATGTTTCTACTTGTATGTATTATGAAGGCATGTCAATTCGAAATATCTCTGTACACACTATATGTATATCTTTATACACACTATATGTATGTGTCTATAATCTATATGCATGTGTATATGTAGGTATATATTTATATAAGTGATGGTATATATGTATGTAGTGCGTTCGTGTATACACACACGATTATACGATGTACCACAATAATGAGCATGTATGTATGTGTGCGTGTGTGTGTGTGTGTGAAGGTCACGTTGACCTTGGCAACTGCCGGAACCACCCGGCACCACGTCTAATCAACATCTTATCCCGTCCAGCAGACCTACACTCACTGTAATTAGTACCAAACCATGACAGTTTCAGTTATACGCTACGCATAAACAACATTTCTTCTTGGCTAAATAAAATGGATTCTCATTTCTGACAGTTCTCTGAAGAAGCACCAACAGATACTAGATACTTCAAAGTAGAATAAGAAAATCATGATTCCACTTGAAATTCGTTCAACTGACATTTAAAATAATTTATAGGTACGAATGAAAGTAGGAAAAAATTCTAACCTTTAAAAGAAAATCAAGTTAAGTGTTTTTATATAATTAAGGATGTTGAAAACAGATGAAATTATTGTGCTAATTGCTTTGGGGATATTTATTGCAGTCATTTGCGATTATAAAATATTCTAATATACCGCGGTCCAATCAGTGAAGCTTGCTTTAATAATTTATATAGTTAGTGGTATTCAATAAACAACGAATAATTTATCAATGCTTGAAATATCATACACAGAAATATAATCAGTTAATAAAAAATCAACTAGTAATAAGTTGTACAATTTATTCTATAGCCGATAAATGGCAAATACTGCAATCTTAATTTACGATTGTTTTCATGGCCTACTCAGTTCGAGCTACTGCACATTGTGTTTTGTTTTACAAAAGAAGCAGCACTTGTCCTTGAATTTTTAATCGCTATTTTTAGCGTGTTTTTATCCGTCATTATCCAAATTTCACATGTTCTCATGGCGGGCCCATAATGTGTATTCAAATTTACAAAATATTATTCATCGTTATTACCATATAAAGCAAATGTCAGTGAAACGACTACCTCGTCGGACTGTCAAAATAAAACATACATGTCAACTAGTGTCACTGATGAATCTACTAGGCCTCTATGGCCCATTTCAAAATACAAAAATCGACAAATACTGGACGCCCCAAACGTTTGAGCAACTATTGGAAGAAGCCGACAGACTTTACAGCGAATCAAAGTATCTCGACGTGTACGAGATTCTGAATCGTATACAATTCTATCAGAACATTGAGATACAATGGCGAATATGTCGTGCACTGTTCAAGATGTCCTGTGACATTGAATTAACGTCTGCTGTTCGCCGGACTATGATCACAGAAGCTCATGCACTTATCATGCAGACGTTGGAATTGGAAGACAGTCATCCAGAAGTCCACAAATGGATGGCAATTCTGTTAGATGCTCGTGCAAGTCTTGAGGGAATTTGGTGCAAGGTGACAACTGCTGGGCAAGTCAAGTATCACATGTTGAAATCATTGGACTTAAATGCTGACGACCCAGCAGTACTTTACATGTTGGGCTACTGGTGTTATACGTTGACGAACCTGGATGATTTACAGAAGTTTCTCGTGAAACTGTTCGTCGATCTCCCAGAACCGAGACTCGATGAGGCGTACCAGTATTTCCAGCGAGCGGAACAGATGCGGCCGCGATTCTTTGTGGGCAATATTTACATGTTGGGCCGGTGTTGTTACGATATGGGGTATTACTATCGGGCGAGATATTATTTCATCCTCGCATCCGAACTACCAGTCCACAGTGATATGGAACGAAAGTACAGAGAGGAGTCGAAATCATATGCGCAGAAATTAAAAGATTACGATATACATTTATATTCGATAAAAAACTGATTCATATCAGTTCTTAGTTTTATATATTTTATTATACAATTCTTATACAACATTTATATATTGTTATTTTGAAATATATTTTAAAATAAATAGGTTTCTTTAAAATGTCAAAACATTTCAATCAATTAGGGCCCTAGCAACCAGAATACACAACAAAGAAAATTGTTTTGGCACTTATAAAGAGGAAGAAGAGGTCGTATAGCTTTTGCCAAAGAACTAGAGAACGACAACGGCCTTTAAACATCAATATAATTAATTTTGAGTACTCAAATGTAAGAGAAAAATATTACATTCGTATGTTTTCTTGCGTAACAAACAATTAAAACGTAATTAATGAAATGATGTTTTTAACTAGATACAATTCAATAACAACTTTTATAAACAGAAAAAAAAATCGTACAAAAATATACCTAGGTACATATTATGTTGATTTTCCACGGCCTGCTTCGTGCAACCTTGGCAAACGTATAATAAATATATTTATATGAAATAATGCACATATTGTTTTGCACAGTTGGCACAATGACTGTGCGAAAAACAATATTGATTGTTTGTTGTCGCCAGCCGCCTTGTGATAATTTCACAGTTTTCATAATTATTATATACCAATTAACTTGTCATTTAAAATGCATTATTTATTGTTTCTTATAAAAATAAATGATTCGTAATTGTGTATATGTATATAAAGAAATAATACAGCCATTATAAATGCCTCTAGAATACTGTAGAATATTGCTAACTTTTTTAAAACATTGTTAATTAGAAAAAAACATATCTTCTATTGCTTCACAGTGACATTTATATAATGTCGTTTATCATTTCTAAATGCTTCCATACTGATTACTACTGTGACGAATGGATAATAAAAAAACTTGGAACATTTCGATTCAGACCATTTGATTCTGTTTCAATGTTTTGCTTTTTTCGTGACAAGAACTTGAATGGAACGAACCGGCCGAGCAAAATAGAATGACCTCGGTTATGTGCACAGCAGCTCGATTGAAACTAACAGTTTCTTTTGCAGATGATCAGAAATAATTTATTAATTTCTATGCATGGAGTAATGGTTGGAACACTAATATATCTATGCAAGTATGAGAGTATATTTATTGAATTTACGTAATGTATAACATACATTATGTACATGGTTTGATTTACAGAACATATATGTCAATAAAAATAGCCGCTGTGAAAGAGTGTGGGCTCTCCAGCCTTGACAATTAAAATAATAATATACGGAGATGCGCTGACCCAGAAACCATTACAAACTGTGCTCAATGTCATTGCTAAACACACACACACACACGTCAGGGCGTGGGCCGCTGTACACACACACACACACACACACACACATATATATACACACAGATTATGATAAATTAGAACATTAGAGGTACCAGGCAGGGTAGAACGTATGAACCAACCATCATATCAAACTACACACAGTCAGCGCTCACTTAACGTACGTTCGATAATACGTACATGATTATTTACCACTGTCTGTCCGTACTAAGTACTCATTGTCCGCTTAACGTACGTTCACTAACCGTACGGAATTTTGTGCATACGTTGTACTGAATTATATATGAAGATTTTTTTGTGGAAACCACTTCAGCGATAGTGATTTATGGTGGAGGCGCATTGTTTATTGATAATTATAGAAACGCCCATAGTAATGGTAAAAATAAAACCAAAAATCTTAAAAACATCATAATGCGATATTATATTTAGTGCTCAAATATTTGTTGTATATCGAGCAAAATAAATTTTGAAATATCGTATTTTGATACAAGCTTATATCCGTATTCTGTTATATATCCTGTTATTCAAAAGACAATTGACAAACATAAAACATTCGTACTAGCTTTCTAGATTTTTATATCTTAGACGGTTATTCTCTTGTTATTTAAAGGACAATTGAGAAACATTAAACATTCGCGCTAGCATTCTAGATTTTTATATCTCACACCGTTATTCTCTTGTTATGTAAATGACAATTGACAAACATTCGCGCTAGCATTCTAGATTTTTATATCTCAGATGGTTATTCTCTTGTTATTTGAAGGACAATTGCCAAACATTGAACATTCGCGCTAGCATTCTAGATTTTTATATCTCACACCGTTATTCTCTTGTTATGTAAATGACAATTGACAAACATTCGCGCTAGCATTCTAGATTTTTATATCTCAGATGGTTATTCGCTTGTTATTTGAAGGACAATTGACAAACATTAAACATTCTTACTAGCATTCTAGATTTTTATATCTCACCCGGTTATTCTCTTGTTATGTGACAATTGTCAAACATTACACAGTAGTACTTGCCTGCTAGTCATATCTTGTTATGTGACGGACAATTGACAAACATTAAACAGTAGTACTTGCCTGCTAGTCATACAAGGAACGCATTATTATTACAATGTTATACATTCTAGCAAATAAAACAAAAATAATAAGAAAAATTAATCTTTATAAAATAAAAATATTCATATTCAGGCTATCAGGGGCCCCTTCATCGTCCGGGGCCCTGTCCTTACGCACACCTATAAATACGCCGCTGACGCTCTTAGTAATAATGATTTAATAGTGATTTTTGGAGGCAGCGCCTATAGTAATAGTGTTTTTAGGTGGACACGCCTTTACTGATAGTAAATTTTGGTGGAAACGCCTTTACCAATAGTAAATTTTGGTGGCAGCGCTTTTCAAAACTATAGTTTATCATCTGTGGTAATGTATGGATATTTTTGATAGTACCTTGTGTAGTTATTTATGGTACAATATACAGATAACAGTCTGTGTCCTCGACGAGAACGGTTCGTTTCTTTTGGTTTTGTTGTCGTAGTTATTTTCAAAAATAACTGCGCCATAAATAATACATACTTTATAAATGGCGCACGACCGAGACTCATTGAGCAAGGTCAGGTTTACAATTCGCCCGCTCTCCGCTGCAGCAGCACCAGCAGTTAGCGGGTAAACAATGCTGCCAATTCAAAACAAAAAAATCACGCAAAAATATACTCGCTTTTGACAAACATCTTCATACATGAAAATGATAACATTTGCACAAAATTAAAGATAATTATAATATGAGTTACCAAATATACATGTTTTTTAACTACATATGAATATTTTAAGGCTATTGGCTTATTGAAAATCAATAGAATTGTATTACAATTAGATGACCTCCAAATATACATAGAAAAAACTCGATATTTCAAAACAAAAACAGGAAACAATAATTGCTTATAATTGACGATGTAACATGCAAATGTAACTTTGAACAAAGAACAATGTATTATCACATATATGTGTTAAAATCACGGAGAGTTAATATACATAATTATAAACAACAAAAAAAGTCTGCAAAAGCATAGATTACACAAATTAATGTAAAAAAATCATATTTATCGCTGTTTGTCCGCTCAATGTTATGGTCGAAAGTACTATTTTTTTTTTCAGATATGAGTTTCTAACAACATATATAATTATTAACAATTATATTGTTTCCTTTTTATACGGATTGTCATTCAGAGAATAAGTGTTGAATCATGTCTGTTAGATCATATTATGTAAATAGCATTTTGTATCAGATAATATGACTATTTTTACCTTATAGCTTTATTTGACAATTCATTAATTAATGTGTATCCGTTATTATCCCTATCTAAGTATATTTTTATTAATTTTTTTTAAGTCTAGTTTGAGAAAAATTACACTAAAAATATACAAAAATTGTTTGAAATTTTTCGAATTGTTACCTGGTAGGCCTCTGCCCCAATGTTGAGCCTGGGCCCCCTGAATGATTGCCGTCACCGACATCATTGGTTTGTCTTTTTTCAACATTATTTCAACAGTTATATATATACACAGGGGATAAACTAATTCACAGCGCCTGTAGTTCATACATTTCACAACTTAAATTCACTTACATACCGCACCAGATCACATCAATAGTAAAAATAATTTAAGATTTCCAAAATACCAAGGAAATTATCGACAATATTTCGTTAGATTATTCCGTATCACAAGTTAGTTAACAACACTACAATCACTAATATTTCTGCACTTTGTGACTTTCTTCTATGACAGAGAGCTTGATTTGACAGTTAAATATAATTATTTAATCATTCACTACACCAAACTATCACTTTCGTTTGCGTACAACATTCCACGAGGCAAAATCAATATTGAAGTCTCCACTTCTCTGTTACGGACACATGGTGTGTTGTTAGAAAATTTGTACCGGCTTGTCCGTATCTGTTGTTAACTATAACACGCTTTTGAAGATGATGTTTAGTTTATAAGCAGTACTAGTACCCACTACTGCACATGTATACAGTTGCAGACACACTAACAGACTACGGGAGCCCGCGGTATCGCGCGACCAACAACGCGCAGTCGCACTAAGAAGTCGCGTACGTCACCAGACGTGCCTCTAAGCAGAGACACACACCGCCGAAATATAATAAACTACTGTCACTTTCAAATGAGATATTCAAATGTGTAGATTTAATATTTAATATTCATTACTCTCGTACAAAATAATAAATTTATTGTTGCAATGGTCAATCCTGAGGGATATTTTTCCTTTCATTTCGTCCACCCACACACATATATTTGAAGGTTTTCCGCGTCATCAATAAGTAATCAATATTAAATTACACCATCAAGTCAACAATGTTAATAAACCAAACGAGACTGTTTCAATCAATAAGAAAATATAATAATATTTTAATAAACACTGTAGCCATGCAGTGGCGGAGGGCACGCGGAATTCAAAAAGGGGCACTAGAAACAAAAATACGTTTTATTAAAAAAAGACCTTCAAGGAATATCAGTTGCTGATACGGCGTTATTACTTAAAACGAAGGATAGTAACGTTTAGAATATGAGCACGAAGTCTTGTATTTTGAAACGTAGACTTGGAGTTCAGAAATACAAGTAGAAGCACGTTCATACGTATATTTATTATACAATTACAAGATCAGCTCTTGCTACTGTTTTTATAGTAAACAAATTTATATACAGGCTAATTCAGCTTTGAATGCTCACCAGTAGGATCTCCGAAACTAGACATACAAGGTCGGTTAAATTAGACAAATGTTGCACATTTATGGGCCGATGTTAATGGTAGTTTCATATTTTGAAACTATATCTCACTAGATAATGACAAAAATTAGATTTTTCTCGAATTATTATTCTGAATCTTATAAGAGATCTTCGTAAAATCTATTTATTACAATTACAGTCTGCAAGTAGTATTTACACGATGTTATACCTACCTGAACCTAGGTTAATAGAAAACATACGATAGCAGTCTCACCTTGGAGCGTGTTATCAGTGCATACGTACACACTGTACGTGATAACGTACATACGTACTAGTTCTTATGAATCTAGTAGCGTATTGTACCAGCGATACGTCATTATCCTACACTACGTCAACATTTGCATATGTCTATATTTTAAAAATACACTTTTAATACGAAATATATAACGAGGGTTTTTTTGTGAACCCAAATAGTGCTAAATTTACAATGATTCAATGCAGTTCAACACAATTACGAGAATCACGGATCAAATAATAGAAAAATGATCCAGTATAAAACGGATCTTGGTTAACGGCATTTCATTCCGAGCTTGAGCTTATTGCGCGGTTTTATTGGACTACAATTATATTTTCATATTTTACTCTTTTCATTGTTCATCCAAGTGTGCTGTGCATTTGTATTATCACGTGACACATCCTTGAGAAGATGTTTAACGATTATTTTTATTGTGTTATAAAATATTTATCGACAAATATACATATATGTGTGAGCAAAAGTTCAATAGTGTTACAATCGCACACATCGAGCAGACGTTAAAAATGCACGCAAAATAAACAAGACAACAGCGTTATGTTTACGTGGTGCTCGGTACATCACCGCGGTTACTGGTTATCGGAATAACAACGTCGGCAAGGAAATCTAGCAAGCGATGCCTAGGCAATATGAGAATAGACTTGTGATTACCACCATAGGTTGATTGCCTTGACTTAATACCGATTAGCCGGTTGCTTAATTGGAGAAGACTGAATTCATAATTTGTAAACAACAAAGTGTCATCATGTACGTAGATAAGACTTGACCGACGAAGTTGAAGTTCTATTATCAATTATTATTTCTTTTTTTTACGATTTCCAGTCTATATATGTACATATTAATTTACGAAACAACGTAATATTTAATTAAGATTATGAGCGCTATTTATATTTGTATGAACTAAAGGATATTATCTTCGTTATAGAAATGAAACTAGGATTTATTTTTGATTAATTACAAGGGATTGAATAACTGATCGTTCGTTATTGCATCATGTTGATCATTAACGATGATTTTATTACAGTTGATCAAGAATGCTCGAGCCTAGCAAATCAGTGTTTATATTTCGTGGTGTGTTCAATATTTTTCTAGTTCTGTTTCAGTGATTTCAATTAGCTTCAGACGTACATTTTACTATTGCTTTGTGTGTATTAATTACAGATATTTCTGGTTTATTACAGAGGACGGTGCAAGCGTCAAGTTGCGCAGGTAATCCAATCGGACGCTGCAAACGTCACGATGCGAAAACATACCTACGGATTCCAGCGAATTGTCAGCTCACACCGGCATAGTTTTATTATTTAATAGAAAATATACCATTATACGTGCGAACAATTGTCGCATTTGAATTTGTTGAATATTAACTAACGTTGTTACGTGTTTCAGCATGTTGACAGTATACTCTGTAGTCTACGCTGACGTGTGACCTTGAGACTTGTGGAGAGTGCGCGTGCGCACAGCATGACCTCGTACACGCAACCACCGCGTCTCTGTCTCTCTCGCACTCGGAACATCCGACTGCCACGCTTCCGGCAAAAAAACCCTACCCACCAACACAGCGCTACCACCCCCCCACCCCAGCGGCAAGAAAAACAACTAAGACGCCCTCCAGGCTACCGTAACTTCTCTACAGTCCTCTGTCAATGTCAAGAACTAAATAATTCTTTGGAAACTATGTTTACCCAAAGAAGATAGATTTTCATTTAGCAGAATTTAGTTTTTTATTAATATTTTATATTACAATCCATAAGTAAAACGCGACGTTGATTGGCTACTTTGCTCCGCCCACTAGCATGTCTACTGGCCAATCAGAAGAGGTTTTCGTTAAATGCAATTCTTTGTAGGTGTATAAAGCAAAGGAAATATATGTAGTATTGTGCGCAGGTCGTTGATAATTAAATTTGTTTATTCCTTTCGAAGAATGTAAATACAATGACGTTTGATTATGTTTTAGGAAAATGTACACGAAAATTATATAATGTTAAGTGAATGAGTTGACAATTTTTAAGAAATAAAATAAGATTATTTCGTAATACATTACTTGGCTTGTCGTTGATGTTAAAAACAATTTAGCTGAATTGCTGAAATTTAAGACAAAAAAAATTTATAATTAATATAAAATCTACGTTACTGTACTAATTTTGCCTATATTCATGTACTTATGTATACTGGGTGTTCCAAGAAATCTCGAACATACGAAATTAACAAGTAAATATAGAAATATTGCGATTACTTCTGAACAATACAGTTTGAATAAAAGTATAAATAAAAAAGTTGTCAGAATTAAAAGCTGCATAATATGACGACATATTCAATGCTCAAATATTGTTGTATATCGAGTAAATCAATTCGAAATATTGCACAGCAAATAATCAAAGCATATCGCGTTTGTTTCACGACCTCCTAATCAGTCCTTAAAATGTAGTCATTCAAAATTGATATACTCGTTATGGAAACATATCCGGGCATTAAATGTGACATTATATTACGCAGTTTTTAATTCTGAACAACTTTTTTCTTTGGTTTTAAAATGTTTTGTTCAGAAGTAATCTTGATGTTTCTATATCTGTATGTTAATTCTGTATGTTGCAGATTTTTCTTGGGTCATCCGGTATGTGTGAATTTGCAGAGCACACTGCTATGTTTGAACCTTGACACGGTCAGTTCGGATCCACACAGCGCGCGTGTGTGTGCGTGACCCCGTTTCGAGAGCACCTAGTGACGGGCTCTGAGGCCGGGTCAAGGACGTAGAACAGAAGTAACACCGGAACCCATACACACGGCGGTGTGTTGCTGGTGGTGTGGATTGTCAATAGTATAACTAGGTCACTATCACCGCCCCCGCCCGCAACTGTCATCGCCTACGCCGCTGTGCACTATAACATTATAAGACTACATAATGTAGGTGAACTATCATGTTCAGTGTTCAGGAATGAAATGTGCGGCAAATTCTACAAGATTCAATTATATATACAGGGTGTCAGGATGTCAGAAATAACAAGAGTTAGTTTCCGAGATACCTGTAGTGCAGTGATGCACAACCTTTTATGTATAAAGGGCCGCATTTAACTTAATTTTCGGGCCGGGAGCTGCAATGTTTTTTTACACTATTTGTTTCGTTTTTGGCTGGGAATTTTTAGGTCATTATATTGTAAAAAAATTAGATAAAAGGCCGTATCACTGCTGAAGTGGTCTGTTTAGAATAGACACCTTGCGTAATTTTTCCGAATATGATTTTCAAATGCTAAAGACAAATCTTGGATATTCAATTTAAGTTTTCGGTAGTTTTATTGAATAATAGTAATAGTGTTCACAATTAAATTTTAGTAGAGTTAGAAAAATAAAATGTTTATGTAACATGTTTCATTGTAGCATATGTCGCAATATATGTATATTTTGTATGATGTATGTAAAGCTGGGAATAGCGAAGTTCTATGCAACAAAATACACTGTAATTTATTGGTTTCAAGGACTCAAGACGCATATACAGACATTAGCTATCGTTACATACATATATGTACGTGTGTGTGTGTGTGTGTGTGTACACACGTGCAACCTTGTCCTCCCCGCGATGAGACAAAACTTGACAGCGAGTTCTGGCTCTGTTTTACACCAGGAAATAACTGTCTCTCGAAATAGACGGAGTTTCAGATCCACATGCAGAATGTCTCTACACAATAACTATACTTTGAACAAATGAAATGTTTTTTTCCTTCAATGGAATACAATGCGAATATTCTGCTTTGTTGCAGATCCACTGTCATTTGTTTTCTAGCGTAGCCATAGTAACATGTTTAACCATTCAAGGTCACTCGCAGACAACTGCGACTGACGATTTTTTAAGTGAATATTTATTCGCATTTTTTTGGCCGCTATGACTCAAATATCGTACTCAACATTCGGACCACCGAAACTTAGAGATACAATGTCGGTTAAATGACAAGTTGCGTATTTTTGATTGATGGGCCGATGTTGGATCAAAATACAATCTTTCAAAATTTATTTACTCAATATATTATTCTATTATGCATATTTGTAAATTTTAGTTCGGTGATTTTCGACCAATTGCACTAGAGTGGTCCAGGGGTGGGGGTAATTTCGACCTGGTGACTCAACGTGGTTCTATACTGTCTTCCGATCACATCAAAACGTATTAGCATACATAATTGTTCAATCAACACCACATTAACATTGCACTGTAATTAATTATGTCATCTAGAATTATGCATTATTTCTTACTTTAGATTTAGAACATGTGAAGACCTTATTTGGAAATAATAAATAATGATTTATCATACATGTAGTAAAAACCAACACTATATATAATATTTTCTGTAATGAATTATAAATAAGTATAATTATGAAATTTCGATAAAAATATATCGTACACCTGTACCCGCACAAATGTAACATTGAACAGCTGTACCCGTATCGATATTTGCATATGTACATAATATGTAACATACATAGATATTAATATTACATAAACACAGATGACGCCAAACTTTGCAGCTTGATGTTTAAATCAATCCATGGTCACTGTATAATTAGATGCAAACATCATACAAATTAATTATTTCAACAAGAAAAAATATTCATACACACTCACACACACAAGCGGTTAAAAGAGAATGGTTATAAACCTTGAATACTATGGAACAGTGTAGATAATTCGTAAATACAATTCACTTTTAAAATACACTATTTTATGAACAATATCCTGCTGATTTTTTATTTGAATATTTTAAAGGTTAGTTTATAGGATATACAAGATACGATATTAATTTTAACCATTTTGTTTTATAATGATTAATATATCATTTGTTATTCAAAGATTTTTTAGGTTTTAAAAATAACAAAACTATTTGGACCAAAGCCACAAGTTTGTAACGATAAATCAACTGTCAGTTGTCTTTCACTGACCTTTGTTCAATACATATTTGTAAATATATCCTGAAAGATACAAAACAGAAATTAGATAAAAACAAAACAGTAAACTTCACTTGTTGAACAGTTACAAATAACCTTAAAACACTTTTAGAAGAAACAAGAATAACAAATTATCTAACGAGAAAAATTTGAAAACAATTTTTTCCACGACCTACTTCTAGCATAGGAATATAATACGCTAGAGACACCTGCTAGCCAAAATATGCACTCACATTTGCATGTACAGAACTAATAAACTATAGTGTACATAATTAATTAATAAACACGGCAAGTAATTAACAAGATACACATCAATACACATTTATAATTAAAACTGGAATAATGATGTTTGTAAAAATATTTTCCAACATTCATTGATGCGATATATGCGATGAATATTGTTAATACTTTGACATATACGATATTGATACGATAACGATAGATAGATGGTTTGTGTTGTGTAGTTAGTGAACTGCATGTGCAAGTGATATGTATATTAATGAAACATATTGCATTGTGAATCGCGGTCACTGAACTAGATACAGGAACGACCATGACACTGCCATTGCCCTCTTAATATGTGTCAAACTGATCGCTTTTGCTTCGAATATAAATTAAAACATACACTTACCGCGATCCGTTGAATCCATGGTTACATAAACCAATTGTTTAATGTACACAGAATGATCAGAACACAGGATTAACAGTTAAAAACAAATAAATATGCAGCCACTTGGTCCACAAACATGGCCGGACGTTAATTATAATCCACTGAACTCTCGGCACCAACAGTTCCCGCCACACAAACAAACACCACGCGAATTCAACTAAAACGATCCACTGAAAATAGTAACACTTGTCGTTTGGCTCAAAAAGTTATTGTTAATTAAATAAAACGGAAAATAAACAGCACACACTATAATAATATTTAGTACTGTACTGGTACGTATTTTCCTAGAGGGCAGCACTGCTAACCTACTGGAAAGCCGGTATTAACATGAAACAATTTAATTTTTTTACAATACGACAATTCCGTACTGGTTTCACTATTAAAACAGATAACAAATACATTTCTTAGATATTATTATTATCATATTGATATATGATAATATATTATTGCGGTTATTTGAGTTGAAATATATTTGACGAGTATTGATCAAGTCAAATAGAATGTTTTACTGTGTAAAGAACTTCTGCTAAAAAATGCAGTAAAACATGGCGCGAAATTAATTCAAGTGCTCAAGACTAACAAATGTAGTTTAACTTATAATTACATTAATTACATTACATTCCATTAAAATGTTCACGTTCTTGTTGGTAATTAATGACAGTATCGTCCACGTCCGAGCCATTCGCTTTTCGTAGTGATAAAGTGAATAACACATTTCTAGGTTATACACAACATCGATATAAAGCTTTATAAATAAAATCACAGAAAAAATGACACCGCGTTTCAAGTTGAAATATTTATTAATCGCCATTTGCGCCTTCTTAATACTTAAGTTTTTTGGAGTCTTTACGCACCTTTTCGAGCGAGATTTTTACAATGACTTTCATTATCCTTACGATGGGGATGTGCATGAATTTGTTGAACAACTACGGCACAATGTCAAGCCAGACGTGGCACCAATCAACGTGTACAACTACTCGTTCATCACGGATTGTGATCACAAATGTCGGAGTTCCGAGGGCGAAGTGTTAGAGCCGCGTCTTGTGTACATTGTCAAATCAGCGATTCACAATGGTGACAGAAGAGCAGCGATACGACAGTCCTGGGGTTACGAACACCGTTTCTCCGATGTTCCAATACGAACCGTGTTCCTATTGGGCGTTGACAGTGATGGCACGTCGTTTGACACTGTCAAGAACGAATACAACAAGTACGGAGACATTGTCCAGGCGAATTTCATTGATTCCTACTTCAATAACACGATTAAAACAATGATGGGATTCAAGTGGGCTGTGACACATTGTGCACAGTCGAAGTTCTACATGTTTCTCGACGACGATATGTACGTGTCAACGAAAAATGTGCTACGATTCGTGCGCAATCCTACAAACTATCCGGCGTACCTGCAAGAACCCGTGTACAGTTTGAAGGATAAAAAGAAAATGGCGGACAGCCGGCGCAGGGATAAAAGACAAGTGTTAGATTTTGAACTGCCGAATGATGTACGGCTGTATTCAGGTTATGTTTTCATCTCGGCGCCGCACCGACATAAGACGAGCAAATGGCACGTGGAATTGGACGAATATCCGTATCATATGTGGCCACCGTATGTCACAGCGGGTAGTTACATTGTATCAAGGGAGGCGTTGCACGAACTGTACTACAGCAGTTATTATACGAAACATTTCCGATTCGATGACATTTACTTGGGATTGGTAGCAATGAAAGCGAACATTGAACCTTACCATTGTGTCGAGTTTCATTTCTATAAGAAAGCTTACAGTGTATTCGGTTATACGTATGTGATTTCATCACATGGATACGAAGATCCAGAAGAATTGTTACGAGTTTGGAACGAACAGAAAAGTGCCGGCAATGCCTGAATTGGTCTAGTGGGATTTTTGAGAAAAGAAATTGTTACATTCGAACCAAAGAATACGTTTGTGTTTATTAAGTATTGTTTTTATTTAAAAATGTGACTTGATAATAAATAATACATTTTACAAATTGGCAGTTACATTGTACTCGATATGACCGTTGGCTTCTGGTTTGGAACTTTTTTGGGCATTATCTTCTAAACGATTCGCTTCATGTTGGGCCAAGTTTAATAACATTTGTGAGCTCTCTAATATCTATAATATTGAAACAAACATCTTAACATACTTAAATTATACACATATGTACATACACATTATAGTTGTTAAATGAAATTCTCTTTAAATAAATCTATACCTTTTTAAAACCAGATTCTGTCTCCTTAATTGTCCTGTCATAATTGTCTCGCATCGATATATGTTGAGCTAAACTCTTATTCAAAACAGTCAGTTTATCCAACAGGATCTTTACATGTTTCTCTAGAACGTGTTTTTCGCTTTCCTCTTTGCTTATAATCGCTTGTAAATCCAGTCGTTTCGATTTTAAATCTTCGACGCCTAAATAAAATGTTGAGGTTAAGATATTGTTTTATTGTTACGAATGATAAAATACATACATTTTACTAGTTCCTGATTATAAGTTTGCAACGCTGCACCGTGTTCGGACATTATCACGATTTTATATCGAACATTTTCTTATAATAAATAATCTATAAACTAATATTAAGAACACAACTGTCAAACTGTATACAAAATTCAAACAAATTTGAATTAGTTTAAAAGTTCCCCGCAAGAGTGCAGCGCAGTATGCGACACTTTCAAGGAGTTGTGGGTACGGCAGGTTTCATTGTTAAAATTGCGCGAGTTTGTATTCAAAATGGTTCAGCAACTTTTGTGTTTTACCTCGTTACCCGATATTAATCAACTATTGTACACTTTTGCCACAATCGACCAGCAAGAGGCAGCGAAAACTTCACAATACAATCTTACAATACTGAAATGCAGACAGCTATTGTTTGAGAATAGCTTTGTGCTGGCGTGTCCAAATCTAGAAGGTCTGTTTGGCATATACGTTGTAGCGAAACAGAGTTACTTTAAAGATGGGAGTTTAAATGAATATTTTAAGAAACGGAATCTTAAAGTAAGTTTAAAATATAATAACGCGTGTGAATGTTAAATATGTATTTTCTTTTTTGCAGCCGGGTCAGCCAAATTATTTGTATAAACATATTTATGAAGAATGTTGTTACTATACAATCACGGCAAAGTTGGCACCGAAGTGGAATATGATTTCGAATTATCTGGTTCGCGGGCGTGATTTTTTAACAGCTACTAATGCAATTGATGCTATGCATCTAACAATTAATATCAATAGTGAGTGTTAGTGTTTATTGTTTGTACTAACTTGTTGTAAATTTTGATTATCCTAGATAAGGGTGAAACGTCGTTTGGTTTTCAAATAAGCCGGATCAAGTTACCCAGTATGACTCTGGATAAACTTGACATACACAAATCAAAGATGGCGGAACTAAATCGTGAAAAGTTTGTAGAATTGAAAAAGTATGAATCAAAAACTATACGTGTATTACCAAGGTAAGAAATCAACTATACACAATAATTTTTAATTAAAAGTGTGTAATCGAGAAGGTTATAACTTCAATCATACAATATACCGATTTGTTTTCAGTTTAAAACGTGCAAATATTGTGTCAATAAGTAAGACAATTCATGAGAATTGTACGATTAAGAATTACCATGACATGAAACGACATTGGAAAAATACGGTAAGTTTGACAACAACAATATTCTGTGTAATATTTTAATTTATTTCAAGTGTTACATTTGACATTTATAGTACGGTTATCGTTTGCCCGAAACGGACGATGCCATGTTCTACATGGAAGTGTCATTCTTCCAAGGATCGTTTGTATTCACGTATCCTAGTGTGTGTGTGCGACCCTATGAGCCGGTGTTCATGCAACGTGTGGACCCGGGGCCCGTGGTCGCGGTGTTTATGGCCGATCTGTTGAAGACGGTGCCCACTATCCTTGGTGATACGTACAAGGTGCCTTCACATCTGTCAGCGCCCAACCATGAACTGAATGTTGTCAGTCAGGTATGTGCACAAAACACGCTATAAATCATGATACAAATACATAGTGTTATTAGAAAAAGATCATTGAGGTTAGAATCCACTAACATAGTGGTATTTTGTATTTATCAGACTTCATTGTCCTGTAACGAAGTGTAAACTGTAATTTATTTGTAGCCTGTATCGTATCCGAATGCGACGGAACTTGAAGATCGGCCGGAACCTAAGTTCAGACATAATATATCTGCAACACAGAACTCGGCATTTGCATTTCTACCGACGCAGAAACCCACAGTACAGTCGACAAACAACGACCAGAGATCAAAGTTAACACAACTGGTCACCGAGCTGACAAAACCAGAACACAAAACATCGAAATACATCACACAGAAGACTGCTAGTAGTCCACAAATGTCACAAACACAACAACATAACCTAGAAATACCAAGTGACAAAACAACAAAAGCAACATTTATTGATAATATTATTCAACAGAAATACAATAACAATACAACTACTACGTATAAGAATAACATTAATGCGGAAAATACAAATGTAAAATATACACCCGTGCTGGGTATACCAAAAATTACCCAAAACGCTGAAAATAAGAATCAGAACAGTGCAGTTCGACAAGAACTCAAAAGTCAAATGGACTTTCTCAATAACTGTGCAGCACAGCGACGGAAAATCGAGAGCACGGTACCGAAAAATGAACGGGATATTATAACCGGGAATGGGGGTAAATTTGCACCGAAATTTACACCGAAATTCACCAACAAAACCGCTGCCAACATAATAAACCAAACAAATAATACCCCAGGTAAAACTAATTCGGTTGAAAAACGTACAGCTATGACAGAAACTCCGAAATGTTTTAAACAAAACGTTCAATCGCGATTTGAACAGATTCCACGAAAAGTACCAATGAAAAATACACTGAATGGTACAGTTGATACAAAATTAATAAATAAATCAACGATGGCAGGAACTCCAGCTGAACGGGACCGGAAGCAGCCGATGTTTATTATGAATCAAATTAAGGAGACGGCGAGGAATACACAGAACATAACCTTGCCGGATATTGTGAAGTTACCAGTGAAGAGGAAGAACGACGATGATAGTGCAAGTGTGAAGAAACTGAAGAATAAAACTAACGAGGTAGTGAATATGGAGGAGTACATCAGTAACAAGAAAATAGACACACTGACAGTGCCCACTCTGATTCATTGGTTACGAGAAAATAGTGTTAAATGTAATGTGAAAGAAAGAAAATCCGAGTTGATCCTGAAAGTGTTTAGATTCTATCAGAATAATTAACACCACACCTATCATTCTATAATATTATAAGTTCTAAAATATCGTATTTAGTATTAGAATATTTCTGTAAGATAAAATATTGTATTTAGTATTTGTAAGAATATTTCTCTAATATAATTAAAACATTTCGTGTTACATTTTTTTTACACTTTAAAAAATCAAATTTACATTAAAATATCATTTTGTTTTTAAATACACTTACACATATCATTTAAAATCGTAATATCACATAAATTCTTGAATATTCAAAATTGGTAAAATCAGATCACATTGAACCGGTGACCTAGATGCGTTTGTTTAACAGATAGATCAGTTCCAGTACATCGTCACGTTTCTCCCAATCGACGCCGATCTCGTTCAGGTCACTTTTCGACAGGGTCAGGAACATGTCCATGTCGATTTCGTGTTTCTGGAACAGTGACACACAACTGTCCAGCGAGTTTCTGCGTAGTAGTTCCACAAACTCCCGTTCGTTGTTCTTCGGCGCGGCGCTCGTGTTCCTAACGGACGAATCAAACACTTCGTCACCGTTATCCGTTGTTTCGATTGGTACCATTGGAACGCAATGAGAAGCGCTACGTGCTTTTGTTTCTCTGAAATGTCAAATAAAATTTCATAGGTTAACGGTGAATTCGAAATAGTTGCAAGTGTTTACCTTTGATATATTGGTGCTAACCATTGGAAAATATTCTCGTTTGCCCGGGAATACAACGAACTATTGTTACTGGAACCTGTGAGCAGTAATGGCGTCGGTGTGACAGAGAAACGTGTATTCAGATAATCATTCGCCGGACTGTCAAACATATTAGAAGCCGAATACGAACCGAATGAAGGTCTCGGCGTGTCGGGAAACATGATAGGCGACAAATCAGGAGTGTTGGGTGTAGAGGCAATACTTAGGTTAGAAAATTTACGCAGTTTCCTTTCAATAGCTTCAACGGAATTCCCCAAAAGTGGGGTTACGAAACTACGCGGAATGTTCGGCGAAAATATAGGCGTTTCAGGGGCAATGGAATCATTTGTAACATATAGCGATGGGACTTGTAGACTGTGACCGGATGTGTTAGGAGGACTGCGCGAGATTGGAGAAAAGTTAATGATCATTTTCATTGGACTAATACCACGCCGTTTCAGTAATTCCATTGTTTCTTTGTTTTTCAAAATGGACGCACACATTGCTGGACATAGATCTATAAGAATGGGAAATAAAATTCAACATGTTACGAAAATGTCGTATGAATAATAAACTTAAACGTACCTCCCATATCACAAATTTTCAGCAGATCGAACGATTTGTTGTTCAGATACCGTATGATGTCGACGTGATTGAATAAAATTGCAAATATCAATGGTGAGATTGGTTGTTCACAGTCACGGAGTGGCAGACCTCTTTTCACAATTGCCTGCCAAATGGCACGAACTATTTCTATGTTTCCGCTGGCAGCAGCATGCGACAACGAGCAGACACCTTAAACGTTACAACAAAACACACACACACACACACACACACGATGAACGAACGTGCACAAACACAATTAATTGAACGTGTGATTACCGAAAATGTTTCTACACAAAACGTCAGCTTTGAAATCCAACAACAGTTTGACGCACGCGCAATGACCGTTTCGTGCTGCGTGCATCAATGGCGTCCATCCCATACGATTTGTAACATTGATATTATAACCGAGTGACAAGTAATTGAATAGTAAATTAGATCTACCCGATGCAGCTGCAAAATGTAACGGTGTATCACCATCCGAGTCGCCATTAATTTCCCACCAATTGCGACGTTGCATTGTCGCGGACAAAACAAGAACTGCAAATGTTGAACTGTCAAAGTAGGCGGCTGCCAGTGAAATGACAAAAACGGAATGACGTTGGAAAATTCTCTGTTTGATGACATAATCGTTTCGTTACTAATATTCTTATTAATAGTGTATTTCATTCTGATAATAGTACTCTACATTTATTATATAATTACCAATATGAGTGAAGGTGTACTATAATTGTACGGTAAATGTGTTTTGATAATTGAATTATATCTGTGTGTAATTTTTAGTTGAGGAAATTGTTAGTTATTTGCTCGAAGACATTTTGACAGATGTGATAGATAATAAGAAGAAAAAGGCAAATAACGTACAATTACTGGTTGGCAGTGTATTCTGGGACGGGAATTGGATGTTTGACATGACGAAAGTTTCGTTCATAAGCCGGATAAAGAGGTTGGCGCTGTTTGAACTGAACGGAACCGAATCAGAAATGCAAGTGAACCAATATATTCTTATATTCCCGTTGGAGAAACGGGCACTACATGATAATAAAACAATTAAAGATGAACGCTTGAAAGATAATGGTCAGTTAGTTTCTTAAATCGTACGTGTTTATAATATAAATCAAAATGAACATTTTGACAGATGAATTGGAATTAATTAAATTGCCACCATCTGAAGATTTTTTCCTACATTTTACACATCGACTGACACCGGCTATCATTGCAAATGCTACGAAAGATTTACGAAAACCGGTTCAAAAACCGAACTTGTCCAATATTGGATTAGATATTCAATCACCCGAAGTAACAATAACATATAGACAATATCTATTAATATCTAACGTATAGTTTATAAAATTAAAATATTTACAGTTCATGTCAGATCTGCGTAAAATTATGATCAGTTTAATTGAATACTCGTTAACGTTGATGTCAATCAAGCCAAATGCCAAATGCATTTTCGACAAAATTCGACGAAAACTAATGGCTGAAAACTTTTTTATCGATGACAAGATGATAGCTAAATATAAGAATACCGGTGTGAATGCACGAAGAATTAAATTCGCTGTCAATGCTTCGTAGTAAGTTGAAGAATGTAATTGCAGAATGTCGATTATACTAAAACCAATTCAGTGATAATTCGTTTTCAGTGAACGCTTGGCTGACAGAAACAAAGTCTATAGATTCGGTTCAACTGGGTGTGCCAATTAATTTTCAAGTTGACGCGGCAACCAGCGTTGAACAAGAACTAGAAGAATTGTTAACGTTGTTTCATCAATACCTGTGCGCTTCGTTTAAAATCTGCCCGAAATCGGAAGAGAGTATGAAAGAAATGGGCTTCGAAGGCGATGAAATATATAAAGCACTGCGTTTTACCGGGAACAATGTATCAGAATCTGTGTGTTTTAGCCAAAATGTCAAATTATTCCGTTCATATAACACAAAATAATATTTTTTTTTACCTTAGGTTGAGTACATTGTTGGTAGTACTGATCCACAAAATGGCGGCGCCAAGCCTGGCCTGTCAAATGGAATGTCACCAACTTCAGACATGTACAAAGTTATCATGGCGGACGGTGAGATCATAACCCCACTTCAGAACCCGAATGTGCTTTACGGTAAATGTCAAACTGTGCGTTGTGTGATTGTGTTCATACTTATCCGTGTTTCTTGCAGCTTGTTTATCCGTTATTGATGCAAATTCATTCTTTGTTCCTTCCGTTAAGTGTCCCGGATTTATGCATTTATTGAACAAAATACTGACCACGTATTACATAAACAAGTGTGATTTTGTCATGCATCAAATGCTTGGTCATGAAGTGCACGATTAAATTTAAACTTTCTGCAGCATTATTGGCTTGAAATATAAGTTTGTGGAATAAACATTTTGTTATTATTTAAGAAATGAGAAGGATTGGATATGTGGGTGAAAATAAAGATTTTCTTTTAGCAAAAAATTCATTTCGATTTTTCATATGTACAGAACAATGTACAACAATTTTGCGCTTAAACGTCGAGAAAAATATGTAAACTAGGTATATCATCATATAAAAATTCTATCAACTATTTCGAGCGCGTTCGAGAAAATACTCTACACATATATAGTAATTTGTACAGACTTGGCACAAGAAGATATACGGGGGCATATCACAATTAGTATATCTACAAAAAGAAACAAATAATATATATATAGTATGTTCCAATTGTACCAACTGTACTTGAATTAAACTACAGTTGAAATAAACAATACGATCGTACGATTCTGAAACATGTAGTATTCATTCACGTTGAGCGCGAAACGTCAAATCATAAACAATAACTTGTTTGTGATTTGAGGTTAACGTTCAAAATGAACCAAACGTCAAACTGCAGAATCCTCGCTGGTGTTTAATTTAAACTGTAGTCGAAATTACAGTATCGTTCGTACAACTGAACATAAATTGTCAAAATAATCAATATAAGAACAAAAAACTAAAGACACGACACAAGATGCACAATTAACAAATGGAAATATTACAAGAGAAACAAAATATGATTATATTTACAAGACAGATAAAATGTGATAGAGGATATAAAAATATAATAATAATAATACTTTAATAAATGAACACACACACAGGTATTCGTTCGTAGTTTTTCGAGAGTGTTAGTCAGGTTAGGTTAGGTTGATTATTTTCGTTTCGGTATATCGTTCTCGGATCCCGAGTCCAGGTTGGCCCGAGCCTGTCGTAATACGATACTGGTTTTGTGTATCTGTTTGCATACGGCCTTCTCCACTTGTCGC
This sequence comes from Carabus problematicus, assembly GCA_963422195.1. NCBI lineage: Eukaryota > Metazoa > Arthropoda > Insecta > Coleoptera > Carabidae > Carabus > Carabus problematicus. Next base: position 15,632,876 of record OY728582.1, read on the forward strand.
TTGTTCTGGTTGATCACGGACAACTGGGATCGTGTACGTTCCAGGCCGGCTTCCAGCCGCGAGACGATTTTCTTCAGGTCGACGTTTTCTTTCTCCAGTATTTTGTGCGCGATTATATTACAGTCTGTGAATTAAAAATCAATGTAACAATTAACTAAAAGAGAGACATATAAGCCATTACATCGTAAGCTAATTGCATTTTTTTTTTCTCTGAATAATAAATATCATGTTACAAACTAAAGATTGTATTTACTTTTTATTTTACAAGAAAAAACTATTGTGTACTTACAATGTCCAACATTATCGAGCTGGTCCGCAGACAGGAGATTGTTCATCGACGCTGTCAACTCCAACGTTTGCAACAGCGGTCTCGTTGCAACGTTCGTCTCCAGACTAGAGAATCGTCCCTGGTCACTTTCGATGCCCAGATCGGGTGACGAGTTCGCCGCGGTCCTCACGTCAGCGACATTATTGACAACGTTCGCGTTCGCCTGATTGTACCAGTGAAACGTTTCCGGAGCACTGCGATTAAACACACCGCCGTCATTGTCGTCAGTGAGTACATCTTCCGATGCATAGCCCGACATATCGCTCTTCTGCCGTGTGAACGTCAACCGGGTACCTAGCGAATGTTTACCAATGACTTTGTAGTTCGCCAACAGTTCGGATATCTTCGGTGGACTTGTCGACCGTGACTTGGTCCACACATTCTCGTTGCTACCCGTCGTCTGCAGTTTAACAAGTCGGTTATGTAGATCGGCGTTCATCGTTTCCAATTCGCTGACTTTCAGTTGCAAACACGATTTCTGTTGTTCCGTTTGGGACAGTTGTTTTTGTAGATTATTCCGCATATTGACAAGTTCTTTATCCTTTTCCTCCAACTCTTTGCCTCGCTCGCAATTCACAGTCTCCAACTTTCTGATTTCTGCTTCGAGTTTTAACTTTTCATTGCTGATTTTCGTCCGTTCCAGGACGGCCTGTGAGGTACGTAGTGTTGCTTCGTTTATTTCCCGTTTCAATGCAATGATTTTCTCCCTGTGCGACTCTTCGGATTCTTCGAATTTCTTCCTCAACGCCATTTCGTTTTCCTCCATATTCTTCACTTTGGCTTCGGTGGATTTTAGGATTTCTTTCAACGATTCCAACTCGTTGAATAGTACTTCCATTTCTTGTACGTGTTTGGTCAGTTCCGTTTTCTGGATGTACTCGGATTCGTACTGCTCCTTCAGATGCTCCATGGTTTTGTGAATTTCTACAAGGTGTTGTTCCGCTTCGGCTTCAATCTTTTGTACTCGTGCCTGCCACTTATCTTCATTCTCTTGCAGTTTCTCCTGGCATTCGGTGTCTTTCTCTTGCAGTTGTTCGGCGTATTCTTTCTCCTTCTCGTGCAGTGTTTCTTCCACTAGTTCCAGTTTTGATTTCAACGTTTCCAATTGTAACTTTGTATCGATCAGTGCGTCTTCTTTCTCCTGGAACGCGTTCTCCAATCTCATCAGTTCCTCGCTGCCTTGTACATCGACGTTCTTTACCTTTTCCTCCAGTTCTTTCAACAGTTTCTCCACGTCCATCTTTTCGTTGCGTATTTTCGCTACTTCCTCGGCCATGTGTAATTTCACTTCCAACGTTCGGTTCGTCAGTTCCATGACATTCGCTTGGAGCGATAGGATTTCGTTATCTTTCTCCTTCAATTTGTTCTCCATAATCATCAGATGGTCTTGTAACAGGTTGACGGTGTGTCGTGACTCGATCGATCCTGAGCCACGTTTCGACGGTGTACGATTGTGTGATTTGCTCAGATCATCGCCTTCCGTACTTTCCGATGTAGTTGTTGTTCCTTCCACACTTGCCGACTTATTAGATCGCGTCCGATTCAGGTTCGGGGTGGAGTTATTCTTCAACACCTCGGCATCTAAACCAATCCGTGCTTGTGAGACACACCTGTCCGGTTCAGACCACGCCTCCGACTCGGACTGATTGTCGACCAGGTGTGTTTTCAACGAGGAGCCCGACTTATCTGCTAGGAGACTCTGATAGATTTTGCTGGGCGACAGTATGTCAATTGTTTTCTTGCTTAACGACGATTTATTCTGCAAATCTATCAGCGCTTCTACTAAATCATTATCGTTCTTCAGTTCGTGACCATCGCTCGACAGGATCTGTTCCATGTTCTGTTTGTTCAGTTCCATGTCGCGAATTTCTATCTCTTTTTTCATCGTCTCAATCTGAGCACGCAGGACTTTGATGATTTCCGTCTGCTCGGACAGCATATCGTTCTGATACACGTCTCCGCCTTTAGTTTTGCTCAGATGACTGTTATAGGTCAACGACGCGTTGCCTTTTTGCTCATACTCATTCGCTTGCCACGGATCAAATATGCTCATATTGACACTGGTCTGTGTCGTGTTGAGCAGACCCGAAATGGAGCTCAACTGTGCCAAACTTTGATCTTCATTCATCATGGAAACAGACAGTGATTTGGACAGATCCAAACTTTGGTCAATTGCCTGTTTGATTGCCGAACGTTGTTTACTGCCCAGTACGCCTAGAACTGACTTCAGTTTGAGCAAACTGTCCAAGAAATGAGCCAATTCTTCCAGTCGGTTGGTCAACATTGAACACAAGTTGACAGTTTCCATTCGGAGTTTCTCGGATTTGTCGTATTCCATTTGCAGCTTGGAGTATTCATGTTTCAACTGCATGATTTTGTTGTCACTATCGCGTTCCGGTGTATTTCTGAGCTGTTGACGCAGTTCCTCAACAGTTTTATGCAAGTGTTTGCGTTCTTCCGTCGAGATTATCAGTTGTTCTTGGAGAACTGTTATTTCTTCTAGTGGTTCAGCTGAATGATCAACGTCAGGTTTCGATGTGAGCAATGAGCATGGAAGATTCACGTGGACGCCCAGCTCTGAGATTTTCTCTTTGAGCATTTTCAGTTGTAGATCTTTCGCGGTGATATCTTTTTCCAGCTGCGTTATCTGCGTCTCTTTTACGCGAAGTTTCTCTGTGAATCGATTCTGGAGTTTCTCGATTTCCCGGTTTTTATCCCACAATTCTGTGTTCACTATACCTTGCAGGTTGTACGTGTGTTTGCGTACTTCCCCCTCCAGTTGTTCGATCTTCCTGTCTTTCTCCTCGGTGACACGTTGCCACGAAGACACCACGTCCTTCTCTGTGCTTGTGTCTAGTTTCTCGTCCTTCACCGCATCAAGTTTGTCGTTGATCGTGCTCAGTTCTGCACGTAGCTCTTCGACTTCCGTTTCTAATTCGACAATGCGGTTGTCGCGTTGTTTTAACGTTGCTGTGGTTTGTTTACACTGTTCTTTGAACAAGTCTAATTGTTGCTCCTTCTCTTCAATCACTTCCATTAATTCCTAATGCAAACACAATCATTACTAAACCTAAACGATGGCAATTACATCAAATATCGCGGAAGAAATTTAAAATTAACTTTAGTTGGTCTTTTTTTAAACAAAACTGTTATGTAAATATTTACGAATGAGGTCAGAGAACTAAAAGCTGATGTGGTAAACTTAGACCGATTATTGTGTAATAACGTTTAACCGAAACGAGAAAATTAGATTTTTGTAATTCGAAGTGTACGGTTTGTTTATAAATATGATTAAGTAAATTATTAATGAATACCTCTACATGTTTCTCCCATTCCAGAGCTGTTGCATCACCCGCTGCGCATTTCTTCATCTCTTCTGCCGTTTTTGCTTCGTCAGAATCTTCCACTGAATTCTAATGGGAAAACAATAATACAACTTTAAAAACACATCACCGCCCTCTGCGACTTGCCCACCAAATCGATAATAAATAAGTAAATAATAAAATACACAAAATAAAATTCGTATACATTTTATTTGTTGTTACTTACACGTTTAACAAGAGAAAAAAAAACGAGTAAAAAAAAAACAACGATATTTACAAAAGAAGAGAAAACACCTTCAAACAACTAACAATTTTATTTTGCGTATTTCACGTGACCTGTACGAAGCGTTGCGGTTCGGACGTATTTCACGAATACTGAAATATAAACGACGATAAGATGAAATGTGAACACGAGACAAGCGGGAGAGGCCTACCTCGGTACTAGACGTGGAACAAAGGCATGCGAACATACTTGCGGATGCGGAATTGGCACAGCCCATTTGATTATTCAGTTGGAATTATAGTAAATAATACAGATGGATGTTGCACTGGAGATAACGTGAACAACTGACATGTTGCGCGCGGATGTGATGTGAACTGATCGAAGTGTGCGATGCAGACAGGCCAAGCAGAGCAGTGCAGAGCAAAGCAAAGCAGAGTGGAGCGGAGTGTATGTGTGATGGAATGTGAATATGCAGAACAGCGACTCTGGTGTTGACTATATATCGAGCTGGCCTGTGACTATGTTTGACTATTAATAGCTAGAGCAAGATGGTGTGAGAATGTACATATACACTAACTATCCTTCTCACTCGCATACCCTACGTACAGAGAAGACAGGCGGGATCGCTGTTTTCCATCTGTAAACTTTACAAACATTTCTAAACAAATTCAAAGCACCCGCGCACCGCGCCCCGTCCTACCGCAATGTTTAACGATTATCTCGTAAATAGTGCAAAGGTTATTTGTAACAGAATATTACATGCACATATTAATATTTTCGGTATGAGCTGACAATGATTTATCTAGTGAATTTACCGGAAAACAAACTGTGCAATTGATAGAAATTTCGATTAAAAAAATAAAAAAATGTACGAATAAGTTATTTATTGAATGATACGTTACAAAGCAATGGATAAAAACAAAATAAATATATATGTATACACAATTATGATTGGAGGAAAAATATATCGCGATTTAAAATTAACAAAATAATAAACTACCAACAGAAATAAATGTTGACATTAATGTTATACAAGTTACAATTCTCTTGATTCTAAATGAACGTGAAAATATTTCAAACATTCTATGTTGTGTTTAGTGAATCCTGGGTTTGGTTAGTACGAAATTTATACGTCAGATGTCTCTGCTAGTGTGCATGTGTATATTAGAAGCGGATTAAAAGCATGTTAATAAATATGTGTAGTTACTAAGCTTACGATGCAACAAATAGTACAGTTAGCAGTGACGCTATTTTCAAGCAATAATTCTAAAAGTTACTTGGATTTTCGTTTGCATACCTCTTTCTCTTCGCGGCGATCATTGATTTTGTCGAATTGACTCGGTAACGACATTGGTTTCAACCCGGTTATTCGTCCGTTACACGTGATGGATTTTAGTTCTTCGATCTGTTGATTTTTGCGCACTACATTCACTTTCATATCGGCCACTTCTTTCTCGAGACTCTTGGTTTTCGCAATGAACTTTTGTATCAGGTTGTACGCTCTGAGTTGTTCGTTCTCCAACTCGGACAGTTTGTAATCTTTATCCAGCAGCTCTTGTTTCGCCACCGTCACTGTTTCCGTGTCATTGCTGCACGTTGAGTTACTCGAGTTCGACCGTAGCCTACTACGCGGTGATTCTCTGCTGTCACTCTCGTTGATCTTGCCACGTCGTTGTAACTTCAGTGTTTGTATCTCGTCACGTTGTCGTTTCGTCTCATGGACGGCCGCGTCCAATTTCGCTTCCAAGTTCCGTATAACGCTCTTTGATTTCTCCCATTTACTTTCCAAATCCGCAATGGTATTGTCGCGCGACATGACGGCTGTTTTAAGATTTTCCGTCTGTCGTTGTTCCTTGTCGCACAACACGTGACTCTCTTCGACCAGCCGACGAAGTTCATCGATTTCCGACGACTGTTCGTGCACAGTTTTCTCACGATGTGCCAGTTCTTCGTCTTTAAAGTTTACATCACTATTCGCGGAGATCAGTGCGTCTTCCAGCGTGCGTATTCTTAGGTTATACGATGACAATGTGTGACCGTTCTGTTCCAGTTCGGTAACCAGTTCTTTTAACTTTTCATTCCGTTCCTGCAGTTCTGTCTCGAGATTTTTACAACGTTGTTGCAAGCAATCAGCTTCCCTGGCGTCGTTCTCTAACACCGAACTGTGATCACGTTCTTCCGCCAACTATATACAGAGACGGACACAATACTTCAAGGTTACACGAGCACAATACAAGGGTGTAGTGGTGGTGGTGGGGGGAATGGACGATTCCAAAACGAACTTGTACAGGGGGGAGAGAACTGATGACACTTTGTTTTCAAACACAAAATTTATCGTACATAGCACATATTTTTCTACATTATTGAATAATAAATTCACAAGTCACAATTAAATTATTCTGATTTTTGATAACTAAAATTTAGAATGTTAGGTTATTCAAATCACAAAATGAGTGACAGAATAAATAATTATAACTTGACAACAATAAACAAAATGAATCTGTTGAAAAATATATGCTAGATATATCGTTGGTTTGTAATTTCTCTAACTTACACTTCACAACCGATAATACAAGTAGTGACTGTATTCTACCGGATGGACCGAACTGAACTTGCTTTTATACTTAATGTGATATTAATGAAACACATCATTAGCTGGGCCAAGCTGATGATTGTATGTTAAATTAGTAAACGAATGATCCAGCGTGTTAAAACAAAATGTGTGTTTGTTGTATAAATCGTATGTATGATTCTGTGAAGTAATATTCCGTACCTGTGTCTCTAGATCCGTAATGTGTTGTTGTAGTTGTTCAATCTCCTCCTTGGCCCGCGAGTTCTCCGACTGCAGACCGAATGCCTGCGTGTACATTTGTGTTGAATTGTTCATCACGTGTTCCTGATTGGCGACCAACTCGTCGTTAGCTTGCGACAGTTTCTTCACTTCCAATTCTAAATCACCAATTCGTTCATTGTGTTCGTGCAATTGTGACTCTTTCACTGCCAGTACACGTTTGTGCTCTTCATCTTCCAGTTCGAGGGCTTTCACCGCCTGACACAAGAGATCCTGCTTTTCGTCAAGATCCTTACGTAATGTCTCGATTTCAACCTTAAAAAAACGATCGGAAACAATGATTAGCTGCAGTTAAAGATTTGCAGAGTTTCGTAACTTACTTTGAACTCGATATTTTTCCGGATAATATTATCTTTATCTTCCGGCCGATACGTGGAACCCATTCGTTCCTCCAGGAAGTAGATGCGCAACTTTAGATTAAAGTTCTCCTTCTTGAGCGTCGTCAGTTGTTCATCGTATTCCTTGACGGAGCGACCACGCATCGGCGAGATTTTTGTTTGATCTAGAAATAGTATAAATTACAATTACACACAAATATTTCACTATATATTACGCAGTTCCCATTTTTCTGACACAGCATATCATACAACGCTTATACTAAACTATATTCAAAATACACGACTTATTTCGTTACATCATTAAAGAACAAACTTATATGCGTCGATACTACTTTTTGTAGATTATTTTTCAATCAGTTCTTACCATCTTCATCGGAATCTGCATCGCTCGAAGATTTCGGCGTTTCATTGCATGTATCCAGAAACAATTCAGATGAAGGCACAGACTCCATTATAATCGAATGTTTTATTCACTCACACACAGTTTACATAATATTTTCTTATATCATCTTAATATACACGCTAATGGTAAGAAAGTTAATGTCAATAAAATAAAATCACGCACAAAATTATACTCAAATGTGTCAATTTCAATGTAGTTCACTGAATAGTTGTACGCTGTTTTCCATGTATGTAGTCTCTTGTAAGTAAACACGGTTAATTTAAAATGCTTTCCAATAAATTTTAAATAAACAAAGTTGGAAATTTATAACGGTACGGGAATTTGAAAATCGTCACTTGCAACTAAAACGTCAAACAATTGCATTTGTTTCACTGAGAGTCGCTAACTTGATGTGTGTGTGTGTGTGTGTTATTGTTATAAACAGTTGACAACAACATGCGAACAATAGTGTTCTATTTCGTTACAGGGCCGCATTTAGTGAGTTATAATTAATCGAGGGTACGTTTGAAGTTCAGCCATTAGTCACTAGTGTTTTGGGGGAAATCTGTTTTGGAACTGGCCCCTGTAGCAGGTAACCTTGGTGTTGAGATAACGACGAGCTGCAGGCCAATTCTCAAAATATCTTTTCAATATAGGTACGCGCGTTTGTGTGACCTGTTCAGACACGTGTACACAATTATTTGACAGCTCCATTATTTATACATATATCCGACGCCGTCCCTGTTAATGTAAACGTCTTCTTTTGTTGGCATCAACACAGTTGTTTTTCTAGTTACCCGAGAAAAATCTCAATTTCACTTTTCCAAATGCGACGCAGAATAAGTTATTTTTAAATAAAATCAAACAAATACATCATACATGGTTATTTCGGAACAACAGAATTTGAACAAATGTTTAACTAATTTAAATAAATTAGTTCCAATATTATTCACAAAACAATTAACAATGTATTTCATTTTCACCTGTTACGTAATCCTATTTTAATTTATATTATATTAATTTACGACATTCTCGATAACAGTGTTACACTTTTAACACGGCACTCTTGTATTTCTCGATAGGCAATTCCCCTAATCAATTGTTTTCATTCGCGGTATGAATGCAAACACAAATTATAAATAAATTCGTTCGCAAATACACTGGCATGTCGCATATAATTTCTTGGCACACAAAGTACAATAAATGTTTCGAAAATAAAAACCGTTTTAACGTTCACTTCTTTTCATTTCACGAACTAATAAAACGTCACCGTGCCCTTTTGAAAACGCATAAAATCGTACATGCGATCTAAACCGGATGTGCAATGTTAATTTCGTGCAAAACAACAACAAAAAACTAGAATCCTTTGATTTCCGAGAAAATCTAGACGGCGTGTATATTTCTAGCGCACAAACAAACCAAATAACAAATGACAAGTGCAGAATTAGCTGGAGAGGAGGGGGCAGGCACGGCACTCTACACTTATTCACCGTCCGATGCGTAAATGCAGTTCTATTTGTTATAATATTATTAATGTTCCGCACATCTCGACGTAAAGTCGAACTATGAGATAAGCCAGACGCTTCGATGTTGTTTCTTCCCCGAGTTTTGTTTTTGATGCATGGCCAACTGAAACGTCAATGATGGCGCGCCACGGCCAACTTTGCGATGTGGCGCATTTATTTGATAAAGAAAGGAACACAGATTATGTAGTAAATATATTTATTTCGCGTGCGTGTGTGTGTATTTACGCACGATTTTTTTTTCTTTTTTTCATGTATTCTTACGATTTGTGTGTTGGACGCGTATTAATGTTAAAAATAGCGTCATCTTTGGGCATTTGGCCAAATTAGTTTTTTTTTATGTATGTATTAGCGCCGCCCGACTCCATTGAGCATTGTAAATTTGTCAGATTTGAAATACAATCTTTATGGCCAGTCCAACCCTGATAAAGTACATTATACAGTAACAATGCTTTTCTTATGTATACTCCTGAAATACACATTTCTAATTTCTTCCTTTTTCCTCCTTGTTCAGTGTTAAATCATGACACTAATTGTCCTTGTAATATTAATTACGTTTGGTGAAAATATTTCGCTACATTTTTACTACTGACAAATTGTAAAAAAAAGTGTAAACAAATTTGTACATTTTGTGTATGTATTCGTATATTTAGTGTAAACTTCAAACACATATAACGTTTTATTTCGTACTACAGAACATCTGTTTCTTGCAGACAAAAACATAAATTTTAAACATGCTAGTGGAAAAGTTGGCCAAAGTTACGAAATTTTTTTATCACAAATTGCAACGCAAGCTTATAAATAAATATTGAAAATGTAAACGTATTTTGCAACAAACAATTCATATTTTATAATGCGAATTGCTGGAGAAAAAATATATAAATACCAGAATATTATGAAAGAAAATATTAACTTTATTTATGACGTAATACAATTTCGCTTCGGTTTTGTTTTCGACTAGATTTATAAACAAATAATATCGAGTGTGATTTGTTTATTTCCATGAGTTCACTGCTCTCCTCCTCTAAGCTGAATATATTGTTTATTTTTCCGTCTGTTCTTCTGTCATGGTTTCATTTTCATTTTGTCGTAATTTTCAGTGTAACGTAGTGTCTATTTTATTAAGAGTGTCTGTAACGGCTGTTCTAGTATTCTAGATCTCTGGGTGGTCACGCACACTCACACACACACACACATATATGATACATGCACGTGCAAAGCACATTGTTTTAGACACCTTGAATTTAGTTTCAAGAATCACATCGCCTGACGTTGACTTATATGACTGTTGAAGTAAATTACAGAAGGCACAAAGGCAGCAGGTATATCTAAATATACACCAACACATACATATATGCATACAGATAGTAGTTTTATTTGCTATTATTGCATTGAATAGTACTTAAGTATAGACTATTTTTAAGATATGTCTTTATAACCTCCAAATCTGTCATGGAAATGTTATATTTTCAAATTGTTTTACTCAATATACAAAACTGACAACTGAGTATAACATTATATGATGCAGTTTTTAATTCTAAACAATGTATTGCTTTAAAATGTATTTGATCAGAAGTAATCATAATTTTTCTATATTTATGTATGGCGACACCCTATACAAGAAGTTGCTATTATTCTATAATAATAAACTTTTATTAACCATTAACGAAACCTGTTAATAATTGTAAATGAAAATAACCAGATTTACATTTGCATCATCTACAGATCATGTATAATTTCACTTATGATAGTGTACCAAATGTTTCTCGTCAAAATATACAGTCCAATGTTGCATTATGCTTTGCTAGACAGTTGGACCTTTCGTTGTACGATGTACGTGTGTGTGTGTGTGTTTGTGACATGATGCAGACCTCAGTTGTTTGAGTGACTAGTGTTCTTCCGTCCCCCAAAGTACCGCGCGTGCAGTCTCTACGTTTGCGTGGAGCACTATTATCTTTAGATACACAAAAATAAGACATCATTAACGTGCGGGATGTCACACATACACACACTGACGTTGCGACGGCCTGTGCACACACAGGCCGTCGCAACGCCTCACCAATCAACTGCACTAGCGTCACCTGTCCGAAATTGCATGTACTATGTCAGAAAGTGTATGGATTTAAAATGACGCGCACAAGCAAATGTTCAACTTATAATATTCTCCAATGTGTTTGATTAAAGGCACGAAATGTTATTTGAATTTAAATATACATAGAAATTACAAACAAAATAAAATATACAACTATTATGTAGTTATGATCCCCTATATATTGCCCCTTGAAAAAAATTCCGCGGGCGCCCATGGTTATGATTGAAGTCACTAATTTTAAATATTAAAACGTTAGAATCAAGTAAAGTTCCACAGAGAGTATTGAACTAAAACACATTGGCAAACTTCAATTAATAATTTGTTTTTAAATGACATATTCAGTTAAATAAGTTCATTGAACTACTGCTCATTAACGTGGGCAGGGTAGCAATTTATAATTTAATCTAAAAAAAAATAGAATTCTCGTAATTATATTGCAAAAGTCACTCAATTTTCAACCGTGGCGAAATTGTGTTTTTATTTCGTTGTTTTGTTTTGTTACGTTGGCAACTTGCGTTGTGAATCAACAGCGTAAATATAATCTACACTAACCGAGTATGTTGCAATCTCTCACACACACACAAACACATTCATATGTGTGTAGCTTCCGCCTTCCGAAATATATTATTCTCATAAATAAATCTTTCACCAGAAACGCTTTGAAAAAAAAAATTGTTAGGCCAATGACACAGCACTAGGCGTTACGCCCTCATGGGTTAAATTTTTTTGTGTCATTTATTGTAGGGGAAATATATCTGTATTTGGAGAGATTTGTTAAAATAGTTACGAATGTTTGCACCAAACACATTGAATAAATTCTTCTAGATTTGACACCGTTACTATGGAATATTGTGCATTTTTATAGCAATATTTAGTAGCTCTTCATAGATCCATTAGTATCGAACGTCAATATAGCAGTCGCTGCTTGTATAAACATATATTTTCAAGTGAATTGAATAAAAGTTTCGTAGAATATTTCCATTAAACAATATTATACAAACCCTTGGTACAAACAAACCTATGTAGTTAGCCATGTCTGACGATTATTTCAACTGAGAACTATTTTTATGTGACACATTTATGGATACATCGTAACAGAGAATAATATTTATCTTACTTTGAAACCGAGAATTGTGCAATATAATCATCGCTCGTTTCTTATGCCCATTTGTAAATAATTTCATTTATTTTCTTCTTCCCAAATAACGTGAAAGTGAGAATATTTGTAATGGTTAAATTTACAAAATGCAATTTGCTATTAATAGTGTAATTTTGCACATTGACGAGAAGGCAAACTAAACTGGAACAAGGCTGATCATTAAGTGTAAACATTTGGCATGTTGGTAATTTTGTAAATCAATTAAAAGGTCGTGCTTTGTAATAATTTTAGCCAAGGATCATTAGCATTTTAGCACAAAAATACAACGAAGGATTTATGAAAGATAAACACGTATGTGGAATGGAATACAGTTATAGTGAACTTCTATAATAAACGTATCTCTGAGTCCCGAATAAATACACAACTTACTAAATGCTTCAGTTATTGTGAACACTCGCTTTTACTGAACCAAACTCATGGTACCTTCGTGTTCATTATAAGCGAGTTTGCTGTATTTTAATACAATTTAGACGGAATACGATGCTATAACCAATTACAGTCAGCGCTCACTTAACGTACACAAATTACGGTACGCTAAGTGAATGTACGTTAAGCGGACGGTGTCTTTCGGACGGATTTGTGTGATGTACGTTCGTGCGGAGAGGCCTGTATATATTCATGTACGTATTATCGAACGTACGTTAAGTGAACGCTGGACTGTACATGGGTTGTAGCATACTGCGTCTGAACAATCAGCTTACCAGCAAGGGTTCCATTAGCTCCCAGTGTAACCTCCTGCAGCTGACTGGGACTGGTACTGAAATAGAGAACAACATTTATCCATTTGTAATTAAACGAGGCAATAACAAACGTTTTGTGAAATACACAAAATGTGTATTTAACGTTCTGTGTGTGTGTGTATTGCTGCAGTTAGTGGAAAATGTATTTCCGCATTCAGCAAATAAAACTATTTCAAGCGTAATTGTAAATATTGAATGTGCCCGACGCAAAGTTTACGACATGTTTGACACTATGTATTTAGTTTTGTGTGATGTTTAAATGCAGAAAATGTGTATGTACGATTTTATAATTACGTAATTTATTCATTATAAATCGACATAAATTAATGCTTTCGAAGATTAATAGTCTTAATAAAGACTAATAATTTATATATGTATGTCATTATAAACACGGAATAAAACCCGCATTATTCAAATATAATTTATTCTTTCAAGAAGTTTAAAATTTTCAGTTTTGTAAAATAATAGTCCGACTGTATACAGTGGAATCCAGTTATAGTGGACCTGCATATAGTGAACTCGCTTATAATTAACGTATCACTGAGTTCCAAGTAAATACCTAACATACTAAATATTTTCGTTATAGTGAAGACTCGCTTATAGAGAACCACGTTCCTGATCCCTTCGTGTTCATTATAAGCGGACTACACCGTAATTAGCAAAATTGTATTCTCTGAACTGTAATACTCGTATTACAGAGCATAAGATATACATCTCAAATTATTTACCAATTATCTTCCAAAGTAAAAGAACTATTTCTTAATTAAAAACTGTTGCTGACATCCTGTTAGGGGTACAACATAGGGTTGGGGGTGTGCAGAGGTCATAGAGAAGGGGATGGACTTCGAGATATACAAGTTAAAAATATTCTCCCAAATACTACATCACTTTTTTCCTCGTAACCTCTCCGTGACTATGACGATTTCTATTTTAAAATTAAAAATAAAACTAATACTGTTAGATAACATTCTTGTTTTTCTTTATAATCTCTTAACTGTGTTCTGTAAAACACCTTGTAAATGACGTGTTGAAATACTCACATTAATAAAATGATTTAATTTCAATGCGAATTTATTCAAACACATATGTAGTCATGTTGTATCTAACAAAATACGATATGTATAATTTTTTATTTTAAAATAAATAGCCTTTTGATTGGAAGAATATTGAAATTCGTAGATAATTAGTAAAATTGATATTTTCTGTCTTTTGTTCGATAATCCTGATCAACCAATGCAATTATTAGTTCGGATTAAAGAAGTTATACTGTATAGTAGTTTAAGAGTATGATGAAACTATAATCACGTATTATTATTATTACTAGTAGCACAGATAAATTAGTTTATCTGTAACGATAATTACTGTAATTTACTGGGGGTTAATCAGAATAGCGATGGTGGCGTCGAGTGTGGTTTGTTTACTGAACTAAAACGAAACATAAACGACAGTAGTGTGTCATTGAACTGCTGTTTGGTATATTCAACTGGAGGGAACATATTTTTACAGTCCATTAATATCGTTTGTGTATAGGTATGTATATATTTATGTATGTATATAGGTAAGGTATGTACACTGTACAGTATAGACGTTATACTGTCGCAGAGATGATAGCGACATACACGACGTACATAGCTGGTAGTTTATACAGCATGACATCGCGGAACTATTAAACTGTCAATTATGCAGTCGTGTGAAATGATTTAGGAGTATTTAAAATTAATGACCAACACTGCTAGCAAATATTTCCAGTACATATGTTAAAGACTTTAGTAGGAATATAGGTATTATAATAACGTTTACCATATTGACACCTCGACCAATAATGCAAAACAAAATACCACTGCGCAGAGGACACCTCCATAAAACAACATCTTTGCTAATAAGACGCCTCCACCAAAAATACATCTTCGCTAATAAGGCGCCTCCACCAAAAATACATCTTCGCTAATAATGCGCCTCCACCAAAATATATCTTCACTAATAAGGCGCCTCCACCAAAAATACACCTTCACTAAAATGGCGCATTCGCCAATACGCGCTTCTTTCAATAAGAAGCCTCCACCAAAAAAACACATTAGTTCATCGATGATTCGGCAGATAGCGAAATGCAATTATATTACACGCACTTGCACAATAGATTTAGATAGTTAATAATTAACAACAAATTTCAAAAATCCAAACAAAAATTGATACATTTTTCAAACCAGTGTCACTGAAACTAGGACGTTCAAAAACAAACATTGACGACTCTCCTCAACGGGCGTGACATGTAATCTGAAAAACATGTAAAGTGCAATTTTAAAGTGTAATTAGAATGTAAACTTTCGGTTTATAATATATTTCTATTTGATAGTTAATAAATAGCTTATTCAGAAAATTTATTTTTATATAACGGACAGCCCCTCGGCTGCATTGGTCCGTTATATCGAGGTTCCAGTGTAATATGTAAATGCACATGTAATAAAAGTTGCATCTGACTACATATTACGAAATGTGCGCACACTTGCAGGTGTTGCATTCATCTACACCCACACGTGTTCTATTTCGCAAGTCGCAAGATGAAGAAGAAGTCATCCTACGCTTCACTTGCACATCATCCGTTCATGTGTTTGTGTATGCAAGATGCATCTATGCAATGCATGTCTATATGTAAGTTATTGTATGTAAGCTATGTATTGTATGTGAGCTATGTATGTATGTATACAACACGTGTTTTCATTCAAGCATTTTATTATTTAAATCCGCGTTTGCACATACATAAGTCCATCTGTGTGGGTATCCCACAACTAATAATATTAATAACATCCTTGCAACCATTAACATACATTAAGAATCACATCGTCGATAGATGGAAACAACACACTTGTTCATATAAATATGAACCTTACTTTGTCTCCAAACATATGTTTGCCGCTGATGATTATGACGATAAATAGTAGGTTGGTACTACTGTCTCGTGCTCTAAATATGCCGGGTCAACGTAGAAATGGGCAGACGCCCAAATGCGTCTGTACTGTGCGCCAATCGCCGACTTTTTTTCAGGTTAAAATTAAATTTTATGGAGCACTTGTTACAGTGCACGCGAATGAGTTGCAGTAAAATTACTGATGTATACATGCAATTGCTAACATATTGGAATGTTTTGTTTTAAGAAACAAACATCTGATAGTTATAAAACAACTCTTCATACAGGCCATTTACATTCTCCGAGAGAAGGTTTCTGGTTTCATCTTTAGGCTTGTGTGTTTTTAGGTTAAACAATACATAATGTATATGTGAGGTTTGTTGTAGCAACGGGCGTTTCGAACTGCAGTAATCGATATGAAATACTACGCAATAAATACATATTTGTGTAGGTTGTACATTGATAATCTGTATGTACCTGTATGTTCTATAAAATGCAAATGCACAAGTCGAAAATTATACAACTGTGGTTCAATGATTGTGAAATAATCTCCACGAAAAAATATCAATGCACTTTCTGGGTGTCTTTAGTTTACTATATACCGGGTGTCCCAAGAAATCTGAGAAATTAACATGTAAATATAGAAATATTGTGATACCTTCTAAACAATACGTTTAAGAATAAAAGTGTAAAAACATTGACGACATATTCAATGATCAAATATTTTTGTAAATCGTGTAAATCAAGTATTGCATTATGATGACAGATCAGGAAGTCACGGAACAAAAATTTCATGTATTTTTGTTAATTACGACAAATGACCGAAACAACGGTTTTGTTTTAATCTGTCATTAAAATATAGTATTTCAAAATTGATTTACTCGTTATATAAACATATTTGAGCATTAAATGTGGCAACATATTATGCAGTTTTTAATTCTGAACAACTTTTGCATTTACACTTTTGCTCTAAAATGTATTGTTCAGAAGTAATTACGATTTTTCTGTATTTACAAGTTAATTCCCTATGTCCCAGATTTCTTGGAACACGCGATATGTTGACTGCGTATGTATGCATGTACGTATGTGAGTATTTATGAATATATGTCAGTATGTATATACATATACGTATTATATAGCATCAGACACTAGCAATCACAAGCAGGCAAATGTAAATATTTATCCCACAATCTGTCATCGGTTAAGCAGAATATTAAACGACTTACGTAATAACATTTTTTCTTATCTAATATTATATTCAGATGCAAATCATTTCCAGCACCTAGTATTCAAATAATACTTCCTTGTAATGTTTCCAAAGCCATTACATTTTTACGTAAAGAGTTTTGTGAAAATATGTAACACACTTTTAAGAAAATCGACAGATGTTTCATTCTTGAGAATTTCTAAAATAAATAACTGGACATGCCTTCTTAGAAGAAAATTCTTAAAGTTTGTAGATGTTTTCAAAACATCCCTTGGAGCATTCGAAATCCCTAAATACTCAAATTTCCTTTGTATAACAAACTCCGTACGCGAATTCTTGTTCGCTATCAATGAAATACGACTGTTCCAGTGGCAGCGCATAAGGGCTGGTACCAAAGGGCACTTTACTCTGTTACTAGAACCATTCTAATATGTCAATAAGGAACAGTCTCTTTTTGAAGTGAATGTTGCAAGAGGAATATTACTGGAAAAAACTATTGTAACTATAAAATTCAGCGTGAAAACTGAAATCGAATATTGGGTTTAATGAACGACAGTGCAAATTCTTCAGGGAGCCAAGTGGTACAGCTGAAAATAAGCGGCGCCGATAAGGTATTTGGGTATTCCATGCATTCCCATTCAAGGGGAGAGCTGCTGCACAGTCTATATGTCTGTACGCATTGTTCCCTCACGGTGTTCAGTTATTAGATTGTGAGCTCACAGTATAAAACTTTTATAGAAACTTACGTTTCATTAATAAATTTAAACTAATGCTGAGTGGGTAATTTCAGACAAATTAATAAATAAATCAGCAATAAGGAAGTATAAATGCAAATAAGAGGCAAGTAATTTTACCATTAAATTAAGATACATCTTTCAATGTTCTTTAATTGAATTACGTGCAAATGAAAAAGGTTATACTAAATAGACAGAAACGCCTACAGAAGTCAGTCTGTACTAGACAGCAGTGTTGATTGTACAAGGGACATGATGAGTTCATGACATTACAAATACATCTATATCAGAATGTCACTGTATTTGTTGACGTCATCGACCTCAGTTATCACAACAGCGGGGGGGGGGGGGTGAATACGTATCATTGTCTGTACGGCCTTATCACTAGGCATAGGCGTGCACAAGGTTCTTACGCTCAGGGGCATTATTTGTCGGTAAGTTTTAATAATTAATTTATACTTGAAATTTAGAGACCTTGTTTTTTAAAATTAACATTAATTTAAAAGGCCTCTACAAATCATAGCTCAAAGAAAAAAATCAGACAAGATTATTATCAAATTACGACAATTTTAAAGCAAATGTCATGTGAATGTTAATAAATTCTGCATTGCTATATGTAATAAGTTAAAAATTATATTTAACGATTATAAAATTCAGAATTGTATATGTTTAGCGATATCATGAATAATGATTGCACTTGCACTGTTTTCTTATCAATTTACGTGACTTTCGACCCGGCATAATCATACTAAACAAACCGTTTGATATGGCTAATGATATTTGACTTTGTTTAACAACATTTGTTTGAGAACTACTGACAGAGAACATCTAGCGTACTAAATACTGACATTACTCATAACATGCATAATGTTTGTGTTATGCATACAGCACGTTATTAATTAACTACTGGACCAATGAGATACAACGGATGAGCTTAAAAATATACATCGTAATATACAAAACTTAATACAAATTCTAAATATGCAATTTATTTTACATAAACTTTGAGTTGAATATTAGTAACAGGTACAATTTACGGCTAGTGAAGCTACTGACTTCTGTATACACGGCACGGAGCTGTCTATTTATATTTAGTCCAAAATATTCCTCGTCTTCTAACAGCGAGTAACTCTGTCATAATTAAACAAACGGCCTTTGCAAATACACGAGAATAATGTGCTAATATTTAAGTACCATTTCGGAGATTTGAAACATTTTTTAAAAAATTTATTAGCTTTAAAAATAGAATATCTTTTAAAGCCCGTGTTGAAAGAAACACTCCTGCTATAATCACGTTGTTTATTACAGTACCAACTGTCGCAATCAAAAAGCACTAACGTGTCTTTAAAGCGCCAGTGCTGACACACATGTACATTAATCCTGTATATGAAGCTTTCTGAAACGGAAAACTAATCGATGTTGTGAAATCACACTAGAATATGTGACAAATCGATAGGTGAATTTGAGGTAATCAGGGAAAAAAATGTGTAACAATACGGGTACCCAGCAGTAGTCATTATAGTATATAATGTATTTGATATTTGTAAGTGGTAGAATTGCATAACAAAAACGAAATGAGACCACAGTTTCCCGGTGATATACTTGTGATATCTTGCGATATCCTACACACAAAGAGAGCCTTGTTTTGTACGAGTAATCTGCTAAAAACAACTAAATGATATTATAGTTACTATTTAAATTAATTCCAATACTATCTTGAGAAAAATATTAATCTAAAAAAAAACCATTTGTTTGGAAAATATCGACAAAATACTGATTTTAATTTATAAAACTTCGTCATTCAAACATCGCTAAAAATAATAGTGAACAAATAAGATCAGCCCGAAGTGTTAAGATAACAGAGCTTCATATTTATACCGGGTGTTCAATAGACCAGTGGAAGGAACGTTCCTCATTTCCGCACTCGTTGCGCGTTTAGGGATGTTACATCCGGTAGTACATACACGTGCTCAACCAGCAAACATACATGCGCAGTCTGTATATGATATAGTTTAAGTATCATTGTCGTTTTAATGGGAGCATCTTGCTGGTAATCTAAATGCACAATGATACTGTCAGAATGTTCTTATAATGGTCCAGTACAATGCATATTGCTTCACAGTGTGTGCATGATAAGCACTAAGTGCTCTATTAAATATTGAGTGAATGAATACTTTTATTAATATACGAGAGAGTACACTGTTATCGAGAAAGTATAGTCTCACTTGATGCAATGGCGCATAAATAACGAAAAGCAAGACAACCAAGGTCTGTGCAAGCTTTAATTCAAAAATCCGAAGGAAGAACGAGGTTTCAAAAGAATGAAGCTACACAATAAGGTTCCCTGTGATATCAAATATCTTCTTTTTATCTTCCAAACCAATATGGTTCCTAAATATTCACACAATGGTGTTTCCTGTACATGTTTCTTGAAGTTGAGCACAAAAACAGACATACAGCGGACACGTGGTGGTCTAGCAACGCATACTATCATACTGTCTCAGCGTACATGGGCCCTTAATGAAGGGAAACACCGGAAATATACACTATACTGTCCATACCACCGCTCATATGATGAAAAATAATACCAAAATAATGACGAACAACTTTAGAAATAGTATTATTTAATATTTAAATTGTGATTTCAACTTTGTAGGAGAATAAGACATTAGTGTTAATTCGTTATTGATACGTGATTCACAAATAAAAACCCTGATGCCATAGACTGAGAATATTAATTATTGTGTAACATGATAGCATCGGCAGTTTTAATTAATATGTCCTTATGGCGTGTTCAAAGCCAACTCTGCATATGCATACTAGCAGCGTATGTATGAATGCAAAGCAACAAACTACGAGTATTATTTCAATTTTATGGAAAAAATAAACCAAAAAAATACACAACGCAACAATACTCACATTTTGTATCAATTTGATTACCGAATACCAATTATTGAGAATATGATCAATAGTTTCTATACAGGCTGTATTTGTTATTATTATAGAGAAAGAATATTTGTTTGTGTAATAAGTCATATTATGTTTAGAAATAATCTGATTATGGACACTGGAAATGACACTGCCTAATGTGTTATCTTCAAGTCAAACTGGTGAGTATTTTACCAGCGAGGAGGGGAAACTTCACAGATGACTCACAATGTGTACGTATTGTGACAGGGTAATTCGTGAAGCAGATATTTAGGAGAAATACATTAGTAATATTCGATATCACATACCAGGAAAACAGAAATACAAAAGCGATGAATGCAGTTTTGCACGAATTAAATATTGCGAGAACATTTATTTATTTTTATTCGATTCGATGTTAATCACGTTAATGTCGCAAGTGGTACATGGTATTATCGATGTACCATATATTAAGATACAATTATGTTTTTTGTATACGAACATCGAAGAATAAATGAAATAGTTGAAAACCCCAATGATATTACAGAATTAAAATACAAAAACCGCTAATTGTGAACTTGAAGGGACGTATAAGGTTCACTATAAGCGAGCGTATACTCTAACGA
This sequence comes from Carabus problematicus, assembly GCA_963422195.1. Taxonomy (NCBI): domain Eukaryota; kingdom Metazoa; phylum Arthropoda; class Insecta; order Coleoptera; family Carabidae; genus Carabus; species Carabus problematicus. The sequence continues at coordinate 15,654,214 of OY728582.1, forward strand.
AAGTATTTAGTATGTAATGTATTTAATTGGTACACAGATATATGTTCGTTATTTATAAGCAAGTTGACTATAAATGGTTTCCTTATGTGCCCGAGGAAGTTTAAATAAAAGTTGTTGTATAGCGTTAGAGTATATTGCATATCGTATTTGCAGTGCATTATCACCAAATTTCCATAAACAAAATGTACTAACCGTTCTTATTATCAATTTCCGTTGGAACTGTGTCAACAACGGCAATATTCAACCAAGATATTTGTTTATCATAAGAATAAATAAAGATTATAAATATGTATGTTCCAGTTAATGCATACATTGCAATGATATTTTTACATGTTATAAAATGTACAATTTAAATATAAAAAGATGTAATTTATTAAATTTTCGTTTAAAAAAAAGCTACCAGCAAATACGTCAGTTTGTTATGGAAATTTCCAAATTATTTCGTTTCCGCCAAATCATAAAAAACCGCAAATCAACCATAAATAAACGAAACAAAAGAATATGTTGATAATATATCAACAGCAACATTCAAAAATTCAAGATTATGTATTTCTTAAAATATCAACATTGTTAAATGATCAATTAAAGAAATTGATTACCTTGGCAATATTAAAACAAGTTAATCCATAGTTAAATTTATCGAAAATTTCCAACACAAGTCTTATTCGAATATAATTTACGAATGACGACGCAATTTTTTTACATACAACATAAACACATTTTTATTTAACCTAGAGAAGAATGTATTCTTACCTAAAAGGACTTAAACTAGGACCAGATGCTGACCTTTTCGGGGGGGTCCTGTACCCCCTGAACAATCCATCCATAATTACCAACACACACACAATACACAATGTCCAATATACGGTCCAATTTGCCGGCTGATCTTTGTGGAAAAAATTCTCAACCAGATCAGACGAAATCATTTATATTTATCATGAATTCTAAAGGCTACGAGTGTGATTTCTTACGTTTTAACATTTCACAAAAAATTCACTCGCACTACTTTAACTATCAATTGTTTTTGTAAACAAAACAAAACACACTGTCACACAAAAACGTGTATTACAATTGTCACATTGTAGTTCGGTTGATATAACCTATATTTATTTGTAACATGTATGTACGGTGTGTACGTGTGTTTCGCGTACGGCGTCTGGATATACAATGCTCGTGTAAGCAGTTATTCCTACACACGCGCGCGTACTTCATCTGGCCGCCATTTGCATCTGCGCCTTGCGTACCGTCTGGACCAGAAACGCGCCGACGTCATGTTGTCTCACTTGTACGCACGCGCGCCGATAAGGATAGAAACGGGAACGGAAGTATTTTTTTCGTTCCGTTATTTATTCATAGCATCAACGAGGAGAGCAACACGGAGTAAGGGGGGGACAGAAGGTTTGGATCGATTGTGCAAGATTAAGACGAGACTGTTTTGCAAATTTTAATTATGAATCTAGCGTGTTACACAAGATATATTGTTTGTACGGTGTATTTTTAGAGAAACGAAGAATAAAAAATATTGTCTAGAAAAAAAAAAATCGTGCGGTAATAGGTTATATGATTCTTTTGAAAAGTATTGTAACGGAAAGTTCTATTTACTGGATACGAAGGATGCTACTATATTTTTCCATTCAGATTGACAATGTTGCTAGACAAATTGTGTATTTTTATAGCATTAATATAGCAACAGAGTAAATTTTTGTAGCTGGTAGTATAGCCGTTAGTATCCAATTGTGAATATCAATTTTTGTTTTTACAAGTACGTACATTATTTATAACTATAATTGTATGTCAAGGCAACACGTATTCTTAAATTAAAATTGAAGAATCTTCCACAGTTACACATGTCACGTAACATGTATGCAACTATTACAGATGTAAACAAATATTAATTAACAATCACGTGATGAGAAATATATTAACAGTACCATTTAAAATAACATGAACAGGTGTCATGTATGTATTAGCATTAATATGTAGTAAACAATTAAAATGTATTCATTATGGAACAATACATAATTTATGATGTTCTCTCAGTCAATAACAAAACGTAGTATCTCACATCAAATAGTATTCTACAAACATAAAATAATATAGCATTAAATATTACTGTTGTTTTTTGAAAAAACAAAAGCTATTGTTAACGGTTCCCTAAAATACGTTAAATCAAGTCTGTTGCTAGGAGTTACGTCATCAATTATTTTAGTCAACTAGTGTTTTCATAACATACTTTATTTTGTAAATGTTTTTGTCTTCTCATTCTGTAAAGTACGTTATATTATCTCGACTCGTTAATTTCAAATATAATGTGAATAAGTGACCTACGTCAATTCATGCACATGCCAGTTGAATTTTTTTCATTTCTAGATAAAACAACATGTCATAAGGGATTTTTTCTGAGATATAAAACTAATTATTTAAACAGAGATTTAAAAAAGGTAAAGGTTATAAAATAGTTTACTTGTTCTAATTTTATGAACAAATATTAGCTGCTTGCAAATATCTGCCAACAGAAGAAAGGTTACAATATAAAAATGAATGAAATTACTTACATATCCCCTAAATCCACTGATTCATCCACTTCTTTAGGAACTGTATTATCCATGATTAATAATTAAAACGAAATATGTATTACAATAACACTACACGAAACACACTTTGCATGCAAAATCAGTATAACCGTCTCAACTGTCAACACATTTAAACGAAATTTGAAGCAGTCTCTTTTGATTGGCTGACAAGTAAAGGTTCACGATGGCAACCAAAGAACAAGAAAACTTTTAAGAAAATAAGTTAAAATGTTAAATTGACCTAGTTTCGATTAAATATAATTATTCAAGTAATTAAAAACTTAAATTTTAGGCATATATACTTATTATTTTTTAATGCCTTAATGGATATTTAAATACTATTGTTTTAAATTAAAAATTTGTTAGGTTGGCTACATAGTTCGTGTTTGGTTACAGGACCGACATTAGCCCAATATATAAGTTTATACGTTAAAAATAGTTTTTCAAAAAGATATCGGCTAAATTTGAAGGAAACATATAAATAACGAATGTGATTTTGTTAATATCATATTTTTATATAAACAAAATGACAAAAAATCTGAACATTTGAAAAATAAAAGCAAGTTAAAGTAATTAAGTATCTGCTGTATTAAACTAGAGATAATACTAATAAAAACAAAAATACTGCCCTAAAAATATGAATACAATGTACAGAACATTTAATGCTAATAATATACAATATACACACTATGGATAACTCAAAAATTCAAATTGAAATTAGCTGCGCAATTCTAAAAATACAAAATGGAATTATTCCTTGGAAACACTGCATCTGAATTAATACCAGAATTTTCGAATCGCCGTTAGAAAAATCGAGCACCAAAATACTAAATTAGCATTGGACGTATCACAAAATAAAATATAAAAAATGTCTTATTATATATGTATATAAAAAAAAGAAAAAAAAAACGAACATTTGGACGCAATACACCAAAACATAAACTGTTTCATATCAAATAATAAAATATATGTGAAAAAATAAATAAAACTAGTCACTTGCAAGGTGAGAGAGTGTGATGTGGAATCTGGGGGATTTTTGTTCTACATAATTATGGGGATATTCCCTAGGGCAGTTGTTAGTTGGGCGGGGCTCCGGGCTCGCATATTGGGCCGAACAGGTGTACGTATCGGTGTATTGGTCATTGGTTTCAGGGGATTGCGCATGCGCGACACACTCCGCGGTGTACTGCACGGTGACACTGCCTTGCTGTTGGTAGGCCTGGCAACTGTCATGGCGGCCTGTGTACCGTTAGCGGTGTCTTGTTTGTTCGTAAACAGCGTACTGCGACAACCATTCTTGTCCTCTAAGCCCATCTATACAATTAACAGATTAGAATATTTATTTCTTTATATCAACAACAGGTCGACAATCGAAGATCTCGTAAGAAATATGAACGTTTTAAGTCATGACAGTTGCTAGTTATGATAGACTTGCTCTGTTAGCTGATAGTCATGGCTGCCTTGGATATTATTCTGTAGAATAATAACTAGAAAATATGATTTTGTACATATTGCTTAAGTGTATATGTTATTTATAAATTCTTGGAAGCTGAAGATCTACAAATTAACCGAATATGAATTAGAATGAAGATCAATAATCAGTGAAATGTTTGATGCCAATAAGAGAGTGTTAATGAAAGAAGTGCCTGAAGAATGATTGTGTGTGTGTATGTGTGTGTGTGTTAACCCATGTAATAAGTGAACAGATTAAGAAAAATAAATATATAATCCACATTTTGTACTGACCCACACATTTATGGGGATTCGCTGCACACAGTACTTTGAGCAATGGGTTGTGTGTATGTCTGTAACAATAATCATGATTATCCCATACCCGGCCCAAACTAACTATACAACTACTAACTACACAGCAGCAAGAAAATCTGAAAGGCATGCAGCAATAGACACAGATATTTACTGTATTTTAAATCATTTTATAACATATTCAAAACTAAAATTAAATACTTGAAAAGGTAACTACAAATATGTAATACAAACAAAATATTGTATGTATTTATAACTTATAAACATGCTAGAAATTAAATTACACACAATAACAATTTGTGCAAACTTATACTTAGTTCAGTTTTCTGATCATTATATACTTTATTCTAAAATCAACTATTCGATCAGTTTCTCTGTAAATACAGTACATATCCACAGTATGTGTTAGTGTAAGCCAGGACAGACCCAGGTGGATGAAACTAAAGCAACGTAACGTGTATTCATGCTGTGGGTACTCACCTCGAAGTGATTGTAGTCCGATGCGGTGGATGCAATGGACGTGCTTGTCTCGCGGGCTCGGGACATACGCTTACGGGCTAGTCTCTTGCGCCGTTCCATCGATACCTGACACAGAACACTACGTTTGAATAACATTTTCAAACGCGGCACGTCAACACGATCAAACCAAACAACTGCATATCCTTTCGGTGGACGAATGTTTCAAGAACATATGTCCAGCTTAACTTCAACCCCTATGATTGTTTACTTACTCGTTTCAAAGTTCTATCGTTGACTTTCAGTACCGGTGGTTTATTCTTCTCTTCGCCTGATCGTGTTCGTTTGCTGGTGCCGAACAGTGGTGTTGTTAGCTTTCGTTTGATAGCCGCTGACACGTGCGGTGTTAGTTGACTGTTCTTCACGGGCATCGGTGATTTCATCGGTGTTCGCATTGGCGTACGGATCGGTGTACGAAGCGGTGTCTTATGCGGTGTACGTATAGTATTCTCGCGTGCTTGTTTCTTAGCGCTGAGCTGCACATGCTTGTCCTCCTTGTGTGCTTCCCATGCGTGCGTTATCATATCAGTCACCAGCTCCCCGTTGATCAGGAGCGGTTTCTCCGCGTCCGCTTCGTACAATTCAACCAGGTCGAGTAGTTTCCGTTCGATCTTCGGTAACTTAGTTGCAACCGCTTTCCGTTCTTTCTCCTCCATGAGTAACTGACCGCCGCGGTTCTTGAACCGGCCCGGCTCGTTGGCACGATGCTGTAGTTCCAGCATCTTCTCCCAGAGTTCTTCACGTTGTAGAACCAGTTCATAAATGTCCCTGTACACACGGATCATTCAACATCACACTATACACTTACACTTTTGTGGAAACGGTCAAATACTTACTTATTTTTCTCATAGTGCGAACGCAACTGCTCAACTTCCATCTCATGCAACGTCAGTAGATCTTCTGTGTAACAGGTGGAGTTGAAATTGATAAACTGCTGTCGTTGGACATCATTGTACCGGCACTTGTCCCACCAATACACCATTTCGTGACGCATCTTGTCAATGAAGATCTTAATGTTGGCCTTCTTTAACTCCTCGCATCGTACCACCTCCATTTTGAGGGCTTTCAGTGTTGGCACACTGTTGCCGGGATGGGCATCCATGAACTGTGATCGCTGTTCTGGTGATTCCTCCAGACGTTCCCACAAAGTCGACACTTTCTCGCGTAACTCTTGTATCTTTGCCTTAGTATCATCCAGTTGTGACTTTAACGACGCGTAGAACTGATCCAGCAAACGCATATTCTCCTCGGTCACTTTGAACGCGACCACATCATCGTAAATCACTTTTTTCTCAAAATCCAGACTCGGTTTGATCTTCAGCTCGGCCATGATGTCAATGATTGCGTTTTTGATTCCATTGAACTTCACTTCGCGACGCGATTTCTCGAGCACGAGTTGATCGATGTACGAACGGAATTTTGCGACCTTTTCCTCGCTGGGCAACGGCGAGGGCGCCAGAGGATTCGGGGCTACGCCCAAGATTTCCGTTAGAGTTTGTTCGCGAGACAAAAGTTCCAAGATTTCTGCTTTTCTTGTAACATACATGTTCTGATATCTGAAACAAAAAAACAATGTTTCAAACAAATATCAATGTGAAAAAAATTATTATACATTGTTTTGATGTAATAATTAAAGTGAGAAATGGTAAATTAGCAAAACAACATGGTTAACATCTAAATGTTTAAAAATTAATGTTGTTTTTAGATTTTTTTTTTCATAATAAAACAATGTTATAAATTAAAATGACAAGAATATTCTTTTCACTTACTGTTGCAGATGTTCTTCTAATCCTTTCTTGACAATGCACAGCGGTAGATTAGCGGACCGATCATAGGGAATCTTAATTTGCAACTCCTGTTCCAAATGACAGAGATCTTCCAGCATAGCTGTTATTTTCTCGCACAACGTTGTCTTGTGTTCGTTCGCTTCTGTTAAGATGTCATTGAATAGATCAGTTATATGTGTGACCACCATATTGCCTCGGTGACTTCGAAGCTCTCCTTCAATGCCCATCTCGTCCCAGATTGCATCGAGTTTTGTCAGAAACGTAACCGTTTCTTTGTGTAACATTTTTGTTAATATCTCCCTACACAACAACATAGCATTAATTAATATACACTTCCTAACATGTATGATTTGATACTAAATAGAAAACAATAAAATTATACCTGTTGCTGTAATCAACTGTATCAAGATTAGAACTTGTGTCAACATCCATATTTACGAATAATCACGTCAAAGAATATAAAACAATACAAATATTTTCTATCACTATATCAACACCTATATTAACGATAAACCGCGCGCGAATTACGACGATACACCTTTTTTTCTACATATACGCCTCTCCGCTTTCAACAACGACCAACGACATTCTTCAACTGACAAGAAGTAACCCGTCCAAACATTCAAATTCTACCTGTGTTCTGATTGGTTGGAGCTATATATAAACTGATTTAAACCAACGTATCCGAAGCGTGCATTGAAAAAGGGTGACAACCTAAATATTTTAGAACTATAACAGAAAATATTCAAATTTAAATATCGTTATAATAGTTTACAGTAATATTTATTAATAATTTTAATTCTTGCTTTTCAAATTTACGTTAAATTTGCATTTGTTAGATGTATTAGTTGTCGAAAATAAATATTTTGAATATAAAAATAATATAGTTCTGTTATGTTGGCAAAGCAGGAAGACACAAGAGAGAGAAAGATAGAGTGGGGGGAGAGAGAATGCATATTTAAATAAACTTTATTAATAATTTATGTACAATGTTTAACTGCTTTTTACAGAATTCAACACTCGCATCAAATTCTCATATTTCGCTGCAGAATGTAATTTGTTAATTAATATTTCCAGTTGTTCTCCGCCTAGTAAAAATCCCTTCATATTGTGTATTTTCGAGCTCTGCAATCGGTGATCCGTGATGCGATCTTGACTGAAGTTATATGTTCGTATTTTCTCATTGCGGAAATTCGATTTAACCTGTGATTTTCGTGTTGCTTCATTCTCTTCTATCTGTGCGTTCATTTGTTGGTCGTACAACTTCGCCCGTAATCGTTGCATTGCGATTTCTCTGTTCTTAATTTGTGACCTGTCAACTTGACATTCCACTGCGACGCCCGTTGGTAAATGTACAACACGTACGGCGCTGTCAGTTGTGTTCACGTGTTGTCCACCAGCACCACTAGCCCGCTTTGTTTCAATGCGTAAATCTTTGTCGTGTATCGTAACGTCCACATCTTTTGGCTGTGGCAGACACACAACAGACACTGTACTTGTATGTACACGACCCGCTCTTTCAGTTGTAGGAATCCGTTGTACACGATGTACGCCCGCCTCGTACTTGAAATATCGAAACACACCACTACCACTGACAAACACACTTGCATGTCGCAGTCCACCCAGATCGGTAGTATCGAATTCAGCTACTTCACTGGTCCAACCTTTGTACTCGGCGAAACTCATGTACATATCGAATAATTCATTTGCGAATAACATTGCTTCTTGCCCGCCAACACCTGCATTCACTTCCAACACAACAGAGTCACAGAAATCTTGAACATCGGCTGGTATCAACGATTCCAACAATTCTTGTTCAATAGTAACAATTTTCGCTTGATACGCTTTCTTCTCATCTTCTGCTAACCGCTTCATCTCGTCGTCATTGTCTTTTAACAATTCGTTCAGACTTAATATATGCTCGGACATACGATTACGTTGGTTTATAATTCGCATAACTGATGTTAAGTTTTGTAAATATATTGTACTTGCATTATCCAGCGTTTTTCTTTCCGATAGTTTACTGTGCTCATTTTCTAAATGTTTGACGTAATTTTCTATAATCTTTTTGTCGATATTCTGAATTGTACTATACCTGCAGTACCTCAGTGTATTATTGCATTGTAAAAGATGTTTTAATTTATTTTTATTTAAATTATATGCCAAGTGATATGAAATAAATTTACGGGCGAACATTTCAGTGATATATGATTTCTAGGTTAAGTAAACAAGATACGCAAATTTGTTTAATCATAACAAAATTTTATAATTTTGTACCGATACGTTAAATGACAAATATAGTTAAATTACTGTACTAATAAGTTATAACAAAATAAATGAATTTTTTTATGTAGGTTATATTTTGATTTTACTTGTCTGAATATAGTTCGATTTTATACATTCCTATCCCTAGTTATAGTCTATTCCCATCAGTAGTTGAAATGGCCACAATAATTCTCATTCATTCGAATAAAAAGTAGACTATGAAAATAAACACTTTCAATTTATTCTGTTGACATTTCTTAATGTGAATGATTAATTTTACACATGTATGAAAATGGATATACTATCGTATACTACCGTTCTTAGAAACATCAATTCTGACAATTTGTCACCGGATTTGAGAGCATTAAATCATGAAGTATCAGAAGTAAGTTTTAAAAATGTAAAAATGCAACCGTAGACTTAACGCAAATTTGCAATTCTAGGTTACACCGACAAGATTTATGTCAGAAATGCAATTATCAACCGAAGAGCGACACCAACGATTAATAAAGCTATTCTATAAAAAGAAAACGTGTAATAAGCGTACAATTGATATAGTGCCACCTATTATCATATTTCAGAACTACCAGGAGGGAGTGCCGTGTACAGTACCATTATCGGTTATTAATACGGGCAAGGTACCTAACTATAAAGTATGTTTAAAACATCACATAACGTTGCTTATATTTGTAGTCATCTTGTTACATGAAACTATTGTTCCAATATTCACCGTATTTTTCCGTCATTCATGACGATAAATTAATACCTCCGAAGTTAGCTCCAGGCATGGAAATTAACTTTTTAGTCCAGTTTATACCGGAAGAGAGCAAGGATTATTGGCATCAGGTGAAAATATTTACGAATAATGAAGAGTACACACTTTCGTTTATAGGTAAATATAGAATTTACTAAATTACTGATTAACATGAGGTAAATCAAAGCAGTATTCTTTAAAACGATATATATTATTCTTAGCTATTGGTCCGCGGCCATTGTTAAATCTACCAGATAATATTTCACTAGCCGATAGTCCAGTAAAAGCCGAATCTGAAAAACATATAATTGTGAAAAATATTGGTCAAGTGCCTGCTGTTTTCAACATTCATGTTAAACCACCATTTTCCGTATCACCGCTGAAAGGAATACTCGAATCGAATGAAACGACTCAATTCGTAGTTAAATTCAAATCAAATGATGACGGGAACTATACCGAGAACATAACTGTCAACTACGAGAGTGGTGAGAGGTTAGTTATAGGTGTTCAAGCGTCCGCATTATGTACGAATATATACTTGAACAAACGTCAAGTGCTGTTTGAAGATACATACATAGGACTGCAGTGTCACAGAATCATTGAACTTGTCAATAAAAGCAATCACATGGTACACTTTGCGTGGAAAACGTTTGATTCAAGCGAACAGGATAAAATGGAGGGTGATAAAATCAAAGAATCATTCAACACAATCCGTGATCAAGAATCGAAAAAGTGTACCAAACTAAAGACATATGATGTAATAGATTCAGAAACCAGTGAACTAATTTATGATCGAATATATAAAGACGAAATCACGGAATTCAATCAGAGTGAACAATTTTTATTTTACCATCCCGATTTTTCAATCATCCCGCAGGTAAATCTGGTATTTTCAAAACTGCATTATTAAAATGTAACAACGTTCTTCTTCTTGTTTGAAGACGGGTGATATTGGAGCCAATCACAGTACAGATATAACCGTTATGTTTACGCCCAATTACGTGCGAGCATCGGAAACAATGGCGTACTGTGACGTCACCGGTCGTGTTGAACGATTGCACTTGAAGTTAGCGGGAGTGGGGATTGGTCCGAAATTCACGTTGAACTTGGATAGTTTAGATATGAATAACGTGTTCTTGTACACTGATCATTGTTTCGATGTAGTGGTGTGCAATGATGGTAATACTTGTCCTCTGTGATATGTAAAATACTTATTTACTTATTGGTGAATGTGTATTTGAAGGTGACATAGCGGGTAAGTTAAGTTATGTATCGCGCGAGTATGATTTCGGTATCCATCTATCCTGTGAACCGGATACACTCACCCTGAAGCCGTTCGAGCACGGTGCGTTCGATTTGCATTTTCATTGTACCAATGAGGGATCCTTCATCGAGGAGATACATTTCCGCGTTGAACATTCCGAGGAAATAATAAAACTGTTGATCAAGTAAGACTGTGCTAATATGTAGTGTTGCGCGGGAATGGTTTATTGTAATTTTATTTCAGTGGCAAAGTACTCTATCCGCTATTAACAGTGAACATAAATCAAATCAATTTCGGATACATTTCCTTGGGTAACGAATTTGTACTTTGTAGCAAATAGTATTTAATTGGTAAATTGCGTGTTTTGTTTTGCAGGCTATTCCGTCACGAAACCCATAACACTGTTCAATAATACTCCGATAGAAATCCCCTTTGAAGCGTACGTGTACCCCGATGGATCGGACCGTGCCTCGATTCTGCATCACACCACTTACACTGGAAAAGTTGATCCTGTACCGAATCCGAAAGAATACGAGATCAACCCATCGTCCGGTATTGTGCCGCCGAATTCCACGTTAATTTTACAGGTTCTCATTGTTCCGTAGACTTGGTGTTCCTTGTTAATGTTAATTTGTGTGTCTGCAGCTGACGCTGGTCGCGAATATTTGCCGAGTACATACAACTACGCTGTTCATTGAAACGTGGAACACAACGAAACACAGACTGACATTTCAACTGAAACATAACGGCCGAATACCGGAACTATTCTCGACACCGTCCGATATTAATATACGATTCTGTTTCCTTGATTACCTGTGTCACAGGTTGATCGTTATCAAGAACAAGTCCAGCTTCATTGGCTGTATGCATTTGTATGCGGAGGTACGATGATTTAATCTAGAGGTAGGAGTATCTAACAAGCGACGTAATATAATGCTTTACACTGTAGGAACAAGATGGTCTAGCCGTGCTGACACCCGTAACCAAATTCTGTATTGAACCTTACGGAATAATAGAAGTATCGTTGGATATTACTTGTATGAAGTTGGGTGTTCAGAGTACTGTACTGAAGTATGCATTTTATAGTAATGATATTCGTTTAAAGTGAGAGTATTAATGTATGAATGTGTGTATGGGGGTAGGTTACATCTGTTTGGGGGACAACCTATGGTGATATGCACAATAACATGCATGGGCCAAGGACCGGTATTGTCGGTTATACCAGAGCATTTACACTTTGGCGAGGTGAAGCTGCTGGAAAATACGTGTAGAACAGTGTGTATATACAACGATTCGCCAATTGGTGCTGCAGTAACACTACAGGTTATAATAACAGAGCATCTCAAGCATATCTGATTATAGATTTATTTATAATTCACTGCCGTAGATTTCACCTGACAGCAATATAAAGAATAATAATGTTGTTTAGATTTCTTCTTCTTCTTCTTGAATTATGAGTTTGTCTTTAAACATTTAGGTTAACGAAAACAGTCCGTGGAAAATTGACCCAACTGACTTAGTATTAGAACCGGAGGAAAGTCGTGATGTCACCGTATGCGTGTACCTGAACAATACGAAAAAATACAAAGGCTCCATTTCAATTGACGTGTCCAATCGTGGCGTAATTGAGTGTAAACTGACAGCGACAGGTGTGGGTACTTGTATAGCAGTTACGCCGGCGATTACACCAGTGCTAGATCTTGGAGCGCAGCTCACCAAACATGCGATCAGAAAACAACTGGTGTTTACGAATAAAGGAGTGCGACATCATAAAATATTAATAGCGGCTGGCAAGGAAACCCGATCATTTCAACAGTACAACGCTGATGAATATCCGTAAGAACACCACGTGCATATGCTGACCACCAGGAGGAAGAAATTGTATTTGTTGTTTTTTACAGAACTCTATTCAGTTTTGTCCCATTTTTCTTCAGCCTCGCCCCCGATGAAAATATAACCGTTACGATGAGCGGCCAGAACAATAAAATACAACGAATCGATGAGAATTTCTACTGTCACGCACTGATCGATAACAAAGATAAGAAGCAAATCATTATTGAGACAACAGTTATGGCCAATTTCGTAGAACCCGTACTGACGTTTTCGAAAAAGGAACTGTCATTCAGAGTTGATTATAATGTTGATACAATGAGAAAAGCACTAACGGGTCAATAGAAAAATATTAAATGAATTATAGTGCTAAAGTTACGAATATTTTTTTCATTTTAGATGTACTTGAAATTAAGAATAGCACTCCATTGGTTTTAGAAATAGATTTCCAAGTGCAACCCCCGTTTTTTATAGAACTAAATAGTGTCCATGTGTTGCATCATTTTATAGAATTGCAAATTGACGAGACGTGTTTTTTAACGATTTTCTTCGACTCATCCTCGGAGAATAACCGGTGTTTTATTGTAACGAAAACGCTAGAAATCACGTACAGAGGTCACCCGCGGAAAGTAAGAACTATTCGCCATTTTCTTTTCTCACCGCAAGATAGTAGAAGTTTTGTTACATGGTTTATTTGTAGGATCGCATTAATCTCAGAGGCGAAGTGAATTATCCCAATATACAATTTAATCCTGAACTGGTTGATTTTGGAGCGGTTACGGCTAACGCGCAAACACAGATGTTGATTGAACTGAAAAATACCAGTCCATTGCCGATTAGTTACCATTTTGAATGGCTGGAAGATGGAATATCCATGCATAGTGTACCTCCGGTTGAGGTATATCAATGTCTTTGTACATTTCAAATATCTTCGCAATCCGTATCTTTCAGAAACTACCAGTTTTGCCATTGAAAGAATCTTCAACGGACTATTCTGTTTCGTCACAACCAACTGAAGAAATTCTCTCCATACACGAACATTCACCGACTGCTGTATCGGCTAAAAGTACAAAGAAACAGCAGAAGGCAAAAGAGAAACGTGAACGGCCACCGAAATCGGCGAAATCGAAAAAACCACGATCGCAAAGTCAGATTAGAAAATCGAAAAATTGTCTGCCAGTTGAAATCATATTCCAACAGTATGCCATTGAAACTGTCAAATATCCGGAACAGATACAGGTCTACCAAGAACTTCACCAAGCCGAATCTACAACAAGACTTGTGGACTTACCCGACCGGAACAAAGACAATCTGATGCAACTCAAACAAATGTTGTACCCGTTTGTGGAAGATTCCACTACGACTGTACCAAGTGCAACCATATTGCAATGTCTAAGCACCACTGCACCGAGTGTGTCGGAGATAAGTCGAATTATAGAGATTGTCCCCTCGCGCGGACATCTGGAACCATTTGAAACGCAACTGTTGTCGTTGTCCTATCGTCCTAAGGTGAACACATCGGTCAAAGCCCGTGTCCTGTGTCATGTGCTGGGCGGGCCTACCGAAAAACTGGACATTACGGGTATGGCCTCGGATATTAGTTATTATTTGAACAGAACGACGGTTGATTTTAGCCGGCAGGTGCGTATTTAATAGCAAGGATCTATCGATACAATGCCGTTATTTTGTAACGCAATTTCTAGGTATTTTGTGAAGTCAGTCAGAAGAATATTAAACTGGTTAATACCGGGTATATACCATTCACATTCACTACCACCGCTAAACCACCTACAGAAACACAGTCCGCCCGATTATTAGAAGTCGGTTGGTTCACGGTTCAACCGCAAAGCGGCACTGTATTTGCACAATCCGATATGGAACTACTCGTGCGATACTATCCGGGAATTGCTGGTAAATTTGCCGAGTCATTTCAACTAGAGATTGGTCATCTGACACCGGTTACCGTCGCGGTCACTGGTTACGGAGTATTCGCACAAGTCCATCTGAATCTGCCGCGACCGTCTATGCAGAAAGTGGCGATGTGTACATGTTACACGGCCATCGCGAACATCACACCCGATTATCTGGTGTTTGTGGAGAATATCAAAGTGTGGACACATCCGGAGGGCGAAGTACATGTCAGTGATATGAGCAAGGAAGAGAAACGCGAGTTACAGAAAGATGGTTGGGTGGTGATATCGTATAATGTAAGATTTACAAATGTTTTTCCAGGGGATAAAAAAAAATATAATCGCTAAAGCAAAATACTTTCTCATTCCCTTCATATAATCCTCTGTGTTTATATTAAATTGTTAGAATTTTATTTTATAGAACAAGTATCCGTCTGCAATGGACATTGATCTGGCTATAGAACGTATGCTAGCTTACGAGTACATAACACAACACCCAGAAGTACTAGCCGATCACAGTCTGTCGACAGGCCTGAAATCCATACCTCGGTTCTACACGCCAGCCTACTTGATAGACTTTGGCTACGTAATCAGAGACACGCTTGTGCATTATACGGTGCTCATACTGAACTACGGGTCGACCAGTTGTAAGGTGCGCGTTGTTCCGAATCTACGCAAGTCGGGATTCTTGCGTGCAGGATTCAACATCCAGCACAAGAGCGATGGCATCCCCGTGGGTGATACACAGGCAATGTACGTTCTATTCTGTCCAACATCGGAGCACTACCCTACGCGGAGACAATCGGTGAAGCATAGAATATCGTTGGAGGTAAGACAGCGAGATAGACCAGAGAATAGGGCATAATATTTAACGCTTTATGCTAAGGTTGAACATGGACCACGAATACCAATCACTGTTAAAGCCACCGTGACACTTCCATTCATCGAAACGTCCACGAATCATCTCGACTTTCATCAGGTCACATGCGGTCAACGAAAAGTGATGAACTTTCTCATATCCAACACGTAAATGTTCTAACACTGCAATCATAAATTATTTCAGTGTGTTTAATGTTGAATTCTGTTTAGTGGCTACGTCCCCTGTACTTGGCAGGCTCGGATAGAAAAAATAGCACTTAACAAGCCGAAGAAATGTCAAGATCCAAAGATCTGTACGTTTTATTTAAACACAAACGTTGGCGAATTGGAACCGGGTGATAAGATGTTATTGGATGTGTATTTTGAACCGCACAAAAGTGAACATTTCGAATGGAAACTGATAGTAACAATTGATCAAAATCCCGAAGAGGTCACGGTATTGTTGAATGGTAACGGTGTGAAACCGTGGTTGAGAATCAATGAACAAACCTTAGAGTTTGTACCTGCATTGCCTTATTCCAACGAGTCTGTACAAAGTTTCATTGTAGAAAATCCATGCGCATTTCCTATCGAGTTTTACTTGTCCCAATTTGATGAGTAGGTATTCAAATACTTTTAGTTATATACCATTACATGTTATTATTCTGTGGTTTGTAGGCAAATACTTGAAGAGGAAACTATTATTCGGTTACTTCATCGGTATTATTCCGCGGATACCGTGTATATACCACAACGGTTAGCCGGTGAGAAACTACCAGACGCGTTATACGGTTTCTATGAAGATTTACTCAATGAATTGCGCAGTAGTTTGACAGAGAAAGACGAAACACAATCACAAGCGACCAATTTGACTGCTAGAACGAAGAAAGTAAAGAAACGAAGGACTTCATCAGGAATTAGCTCATTGGAGTAATGATCTGAAAGTTTATGTACAGTTCAACGATTGTATGTGTTAAATATTTGTTTTATCCGTAGGAATATTCGCACCGGACATGATCCATTGGAAAATAAAACACCAGAGGAAATTGAAACAATGCTGAAAGGTACTTTTACTAATTTTTAGCACTAGATAATACTATTTTTCAAAACTTTTTGAATACAGATTTATTAGCGAATAAATTACAACGTAATATTGAAAATACGGGAATGAATCTGATGCAAGATCCCATTGAAACCAGTTTTAAGCAACTAGCTCCTCCACCCCTGGAAATGGACCCGTCCAATGTGAAAGAGGGTATTCTGATTGTATTCTACGGTGCTCCATATACTGGTATTCAGTTTTAACCCGCCATCTTCCCATCGCTACGATAACGTATTTCGTGTTTTTAGAATCAGTTTATGCAGCAAACAGAACCGCTAAGAAGTTAAACCTTCCCGTATCGAATATCACCCATTTGATTCTAGAAGCGCTGGCGTATAATGAAACTACCAGTTGCCCGAGGATTAATGAGATTATCAACAATGCGTACAGTCCAGCTACAGACGCTGATGTTCACATCCCAGACGGTAGCTCATGTAATTATATATTAAATATTTACCCATCAGTGTAATATTTTCTTAGCCGAGACGGAAGATGCAGATCTGTATAAGAACCTAGAACGTAAAATTCATTTCTTAACTTCGAACGATGGTAAAAAGAAACGGGGAAGTCCTAAAGGCAGTGCTAAATCGTCGAAAAGCGGTAAATCAGCGGCTACAACGGATAGTAGAAAGACGAAAGCGCAGCCGGGCGTGGATAGTACAGAGACATTATTAGGCATACCGCAGGTTTGCATCAGCAAAGCGTGTTACGATATTAACAACGTGTATTAACTTTATATTCTCTCCATATAGGAATTACTAATAGATATACTCAGAGAAAAATTACAACAATACAAACTTGGAATTGTCATTGAATCACTCAACAACGTATTCATTCGAACGCCAATCCTAACCTTAATGTGTCTATTAAAATCAGTGGGAAACTTGAAATATATTCACTGTTTTCTCATCTATAATTCGATGCAAGTGTATCAAAGTATCATCAACGATAAATGTGAAGCGGAAAGAAATAAACGGGAACAAGAGAAGACTGAAATGCTCGAACACTTTGACGCGATAACAGACGAGGAATTCGAGAATCTATCAGTGGAGTATCTGGAATTGTACAAGAACACGTACTTGGCGAAACGTAAAGACGAGAGGAAGCAAAGATTGGAAACGATACGGTTAATATTCAGTGTTGGTAATCTATTATTAAAAGATAAAGTTTATTATTAATAATATTACAGCCAGAAAAGTGCACCAATAGAATCGAAAAAGTCCAAAGTGTTTGACAGTAAGAAGAGGAAAAAAACAGAGTTTGACACAAAGATTAGTGTTAGCGCGGAGAAAGGAAAAAAAGGTGACTGATACAATATACAACACACATTCGCACTGTTTACAACGGTCTTATTCTTCTTTATAGATAAATCGTCAGCAAAGAAAAGCGATAAGTCTAGTGGATCATCGAAAAAAAGTATGTTTTGATTTTTACGCATATTCAAAAAGAGATTTGATATTTTAAATATTGTTTTTTTTAGAAACTGTCAAGTTAAGTCCAGAGATGCAAAAGGTTTCGAAAGAATTTGACAGTTTCATCGCTGAGTATCGACACATGTTGCATATATTTGAATTTTGGGATCGCAAGGCTATGATTTTGACAAAAGTATCTATAAGTCATTTATCTTTATTAGAACATATTTTGTTAATAAATTATCTTACAGGAGTACACTGCACAGGTGAGTAAGAAAACAGTAAAATCTGCGAAGAAAAATAAGAAAGAGAGCAAACCGCCAAGCGCAGTAAGCATTGCTATAGTCCAGTATACCATTGTTGACAATTCAAGGTCACTAAAAAAGCGCACTTTCAGGTTACGGCAAATGTAATAGAGACTGAAACGGTTATTGGTGTACCATTTTGGGTACTGAATAATTCCAGTAATGAATCGCAAATGCTCGATATGCTCTCGTCGGCTACGTATGAATATGTTGAGTACCGGAATGCACGGCGTAGTGTATACCAGAGTTTAATCGTAACGGTAGAACCCAGTATTGAGACACATACAATACTCAAGCAACCGGAGAAAAAACGAAACCGAATACGGTCGAAGGTGTTTACTATAACTACAAGCTGTAACGTAGTGAGTGAAATACAATTAGGCGAACCGAATATGGTAAGAGATCAATTAGAATTGCATGAATCGGAAAGGCGATGTTTATTTGTTTAATTATTCAGGATACTATCTCAGATAATACTGAAACAAATGTAGCAGAAAATACAGAAGAAAAAACAGCGAAACGGAACACGAGCATATCGATTGAAGATCACGGCACCGCAAATATAAACGTAGAGAGTACCAGTAAACTTCGGAAAAGTAAAACCAAGAAACGAATCTCACTGACTAGCAAACAAGAACTAAGTACGGTTCACACTACACTTTCAATAGGTCAAATACTCAACCAATGTACATTACCAGATCCAACTGAACCGCCTCAGCTGAAAACACGTGTCGTTTTACAACCGGGCGAGATGATAAAGTATCGTATACGATTCGCACCCACGAACATCGGCTGTTATCAGCACACTTACAACATAGAAATGGTAGGATGGGACACCGAATACACAATAGACTGTAGAGCACCATGTGACATACCCAAAATAGATATGAACCCGAAAACGTTATTTACGAATGTAGTTAAAGAAAAAAATCCCCAGAATGAGTATCGTCGAAATATGTTTGTAAAAAGCACTGGTACCTTTGAATTTGGTAACTCGTTTCTGTGTAGCCATCACGGGAAACACTGGGACAGGTAACCTACACGGACCACCCTGTATATAATGACTGAGGAAGAATTGTTTTATTTCAGACCGCGCAAGAATAAAACAACAATGTGCATTAAGAATATCTCACTGGTGGCTTGTGAAATAACAACACATTTGCTAGAGGAAACGGGCGTGTTTCAACAGGCAGACGATCAGCTGATTGTGCAACCGCAATGTGCACATAACCTTACATTGAGCGCTTGTCCGGCTGTACTGGGACCTAATAGAAATACACTAGCTCTCGCCCTCAAACATAACCCGCGTATCGAACGTGTACCGCTGAATTGTATCGGATGTAAAATAGAGTTTGACATATTGAACAAGAAAATCACATTCGAACGTGTACTACTGGGACACAAGGAACAGCGAGTGATTACGTTCATCAATTACTCGATGGTACCGATTCATTGGGAGTTTACGAATGTTGAAATGTTTACGGACAAGTTTCACATTATACCGCAGTACGGTAATATAAGGGAGAATGATTGTATTGATATTACTATTGATTATAATGCAACAGCAGTTGACGTGATGCCTATGAAAAAATTGTTTATGAAGGTAAGCTTCCTAGCAAATGATTCTTCGGGATTATAAACGTAAAATGTTGTAGATATTCGAAGAAAACGATCAAGACGAAGCATTGCTAACGGAATCGATTGAAATATCAGCAGAAACACGTGATATTCTAGTGGATTGTGTGAAAAATATCGATTTTGGTGAAGTGAAAGCAAGGAAGAATCATACATTCAAATATGATTTCATGAATAACGGAAAATACAACGTATTATTCGAGTACGCTAATATTTTATGATAATTTTTCAAAAATAAACGAAATATGGTATATTTTTTTCCAGAATATCCGAATTAAGTGCAGAAGAAGTTGATAAATCAATACTATCGATTATGAAAATGTTTAAAATATCACACTTGAATGGAGTACTGTTGCCCGCGAAAGTATTCAATACGATTATCACGTTTAATTCCCATAAAATGATTGATATCATGGATTACCCGATCTTCAAGTGCAGTCTGATGGATCATATTACTCGAAATGCTCTGTCGACGTTTTATATTACTGCTACTGCGAAAACATATTACTCACTGTATGTACTATTGAATGTTCTAACTTTGAACGAGTGTTCTCTTTGTAATGTGTTGGTTTCATTTAGATTTGAAGTGTATCCCAGTGCTGAAGTGAATTTCGGTGCAATGTTAGTTGGAACGTATTGTAGCCAGACGTTAACCATCACGAATGTAGGCAGATTCGCATTTGACTACAATGTGCAATGCAAACGACGGATGAGCACCGTCACAATTAAAGACACGGCGAAAAAGGGCAAAAAGGGAACGAAAGGGAGTAGTAAGAATTCGGCGAGAAAATCAGGAGGAAGCGGGAAGTCAAAGGAGAGTAAGAAATCAGCAGAGAGTAAAAAATCTAGTAGCAAAAAATCTGGCAGTAAAAAATCTGGTAGTAAAAAGTCAGGAAAACCTTCCAAAGCTAGTATTGTCTCGAAGAAAATCAAGGGAATGGTGGACAATCTTAAGAAGAAGTAAGTACCTTCTCACTACTTGCCACTATGGAAATATAAACGGGTATGAATTTACAGAGAAGTAAAGTTAGGACCACCGATTTCTTGCGGTACATTTGAAATTAAAAACGCCAAAGGTACAATCAAACCAGGCGATGCGGCTGAGTTGGAAGTGGAATGTAATATATTGGACGTCGGGTCCAAGGAGGAGAAAATAGTCATACTCGTGTCGGAATCGGCGCCCAAAGATGCAGATGGTAGAATTGTGAGTCTATCGGCGACTGGGTGCATACCTAGCGTAGACTTCAAGGATCACGCGAACATATTCAGAGAACATTTCATCGTTGAAACAGAAGTAGATTTTATAAAACCCAAAGAGGTAATGCAAGGGTGTTTTTCTGAAAAGATGACAGCATTTGAATTTGTGTATCGGTATTTTTTTTCAGCTCGAACACCATTGTGTCTTTATAATTGAAGATCAAAAACTGGTGTTCAATAATGTGTGTATTAATACCACATGTTCAACACAAATGCAACTGTATAACAACAGTCTTGTAGAAGCTGAATTGACACTGAAATCGACTCTTCCATTGGTTTATAAAGTTGATCCTGTAAAGCTGTATATACCATCGTATTCGCACGGACGACTGACAGTGACGTTTAGCCCGATTGCTATAGAAGTAATGCACAAATAAGCGTGTTAGAATTCTATTTTATGATCTTGTTTCTGCAGGCATATAAAGCTAATTTAGAACTGCTCCTTGCAATGCCGGAAGGCTACAAATCGGAAGTGAAAATAGTTCATCTCTTTGGCGAAGGTCGTGTACCTGAAATAACACTGACACAACCGGAATCAATGGATAGAAATAACAATTACATCATCCTTTATGAACCTACACTGGTTGATAAACAGTCTGTGAAGCTGATTCAGTTTGTAAACAGCGGAGATTTCCCGTGTAAAGTTATTTGTGAAATCTGCGATGACACAGACGATGTATTCTGTATAACTGCTACGACCACACATTCCGATATAGTGAAATTAATACCAGATGAACTAGCAGATATAAAAATCACATATCAGCCTCGGAAAATAGCACTGAACAAGTGCAAAATCAAGTTGCACATTGTCAATAATCCTTTCGAAGTATTTACGGTAAATCTTTCCATTTGTGTTTATAACAATCCATGCATAAGTTGCATTTCAGATCAAAGTCACGGCGACTAGTTATTTAGAGGACATAGTCCTTGAAGATATCCCCACTTGTACGCCAATGAATAATAGCCGAATGTCTAGTATATCGTTGATAAACGATATGAACAACACGAGCTATCTATTGAACTTTGGTAATGTTAATATGAATTCGTTGCAAAAGAAGAAGTTCAAAATACTGAACCGTTCTGCCAGCGATGTTTACAAGTTTGTCTTTAAGTCTGCAATGGTGCAGGAGGTTAGTTTTATTCCGGCTGTTGGCCATCTGAGACCGGAGGCGTACAAGGAGATTATTGTGACGTTCCTAACAGACAGTCCTGTTACATATGACAAGGTAAACAAGTGTTTCAAAACACAATATCTGGGGTTTTCTCTTAAGGAGCAGACCATTTTAGTTCCTTCCTGAGAGAATATTATTTACTTTATTTATTATTGTCATTGTAGATTGTTATAGAATGCATTACAAGTAAAATACAGTACACAGAAACTATAGAAAATGTTGTATCCTGGGATGAACGACAGAAATTGTTAATCTGGAACGATACCAATGAGAACGAAATGCTTCTGGATGAAAGTACAGAACCACAGTACATACTCACAGATGGACATGTGAAGAAGATACCAGTACTGCTCTCTGCCAAGGCTGATTACGCAACGTACGAATATGACGTTAATGATGTACTATTTAGAGACACTATGATGTTTGAGGTAAACCAATTTCAACCTGACCACGCACGCGGTTATCTTAAATACACATTGGTTTTATAGAAACGAACATACCCGTTTACGGTGTTCAATATTGGTAACGTGAATTTAGAAATCGCTTGGAATATTGTGTTGCCTGATCGAATACGACCAACATCAGCTGCTGTGAGGAAGATTTCGAGAGAGAATATCACAAGTAGAAGACCTGAAACGGCACGGTCTTCTGTGAGATCAACGCACCAGGAGTTCAGAAAAGCACGACCTCTAACAGGACAAGGTATGTCAAACTTTCAAAGTAAAATTATCAATTGTAGATCGCCAAGCAATGGGTATTTATTTTACAATAATACACATGATTTATTTGGATAATGCACATAATATAATCGCTTACAGAACAGTTTAGTGATCAATGTAGGAGTGAATTTTCCCTTACATCCAGTACAACTCGTAGTACGAGTTCAGACAGCTCGCATATACCATTTACAATAACTCCCGAACATGTTGTAATACCGGCTAGAGACAAACACGAGATGACAGTTACCTTTGCACCATCGGACGTGTATGAATATAAGGCACGATTAAAGGGACACGTTACTAACTTATCACCGGTATATAAGCATATCGATATAGGCCTCGTAGCCAAGAGTCTGATGCCGTATTGTTACTTTGATGTCCGATTAAGTGATTATATTACCAGTGGAAGACGATCAGTTGATAAATGCAGTGATGTATTGGATCTGGATACGAAAGTTGTGGAGTTTGATTGCCTTGGTGTGAAACGATCGCACGAGAAGTAAGAATTTTGTTGTTTTATCTGTAGATATAGATATGTGATTGTGATACAATAAAGGGTCCACCAGCCCAGCTATTAGGAAAATATAGAATAATACAATGATGTATAATGAATGGTTCCAGAAATAACCTACTGATATTTTAAATAAACATTTTTCGCTTTCAGATCGTTTAACATAATAAACCCAACTGACGAGGACTTGTTCTTTTCTTGGGAACAATTAAAATCATCTGAAATATCGTCAGTACCGCTATTTTCTTGTAACGATTCCACCGGTATTATAACACGTGGAAAAATGGCCAAAATAACTTTCACAATCCATCCGCAAGCCACGGGTACATTTGAAGCCCTCTATAACTTCAAACTCGAAGCACATAGCTTCATAACGACGTTTTTATTCGTGGCAAATATCCGTGTTCCTAAAATATGTTTCCTACGGCCGTATGTAAACATGAAACCTACCGTGAACGGTATAAGTGTGTGTGATTACATCACACTGAAGAACGACGAAAATATCGACTTGCATTACCAGTTTCGAAAATCGTCGTTGTTCTCCGAATCGCGCAAAGAGTGTCTAACAGTTGCACCGCGACATGGAACGGTGTCGAAACAGAATGAATCACAGATCAAGTACAGTTATACAAGTATTTACAGGTTTCGTTTTGAGGTTAACGCGTATCTTTTGTGTTTGTAGAATCAGTTTTAATCCGACAGATGTCGGTGACGAAAGTTTCACGCTCAAATGCAACGTCGAATGCTGCAAAGTACCATTGGCGGTTAGTGTGAAAACGGTGTGTTATAAATTAGAACCACTCGTGTCATATATGGTAACATCAGGCAATAGAATATCGCTAACCAGTGATATTGAAAATATTATCAATCTCGGCACGGTAAACATCAGTGTTATAATTCTATATGATCCCTGATATGTTGAGCAATGTTTCTAGTTATCACCGAACCGAACAGAAACCGTTACATTTTACATAAAGAATATCGGCAAAACGGGCTTCTATTATTCATGGAAATTGGACAATGAAAGTGCAGAGAAAAAACTGCACGTAAGTGTAACGGATAAAGAAGGATATGTGAAGAAGAATACGGAAATCAATACGCTGTTAACAATAAAATCAACCAGTTCTGTGGCATTGAAAAATTATCAAATTGAACTAAAGGTACACAAATTAGTATTCGAATTTTGTTTAATATTAACCTAAATAATTCTCTAAGGTGAGATACGGACCAAGGTTTAAGATTTTCTTGAATGGTTCATCAACAAATGTGCTATACAAATTTTCATTTTTGGACCATGATTTCGGACCCTGCCTGGTCCAGACTTCAAACATTTGCTACAATCACAAGACTTTGGAATTCGTCAACAATAGTCTGATTCCGTTAACGTAACTTTTCGTCCAAGTTTATTTGAACAAAAATCAATTACAAACATTTTGTTGACAGACTAGAAAATACGTTTAACAATACTGAATATCTCTCCATTGATTTCCAAGCACGACAAATTATGGCCAAGTCCAAGGACGAGATTGAAATTTGTTTTCATCCACGGAAATGTGAGAAGTATCGCGAAGACATTGTGTTCCTGGTCAATTGTCAACCGGTCAAGGTGAAGGTACACGGAGAAGGTGTCGAGATGAATATATGTCTGCTCAATGCTGAGGATAAATACATAGAAATGGGAGCGCCCGAGATTGGTCAACGAGTAACCAAAACGGTACAAGTGTTCAACCGCAGTGCAACACCCGTGGAAGCACATGTTGATCTGTGGGACCGGTTACCGATTGTAACCAGTCCGGTAACGGTGGTTACACATCATTTGAAAATACCGACAAAGGAGCGCGTAATTCAGGATGAAATTGAGTAAGTGAATTTAATCAAAATTAATAAATATATTTTTATGTTTTTTGGGGTTTCTAGAGAGAAGACAAAAGCAGATGATAAGAAAGGCAAAAAGAACGATAAAGGGTCCAAAGGATCAAAGTAAGCATAATACCTAGTACATATTGTAACAGCTAAGATTGCTAATTATTTTCCAGGGTCAATAAGAAATCAGCTGGGTCAAAGAAAAGTGATAAATCAAGGTAGTATTCATTCAAACTATTGTTTTAATTAAATTTTGATTATTTTATTTATCATTTCAGCAAAAAATCTGACAAATCCACGAAAACTAAGGAAAAATCGAAGAAATCGGACAAATCTTCGAAAAATTCAAGGAAAACTATTAAAGAAACGTAATATATCTAGCAATTTTTTAATATTTTACGTTATTTTCAATTTTTTTTTTTTTTAGACAAATTATTGACATTATCCCTGAAGCGCCGTCTGCAGAAGATACTGAAAGACAATTACTAACCAGTATGATTACCATCGAACCGAAGGGTCCACTGAAAATAGGGCCTAATAAAATGGCTGAATTTATTATAAATTATTTGCCCACGAAACGTTTAGAACCATTCAGTGAAAAGGTAGTAGAATCCGCATATAGTGGACACTCGCTTATAATGATCGTGTCTCCAAGTCCCCACTAAATATTACAGTGTATACTCGTTTATATGGAACCGAATGCCTCTTCGAGTTCGCTATAAACGGATTCCTCTGTATTTGTAACGCGGTGTGACACAGTCTAACTGTAGATTGTTATTGTAGATATCCGTGCAAGTACACGAGACTGTGACGCCGCTGTGCGTTATTCAAGGACGCTCATTGGCTGCTGACTTCCGTCTGGACAGAAGCACAATATCATTCGGTGTTGCAGTGTTACACTGTTACCGTGAAAGTAAGCTTACACTCATCAATGACGGTGACGTGGGATCACGGTATGCACAGTCCGAGCATTTTGCTGTTTAATGGTTAGGATAATATTTGCATATTTGACAGATTCTGTTGGAATTACAAGAGCACTAGGGAATTTTCCATTACACCAATGTTAGGTTATTCCAGTGCGCACACTGTGACAGTTTTCAACATAATGTTTTGTCCATCACAAATTGGTGTTCAGTCTAAATGTCGCGTATGCAACGTACATACATAGTGCTAGTCTGTTAAATAATTCATGATTGTGTTTTTAATTAGATGGAGTGTGATTTAAAAGAATCTACGAGAAAATTGTACGTTGATTTGATTGGCACATGCTGTGACTTGCCATCGCCATTAGCGTATATTAATTTTAGATGTCCGGTTCGAACGGAAGACAGGAGAACACTTATACTACAAAATAGGTACTTTAAGGCACTGATATTTACACACATTTTGTACAAACACGGGATTTTTTAAATGTTTTTCTATGTATTTAGTTCTGGACAAGATTGGAAACTCATGCCAATCATATCCGGCGATTATTTCACAACAAATAATGACATTGTACAAGTTCCGGCAAAATCTAGCACCACCTGTGACATAATATATAAACCTCTGCTAATGACAAAGAAAGATCCACATACGGTACCTCGTTTAATAACAATGGTTATGCGCAAAATCATTAACACGGTTTTATCTACATATATAGGGTTCTATTTTCTTTAAAATACCAGATGGAAAAGCTATTTTATACAACTTTGAAGGAATAACGGATCGACCTGTACCGATTAAAATTATTTCACTGAGTGTACCGTGTAAAACTAAACATACAGAGCTGCTGGCCGTTAGGAATTGGTCAAGAAGTAAGCAACAGTTTAAAGTGTACACAGAAGATATCACGCCGGGCGATATCGTGAATTTGTACGAAATAAATGGACAAGATTTTATCGACATACTGGGCAATGACGAACGCGAATACAGTTGGCTTTTTTATGCCTACAAAGAATGTTCACTGGAATTTCGAGTATTCATTTTATTATATTAAAGATTAATAATTAATTTAATATTGTAAACTGAATGCAATTGTTTCTGCAGGTTATATTTATGAACGATATGAAAGAGTACATGTTCTACAAGCTAGCAATTACAGTGACAAAATGTAAA
This sequence comes from Carabus problematicus, assembly GCA_963422195.1. Classification (NCBI taxonomy): domain Eukaryota; kingdom Metazoa; phylum Arthropoda; class Insecta; order Coleoptera; family Carabidae; genus Carabus; species Carabus problematicus. The sequence continues at coordinate 15,681,808 of OY728582.1, forward strand.
CCATTAAAGACAGTTACCTTAAAAACATGTGCACGAACACCGGTCACTTATGAATTGACACTAATTAATCCACTTACGGATCCAATTGTTTATAAATTAACAAGCACTTCACCGACACTAACTTTCAAAACTCCTGTCACTGTTGATCCGTACTCAGAGGTACCAACCGTGTGCAACTACACAACCAACACTTGAACTTAAAAATCACTAAAACGATTTTATTTTCAGATTTCAACTATTATTGAATATTATCCCCTGTTAGTGGAAAATAGTAATGTTATATTAGAAGCTACTTGTGCTGAATTGGGCACATATCCTTATGAATTTGAACTGTGCGCATATGAAGCTGTTCCGGAACCGGTAATGAAATTTAAGGCAGTTATTGGTGACGTGGAAGTTTTGAACGCAAGTGTAAAGAATTTAACTAAGAGTAAAACTTCTTTCGTGTGCAAGGTTTGTTTGTGGTTATTTGTATTTATACAACACACAATTCTTCTTCACACAAAAATTAACCTATCTATTACAGGTTGCCGATGAGAATTCGTTTAGAGTCGATAAACTTTTAACAATTGCTGGTAATCAAACTTCCAATGTACCAGTTACATTTACTCCCTATAAATTAGGAAACATTGAAACAAATTTAACAATTTCATCGCCTACTCTGGGTGACTTTGTGTAAGTAAAATAGTTTTTCTTTTATTATTTTCGATTTAGTTTAATATTTTTTTCCTTACAGTTTTCCTTTATTTGGCATGTGTCAGTCACCGAAACCGAAAGGACCATTGATTTTTAAACCGGATACAAGTGTGGTTATAGATTTTCATAATCCCTTTTTGACAGATATAACCTTTGTTCTCAATGTTAAACCGAATATATTCACCGTGAAGGCGACTGAAGAATTTATAAAATCTAAGACAAACGCGAAAATTGTTGTTAAAATGGTGGATAAAGTAGGAAAATTGAATGGCATTGTGAGTGGAAAATTGTTAATATCGCCTAAAGACAAATCATTAGGCGATATTAAATGGATATATTATTTACAAGGATGTATAAATTAATAAAGAATGACAAATAAACTGCAATTGCTTTTATATTTGTTTTAACGGTATACGAATCACAAGTTGAATTTGTTTAAACGGTATATGTACGTATTGACGTAACCAATTTTGTGTATTAATATAGCCTGCTAGATTCTTATATCTCTGACTGTTATTCTCTTGTTATTTAAAAAACAATTGACAATCATGAAACGTTAGTAGTAGAATTCTAGATTTTCATATCACTGTCGTTCTACTGTTTATAAATACGTGCCTTCTAGATCGGTGGTGTGTCGGTATTAGTTAATCACGAAAGGTAAGTGACGCTCATTAGATATTAACAACGAGCGTCTTCTTGGATATTCTCGCTGTGCATTTTTTAACGAAAGGCGTTAACAACAAATCACACTTACAACTGTAATACATGTCACGTATTTACGAAAATTATATTTCACTCCATTTGCGAGAAATATGTAGTTCCTCAAGTTGCCACCATAGTAAAAGTATTAATTAGTTAAATCATTCTAATTGTAATAATTGCATAAGACAAACATTCTATTCAAAAAGTACTTATTGTTATATCAGATAAATTAATTCAATGTATAAAATATTTTTGACAGTTGTGACCGTGAAAAAGTAAAAGAACTAATGCATTATTACTCACGTCACAGTGGTTTTTTTTTTGCGCGAATTAACGTGCAACAGGTAAGGTTAGAATCAGTTAAAATCGTTGTCATTGTGAGAAGTGTTGTTTTGTATTTTGATATCTGTGTTTTGTGTACATATTCTGTAATAATGGAATTTACACGGCGACCACGTGTTAGTAGACCTGTGGATACGTTAGCAGAAGAATATCCACATGTTTTAACTCTGTACAAAAAGCCTCCGGACGGTGAATTGTTACTGTCCGAGTTCGAAACGCTCGCTTTTGACCGGGTACAAGTGTTACAAATACTAGAACAGGCGACACAAATGGGACACAAGTTGTATTCACCAGAATGGCGTACCGCAGTGTTGGGATATTTGCGTAAACAGAATTTGCGGCGCTATGTACGACTTATTGAAAGTAGCGGCTGTGGTACAGCAGACGCCGATTCACATATCCGACGTGAAGATTATATTTCACATTTCATATTGCGTTTGGCGTATTGTCGATCGAAAGAGTTGCGTAACTGGTTCGTGGCTCGAGAACTGGAGTTATTTAAAATGCGTTTTCAAAGCTTGAGTACCGATGGTGTCAAACAGTTTATGGAATCGACGAAGCTCGGTTATACACCGATATCGAATGAGATGAAGGACGAGATCAAAAGTGGCTTATTGCAATCGACGATAGGATATTCGCCTGTAGCCATTGAGAACTGTGATTTTTATAAAGTACCATTTACAGAAGTATTGGATTTAGTGCGGAACATGTCTGTGTACATTCATAAAGGTTATGCTTTTGTGCCAACGAGTGAACTGGTGTCGTGTCTGACATCATGGTTTAGAACGTATTTGACTGATGCTCTTGACGTAAGTACATATTTGTATATAATACAGCACAACCTGTTTCATTAGAAGTGTCTTTTAATCGAGAAAGTCGTGTAATATACTGCTGTTAAATTATTGTTATTATTTACAGTTTGCAAATAAGAGACTACCATTGTTAGATGACGAAAGGATATCGGGATTGTTGGAAACGTTACATATCACGTACACTGGCAAAGATTATACGAATCCCAGTGATTCGAACAAATTCAAAGTGACAACTGAAAATCTACATACAGTCGTACGAAAATCCTTTCCGTTGTGTATGAAATCGTTATACGATGTGGTGAAAACAACGCATCACCTCAGACACTTTGGTCGTCTGCAGTTCACGTTGTACTTGAAAGGTATCGGTTTGACGTTGGACGATGCTATTAAATATTGGCGCTCTGAGTTTTGCCGACTGATCGATGAAGAGACGTTTAACAAGAAGTATTTGTATAATATTAAACATGCGTACGGTGCCATTGGTAATATGACCAGTTATACACCGTTCGGTTGTAAGAAAATTATCTCAGCAAGTCCTGGACCTGGCGAACATCATGGCTGTCCGTTTAAGATGTGGGACAGTGAAATGTTGAAACAGAAGATGTTGGAATCTGGTGCGAGTCAGGAAGGTAAGCAACATATCTTACTATTTAAATAATACGTTCTTTATATAATGTGAATGTTTATAATTATTTTTTATTTAAATATTATTATTATTAGGGAGAGAAACGTATTAGTTTTTCTGTGGTGTAATTCAAATACCTTGAGGGAAAAATGGTAGTCTCTCCCGAGGTGTAACTACTATTTTTTTCCACGATCGCGAGTAGAAACACTTAATTTCATCAATAATTATAATACATCGGAACGAAATTACAATATTTAGAAGCCTTTGGGAATGTTTCCATGCAACGTACCACGGACAACAGCAAATTGTTTACAAAAACGTTTGGTTATAATAAAAACTCGGCTAGGGAAAATTGTTGTCTTATTTCGTCCCTAGGAAGTAAATGTTTTACTTCTGTCGCAATTTTGACAAAATATACTTTTTCACCAAACATTCTTTTATTTCATACATTCTTATAGGTACGAGAGAAGTTCTAGAGGTTGCTACCAAGGGCCACTATCAGATCGCTTGTTCCAAGTACTTCATGTACACACACGGCGGAGTGGAGAGTCCGAGTGGCATCATCAGTCATCCGAATCAGTATTATGAACAGAGCCGAGAATTGTTGGCCAACAGTGCTAGTACAGCCGAGTCAGGCTCAGTGAAGAAACGTAAATTCCCGAATGCATTTGGCGCAGACAGTTCACACAGTCAAGCAAGCACCAGTAGTAGCCAAACGCAACAATCTACACCTACCACTGACGAGACGCCATTTGAGGACGATCTTGATTTATCTCAAGTACCAGACACAATGGAAGCGGAATGAAAAAATAGATTTTTTTTTTAATTTCACATTCCTGTATAGTAATAGATTTAAGAATTTGTTATCAAAATTCCTTATTCAGTAGATAATTGTACAGCATAATTTGTATATATGTGGATGTTGAAGGAAAAACAAATATATCTTTTTTGTATTTTTAATATAGGAATAAATTTTATATTTTCTAGAAAAATTAGTTGTCTTCTTGCAGCGGCTAACGGTTATTGTATATCATGATTTGTTTATGTAATTTGTTTGCACGTCTGTGATCATCTTCTCTACGAGTTTATCTAGATCGTATTTTGGTCTCCATAGCCAGTCCTGTCGTGCTTCTGTATCGTCGAACACTTGAGGCCAAGAATCGGCTAGAAGTAAAAAATAACATGTATTATTTATCCTAAGTTTGCGTAACTGATTAAATGACTAGATAATCAGAAGCTATTCCTTCGGACCCTTTCGTTTGACAGCTAGTATATTTGAGGTTAAATATTTACCTATTTCCTGTCTACTATCCGGATTATATGATACTTGTACATTCGGTATGTGTTCCGCCAGTTTATTTACTAGTTCTTCTGGTGAGAAACTCATGGCAGTGACGTTGTACACGCGTCTCATCAGCATGTCATCCGGAGTAGTCATGTACTCCCAGAGGGACCGTAGACAGTCCTCGATGTACATCATCGGTAGTCGAGTATCCGGTTTCAGGTAACATTCGTATTTACCAGATTTTAAAGCCTCGTGAAAGACAGCAATTGCATAATCTGCAATGTAAACGAATTGTTAACTAATGCCATTTAGAATTCATTTGTGTTATTGATTTTTATTTTCAGTTGGTATTCATTTCAATAATATTTGAAGGTTAGTATTTTTTGCGTTTATTTATTATTATAATTATGTTTTTTTTTATGTAAACAATGTGTAGTTTGAGATGACGAACCTGTTTTGTTTTTGTTGTAATGTTTACTAACAAACTTTTGTTTTGAACACGTGCATATTAAAAACAACATTTTTTCTAGTATTAAAATGTAAATAATTTTGTTTGACATTTGTACGTGCATATATACATCATTCTCAATATATTTTTCACAGCAAGTGATTATGATTATAAGTAGGAAGTTTCCAATTTGGTTATGAAACATATAAATGACATGGTTCCAGATGTAGGTTATGAGAGGTCAGAATGTGACACTCGCATTTATGATACTTTCATGTAATACACAAGTGTATTACTGGTGTCATATTTTATATTAGGCATAATAAAATGACATAAAACTAGAGTGATTAAAATAATCTTCGATTAATATTTACTAATACTCTATTTTTTTATTGATTTATATGTTCATCCTTAGTTAAATAAAAAAAAACACCATAATTAATGACGATAGACCTTGGATTAATGACATGGGATTTTAAATTTTATTCAACCTAACAACAATGATGTCATCAAGTTACCTTGATATCAAACTTGAACTTGATATTGACAATTGAATATAAAATATAAATTAAAATATGTAAAATCAAATGTCATTGAATAATAATCAACAGCATTCTCATATGAATTGTAAAAATATACAATAACAGTACGTAGTACTTCTGTTATAATTTAAAAGTAATATTTTGTAATTCGTCTTTTGTAGATGACATTTTAAACTTGTAGTTTCAAGGTTAAAAACTAAAATTCGCACTTTTAAATCTTGTCTAGACATATGACTATCAAACCGGTTATTGCGTAGTTGATTGGTCAAACAATCATGTAGACTATCAAAGTGTTACTCTGTTGTTTCGCGGCAAAAAATTGCTATTAGAAAGTTTGCTATGCAACAAGAGAGAATGTTTTTGATCGTTATTTTCCTATACTTGGACAATTATCTCATAATCAAGGCCGTACTTGTAGGAAATATGAAAAACTTAAACCGAATCAACATTGATCCGTAACTATACATCCGTTATACGAACTATTCCCAGTACGTTCCTGTTTCTCTTATACTTTTTATTACATAACCGCAACTATAATAGCAGTATAATGACCGGGTAATTACCTGTGGTACCACCGCCTGGCGGGTCACTGGATATCACGCCAGGGAACCTCAAACAACGAAAGTCCAGTCCGAACCGATGATGATAGTATTCACCCAGTAGTTCGGCGTGCACTTTGGACACTCCGTATATTGTTCTAGGTCTTTGGATTGTCACATTCGGCGTTGGATTTCTCGGTGAATCTGGGCCAAAAGCTCCGATGGTGCTGGGCACGAATATCCGTAGCTTGTACTGTTTGGCCAGCTCGATTACATTGTGCATTCCTTCAACGTTCACACGAACCGCGAGCGGAACATTCTGTTCACCGATTGCGCTCAGCAATGCCGAGAAATGTATCAACCAGTCGACACGGTGATCCACTACGATACGTTGTAGACCCTTAAAGTCGAGGATGTCGGCGAATATGTACGGACCAGAGTCCAACACTTGCTCGGACGGTTTTATAATGTCCGACAGGATCACTCGGTCCTTGCCATACTTGCTACGAAGCAGTTTTGCACACTCCTGACCCAGTTGGCCCAGCCCACCTGAAGATAAAAGACAAACGATGAAAACAAAACATTGTGACATGTATTTTTATTGTTAAGAGTGCTGTACTTTTCTTTCTTTTTATCAAGTTACCAGCAGGTACAACGCTTGCTGTTATAGTTTTAAATTTCGCCAAGTAAGCGAACCTTGAGCAAATGTGACGTTTACATATCATATGATTCTCGATCGAATGACATTCATGAATTCTAAAGGCGTGTTGCCGTTCGACCAATCACAGCCAAGCTGTAAGGTTTTTTTTTTATTTTGTACGATGTGTATGTAGGAATAAATGAATAATTAATTTATCAGGATTTTTGAAACGTGTGATATATTTGTAATTACAATTGAAATAACATACGTAAAATGTTTTCCATAGCAACATGTTTGCACACGGTAAATTGAGAATTGTTTTTGAAAATGCAATTATCGTTAAACAATGTCATTTATACAGATATGGATAATTATTTTTGCAGTGTAACCTTGGTTCATTCACGTGTTGAATTATCGTGCGCGATTATTGAAAAATAAATTTTGCAAAAAAAAACATATTCGCCGACAAGTTGCAGGATTTATGACTTTTAATTTGTAATTTAAAAATGAAAGTCATACATTTCACTTTTATTAACTGTGTATTTTGTAATTAAACAACAACTTTCTACGTATATTTTAATCGTTTATAATTGCAGAAAATTAATAGAATTATTCCATAATTTTTGCTTTCTTCATTGTTATTAAATAATGTTCAATCTATTGCAAAAATATAAAATTATAATTAGAAATTATTTTATTCTGCATTTAACCTGACCTGTTACTTTAAAACTCTTAAATCTGTTTATAAACATTTAATTTGAAAATGTATACATTTTTTAGAACTGTTATTTGATACTCCACGATGTATGAATCGAGACTTACCGGTTATTAGAATTTTCGGATTCTGTGCTGCCCGCTTTGCTGCCAATTCGGCGTTAGTTCTTCGACTCTGCCCTAGAAGTGACACGGAGGTCCGTAGCCCTAGGAGGCGGGCAGCGGCTGTTGCTGTTGGTCGTACTATCATGACTTCTACGTTCACCGTACACCAAGTCACTGAGTGACCGCGAGGATGATGTATGAAACCCTACCACAATATACACACGTGGGGGATACGGAACCAGAGTACGCATAGATTTGAACAAGTTCACCTTGAAGTACAATTCTATGGCAACCCACCGGCCCGTTTAACTATTCCACCTTATAACCCGTTATCATAACGCAGGCCAGTGCTGAGTACATTTCAGCGGGCCCTCTCCGTCATTGTGCTAAAATCGGAACTTATATTACAACGGAAAGAAAGTCTGATAAGATATGTCGATGATAATGACACAAGAAAGATAGAAGTGTGTGATTCCTGTAATAAGACACTCTTAAAACAATATTGTATAATGCAGGTATGAAGAGAAATGTTAGCGAAACTGCAACCAATCGCAAAATTTATATTTCTTTAGACAGTGGAAATGTTCAAATGAAAATAAGTATATACTGCAACTAAACTCACAGTCCTGTAAAGCGGGTTGCTGGAGACATCCGCATTTACTTTATTAGTCGAATAACTAGTGCATGTCAAAACAACACTGTCAATAGTACTTATTACAGACTTACACAAGTAAAGATATATGACCTCTTTAATCCGAACTAGTAATTGCACTGGTTGATCCAGACTATCGAAATATTCGAATTATCGAAAAAAATTATCTACGAATTTTTTTCAATAAAAAGCCTATAAATAATCCTACAATAAAATTCTACCTACACCGATCGCAAATCTCCATGTATTTTAAATATAAAACTTTAAGCCCTGTGGTCAAGGGTTAAATATTAAAACAAAAGTTTGAAACAATTACAGGATTACACCCTAATTCTAGATAAAAAAAAATTATAAATTTATCTTGTACAATCCGTGATTAAATATTTCATAGTGTTTTGGTGTCTGGCCGGTATCATATATTTTAATGTCTTCCTGTAATCAAATATTTATTTATAACAATGACGGAACGCTATTTAGTAAAAATAAAAATTGCTATTTATAATAATTGACGATGACAATAATTGTAATAATGTACATACATACCTACGTGTTTATACATAATACAAATACTGTTGTTTTGTGTGCAAAAACTATGAAACTCAAACGAATATTTCCAGATGTGTGTTAGTGTGTTTTACTACATGTATGTATGTATGTACTAACTGTAGTTGTGATTTGTCAGAAGACAATGCTCTCGAGCAAGTGCTGCTAAAGATGACAATCTGTCACGACGGATTGCTTACAATGAAGTACCCACAATGCATCGGATAACAGTACATAAAAATCCATAAAACGTTTGTCAATATAATACACAGACTATTCTCTACCCTCAGCACAGTTAGGGAAATAATAACATTATATTGTAAAGGTGTATTAATTGCTTTATTTCCTAAAACATTTTCAAATACATTGACCATATTTTTGATGTAGCACACCGATTGGAGAATGTCCATTAGACATTTTCGAATTCAGCTTCCATGCAGACAACAAGTTCGTCACCCTTTGTCGCGTTGGCCTGGATCCTCAGTTGACCTTTAGGAACTTTCTGGAAAGTCATCTTGGAGAAATCCAATGGGTAATCTTTGATTTTGTAGTCACCCTGTAAAGCACATAATATCAGTTAATTCCTCGAAAATGTATAGTGTCAGAACAAATACTAAATTTGAAATTATATTCTACCGCTGGGATTGGGCATTCACCGACTGGGATCTTCAACTGTTTCTCTATATTGTGCCACATCTCACCAACGTAATCGTTCATTAGTTTGCACGGGTCCTTCTTAACAGCAGTGAGGATTGTGTTCCACTTGCCATCCTCGAACGTTTGAGCAATCAAATGGATCTGAACGGATTGCCAAATGTGTGATTGTACAGTATAGTCATTGATATCGTTTTTAGTTCTGTTGCTTACCACTACATTATCGCCAATGTCAAATGGGGAGCTACCGCCGCCATTCACCACGTGAAAAGTGTTGTTGTGTTTCTTGTATATACCGTACAGTTTCACAGGCGTATCCTGGAATCCCTCGCACATCTCGTACTTCTTAATGATGAGGTTCAATTCGGCATTCTACCGAAGTACAAGTGTTTTAAAATTTGTTCTACATTTTAATAAAGATAAATTACGTTTTTGCAAAGCATTTTAGATAATATTTGCACAGTGAGAATGTTTGTTGGTATTGGTTTATAAATATAGTTATTTTCTACTTACTACTTGGACTGCAACAACGGCACAAACAATGAGAACAGTGTACATGAACATTGTAATACAGAACTGATGTACAGGTAGTTGATAGTTGTATGTCTATCCAGTGGTCAGCCCGGAGTTTATATACTGAAACAGCAACAGGAAACTGATCAACTGATTCCAGCCTCACAATAAGTTATGTGATTAGCAATAATTAGATGAATAATTGCATGATGTTAAAATATCACAGAACAGTAGTCGATTTAGTACACAATACAGTAGGTAGAGGATATTATAATTAGTATGGTGAAATGGTGCATATGTTTTGTGGCGATAAAACTAGAAAAATAACAAGAAAATAAATATTAATTAGAGTAGAAAGGTACAGCAGATGAGAGAACAGTAGAGTAAGTCACGTGGTATAATAAACAGAAATACGAGATCGCTGTTTGAAAATAATAATAAAGCAAATTTAGAAATAAAATATACTAAAGTATATCTTTGGTAGGATTCACTACTTCAACGATTGCAGCGCATTTGAACCTTGTACCAAGCAACCAGCACTACATAGCAGTACAGTAATAATCGGAGAACTAGAATAGTGGAGGAAAGAAGTAACACAAGAATTAATCAGAGAGATGAAAAAGAAAGGAAATGAAGGGACACGAGAAGGATATGTTAAACATGTAAATAATGATTAAACAATATAACGTTTTTAACACTACATTTGATTTAGTTGATTTTATACATTCATAATTTTTCCTACTCTTTTTGCTCCAGATATAATTTTAATTAGATTATTCTCCATTGCTTTGTCTGTGTTCTCCTCCTTATCATCTTCTAACTTCAATAGTTTGCGTAATATTTTCTTATTGTCTCGTCTGTCCAGGTTGCTAATGATTTTTCCTCTGTCTTTTCTATTGTTATACCCTGTTCCAGTATCATATTTCTGACTTCTTGATTTGTTTGCTGGGGGTGCTGTGTCCTAACAATACAAAATCTTTATCCTTGCCACTTTTCAAAACCCTACCCTCGTCTTTCGTTTATTATTTAAATATTTACTGATTTCTTGGTTTCTGATTTCTGCAACTCTTTTCTGTTTGATGTCCCCCATCGAACCAACCCCAACGAAAAGTTAATAAAACCGTAGCAATTACAAAATTTATATTTTTTTGTATAGTTAGAAATGTTCAAATAAAACTAAGTTCATTCTACAACCATGTTCACACATCGGTAAAGCGGGTTGCTTGCGACATTTACATTATTCGTCGAATAGTTTGCAGTGCGTGTCGAAACAGCACTAGCAATAATACACACTTACACAATTACAGATTTATATATAAAGTAATTATTCTGGACAATAGAAAAAAATGGATTTACATCTCCAAAAAAATTGCTTCAATCAAATTATGTATTGTACAATCAGTGATTAAATATTTCACAGTGTTCTGGTGTCTGGTTGGTGTCATATATAATGTCTTCCTGTCATCAAGATTTATTTGTAACAATGACGAAACCCTACTTTGTACAAAAAGAAAACAAAAACGTGCTGTATCATTTGTTTAGAACAATTGACGGTGTCAGTAATTGTTATAATGTACATACATAATACAATACGAAACATATGCCTGGATGTATATGTGTGCGTATGTTATTGAAAACTTTCTTTCGTAACAAATATTGTTGTTGGTTTGCAAGCAAAACCTATGAAAGTCAGACGAATATTTCCATGTATAAATATAAAGCTTATACATATGCGAATATGTGTGTGTTAGTATGTTTTACTACATGTATATGTATGTATGTATGTATGTATGTACTAACTGTAATTGTGATTTGTCAAAAGACAATGCCCTCAAGCAAGTGCCGCTAAAGATGACAATCTGTCACGACAGTTTGCTTACAATGATGTACCCACAATGCATCGGATAACAGTACATACACATCCTTAAACGTTTGTCAATATAACACATAGACTATTCTCTATCGTGAGCACAGTTAGGGAAGTAATAACATTATATTGTTCAGGTGTATTAGTTTATTTTCTGACAGACATTTTCGTGTACACAGCTACATTGACTATATCTATTTGATGTAACACACCGATGGAGAATGTCCATTAGACACTTTCGAATTCAGCGTCCATGCAGAGTACAAGTTCGTCACCCTTTGTAGCGTTGGCCTGGATCCTCAGTTGACCTTTGGGCACTTTCTGGAAAGCCATCTTGGAGAAGTCCAATGCGTAATCTTTGATTTCATATTCACCCTGTAAAGCACATAATATCGATTAATTCCTCGAAAATGGGTACTGCTACAATAAATGTTGAATTAAAAATGACATTCTACCTTTGGGATTGGGCATTCACCGACTGGGATCTTCAACTGTTTCTCCATTTCGTGCCACATCTCACCAACGTAGTCGTTCAACAGTTTGCACGGGTCCTTCTCGTCAGCGTTGAGGATTGTGTTCCACTTGCCCTCCTCGAACGTTTGTGCAATCAAATGGATCTGAACGGATTGACAAGTGTGTGATTGTACAGTATAGTCATTGATATGGTTTTTAGTTCTGTTACTTACCACTACGTTCTCGCCAACATCGAATGGGGAGCTACCGCCTCCACTGATCATGTGGACAGTGTTGTTATGTTTCTTGATTGTGGCGTACAGTTTCATCTGCGTATCCTTGAATCCTTCGCACATCTCGTACTTCTTAACGATGAGGTTCAACTCGGCATTCTACAGAGAATATAACAGTTATGTTCTAAACTTACTCTTGCATTCGAATAGAAATGAAACACGTTTTTACAAAGCATTTTAAACAATCATTTGCACAGTAAGCATATTTGTTGGTGTTGGTTTATAAATATAGTTGTTTTTTCTACTTACCACCTGGACGGCCACAACGGCACACACAATGAGAACAGTGTACATGAACATTGTAATATTGAACTGATGTACTGGTAGTTGACAGTTGTATGTCTATCCACTGGTCAGTCCGGAGTTTATATACTGAAACAGCAACAGGAAACTGATCAACTGATTCCAGCCTCACAATACGTTGTGTGGTTATCAATATTTTGATTCATAATTACCCGAAATAAAACATCACAGAACAGTAGCAGATTGAGTACAAAATACATTGAATCGAGATATGTAAACCGAATTGAAAATAATGGCATAATACATAGTACTATTATGTACATTGCACAATTTGATAGACCATATCATATACGTATTTCTATATGTAATAAGCATCATTAAAACAGCTATCATTTTTAACGCTAAATTTTCTTTAGATATGGTTATATCTGCTCGTGACAAAAAAAATCACATAATTATAGCAAACTTCAGCTAGAAAATAATTTATAACCTAATTTATACCAAGTGCACATAGCTTAGTTCCCTATTAATTAGCAAGTTTTCTACATATTTCTTTCATTGTATTTGTTATATATAAAGAATTAACAATACATTCTGATATCTATTTAATACACCATCCTAAACTATCCAATTGCATGACTGTTATCTCATGAACATCTATCAAACATCCTGTTGTGTAATGGCTCGTGAACAAGGACAATATTGACAGATGTGTCGATAATCCCATACAGATTTAAACAATAACAAAAGTGTTATTTATTAATAATTACAATCTAAAATAACTATACCGACACGTGGAATAGATCGCGGTATATATGTATGTAGTTTTGTTAAAAAAAATTTCAATTTAATTGAAATTCACCGACGATTTCATGCCAACTACATTACAGACTATATATAATATTCTTATGAAATGCAACGTTTAAGTATAAGTTAACAGTAAGTTTCGGGATCTCAAAATGTGAGAACAACAAGCAGCTTTGAAATATTCTATAAAGAATTCCAAAAGCTTTAAGTAAAACTACAACGTATTATTATTTTTTTAAATTAATTTTCTACAGAATCCTCATTTTCAATTTCACTTTTCCATTCTACCAAATATTATTACACTAGTTGTGATATAATATTGCAATAATTCTATATCACTTTTTAATTTCTCCTCATACATACATTCATACTTGTGTATGTGTCGATACGCATAGTGACGTTAACTGAATTCTGAATGTGATTCCGTAAAACGTCTTCATTGCTATAGGTGATTACCGAAGTGTGAATACAGTCTGCTACATTTACGTCTTGCAGCAGGCGATGGTATCTTCAGTACGCCAGTTACCATCGTATCGTGCGTTGCCACACAGAACTTGTACAGTGCATTTAGGATCACAGTTAACTGTGCTTTATTTTCTTGTTTTTTTTTGTTGTGACTAACAATTTTGTCCTTGTGGATTACAGAGGAATTAAATTAAACGTATGTATAACTATAATATTAATAATTAGTTGTTTATTATAAGATAGTATAGAGCTGTTGAGATAGATAGTTTATACAAACAAAGATGTTTTGTTCATTATTATATTCAAAGAAATAATTAACGTTTTGCGCAGGAATTTGTAGATTTAGTTCTGAAAATGTCTGTTAAAGAAGACTTAATTGTTGATACATATTTTTCTAGCAAATAATAAGGTTTATAGAACATTTTATACCACTGTGCATTCAGGATTTTACTTACAAATAAAATGATACTAAATAACACTTCTTGGAAACTGTGTGTTTCGACTATAATTTGCCTAAACGTTATGTCTAATTTAACACTGGATCTCTGAATTCGCGGTTACTAGTTTCACCTTATTTTGATTTCTTTTTGAATCTCATTGTTTGTCTTCTTTCTCGGAAAAGAAATCTTCATGAGTATACGGGGAAGAATTCATGCTATATAATGTTTCATCAAACTATTTTAAAACATTAGATAATTGTACACATTTCATACAGTATAATTATATTTAAAATATTCCGTGAAGAAGCACTTTCTTGAAAACAAAATTATGAAATAGTGTAATTTGGTTTGAGGAATATTTTATATGAAAGTGAAATTTGATTTCTTCATGAACCGGAGGAGGTGAATGATCTGGAATACGGTTCTGGAATTAACTAGATTATTAACAATGTTTTAACAAATGCCACGGTGTATTTATGTAGACAAGGGTGCCAGGTGACATTCTGTTATTTAGAATACATGACCTTTATTTTAAATGTAGTTCTTTGACAGTTAAATAAACTTAGCTGCAATTACTATGAAGTGGTCGCAACTATAGGAACATATGATTTGACAGAAGCGAGTACCATCTGACAATCCGTTATATCGTTTAATTGGTGTTAGTTTAACCGTGTTACTCAAAATGGCATTGGCTTCTAATACAAATATACATTAATATCATAATACTAAATGTAGATTCTAAAAAAGAAACTATTTGTAAGTATTTAAGGTAATGCATTGCAACGTTTACTTGATATTAATATACGACGAGTGTGTTCTCTTAAATTTCGTCAAAAATCTTAAAACAACAAGAAGAAGAAGCATGTTTGATTTGTGATGTGCAGACATAGTACAATATGATTCGTGATGCATGATGCTGTTGCTCTGCTCTGCGTGGTTGTATGCATGTATATTATTGTACGTACCTAACCTATTGTGAAGCATAATGCACGTGAAAGTTAGGAAAACCTTTGTCTCGCTCCCTCCACTAATTAACCATTCACACACGCTGATTTTTTGACACTTTCTCTCCATCTATGTGCATATACCCTTCCAATTGTTTTTATATCCAATTCATTTGTACTTCCTCGCTTACACTGATAATTGGCGAATTGTTGTATTATGATATGTTGTGTAACTGCAAGAAGAACTTTATATGAAATGTCATCATTCCACAATTACCGCAACTATTTATCTCAGCATATCATACCTAATTCTGATACATGGGTTCCTGAGGTTTATTAAAATGTCGTGAATTGATCATCAGCATTTACAGATTAAGATTATTTACATTTTTTTATTATACATTTGCATGCATATGTAGTTCTGCCAGATTTTAATTTGACAGCCGTTTTAGATAAGCTTTTTATCTTATTTTCTGGTTTCAACCAAACAGCACAATGCCGGGTCGTCATTTGGAATAATTCCTAGAAAAACGTTAGAGGAAGCACTAGCTTTTATAGAAATTTGTACAATTAAAACAAATCTTATCATGCTCTGGATACAAAAACAAATGCGTATTCTTTTGAAATGCGATTCAGCGTTTTAACTCAACGACAAATTTGTGAAATCTAAATGTAAAGTAACATATTTGGTAACATTATTTATGTTTCTACTTAAACTTCACGAATTCTGTTATATAATTCTCCATATTTTTAAATTACATTTTCTTACAAGGAATTGGATTAACTATGTAATGTATCCTTGGCATTTTAGTAGTCATTGTGTTTGCACAGGATACGCAGAGGTCGGATCAATTTAATCCCCGAAAAATGTGGGTTGATTGTTTCTAAAACAGTCCTTCATTATAAAGACAATAGTCCAAGGTATTACGTTGTTCTTAAGCAGTCGATGGAAATACAAAATACCTTCTACCTGTCAAAGTACAGAACATATGTGTATTCAGCGAAGCAGACAGAAGTTAAGCCGGACGAATATGATAATATCACTTAAAAATGCAAAATTCTTTCGCTATTGCTTAGCCATATCTTTTCAACATCATTTATGTTCGTCTAAGGCTGGACACTCTCTAATTTTAAAGGATAGCAGCGCAAATTCTTGTTCTAAATAATTTTCTTCGTATTATTTTGTCATTATTTTTGTGTCAGAACTATCAGCTGAAAAAATCTGCACACAAATTGTCTAGGTTTTTTAGATAATGTACCGTAACTGTTGTCGCCTAAAATTATAGTGTCACGTATGTTTTTGATAGTGTCGCGTGCTTCAACCAAGAATGTCATTATTCATACGGTACAGCTGAATATACGTAGGTACATTGTACATGCACTAACATGTATGAACGTATATATATATATGTGTGTGTGTGTGTTTACACATGAAGGCACAAGACATACGGTTCCTCTGTACGTCTCAACACACTTCCGGTCAACACACACAGAACATACACACCTGTCTGTCTAACATGACCTAATGCAATACTGACCAAGATATATCAACATTGGAATCCTTCATGCTTTTATTATTATATATATATATATATATATATATATATATATATATATATACATATATATATATATATATATATATATATATATATATATATACATATATATATATATATATATATATATATATATATATATATATATATATATACCATAATAATTCTATAATGACAGGCAATTAAAAACATTTATGACGTACCATATAGACTTTTATGATTTACAAACATTGTTTAAAGGTTTACTCTGCTGGATTAACTATTATCTTTTACTGCATTTGATAACAAATATTTTGATGAGTAGAATATTCCAATGCTGGATGACTAGGTGACAAAATGATTTAGAAAATTAAAATACGTTTCTTCGGCCTAGTTCGTAAAATGCATGTGGTAATTTTGCAATTAGATTCCGGATAATTAAATTTTTTATCATTGCTCATACGGGTCACAGTGAATGCAATGGTTTTTTGTCCATATAACAGTTACATTTCCTGAAAAGTATGTTTATAATTAATTTGTCAAAAAGTATGCTCTAATTAAATTATATACTATGGCAAACTAATGTTACTTTGATTAGAACATTATTCAATTATTAACATTTGTAAATTTTAGTTAATATTTTGTTGAATTTTACAGAAACATAACAAGTAGGCAATGTGCTTATGCGAAAATGAAACAAAAAAATAGTGGAATTAATGTTTAATGTTGGTATTGCAGTACAGTTAGGATAACTTTACATGTTTTTTTATATATACAGTATCTTCTAGTCTGCTTATAATAGTAATTTAAAACCGGCAACAATATACGTCTATTAGTTCCAGCTTGTTTGTATGTATTGCACACACATGTCTGTGATTGTTTGTAACCATTGTTGTTACAGACATACACATAGCTGGACGACTACAAACAAGACTATGCTCACATACATACATGCACACAGCAATATCATGCACACACAACGTATTATGCTTTGTAATGTCAGACCGTTTTTAATTCAGATCATTTTCGCAATATCCTTCTAGTTTTACATAGAAGATTGCAGGATAATGACGGCGGCCGGGTAGGAAACCATTATCTATAGAGATTCTACCTCGGTGTTGTAAGTGCATTTGTTTCGTTGAATTTTGTACTTCGTTTCGACCTAGTGCACGACTCTCATTTTTATTTTAAACAGGACGGAAAATATACGCGTTATTTAAATTAGATTAGACTTTTGAAAGTGATGAAATAGCATAAAGTACATTATATTAATTCAGTAACGTATGCAACCAGTTTGACAGCTCTGTCGTACGGGACAACGAACTAGAGTAAAATATATTGACATAACAACTGCTGAGAGAATGTATAGCATTTATAAATCATATACTCGCAGTGTTAGTATACAATTATATACGGTGCATTGTAGTTGCATGAACTGGGCTGATCGTTTTTCATTTCGATGTCAGTTTTTGCCAGAATAATTAGTATACAAGTTGCACAACACAGGCCGGGCCGCCGATCAACAATTGAAAGTAAAGAATCACTAGTATTGTCTACTCGATTCACTGTGAAAGCGGCCAAGGTTCTCAGCGAACAAAGATTCAATCAGCTCACTCGATAGATGTATAACAAATGAATTTTACAATATTTATCATAGATAATGCTGTATTAGCAAAGATATCAGTGATAAGAAGTATGAAGAAATTATATATGTGTTGCATCTGTAGTTAAATATCTCCTGTTGTTAATATTGATTCAAATCCAGGATACATATATAATCAAAAGATAGTATTTTTGGTAACACGCATGAGGTACCAGTTACACATTAAGTTGCGTGCCGATAACCGTTTGGTAACTATTGGTAACGTTAAAATGTACCCTCACATTCAGTGGAAAATACTTCTTCGTTTATCTAAATATCTGTCAAGTGTCAACATAACCTACAAATCATTTGACAATCCTTGACATGGTAGATTCACAATAGCTTGCACACCTTCCTAATTACCTGTCAATTGTATCGCAAACACACACACACACACACACACCAACCAGCGCGTTTTAGAGTCTAGTTACTTCGACCGGAAATCAACGTTTAGCTGTAATTATTATCGACCAAGCAATCAATGCAATGAATGCAGTTTGTGTTGTTACTGGATTTCAGAGGTTACTACGGAGCAACCGTGTCTGGTCGAGTGATAGTTCATCGGGAGATGAGGTGACAAGATGTCGTACCCCTCGGAGAGGAAGTGCACGCACCACGTGCTCCTAGTGGTGTTTCTGGTGGTCGTTCTGCACATTGTCACATGTCAGTTGATGGAATGTCCACCGCAAGAGAGGATTCTGCCGTGTCGGTGTCTTGTTAGAGGATCGGAGTTTCAAGTATGGTAAGTAGACACGTATGTTTGTGTTTTCAAACAACACAGTTCAAAAATACTTCTTTAATATCTTCAGCCGTAATTATATGTATAGTAAATTTGTTTTATAAAAAAATCTAAAACAATTGATTACCATATATGAGTCCTACGTAGTATTTGTTAAGCCGAAAATGAAAAACAATTTCTTTCGATATAAAAAAGAGTACTTATTTGATTTTGAGGTCTTCACTTAGCATTAGAACTAAACTATGTCACAACAGTGCAATCATATCTTCGATCATAAATTGCCCGAAGTGTCAGTGAGTAATTCTTGATTGACTATTGTCACAATTACCGCCAATTAAGGTCAAATGTTTCAATGAACACTTTAATGCAAGTGTATGTGCGTGTGTGTTTGTTTATAATTTCGGTGTTTACTTCATACCGTCATAACATATATCACATGTGCGTGAAAATATATTAATAATACTTCTACAAGAGCACATACACTTATAAATAATAATTATAATAATCGTAACCTTCAATTTAATAAGATATATTCTGTGAATCACAATTATAATAAGTCATGAAGAGACTAATACATAATGCTTTATAGAAATCAGATCACGTAACTTCTCTTCGTTTTATAAACGTCAACAGGATTGTATGCGAATAAAATATTTATATATTGCGTAGTTTCTCAAGCAAAATTTGTTTTAAAACCCAAATTAAATATACAAGTTACTAATCTTAGTTTTAATAAAAATAACTATAACATATAATCATTTCACCAAGGCAATGTACTGGAAAATTGTTAATTATAAATCAATTAAAAAGTGTTTTTATGTCGATTACAAAAAATAAATAATCTGTAATATTGTTACGCCATTATAATTGATAATAATGTAATGATTTCATACATTTTCCTACAAGAAAAGGTATTTCAAATACATGTTATCATTAAATGTAATTGTTATCATAACAAACATACGCAATTATTTAATCTAAGTATTATTTAGTATATGTTAGAATTTGCGTAATATTATTAATAAATTATCAGATAAAGTTATTACAAATAATAATCCGAGTATTTTCCACCAATGAACAATAAAAAATTGTCATTTCTGTAAACGAAATTTTGTGTATTCTTATCATACATTTTGCAATTGTTTTGAAAATTTTATTTCATGATTATCCGCATCGCAGATAATATTGTTATGCCTTCCAGCAATCCACACGTATAATTTACTTGGCAGTAATTATAATAAATAATTATAGTCTGTATTTTAATATCTAGATAAGTTTTTAAATAAACTTTTTCAAGGTCGCCCTGCATTATCTGATAAACCAGCAAAAGAACAACGAATTCGCACAATAATGTTAAAATAATTTTATGTTACACATTAATATAATGTATAATAATACGAATTAAATATAAAAAAAATATTATTGTAATTATATAAGTCACATTTACAAATTTTGTTTGCCTATAACGAGTTTTTCAATTTAAAAATTTCACATTTATTTTTTGGAACCAAACTATATGTAGTCTTATTTACTAATTACAAATTAGTTATTTGCTTGTTGGTATTCCCGTTCATTAAAACGTAGTAATTCGTTGGATATCTTTGCTCGATCTGCCAGCGAACCACCAATGAAATCAACTTGCATCTAGTAGGCAACACGTAACAAACAGAATGTCAGTTGAACGCCATTCGCCGGTTGCTCAACAACTTACTATCACCAGCACTTAATCTAGAAATCGACTTAAACCATAAACAGTCTGTCATTTCGCAAAAAGCCATCCACTAATACCCGGCGCATTAAACTTCATTATCTTGTATTTGTTTATCGTTTATACAACAACACTAATAGCACTGTAATGATAACTGTCATATTCTTTTGCTGAATTCACCCGTCCGTTCTTACACAAGACGTGCGTTATCGCTGTCTCGGTGTGTTTTAAGTATGAACTAAAAGTGATTGCACTACGCGTTCAGTGTTTAACGCGGGTTAATCAAACGTTCACTAAACTGTTGTGCTTTGATCAGTGACAACAATGGCGGATAGGGGTGTAATAGTTGAAAATGGCATTGATCTCTGTGTCGAGAAACACGAGAAACACAAGTCGACAAGCTGTTCGTGTTTGCGATCGAATCTGTTGACGTTGTTAACAATTGCGGGCGTTTTCGCAGGCGTTGCGTTAGGGTTCATTTTACGCAGCGCCAAAGATGAACCGTGGACGCCACGGGAAATATCGTATGTCAATTTCCTAGGCGATTTGTTCTTGCGAATGTTGAAAGGCTTGATTCTACCGTTGATTATATCGTCGTTGATAGCTGCAATTGGTTCGTTGGATCTTTCGTTGTCGGGGAAAATTGGCGGACGGGCGATATGTTATTACTTGGCTACCACCATAATCGCTGTGATTTTGGGCATTATTCTGGTGACAACTATAAGACCAGGTGATGGTGGTACAGCGGAAAGCACGAAGGGAACGGAAACTAGAAAGGTTTTAACAGTGGATACATTATTGGATTTGTTAAGGTATGTTAAACTCACATTCTAAGTTTTAAAATATCCAATTTTAAAATCTGATTTTCTTCAAATAATATTTTTTTTTTGTAGAAATATGTTTGCTCCTAATTTGATTCAAGCTTGTATACAACAGGTAATATAATTTGTCCAACTAAATGTGAGAATACTTAATTGTGTTATTTATTTCCAGTACCGTACTGTATTAATTCCAAATGTAAATCAAAGTAAGTGAATTCTTCCCAAAGATGTGTTTTAAATACTTCAAACACAGATTATCTCTACGTGTCTTTTAATTATTTTATTTCAGCGGACTCTAACAAGCTGGATATGAGTTCCGAATATGAATCTGGTACGAATATTCTGGGTTTGGTTGTGTTCTCTACGTTTTTGGGCATTGCCCTGGCTAAAATGGGCAGGAGTGGTGAACCATTGTTGAGAGTGTTCCAATCGTTGAGCGAATCAATGATGATAATCACCAACTGGGTGATTTGGATATCGCCCGTTGGTGTGATGTTCTTGATCAGTGCAAAGTTGTTGGAAATCCAAGATTTCGGCACCGTTATGGAACAGCTGGGCATGTACTTTGCCACCGTGCTCCTGGGACTATTATTACACGGATTTGTAGTGTTACCATTGTTGTTCCTTATAATGACAAGACGATCTCCGATCGCGTATATTATTAATATGGGACAAGCAGTAGCAACTGCATTTGGTACTGCATCTAGGTAATCATTAAACAACCATTTTCTTCAAAAAGAACCAAAACTTTGTCATCCATAATTTGGTCAAAAATTCGACATACATGTCGCGTATTATTTTACTTATTCTAGTATTTTTAGAACGGCCTTCGCTTAAGATTATTGTAAATCACGACTAAACAAAAAAGTACATTGTTTAAAATTAGAAAAATCTTAGAAAGTTATCGTTAAGCAACGCGAATTTTATTTCTAAACTAAAGACAAAAACACAATGACCTACTTTTCTTATTTCCATCGATAATATTACTAAATCCTCAATACGTAACTTCAAACTAAGAGTGTTTTGTTTTCAAATAACAAATATTACGAATTGCATTTGTTCTTCTGCAAGATAATTTAATTACGTAATTGTGAAATTATGTTTGGGATATTAACAGAAACATGTTATTTGTTTCATCTGATGAATAGGTAATGTAATAATATTTGCGTTCATTGTTGTTTATTCAAGTTCTGCCACGTTACCGGTAGCCATTAGTTGTTTGGAAGAGAAGAACGGTGTGGATCCACGTGTAGCGAGATTTGTCATGCCGATTGGCGCGACAATCAATATGGACGGTACAGCACTGTACGAAGCTGTTGCAGCTCTGTTTATAGCACAAATTCGCAACGTACCACTCACGTTTGGTAATATTATAGCTGTCAGGTGTGTAGAACCACGCCCCTCCCACTTTTCAACCCCTCCACTTATCATTTGTAACATCACTCGACAATACTGTTCCGCCTTACTTCACAATTATTTCTTTCCGTCTTGAATTTGACAGTTGCTTGTCACGTATTAGTGAGATTGTGGATGGTTTTTAGTATTACCGCAACAGCAGCCAGTATCGGAGCAGCGGGTATTCCCCAAGCAGGACTGGTAACCATGGTTATGGTACTTGATACTGTCGGGCTACCAGCGGAAGATGTCAGTATGATTATAGCCGTAGACTGGTTACTGTAAGTTACCGCCCAATAATAATATGCACGCTGAAACATACAATACAAGGTTCAACAATTTCTAGGGACAGATTCCGTACGACAATTAATGTACTGGGTGATTCACTTGGAGCTGGTATTGTAAATACACTCAGCCAATATGAGCTGTCACGGTTATCCGCGCGAAAACAAAAAACAACAATGGTTAATAATCATCTAGTTGAATAAATATTTGTCGCGTACAGTATAGTTCATTTGTGCAATACCATTTATGTATATATTGAAATAAAAACTATTATCTTAGGTTAGTGAACTTTTTCTACCTATATTTTCTTGTTACTTTTGGTAATTTGTATTAGTGGATGTTGTAAGGTACGTATATTATATAAATAATTAATAAAATATTTTTAGATATTGTCAATATGCATATGTAAATTGCTTTAAGCCCATCTGGAACGACTCAAAAATTAGTATTAAATTTTAATACTAAATAGATACTATTACTGAAATACATATTTTACACAAATGTTCTGCAACCAACATATCAGCAGTGTTGTGTGGGTTGCAGCTCCGTTCATAGAAACTTTTTCGATTAAAAGTGCAATAGAATACACTCGAAGGGTTAAGTAGTAGGTACACTGTTATCGAGAAAGTTACGATTTCAACACATTTTAGTTTATTTATCTTCAGACAGTTTGCATGAATATAAAAACATAAAAAATATTTACTTTAACATTTAAAATCATTTTAATAATGTATTATATTTGACAGGTGTTCACATAGTGAACTACCCCGTGTCCTTGAAGGGCTGAAGTCACTGGGCCAGTACCTCCACTACCCCATAGATGAACTAATCCTCGAGAACAACAACATCCCCGCATTGCCAGGTCGAGCGTTCATTCCACTGAGAGTCATGCGCCTGATGTTGCGCAACAATGGCCTGGAGCGGGTGTCCAGTGATTGGTTAACAGGCCTGGAGAACTCCCTGATGGAACTCTTCATCGTCGAGCCATCGCTGAGGAGTTTCCCGGACGATTCCTTGGAACAAATGCTCGCCATCGAAGCGGTCACCATTCAAACGGAACTGATGAAACGTTTACCAAAATTCTCGGGCCTTGCAAAACTGAGACACTTAGAGATAGAATCAACCTCACTCGTTGAATTGTCGTCCAGACATTTTAGAATGTTGCCCGCCCTGGAAAAGTTCCATGTAGCTGGAAGTCCACGGTTAGTTCGGTTGGAAAACGGGTTACTGCAGGATTTACCGCGATTATCATTGGTTAATATATCCCACTGTGGCATTTCGTTTATACATCCCAGAGCGATAACGCGGTTACCCGTTTTAACTGAGTTGGTTTTAATTGGTAACAAGATTTCCGATGCTGGCATGGTGGGTCAAGCAATTAGAGATTTATCGGCACTTTCGGTTCTTCGCTTAGATTATAATAATTTGGATCGTCTGGGTGAAGCTTCGTTTGTTGATCTACTTTCATTGAAAAATTTACATCTAAGTAACAATCGGATTATGCAGTTGGATCAAGGAGCATTTCATAGGGTACCTATGTTACGGACACTCGATTTAAACCACAATATCATCAGAAGAATCCATCCAGAGGCGTTTCTTCTGTCCGCCAGCGGTTTGGAGCAAGTGTGGATGGTGAACAATGATATTGGACACATTTCCGAGTTGCGGTCAGTCTTGGATGCTTTGCCACGATTGGTGTTTCTGGATATGAGCAATAATCATCTGCAAGACATACCATTTGGAGCACTGCGCGGGCATCCAACGTTGGAACGGCTGCATTTGGATCACAACAAAATTCACATGGTCGAACGGGAAGCATTTTCAGGGATGCCCGCATTGAGAGAATTGCGACTTCGGAATAACTCCTTGTCGAATCTCCTGAATGCACCGCTATGGAATCTGCCAGCTTTGAAAGGCTTGGATTTATCCCAGAATTACTACAGACGAATCGAGCCACGATTGTTGAACAACTTGCCATCGCTTAGGCGAATTGATTTGAGTGAGAATCTTCTTACAGTTGTTGATCCGGCTACATTTATAGACACCTTGGCGTTGGAACATGTCAATTTATCTCACAACGCACTGGCTACCTTGCATCCGGCTACTTTCAGAAATCTAATGAACTTGTACGAACTCGACGTTAGTTTTAACAAGCTGCAGGAGTTTGTGCCTGGGTTGCCGCGAGCCATAGAGTATCTACACATGACAAAGAACCAAATAGCATCTATTCCTGTACCACCATCGCCCGATTTGAATCTGCCATCATTAAGAATGCTAGATATATCGTCGAATGGTATTCAAAGGATTCCTTCCGGCGCGATGCGATCCCTACCGAAGTTGAAGAAACTTTATTTCAACAATAATTTCCTGCAACAACTCGAAGATGGATCACTTGAAGGATTACCCCGGTTGGAGGTACTAAGTTTGTCGGAGAATAATATCGTCATGATACATCCTAACACGCTGCAAGAAATGTCAGAGTTGCACAATTTGAACTTGCGTGGAAACAGATTGGAAATTTTAAGACCAGACTTGCTGCGAAATCTACGTAATTTGAAGTCACTGGATGTAAGTCACAACAGGCTCTCGGAAATCATGTCTGGTACGTTGGAAAACACAAAAGAATTGCAAATGGTCGATGCATCGCACAATTCACTATCGGAAATATCGCCCACATTTACGGGCTTGAAACATTTGAAAGTGCTCGACCTGACGAATAACAGAGTTGAACAGATACACCCTAACACGTTGAGTAGCTTACAGTCATTGACAGAACTGCGAATGTCACAGAATATGATTCATGAACTACGGCGAGGTGCGTTTGAAAACTTGCAACATCTAAAAGCATTGCATTTGGACAACAATGAATTGGAAATGATAGAAACACACTCTGTGCGCGTTCTACCCTTGTTAACAACTGTCAAAATGAACAAGAATAAGTTACAAAATATCCCCGAAGCGGCGTTTAGCGAACTACCCGCACTGCAAATAGTGGAACTTCAGGAGAACCATTTGAAGAACATTGCCAACAATGGTTTTCATCGTGTACCACATTTACTGTTCCTAAACATCAGTCATAACCAGTTACCGGGATTGGAAGAAGCTGGACTGAGAAGTTTAAGGTCCCTGGAAGTGCTGGATATCAGTAATAATAAACTGGGCATAGTTACAAGTTCTAGTTTGGAGAAAATGGAGTGGCTCGTTGAGTTGAAGATGGACAATAATGAAATATGTGGTGTGCATGGTTCTGTGTTTAACGAGATGCCCCGGCTGAGAGTGCTCAGTATGCGGAATAACAAGATGATGTCATTGCCAGAACATGCAGTGCAGAAATTGAGGAGTAACATTGCATTACTCGACATTGATGGTAAGTTAAATGTTCTAATTCCGCCAATACTAAGTGATATCTGTGTATTTATTTCAGGAAATCCGCTCTTGTGTTCGTGTAACCTGCTTTGGATGCGTGCATGGTTACACGAAGCAGGTGTTGTTGGACCTCGTTGTTCCGATGGAACTCTGTTGCGAGAACTGCGCCTCTCCCGTCAGGAATGCATGTACGAACAACGTACAGCCAACCCAGTCGCTCCAGGCTGTGAGGCGGAACTATTATCCGTTCCGCCATACAGTACGTCTCAAGTATTCTCTCAGTGGATGGATTTGAAAGACAACAAAGAACCGACCACGGCAGCCACCAAACCACTCGGTGCTAATATGGCGCCATCTCCTGAGGAATCCGAGTACTTCTATGATGAATACGTCGACTATCCGTACAATGACACACTCAGTAATCACACAATGACCCACAAGTCCAATTCCAAGTCGGAGTTTACCACACCTGGTACTCCGAAGAAAATGTCCTCACATTATATTCCTGGTGATACACCAGTTTTGTACGCTGCTGTCAATAAGAACAAAACCAAAACGACCGAAGCACCCGGTAAAGGAAGTAGCACATCGCCCAGTAGCAGTGGATTCACGTTCTTCGGCGTCCCACTGCCAGCACTGAACAATCTGTGGCCAGGAGGTGGCCGAGCCTCGGATCGCAAAGCTGACCACACCAAGACAAGGATAACATCCGGCCGAGGAGGTAACTTATTTCCACCGACAGAGCCAGAAATTCAAACGGGCGGTTTTATACCAATATTACCGGGAACCAGCGGAGGATTTAGACCTATACCGAATCCCATGACGCAAAACTATACGTACCATGTTGAACGAATTCATAATAACATAAGTACAACGTGGAAACCGAATGCCACTACAATTGTTCCATCATCATTGCTTGTGGATGTTACAGAAGATTTCCTCGCTAAACGTGGACCTGCTGTGAATATGGGACACTCTATACCCGATCCCACATCTATTACATCACCTAACCACAAACCTTCACCACATCTCTCGTTTAGTACAGGGAAAAATAACGAAGAAAATGATACTGACAGAAGTGAAACGCAATCTACAAAGAGTACAATAGAATTGACAACGTTTGTGACAGCTGACCAGGAAGAAACAACCGCTGTGTTTGAAACGAAAACAACTACAAATGATTTAGTAACGCAGCCTTCTGTGTTTGATAAACTAACCACCGCATTGCCAACGACAACCGTTGAGATTGAAACGGCATCACAGAGTGAGAGCTTCGAAGATTTGTTCCAAGATGTCGTTGAAAACATTCCGGTACCCGTCGCCACAACAATGATTCCAATCACCCTGTTAACTGAAAGATTTGAACGACCAGAAGAGGAGACAACATCGGTCAAACCAGAGGTTGACGTTTCGAAATCAACTTATAGAACTGGCAACAATACACCGTCAACTTTGTCAACGTTCTTGATTCCTGGCGGCCAACAACCGCCCTTCAGGCCAATGATTGGTAGATCTACAATAACTAAAGTTGTATCGCCACATGTGTCCTCGACGGCATCTCTGCAAGCTGTGCAAGAACCCAAGGAAGAAGCACTGTCCACTACGTTGAACAATAACCACAATCACAAGACGAAAACATCACTGCATCTTGATCATTCTTCCACATCGCAAATTCCACCGCATGACAGTTCGATGAGCTGGTACTTCATGAATTACAACAAAACAAACATACAACCGTATATTGATCCAGCATTTCGTACGATTTCCAGAAGTGGCCAGTGTGAATTAAGTGCGTCAATTATGTCACTTGCGTTTGTATTGAGTGTTATGTGTCTTCATTATGCGTATTAGAAATTGACAGACTCAGTTAAATGCATCTGCACATGCGCATAAACGAAAAGAGCTGTCATTGGTCGTATTTAGAATGTAGTGAGCTCTTATTGGTTGCAAACAGCAACAGAGTTCCCATTGGTTGTATTCAAATGAAGGGTGTCCACATTATATAATACGACAAGGCATGTGTGTATTTGATGTTATTGTGTGTATATATAGTAAGGTAATTATTTAGAAAATCCTAACAGTATTGTACAAACTTTGCTTCATGTGTATGTAGGATATTTATAAGCTAGTACATATCGTAATTAACAACTTAAATCATTCACCTTTCGTTCAGAACACATTTTAAACATAATTCTAATGTAAAAGGTAATAAAAATTTAAACATGCAAAAAATTACTAAATATATTTTTATTGTTAATACTAAACAATATTATTATGGAGCATATACACAATTGATTTTAATGAACAACTAACAATTATTAGCGTAGGTTGTTTTTTTGATTAGAACATTATTTTATTTTGTATAAAACGGTACAGTGTGAGAATTTGCATTGCGAAAATGTAATTATAATGAAAACTGGAGCAAACAAAAACAAAATGGAAGAAAATAATAATAAATAGATTATATATTCAATTAAAATAATCGCGTTTAAAATCATTTCTTCTTCTCGTCTTTTGATTTACTCTCCTTGCTCTTATCGTCTTTATCCTTGCTCTTGTCTTCTTTCTCCTTCTTCTCCTTGTCCTCTTTCTTGCCCTCTTCTGCGTCCTTGTTCGTTAGTTTGTTGTTAATCAAATTGTGCAGCGCCACAATCGAACGTACCATGGCGGCCAAGTAGACAACTAGCATCTGATCGTTCGTTTTCACGTACAGCGAATTCGTGAAGTTGTCGTGATTGATGTCGGGCAACAGGTTGAAAATATCCTGTAACTGATACACTATCTGATGGTTGATGGGCAATTTGCTCTGGCCCACCTGGATCAAGTAGTCTCGGATCTCTTTCAGTTGTAAATGTAAACCTTTCAAGCCTAACAGTTGATTTGTGATACGTTGCGACAACGTGCCGACCGTCGTATCTTTAATGTCACGCAACAAATGCTCGACACCGACTTCTTCAGCTTCCTCAGCCCCGATTTCACTAGGAACATGTTCAAAAGTCTTCGACGTAGGTGATCCGTCGTCGTGGACCTCTTCAACGGCTTGGTAAGCCTCCGTAGGAAGCCCCAAGTCCTTGGGTTTAGCATCGATGATTACGAGCACTGAATTCGGGCAATATCGTCGGACAAGTTCGTTAATATCGATGTCGTTCTGGTGTAACTTGGGTCCGGTATGGTACCAGCCAACTACTTTCTCGCGAGCATTGACTTTTTTGAACATCCCGTACATGTTCTCCAAGTAATCGTGGTCCAAAAACCATACTGATTTGTCCTTATCGTCTTCGTCGAAAGGAACTGTAACAATATGAATAATGTAGTCTGCATAGTTTCTATTGAAAGGTATGTTTCATAAGGTACGTTCGGTTATGTTTTGTGTGTGCGAGCTGTGCCTGTGCAGTGCAAAGATCACGTGATCACCGTGCATTCCGAGCCTGAGTATAATAAACGAACGGTTTTTAACCAAATGTGACCGCCAAATTCAATCTTTTATATAGAAGACAATTCTAATAATCTAATTAAAGTATAGATCATTATTCTCATAAATTAAACCCAGCAGATTAACGTTTATGGAATTATAATTATTTTATTTTATTTTATAAAGATGAGAAATGAATAAACAATATTTTTATATATTCTTATGACTATAAAATAAAATTAACATGTAATTAGAATTCAATAAAAACATTGCAGTTTTGTATATTACAAAAATTACTCTTTTTGTTTAATTTTTTTCGCAATTCTTGTCATTAATTTTTTTATAATGTTAATTCTGCATTCCATAATTTATCTGAATATTGGGCCTCTTCATTTTGTTCGATTTCATTATTATAAAATGATCTCACTAGTGGTCAGACCTGAATTATCACGAAAATATAGAAATCATTTTTAAAGTTTTCGCGGTAAGACAAGTGTGCACAGCCGGCCTCACATCTTGTGCTTGGGCGAACTGTGTCAGCACAGTTGACACAGCACAGTTAATAACGAACGCTCCGCGTAATGCAGAGAACGCACAAATTGGAATAAACGAACGACATTGTGCAAGATATTGAAAATGTGTGCACAGAACTGAATAACCGAACGCACCTATAATAAACAATCGTTAAAATTTTGGAAAAAAATATTTGTTACAAACAACGTAAACAATATTTCTAACATAACAATTCTGATACGTATCTGTACGTAATACCATTTGCAGGTAATTTTTACTAGGACAACTTTTGATAGATTGTGAGACTAACCTGCAAAACTGTTGGAGACGTCAAGAACACCCTTTGCCCGCCAACAACCCAAAAGAACACCAACAACACGCTTTTGGTTACCAATCTTACCCATTCGATTAAAATGGTCCACCACACTCAATAAAACGAGCGGGTGAACGATAACTTTTGTAGTCGTAACTTCTTGACTCGGCATTTTTGATCAAGTTCTGTTTTCGTTTGTCACTGAAATGACTGAATTTTGTAAATTAGAGTTCGTTCAACGAAACTACTAATATACTTGTTCTGAAAATATATTTTAGAATAGTCAGAGAAACACATAAAATAAAAATGTTTATATTTAATTAAACTCTGACATAAACTTTATATCCTAGTGATTTTTTATTACAAAGTTATATAATTATAAAGAAATATTATTATGTTTTCAGAACGCATCCTAATCTTAATCATAACATAACCTGGCAAACACGTGTTTATGAATTTGACAATTGGAACTTTAAAAAGCATATTTTTAATGAGTAAATTCGTGTAAAACAGTAAAAATGCAGGTCTCCGAACCAAATAATGTGAAGATTTATAATCTTAGTGCGGGGAAGTCCTTGCCTGAGGTAATTATACAATAAATTATCCTTATACAAAATAAAAATGTTTCAATTACTATTTAGTGGCTTTCCGAAAGAAAACGAAGAGCTCTATTGAAAAAGAATGTGGACATACGTCGGAGAATTGAACTGATTCAAGATTTTGACATGCCAGGCCTTAGTACTT
Source organism: Carabus problematicus (assembly GCA_963422195.1). NCBI lineage: Eukaryota > Metazoa > Arthropoda > Insecta > Coleoptera > Carabidae > Carabus > Carabus problematicus. The sequence goes on from OY728582.1 coordinate 15,713,608, forward strand.
CGATAAAAGTGTCTAGAGATGGTCAATATATAATCGCCACAGGCATTTATAAGCCGCGTGTTAAGTGTTTTGATGTTAACAATTTGTCTTTAAAGTTTGAACGATGTTTTGACTCTGAAGTGGTGACATTTGAAGTTTTAAGTGACGACTATAGTAAGGTATAACACAAATTTTTAATTCTCAATCTTGTCAAGTCCATTGCAGGGTAGTTTTTAGTAACTTTAATGTTTTCAGTTGGTATTCCTGCACTGTGACAGATACGTCGAGTTCCATGCGGCGCACGGCCGGTATTACAGATTGCGTATACCGCGATTTGGGCGCGATATGCAATACCACTATCCCACATGTGATCTGTACGTTGTTGGTGCATCGTCCGATATTTACCGGTTGAATTTAGAACGTGGCCAGTTCCTAGTACCGTTCACCAGTACGGCGAGTTCTATAAACAAGTGTACCATTAATCCTGTGCACAATTTACTAGTGTGCGGCACACAAGAGGGTAGAGTTGAGGCGTGGGACCCGCGGACTAAAGGCAAAGTGGCAACGTTGGATTGTGCGTTCAGTTGTGTCAGTGCGAATAAAGAGTGCGTTATTCTGTAACAACAAGTGTGCAATCACATAACGAAGTGGTGTTGTTTCAGACTCGAAGGTTTTCCATCGATTACAGCGTTGAAATTTCAACATGGCTTGACATTGGGTGTGGGTACAGCTACCGGCCAAGTTCTGTTGTATGACATCAGAGCAAATAAACCATTTTACACGAAGGATCACATGTACGGTCTACCGATCAGGGACGTTGAGTTTCATTATCAACAAGACTTGATATATTCCATGGATTCATCGGTGGTTAAGATATGGGATAAGAATTCTGTAAGTGCTAAACCGAGTTACATGATGTGATTGTGTATATTACTGTGTATTATTACAGGGCAAGTTGTATACATCTATTGAAGCGACCTCAGATTACAACAATCTCTGTGTGGTGCCGAATACTGGTATGTTCTTCCTCGCTACCGAGTCCACCAAGATGCAGACGTACTACATACCCAGCCTGGGCCCCGCGCCAAAGTGGGCCGGTTTCCTGGACACCCTCACCGAGGAGCTGGAGGAATCTAATACGGAGACGGTGTACGATGATTACAAGTTCGTTACGAAACCAGAACTGGAAGGTTTAGGGTTGGAACATTTGCTGGGCACGAAATTGTTGCGAGCTTATATGCACGGGTGAGTTGATTAATATAAGACACACTCTTCATGACAGTAGAATATTATACATGATATTTTCTTCCTACAGATACTTCGTGGATATACGGCTGTACAAGAAGGCCAAGTCTATCGCTGAACCGTTCGCATTTGACGATTACCGTAAGAAGAAGATTCGCGAGAAGATTGAAGAGCAACGCGTGAATCGTGTCCAAGTTAACAAACTGCCCAAAGTCAACAAGGACCTGGCCCTGAAGCTGATGAACGATCAGCTGAAAGTCGACAAGAAGAAACAAAAGAAAGCCAACGACCTGTTGGCGGATAACCGTTTCAAGGCACTCTTTGAGAATCCGGACTTTGAGGTTGACAAAAGCGCAGACGAATATCGGTTACTGAATCCGGTGCTGGAGCGACTGGATAAGAACAAGAAGAAACAACTGGAAAAACAGTTGGCCAAACAGGAAGAAATGGAGATAGACGTAAGTACAGTGCGTTCATGTGTAAATTGTAAATACACAAACATCGTCACTTAGACTAAATAGAGTAATCTTCGTATTATTTACGGAATAATGATAATTGTTTTAGATAAAACTACATCAGACTTGTTTATTTTTGTTCATTATCTAATCATGTTTCAAGCTTATTATGTTTTCTTTGGAAATATGTCAAATATTTTATAGTCTACGTTTATTATCGCGCTATTTTAATCATCATTGAATGTTTTGACAGCGTAGAATTTTTTTCTAGACTGTACTTAGGCAACACGCATGCCATCTGACGTTGACAGTTGGCACTAGTACAATAATATTTTGTTTTTCTATCATTTTATGTACGAAAACATTGTTTTATAGTAGGCGGTGAACAACGGTTTTATTACGAATTTGGCATTTGTTGGAATACCTTTTTATAGGAGGAACTGGAAGGTAAGAATAGTTCAGAAGAATCCAGCGCCGACGAAGACAACGAAAGCAGCTCGGACGATGACCGTACGTGGACGAAAGAGGTGAAGAAACAGCACAGGATAATCAACCAGGAACGACGTGACCGTGAAGAACAAGAAGAGGCGGCGGAGGACGAGGAGAAGACAAATAAGAAGTTGAAGTTTGTCGAGTTCCAGGATGGGGATGAAGTGAATGGAATTAGAGGAATCAAACGAAGAGCCAACAAGTATGAAACATCATCTTATTATTTACTACATATTTACAACATGAATATAGTTCGCTTAAAATTCAATATTAATTTGACAGTTCTAAGCGTAAAATAAACATCACTGTACTTGAAATGTTTACACCACAGAACCAGTCTTGGGGACAGACTCAAAGATGAAGATTCATCTGTCAAATTACTGGGCAGTGTTGGCAACCGTGAGATGACCTTCTCAACGCGAAAAGATCACCGGGAACGGGCGATTGACGAACGGAATAAGCGACACAGAGAAGAACGAAGACAAGTGATACGACCAATCACAAGTATACACCGCGGCATCAAATCATGGCGAGGAAAAAAATCATAAATTAATAAATTGTATGTTAAAAAAGTAAATAAAACTGTTTTATACCGTTAAATGACCGTCGTTGGTTCAATTTTCCCTCACAAAGCATTGACATGCTGATAAAATATATATACACAAACATCGAAAGGTTATCATTCGTGTTTTATTTACTGCGAGTTCCAATCTGTTCTTTTGTTTTTTCTTGTTTATTATTGTATCAAGTTGGCATAGGTACATACGTACACTTGCGAATCAGCTGTTCAGTTTTGGTACGAATTTGCAGTAATTTCTAACATGCAAACTACAACTTAAGTGCAATTGTTTGGTATAATGGTAATCAAAGAGATGGAAGTAACACAAATTGATAAAAATGACAGTGATACACGTGAAATTTTGCACAGCGGCTGTTCACAAAGTGAACGGTTTGGGGGGAATCGAAGCCCGTCCCTACGTAGTTTATCAGTAAGTATATAAACGATCTCTTACAGTTGGACTGTCAAATAAGCAATGCACTAAATATGATACTTTAACAAAATTTTCCTTAAAATAGAAAACTTTCCATTGGAATTATAAGACAAACAAATTAGTAATTTTAAAGTAGACTTTCTAATTGATAATTATGTAAATATTTGAAAATATATAGATACATTACATGATGGTTTTGATTCAATGAACCAAAATAAATGTTTATATTTTTACCTATAATTGTATATTGTCAATGACATTATGTTTTAGATCCGAGATATCGCCGATACGCCCGAGCCTTACGGCCTACTGAGTGTATCCGCAGTGTTGCATTACTGTAAATGTAAAATCCTAAGGCCTTATTTAAGGCTATTGGGTTTCATGGGCCTGAGACCATTGCCGATTGACACTTCGGATGTGTCGAGTTGTTTAGAGATCTTTGGCTTGGTATACACGTTACAAGTGATACTGTTTGTCGTAGCTGGATATGTGCTACAGTATATGGCATGTTTCCGCCGAGACAGGGGCTTCTGTTACCAACGAAAGCCGATACTGTACAAGGCGCTTGTACAGGAGTCAATCTACCAACAGATCTGTCATGGATCGTTTGTGTTTAGTTTCCTGTTACCGAGCGGATTACATCTGTTCGCATACATATACGCCGTGTATCTGTTCAGGATATCGAATAATGAAAATCTTTCAAATCTAATGGAACGAGTACGTCTCAATACATAGATAGTTCAAAACGAAAGAATAGTTAGACTAGCATATATTCTGTAATATTTACAGGTATTTTTATCATCTTCCAATCCTTCTGACGGCTCCGTAAGTCAAAAGAAACTCGTCAGAATTCTGTGGTTTTTTATCGTAATGAGCATGTTGTGGATTATTTTGTCGTTCGTGTTGGTCATCTTTATGGTAGCAGAAAGCGACGTCACATTCAAATGGACGGATAACACGTAAATAAATGTGAAACGATGAGAGCAATCATTCTTGTTTAATTACTGTCCATTTTCAGTTCGTCTTTTGTTACACTTTCGTTGGAAATTCTTCTTGTCATCTGTACACTATGGCATGATATGATCCAAGCCACCATTATCACGAGCTATTGTTTGCAAGCACAATTGTTGACGAGTTACCTGTATTTTCTTCGTGCCAAGTTGGTATTACAACCCGTTCGACCAATAGAATGGATGAAGGTAACATCGCTTGTTTATATGACTTTGCAGACTCTTAATATGATTTATAATGCGACTTGTAGGAACTGTTAGAGTTTAAGAATCTACTGAAATACTTGAACAAAGATTTCGCACCTGCTGTCTGTCTGTTCACCATCATTAACGTGTCGTGGGGTGCGTCTGGGATCATCTGGTTGTTGGATTACGATAATCTCGATAGATCCACGTTGCCCATAGTGGGAATCAGTGTGGTGAATGTCATACTCTGGCTGCTCATAGCCCTGGCGCCGTTCATACAAGTAAGCATTGGTTTTATTTTTACAACAGTTGACATTTATTTCCGACTTGCCAAAAACATATTTTTTTCTTGGTTATTTTGGTCGGAAAATAATTGCAAAGTTAGAGCGAATGTACACGTAAACATCATTAAATTGCTGGAACAATCTGCTAAACATTTAGCAATTTTTAGAATACAGTAAACAAAAATTTATTTTATATATTCTTTCAATAATAGGTGTATTCTTTTTACCTAAGCTGGCTTAATTGCTTGGTTATTTCACAATGGCTTAGTTATTTGTGTGTTCTTTTTACAAGTCGTAGCTCACTTCATCTACGTTTTTCAACCTCCCCCTTACCGATGACGCACTACCCGCAACACAGGCTTAGAAGAGCTATGTGGCATTTGTACGCGCGAAAGTTTGATATAAAGAGTAATAGTGAGGTTATTTTCAAGTTATTTTGTTGTTTTCTGTTTAAAAATTGATTATTTCGAATATGTAAACGATGCCACTATTATAATTATGAACGAAAACGTAGCAAACGCATTAGTTTTGTAAAAAAAAAACTTTATAAATAAATACATAGAATAAATAGTTGACCATTTAATGATACGATGGTATTAATTAATATGCAATATAACCACAGTGCAAAATTGCTGCTTTGCTAATTTATATTTCTTACATGCCAGTGAACTATCTGAGAAAAATAAAAAATCTTGTTCTTTTTACATACCGGTAAATGAGCTTAGCTGGCTTAGCTTAGTTCTTAACTCAGTCAGCCAAATTGTAAAAAGAATACACCTAATATTAAAGTATAATTTTAATATTACAAAATTACACATACCGGGTGTCCCAAGAATTCTGGGACATAGGGAATTAACATGTAAATATAGAAATGTTGTGATTACTTCTGAACAATACATTTTAGAGCAAAAGTGTAAATAAAAAAGTTGTTCAGAATTAAAAACTGCATAATATGACGACATATTCAGTGCTCAAATACATTTGTATATCGTGTAAATCAAGTTTGAAATATTGCATTATGATGACAGATCAGGAGGTCATGGAACAAAAATTGCATGTATTTTTGTTAGTTACAACAACAAATAATCAAACCACAGCATTTTTGTTTCACAACCTCCTAATCTGTCATTAAAATGCAGTATTTCAAAATTGATTTACGCATTGTAGAAACATATCTGAGCATTAAACATAGCACCTTATCATGCAGTTTTTAATTCTTAACAACTTTTTTATTTACACTTTTGTTCTAAAATGTATTGTTCAGAAGTAATCACAATATTTCTATATTTACATGTTAATTCCCTATGTCCCAGATTTCTTGGGACACCCGATATATTGATGTAAGATTATAAGTTCGCGGCTGTTGTTGTAACTTGATATTAATACAAGAAACGCAGGTTATTATTTGAGCAAGATTTTTTTCCAATACTGGCAAGAGGATATTGTTGTTGTAACTAAATATATACGCACATGTCCAGTAAACAATATCCACTGCCAACTAGTTCTTACCATTTTCATATTATACGTATTTATGCTTTGTGTATCAACGTATACAGATAAGTGAATTATAAATACTTTTAATCTCTAGCAATGATTTTTTACACGGATATTTTTGCAACGCACGTGTGTTTTTTTATCATTTGCTATTTTTAAATCTACATAAGATCCATTAATACAATTTTCATAACTTTGCATTAAATAGAAAAACTAATATGTTTGTTGATTTCCAGGCTGCAAGACTTACAAATGCATGTCGTATGATACAAAGTGTCGGTCACGAGGTTCGTACACGACCTTTCGCGCACCAGGATACGCCGTCCGGTGAACTAGACTCTGTTCTTCTGTACACGTCGAGTTTACGGATAAGTGCTAATTTATTTTGTGTGCCGATCACCGGTAAATATTTGTGTCTGGGTGTAACTGTAAGTGCGATGCTAGTGTTAATACTCGGCCAATGTCATTTCCTACAACCGTGAATAAACAATCTGTCAAATCTTTACCCAAATAACCTATCATGTTTTATACTACTGAAAACTCTACTCGTGCCGATCAAAGTGTGCTGTGCATACGAACAATATCGAATCTAGGCAGTTCTGCCAACTGTCAAATAATTTAATACTTAATTTTATAAGAAATGTACAAATAAAACCATGTTATTTTATATAAAATGAATGTAGACTTTTATTAAATAATTTTTTACAATACATGTACCTATAGTGAAAATAAACAAATAATTTATTATATATGTAATTTCAGAAGCTCATACTTGATCCAAGCATACTAGCGCCAATTCCAAGATGAATTTATAATAGTAATGCTTGTAACTATATATAGGTATTTGTTTATAATTCACTAGCATTTTCACATAACTAAATGTACGTGTTTGGTTGGGAAGTGAGAAATCATGAGGCGGGAGACATTTGGTAACGATGCGGACGACATAGAGAGAAAGTGTGGTTAGGTTGTCATATGGTGGTGAATCGGAACAGCGACATGTTCAGCGACGTTGCGACAGCAATTGCTTCACACTGAACGAGGAAACTGCAACCCCGACACTGGCCAATAACAGTGCAGACGAGAATACTAGACGATCAGCATGACGACGGCCGACCGGAGTGTTCTGAAATGAAAAAAAAAAATACATTAATTTACATCTAGAATAACATTCTAAACTAATTCCATCATCAAGGCAAAGAATAAGAACAGAAAAGTATCTCCATTTGTATCAGATTGTATCTACAAACATACAATAGACTGTCGAGCTAAATGAGAGGTAGCATTCGATTAATAAAGAAATTGTAGAATTAGAAATACACAAGTTTAATGCGTAAATAGAACTGCGTAAAATCCGTACTAGTTTCCGATGGATTGTAAACAGATTTGGTCATGCAAAATGCAAGATTTCATTGTCTATAAATATGTTATAATTCTAAAGTTCAGATAGACTGCCTGAAACAGACAAGTCAGCATTTTGTTGTTTTCCGTTGTAATCACATAGCGATAAATTACAGTTAAAGTATAACGAACTTCATGCCGGGTTTTTACATTTAACGATCAGTAAAAATGCTTTCTTTCTTGTCCTTATATGAACTCTACATTATTATTTAGTTCGAAGTGACTCTGTAGATTAATAATGACTTTTGACAGACATAATACATGCAGACACAAATATAGTAAATTGTGTTCAATGTCAATGTAATAAATTATTATTGCAATGTTCGTAATAATACATGATACTTTTAGATTATGTGTAATATAGCGAATGATATATTTTCTGCCACAAACTAGTATAAGCTGGATGTTAGATAATCATATTATTTTTCTTGGCTTACCTGTGAAATTGTAAGGCGCAGGGCTAGGAGTGTTGCTTGAGACAGTTTCATCCTCCGATTGTTGTAAAGCCTAAAAAGTTTACAAAACTTGTACCATGCTCACACACAGTGTCAAAATAGCAATGAATGATTAGCGAATAATTTATAAATATCTCCTAGTTCAATTACACTGTTCAGCCGGAAAGACGCGCGTTAATGATTTGAAATGACACTGTCTCGATGCGTAGCAGTCAATTAAAACGACCCTGGAACCGGAGATCGTATTTATTCAAGCCGTATCTATTTTAAACTTTTATATAACCTCCAGCCGTAAAGGTTCACTTAAGAATTAGTATGAACGTAACGTCACTCGATACGCAAAATACGTCAAATTTCATAGTACAAATAAACAAACAAAAAATAATTGCGCCTATTTGATAATTTAAACATGCAGAGATTGAAAATATGATAATTAAACAGGAGCAAAATCAAAACGTACTTACTGTCACATGTATGGCTTCGTAAAGGCACGTTCACCGGTGTGCACCGCTTCACGACCACGGCCAACCACTATTTTATCAAGAGTGTGTGGTAGGGATATTAGATAGTACAAACGAAAACACGACAAATTTTATACAAAAACACACTTTATTAAAAACCTAATAACTAATATATCAATCCATTTCCATGGGTTTTATAAATTTTCGTTTGTTATTATTTTTCTTCTTATCCTGGGACTTTTTGCCCATAGTCTCAACCAAAGGATTGTAACGTTTAGCCATTTCCAAGTCGGAAATGTCAGTCTCTTTTTCTTTCTCAACTCTCTGTGTTCGTTTCGCGTTCTCACGTTCCACTATTCGTTCGATTTCCGGGTTCATTCCGCCAAAGGACAGGCGACCTTCTATAAGGTCTTTACAGAAGTTTACACTAACTTCCACAACCGCATATTTTCCGCCACGGCGCATTTGTTCCGTAATGTCATTGGAGTACATCGCCTGGCCTTCCGCATCTTCCTGTTCCTTCTCTACACGTTCTTTACTCTTTTTCATAAACTTCATGTCCAGAATGGCTCTGGACAATTTCGGCTTGCTTTGACCTTTATCCATGTTGAGGAAATATGCTGACTGAGTTTCGATAATGTATTAATAAAACAAATTTTCACACATGATATACACATGCACGTTACACCAATAACACACGTGCTTCGAATGACTTTTTGACGTTTTGAACTGTCAGCAGTTCTCAAAATTTCAAAAATATCACGAAGTCGATAAGAGTTTTTTCCTTAACTTGTTTAGTAAATATAATAATTATATAAATAATATATACCAACTATTTGTAGCAGAAGAATTAAATTTGCCATCTACAGTAAATACATAATTCTTAAAATGCCACGAAACATTTTAATGTCCATGATCTTTCAGGAAGGTTCACAATCTCTTTTAGATTACTTTAATTTTTATTTATATCATTATTTTACACAATATGTGCATCATCATCAATGTTGATAAGGCTTAATTAAATTTTTGTGTTTTGTTATCATGGGATATAAATAATATCTGGGAATTTATTGTATGTGGTAATTGAAAAAAGTATGGCAACACTGATTGTGATGTATGTATCGGATAATGGTTGTTGTCGAACTGACAGTTCCAATATGTTGATAAGAAAGATCAATTGTAGATAATAACAGTTGTTGTAAGTTATCAACAGGCGTTAAACATACTAAATACATTGTGATCTATTAATAATTAAGATGTTGGTGCTTAAATTTTATTCTTATACACTATAAATACGTCTGTCTCTTGAAAAAACTACCTCTGAGTTATCCAGATGCCAAATACTTGATATATTTAACATGTTACAAGCATCCGTCCGCAGTTCCGTGTCCTCTAGCAAGGTAAATGTATTGGAAACTTGACATTTCCATTAAATCCACACTACACTACATAATACATTTATTGCAAATTCTAGGGCGAATCGTCTGAAGGTAATTTTACACGACAGGGTTCGTTGCGTAAAGTACTGCCAGCCGATCCGAACAAACATCCTAAACTAGGTTACCATAATGAAGAAGCGCAGAAAATCTATAAAATATTCCATCAAGAGTATATTATTCTTGCAGAATAGTAAGTACACACACACACATATATATTATGTTGCATATATTATTTACTTACGATAGATAGATAATCTGCACAACTTGTATTGTGACTTTGACATCGATAACAAATGTCAAACAGCATGATATGCGAGCATGGCCTACTCCACATAAATGCGTAATTATTGACGTGTATGATGCATGTTGTTTATTCTTTTGCAGCAAAATGTTACAAAGCGAGAATATACGTGGAATATATGTGATACCTTCTCGGGAAAGCTCTCTTTGTGAGTAATTCACAACAGATTCCAGTAAATATTCAATAAAATGTTGCCTCTTGTTTCTAGTATGGTTTGGTGTTATTTTCGTTCGAAGTGGTTTTTATAACGAAGCCGTATTTCGATTTAATATACATTTAGCAGACACATTTCCTGATTGTGATCATCCGGTATATACACATACATATAACACACTATAATATGATTTTCAACAATCTCTTAAAGTGACGTTTTTTTAACTTTTAGAAAGTTATATTTACCTCTGATATTTTCCATCCAGTTATCGATGGAAGTTCTGGAGAATTAAACTTAAAGGCAGGCTTCCCTGAGTGGAAAAAGGGCGAACATCATATTTGGCAGATATTAAAGTATATTAACTGGATATTTGATCATTTGTCAGGCAGTTTAGAGCATGCCGTCAACGAGGAAGCTTCCTATATGTATGTATAACACATGAGTGACGTGCAGTGTTGTGATTGGTTGACTGTGACTAGTGCTCGTGACGTGGTAGCGTTTGATTGGTTGTTGTGGCTGGCCAATGAGAATGTCGTATTATTAACCTATGCATGTATCTTTTGTTTGAGAAACCACAGAATAAAATTGTCTAATATGTGTGTGTATTTGAAGGTATAAGAACGATATGGATTCGTTCAAAGCACGCGTGCAGTCGTGTGTGAAGCTCAGTGTAGAACGTGCGTACGATCCGCCGCCTACAGAGGATAAACATTACTTAACATTCGAGGTATACCAGCCCAGTGTACACGATACCGTCCGTCAGTCTATGCTAACGTATAAACCCCAGGAGAAGACCACCGCCGTAGGTCATTCGTGGGTGGCTCCTGGCACCTTTAAGCCCCTCTCGCGGCTCCCAAATCCGGAGGCAGATTCATGATAATTGCCGCTAGTAAGCCAGCACTAACTTATAATAGCCACGGTTATGACATCTCTACTGTTTCGAACAAAATCCGTATTTACTTAAACAAAATATCATCCAAATACTTGCTCAAACCCCAGTAAGCTCTCCTCTGTGTGTGTGTGCGTGTATAGATGTGTGTGATTTGTTCATAGAGCAATATTTTTACACTAATATCCATAATTTTTATAACCTTAATGACGTATGAACGCAAAATTTTGCAATAATGTATACGTATTACATATATGTTTTATGTTTTTAAATTTTATTGTGGCCGAGCCATAATTCTGCAATATTTAATATAATTACGATTTGATTTATATAACGGCCAGGATGGTTATATATTTTCATCGTATTGGTACAACTGCATATTTTTATCGGATACTATTTGAAAGTATTTCTACAATAATAAGAAACAAATGTATAATATTTTAATGTGTTTTTATTAGTAAGTATAATAAAGCAACAATCTTATTTACACAATTACATTAGTTCTTTCTCTATCCAATCATCCCGGACGTAGATATTTCGTTTTCTATTTTGTTCCACAGTCGCCTTGTACCAGTTCGTATCTAAAAGGTGAGATTTACTGTTCCACGTGAAATGAGTCGGCGGATGTGAGTCGCCATTGTTAAAAGTGAAGAATTTACTAAACTCTATTGCTAAATTCGATCGCACCAAGCCAATACCGCCCACCGTTTCTGGGGCGGGGTGGTACACTCTACCGGACGAGGGTGACATGAATATTTTGTCCGGCTGAAATGGGATTACTAATAAATCGCCAGCATGTGCATAGCAAAACATCTCTTTCACATCGCCTTTAACATTCTGTCTAATTACATTCGTATACACATACGGATAATCATCACATCGTACGAAATTACGTTCCCTGCCACATACGGATAAATACGGAAAATCACTCCGATAACGATCTGTCTCGTTAATTCTTAATCGATCAAAGAAAAACTTCAGAAACTTTTTCTCCTTGAAACACGATGTGAAATTTTTCATACGAGCATCATCGAGAAACAACTGTAAATATAGGTTAATCCAGAATGTAATAAATGAGTAAATGTGTTTAATATTTACTTACCATTCCTTGATGATCTATAAAATAGAAATATTCCCGCACTTTTGGTTTTGGTTCTTGTCCTTGAATGTACGAAACACATCGCACTTGACTTTTGAAATTTAAACAATTGCTAGTTGCAAATATTCGATTGAATATGACTTTACGTAAAGCATTTACCATATTTTGTTTCTATAGTCTTAACTCGAAGTGACAAATTACAGTACGTCTAAATAAAAATATTTTAATTTTACAATGACATTTGTACCGAGAACAGTTGAGGTTGGTAATAAAGGTAACACTTGTCTCGATTATTTTGAAGATTTTCCATCTCTTTCCACCGACAATTTCTTCTTTGTCTAACGTACATATGCCTGAAAGTGTGAGAAGTGTCGAGAAAACCGTTGTTTTAAGTAGTGTGAAACAATTGTAATACTAAAAACTGTAAAGAGCAAAATAACTTGAACGTGTCTTGGTTGTATGCTTTAAAATATTTATAGTGAATTTAGTTATTTAAGCAATGGATTTCGATCTAAGTAAGGAAAACATACAACCGTTGCGTGGTGGACGAAATGTCACGCATTTGGAAGTAGCGTTACAAGCTCAATCGGACAGTGAACTTCAGAGGGAACTAATTCAACAGAAAGAGTAATTATTCATTACTAATTCCCCGTTATTTCTATTAAAATAGCATACATTTTCTTTCATGCAATCAACCTTTAAACTCGTTAAAATTTTCTCTAGATCGTTCGAGGAAGCAATTCGTACGTATGAAGGTGAAGATCCGCTTGAAAACTGGTACAATTATATTTACTGGGTTGAACAGAGTTATCCAAAGCATGGACACGAAGGAAACTTGGTGCCGTTACTCGAGGATTGTCTGTCAAAGTTTGAAAATGAACAGAAGTATATTCATGATCGTAGACTGTGCAAATTGTGGATTAAATATGTGAGTTGAAGCACTGACGTAAACATTTAATCGTTCATGAACTAACACTACCTTTTTTGTAGATTGACTTGCAGCAGAATCCGCTGGAATTATTCCAGTTGTTGCATTCAAAGGGCATTTGCGTGTCGTGTGCAGATTTGTTCCGGGCTTGGGCTTACTATCATGAAGTTGCCGGCGATCATAAACGAGCTGATGCCGTGTTTGAGTTGGGTATTAGTGCTCTGGCTCAGCCGTACGAGGATCTTGTGCTAGCTCGAAAGTAAGTTTATTTCTTTGTGCTATACTAGAGAAATTGTGATCATTTATGTGTTTTGTAGTAACATGTACACGGCAATTGGAAGACAAGCTGTGACTGGTGTGGACGAGCGGCGATTGGTGGACCAGCGACATGCATTGACTTCGTTGCGTCCTTTTATACAGAGACGAACAACTATGGTTCCAAATGTTCGTACGGGTTGTCAGGTAAAGTAATTTTGAATTCTTCATTCGATATTATACTCGCACTTATTTTAATAGTAATCTGTAAACGTTCTTTGTGGTTATAGGTACTGAATAATACTCCAGGTGTAGTACAACAGAGTTTATTAATGAATGATCGTGCCGGCAACACACCGATTACTCTGTACGAGGATCAAGCAGTCGCTGGACCCAGTGTGGGCGGTGCAGGGGCAGCTGTCAGTATTCTAGACGTGGCACGTAGACAGGAGGTGGTGCACAAGGAGAACACGCTGAAACCGGGCCAATGGAACTCGAAAATGATCACTGGCACCCGAGTCTGTCAACATCGTGATCCTAACTTTAAAAGTAAACATAACGGTAACTTGTCCGTCTTTCAATGAATATTAACGCATGTACTTGGTGTTTAGTCCATGTAGATGATGAACCTGCTCCACCGGAAGGTATTCGTTTACCCCACGGCCATGCTCCACTGAATCATGATGACTTCGGCACATGGCAAACACTGCTCTACTTCCCCGAACCCATAAGCGCGAACCAAGTACGCATGTATCCCAAACATCTGGTGTACGCTGATGAACCGAACACAGAGTACAGTCCGGAGGAGATACGTGCACGTAGGTGGTTCGCAAATCAGCCGTCGGGCGCTGCAACCGTACCGGCCAACGCTAGCATCAATATGCAGGAAACTATATCGGAAGAAGCGAATATTATCAATGCTAGTTCACAAGAAGTGTCGTCCAGTAGCCAGGCGGAGAGTTATTCGTTACCGCGGCCTACTGTGACTACTCACAACACTCAACAACAACTTGTACCGCAAGCGTCGTCACAGTTTCTCGAACAAAGTATAAATAATCAAAATCGTCAGCAAATTGAAACTGCTAGAGATTCACAGTATCACGTGCAAGGTTCATCACAATGTCACAGTACAAAACTACAAGCTAGAACGTCATCATCGCAGTATCCGATTCAGCAGAATTTTAACGCGGAAGTTGATCAAAGACGCAGTGCGCAATATCAGAATTATAACAGTGACGTGCAGAGCTCACAATATTACCCTCAAGCAGATATACAGGGATTCAGACAAAGTACGCCCTATCAACAACAGAACTATGTACCAGAAATACAAAACCAAACTCTGGAACAACAATCGTCTGTGCAGAATTATAGTCTGTCAGAAGCGGGACAGAGTTACGGGCAAAATGCAGCTGTTCAGAATGAAAGCAGCTCACAGTATCAACAACCGATACACACTTATCAAACAGTTCAAAATGTCACTACACAACAGTCGTGTACGAGTAGTAATAACATTGTAATTTACCAAGACCAGCCGAATACTTCCGCTGAAGTATACGTGCCACATTCGGCACAACCAAGACAATCCTATGCTGCTCAACCAAGTGCTCTAGATCCTGTGACCAAGTCCAAACCAGCGCAGACGTGGTCCAATAATACACTCAACGCTGAGGACAACTATACGGCGAATATGCGTGAAGCTATGAAAGATATCAACGACATTTGGAAGGATAACTTGTCAACAATGCAAGAGCCTGGGGTTGAGGTGAAACCCCCAGAAATGGTCAAGTTCCAAATACACGAGGACACGAAACTCTTACAAGACGACACGGACGGCCGCAAATCTGCAGTTAAATCGGCGCCATTCGCCATTTTCACCGATGAAACTTGCGCATCACCGGTTGTACAGAAATCTGCACGAAAACAACCGCTAGCTAGTGCTACCGGTAGTTTAAGTTGTACGAATGAAATACCGTATGGGTCTACCGCTAGTGCAAAGACTGTGAATGCAATACCCATCGATGGTAGATATTCTCGGGCGCCATTTGCAAGTCAACCGTTGCCCGAACGTGATTTTGAGTTCCCACGGAAAAGTATTAGTCATTCACAACCTATCGTTGGACATTCCGCGGACAATCACAAATCCACCGCGATTCAGAATGTCCCGGGGCCGGGTACACCGGGCGGTTTCAATGATTCATGCACTACGCAAATGTTCAACTTCAATTTGAACACTCTGCAAGCGCATAGTACACCGTTTCATTACAAGAAAGCGGCCGCCCAGCAATATTCGAACGTAACATTGTTCGGCAACGATGAATCAGAGGATGTGCCGCAATGTGTCTCGAAAAAAGTCCTGTTCGATGCGTGCGAAGACGCTAAGAAACCGGGCGAATCCTTCATGCCACAAGAAGACACTTGTATGCCCGAGAAATTGTCCGTTATACTGGAGACCACTAAGGAGTACAGGTCTTCTTCGAGTAGCAGTTCCGGCGGGACAACGTTGAAAACAACGACGTTTAATTTCATGGGCAATCTGGACGCTATTCCTGAATCTGTACATCAACAGACCAATGATGAGTCGGCGCTGGAGTCGAAAACGAATCATGCAAACCGCAGTTCAGTGGACGAAAAATGCCCGGTGAATGATTATAATATGTTAAAGGATCTGTTACGATCAGGGGAAGATAATGAACCGCAGTTTAGTGCGTCCATGGGCTTTGTGGACCACAACGAGAGCAAACTGTATAACCAGCAGAGTAACCAGGTTATAGATTTAACCGAGGATGATAGCGGTAAAGCGCGTAAAAGTCAGTATCCGATGCGGTTCAGTGAAGTCGGTGATATGTCGGGCTTCAATCTGCAACCACAACAGCAACTCAACGAAACTAACGATCTTATGAAACACTTTGAATCTCCTGACAAAATGCCGTTCAAAGGATTCGAATCTCCCGTTAAGCCAATGCAGTTCTATGAGAACAGCAATGATTCCGTTACACGTTCGCCTGCCAAAGGTTCCCGGATGATGGACGTAGACGCTGTGCTGCACGCGCAAAACTCTAATTCAGAATTCAAGATGGACTATGACAGTTACCAAGAAGCGCCAGTCGGCTATTTGGGTGATCCGATTCTACAGAAACCGCCGTCGGATCCATTCGCGAACCAGTTGCTCCATGCACTGTTGAAGAAAGTTGGTTTTCCCAGTGTCAAGTATGCAAAATGTTACATAGAACTGCAGACGCTGCCACGGATCGGAAAGAAAGATTGCAGCAGGAAAGAACTGGTCTGTTTGGGCGACGAGAAGTTCCACGTTGAGAAGGTTATTGGCAAGGGTGCATTTGGTACGGTGTACAAAGCCATAAATGACAGTACCAATGCAATGGTTGCGTTGAAACTCCAGAAACCGGCTAACAAATGGGAGTTTTATATTTGCAAAGAAGTCCGTGAACGTCTAGCTAATCCGTACATGGTAAGTTACTAAATAATATTACGAAATAAGTTCAAAAAATACAGTGTGACGTTTTGTTTTCTAGTTGAATGCATTCATGGATGTATCCACATGTTATGTATCACATACTGCTAGTATTATTGTGTCAGAATTCTTTAAACTGGGCTCGCTTTTAGATCTAACGAACAAAGTCAAACAGGTTACCGGTAAAGGTGTTAAAGAATTAGTTGCTATCTATTATGCCAGTGAAATTATAACCATTCTCAACGCATTGCATCAATGTCGTATCATTCATGCGGACATTAAGCCGGATAATTTCTTGGTGACGCGTATGCCACCCGAATACGGCCATCCCTCGTTACAGCTGATCGATTTCGGATGTAGCATTGACATGTCGTTGTTCCCGGCGGGTACAACGTTTACGAAAGTTATCAGCACGGAGAATTTTACGTGCACGGAGATGAAAGATGGCCGACCGTGGACATACCAGACGGACTTGTTCTGTCTTGCAGCTACAGTGCATGTACTGTTGTTTGAGAAGTACATGCAGGTAAACATACATTTAGTGGTTCAGTGACAGCTGTGCATTTGATGGTGGATTGATCTTGTTTACAGGTTCAGAAACGCGGCGATGTGTGGATCATCTCACAGAATATTCCACGATATATGCGTAAAGATCTGTGGAACACATTTTTCTTTCAAATGCTCAACATTGACGGCTGCGACAAGTTACCGGACTTGGCCGCCATCAAAGCCCTGTTTGAGGCCATCTTGTCCGCTCAAAGTGAAGAGTTACAGGTTGATATGCGTTTTGTAGCGAATAGTGTATATGGCAGATAGTTTTATTTACTCATTCAGATATGTAAGTGTTTAATCAATTATCCCAAAATTTTGTACTTTGCTTGTGGAACCGTTATAATATTCAGCACTACCAATAGTTTATACATACATAATTATATAAGATGTATTTATGGCAAAGAAAAAATTATATGTCTATTCATAGCAATTTCATATATGTATTAATAAATATCTTCTAAAGTATGTAAACATTGGTTTTATTTATACATAACAAAATAATCTTTTACTAAATGTCTCTTTATTAGTATACAATGTTATTTTCCTAATTGGATTGAAACATTTCAGTGTGAGTTATGGGTGAGGTTCAGACACTCGGGTATTAGTTTGGTAATGAGACGGATAAGTACAAGTCAATTAACTGACACAGGTAAATAGTTTATTAATAGATCTAGTGAATCACACACGGCAAACTATTAATTTGAACATTTTATAATGGACGAGAAGTAGAAATTCGCTTATTTAATACGTGGCAAACTTTTATATAAATCATGAGAAAATAGACTGTTGTAATCGCCGATTAACATGTTTACAACTTGTAGGCTTGTCTTAGCATCAGATCGAAGTAGCAATCGTTATCAATAGAGGCGCTTACACCGATATAGTAGTTTCTGAATTCTTCCTGAGTAACCTGTGTACAAATAAATACATACAAATAACATGAACACATGCGGTGGAGTGTTGTTCAAATATTCACTTACAATCCCATCTCTGGTTTCGTCATCTTCGAAATTACCGAGAAATTTGGTTAGAATTCCTTCCTCTGTCTCCTCGCCGCTGATGTAACGCGGATGACTTTTCACGCTGTACACGTGCTTCAAATCATCCATTGTGATTTTACCATCGCCAGTCTTGTCCAGTTTCTTGAAAGCTGCGTCGATAACTCTCAACCTTGATTCGGACAACGGAGGCTAACAGAAAATGATGTTGATCGCACCACATATTTGAATATTTTGTTTGTTTACTTACCCGAAGCGCTACCAGAAACTCATCTACATTGATTCCGCCGCTACCGTCTTTATCGAATCTGTGAAACACTTCTCTTGCTTCCGCGTCGGTAAGTGACAGTCCCTGATCTTTCAAACCTTTTACGAATTCTTCTTCGCTGATTTGTTTGTTGCCATCGTCATCCATAACACGGAAAGTTCTGTCAAAACAAATATTAGAATGATACGAATCTAATCATTGATTTCCTTGCATTATGCGAATGCAAATTATCGTTTTCACGTACCTGCCCAGTCCTAATATACCGGTAGCACCGCGTGACAGACACTGTAACCGTAAACGCTCCACCGGGTCCACAGTTCCGCCTAATTGTCTCTTCGCCTTGTTCATCATGTCCGACTCCTGGCGCGACATGGCTGATTGTGGACGATTGAACATATTGTAACTATGGAGAATAACAAAAGCATATTTCTATTATTGTAACAAATGAATGTTCTCACTGTCACTCTTGACAACTGAATTTCAACGAATTTCTCACGTCATTGACATACATTTTACAAATTAACAAAATAAATTATTATCAGTTGAATAAAATAATTAATTATACGATGGTTTATATATCAAGAATACAAATAACTGTGCTTCAAATTTAACTTACACATTAAATACAAAAAGTACACTTTAATAAAATGCTATGAATAATTAAAAAGTAAATATTTTAGGAGGCCAATTAATTAGCATGAAAGGTGTGTTATATTTCTCACGATGAAACAAACATGCACACACGCACAAATATTCACACACTCCCCTTTCGTCTGTTTAATTTATTATATACAAAAAAACTTTTCTAGTTCGTGTCTTTTTCGTTCGTATATTATCGATTCGAAATAATCTATGAACTGTCACATATGCATGTATGTACGTGTGTTTGTGACTATTATCTTTTTTATATGGTACGACGTTTTTATAATAAATTGTACCGCAACATAATACAGTAGTATCGATTAGAAAATTGCATTTGAATTCGTGACAAAAAAATTGTAATACAAGCATTCCTAATGAAATATTTGTGTTAAAGATCTAAATTCTTTTTAATATAATGTCACATTGTATTAAAGAGTATTACTAAACATAATTACAAATGATTAATTAATTAACTGTTAATTAAAATTGAGTGTAAACTTTAAACAACAATCAATAAGGAATCGTAGCTTGAAACGCAACCAGCATTGCACGTGTGCAATGTGGTACAGTAATTGTATCATGACATATTTCAAAGTAAATGGTCAATTATTATTTGATAATGTAATAATGGTTATTACTGCAACATTACAGTGATAAAACAAATATTAAATGATCTGTGAAGAGGGGCACGACAACTATTGTCATCAATGACAATTTGTATTTCAAATTTAGCTTGAACTAATTGTAGGACATATTACACAAATAATACTTGCTTAATAAATAATACCTTGAAATTATCGAAATTATTAGAAAACATTTATACAGTTCGATGCAGTTATATTTGGAAGAAAGTAGAGAATATAAGTCAAATATACATGTAAAAAATACACTCTACATTATTTTAATACATATTTCAAGCAATGTCATGTACTGTCAGTTATAAAAACATTAACTATTACCACGCCTTCAAGTTTTACTAACAAAATGGCGTGTCTACAAGTAATTTACATCAGGGCTCTATTTAATTACGGAAGGAAGATGGAGCTTTCAATGTTTGTACCGCAATTTTAAATACGAATAGTCTTGTTCTCATTAAAAACGGTACCGAGGAATACTTATTTGAATAAAAACATTAATGTACCTTCGAATACAAACTAATCAAGCAGGTAAAACCAATGACGATTAATGAATAATAAATGAAGAAAATATCACTTGACTTAATGCGTCATTCAGCATATATGACAAGTACAGTTGCAACATTATGGAAATGTCAAATGAAACAGGAAATTGTTACCATTTCGTATTACATTTACAAAATTCTTATCAGTGTGTATCAAACCGGAACGAACGGATGACTTATCATTAAATGAAATTTATTATTTATCGATCACAAAACGGGCGTATGTTTGTGCGTGTATTCCGTTTGACACTTGTAAGCGGGTAGGTGAACAACCCACAAATTGTTCGGCCACAGTAATAATTATTACGGAAAAGATGTACGACCTATTTCGATATAGCTAGCGCAGAATTGTATTGAAACATTATTTGTCGGGCCTTAAACCGTGTCGTAAGGATAGAAAAATCAATCGGAAATCCGACTCTGTTTCGCTCACACATACATACGTACATCGACATGTCAGCCAATAAAATTTTCATACGATAATCAACCGCTCGTTTGTTGAAATATTGATGTGTAAAATTAGGTTAGTTTCGTCGCTGTTACCACAGTGATGACAGATACCAACACATACAAGAAACAGATACATACTAAGCGCTGTATGTCACGTGACAGTAATAAACAAATGACAAACGTCGAGTAGGCGGGCGGAGGACGATGTATTACGTGAATTAAATGAAACATTCATAGCCATCTACGATCCTGATGTTTTTGTCTAGGTCACTATTTTACGTGTTTGACGTTTATTAAGAAGCATTTGTTTTTCGTTTTACTCGTACTGGGTCAATCAGTGTATATTGATTAGCATTTTTGAAGAAATGACAGTACATATGTACAATACATATAGCAAGTTGTGTAAATATTTGAAGCATGTAGATAGATATGACAATTATAATTGATTTATTTGTTTTCTACAAGAAATGCCGACAGAGAATCGATATAAAAGTGTTTAGTTTTTGTTGTTTCTGTTTAACAAAGGATTCAGTACAATGATTGTAGAGTTTTGTGGAAAATTTACTTCGTTTTAGAAATTGGCACGCTATTAACTTTTACAAAGAAAAAATGGATAATACTACGAACATGAAACTATTATATAGAAAAGTAAACAAAAATTAGCATATTCAGTGTTGTGCGGTCAACGTTTTAGTCAAATTTTCACAGGGGCAATAACACTGCCGACTATATTCGTAATTATAATAAAATGTGAAGGTATTATTATTCAGATTATAATCTGTTTTCGTTCAATGCTCTCTAATGCTCTATAGAAGTGTTAGCCGAAGGAATGTACGTCATAGATGCATTTTATAGAGAATTGACATATCTTGTACATATTTGTTTTTGATTTACCAAAAGGCAGATTAGAATATTTTTACCTGATATCAATTTCTAACTTTGCATGTTTTAAAATAAACGTCAAGTTATGCTTCGTAATATAAATATTGTTTTTAATTTATTCTGAATCTCAAGACAATAATGTATGCGTATATGCAAAGTCCACATTAATAATGCATCCCGTTATGCAGTATGACTGCCATAAACAACGTGTTTCCTTGCATGTTACAGTTCTGAATACGCATCCCGGTCAATATTCAATATACAGTATTGCTAGTGTGTAACCTAATTTATACGGTGTGGCCCTTGAGAGTGGTTTATGGATTTTCGTTTTGGGCAACTGATAAATCGCCCGTAGAAATGCAATATTCACTTGTTGCAAAGAAAATCCCACATTGAAATGAAGTTCTTATAATGTAAGCAACAGTTAAAATTTGAATATGTAATATTAGACTAGCCGTAATATTAAATTAATTACAATACTGTGTTTATCATTAAAATGTTACGTACAGTTTTATATAATTCATGAGCCACAAACATATTCTAATTAATTTCTTAAAAGTTTCCATCTTGTAAGAAAACTGTCAAAAGTAGTTGTAAGAAATAGGTTAAATTCAAATGCAGAGCGAGCATGAAAATGTCAGATGAATATCGCAAAAGTTTTAGTTAAACTAAATATAAATATTAATGTATGTTAATAGAAACAAACACATGATGCAGATAGTTAATGATTTTGTACATACCGTATTTTCTAATACAGCTACTGTTAGATGTGGTTGCTCGTAGTCACCGTTAGGGTAGCGTTGCTGATGCTGATGCAATGCTGATGTATCCGGAAGGAAGCTAGCGGACGACTGAAGGCACGGATGCCGGCCTGTTCACAAGAGTCTAGCCATCAGACCGTTTCATTTTCGAAGATACACGATGTGTGTTTACGAAATAATACGACGTGATACGAACATGCCTGTTCTTAGTTCATAACGTTGTGCTAAAGTTGTGTGCAATACATTTGCTGTTAGTGCAATTTATAGATTTGGCTATTTTACCCTACCCTACTTAATAATACACGCCTATCCTACCCGTCGGCTAACCTACCCTAGCCTACCCAACTCCAAATGTAATATTAATTAATGTGGTTCCACGACTTCCCGATTACGCACATTTCGGACATACTTGTTCGTGCGAGTTCGGAAATATAAATTGGTCTGACGACTAGACACTTGTGGCCTGTTCTGTTTGGCTGACGATCAAATGCGCTACCACCGTTGTCATATACGCAGTCTAGTTCAGACTAGTGGCGACGTCGCACCCGTGTGCACACACACCCATATACAGTGTGTATGTGTACTGTAGATGCGTGTGTATCGGCGTGTAGGGGATTGTAAGACGTAGAAGCAAGCAGATGGCAAGAAAAGCACAGCGCAGATGAACGTATGAATCTGTTGGTACATATACCAGGTATACGCATGGGCGTCCCAAGGAAATTTGCCCAAAGGCAGGTAAAAAAATTCCAGAACGAGGGCAAAAACATTTTTCCAGGAATTTTGAGATATACTTATGATAAAAAAAATAACGTATGCATATAAATACGAAATTAATAATAGTAAAATCGTAATATTTGCATTGGCGATCAATATAAATATTTGACAAAAACACAATTTAAATAGATAATTTCTTATATATCATCTTCAAGGGGTGTAGGGTGCTTGGCCGTACGTAAGATTATTTTATACTATTATTATAATAGATATATAATATACCGTTTATTATTAAAGTTACCGGTAATTAAATTGAAAGAAATGCAAAATTTTGTTTTATTTTATTGACTGTGTCAAAATGAATTAACTATTAATAATTATTTAATATTAAAATGCAAATCCTTTTGAACTAATTGCTTTTTAAACAGCATTTGTTAATTAATATTGTGTTAAATTATTTTATAACACGTAATATTTGGTAGAATAGATTAGATAAATAATACAAATATTCCCGTATCTTGCTTTACGACCTAGATAACATACGTTTTGGAACAGTTGGCCGTCAAATAAAAAGCCGTAAAAGGAATTTTTTATTGGTTACAATGTTTTGATACATTTGATATGTTTTTTGGCCGTATAATGAAACATTGTGGGCGGGAAATCGAAGAAGTAACATAATTATAAAAGACCGTCATAGAGAAATGCCGTGTAGCGAGGGTTAGGTCAGGTTAGGTGTATTTAGAGGTTGTTTCATCCTTACAAATGCACATACAGCTATGCAGTGTTCTTTTCATGCGTGCGGTGCTGGTTGCTGACCCGGGATCACAATCAAACGGATACACAGAAACACGCACTGTCACACTACCGGTTAACAGGTAACAAGCATTTACATTCTGCATATGTAATTACAGCATTAGAAAATGAAAACATTTTATACATGTATATACACGGAATTTTAAATAATTTTCAAAAAAAAAACTTTCTTGAAAGTACACTTTTATTTTTTGGGGACACTTGGGGATATTTGACTTTCCAATTGGACATATAGTAATTTGAATTTTACAAAAACATGTCAGTGATACAGGAGATATAAACATTCTTTTCAAAATGTGTGATAAACAACAACATATTTTTGTTGTTCTAGAATTTGGAGGAGAAATATTCGTTTCTAAAATCGAATGAACACAATTTGTAATTGCAGCAAATCTAATTATTTCTACACTCTGTGTTACATTAATAATCATTGGTCAATTGTTTAATAAAAAAATAAACAACACTGAATTAGTTTATTGTTATTGGTGAAATTATTTCGTTATGTTTCAAAGGAAATATTATTGCGTATCTTATGAAGTTGTGAAATTGATTTCACGTTGTTTGATATATTTTATTGACGTGAACCAATACAAGTACAGGTGAATAATGAAAAGGGGAACACCCATCCTGCTTTCACACATACACTCACACACACGCGCATACATAGAATTCTGGGGCAAATTAAATATATTCCTCAGGGAAATAATAAATATACACATATGTCACAAATGCATTCATTAAGTAAATGTAGATTATGACGGTAATTCCCTATTAAAATATCTCTTTTTAACAGCACATTACAATTCATTAAATGAAATATATATATATATATATATATATATATATATATATATATATATGTATATGTATATATATATATATATATATATATATATATATATATATATATATATATATATGTATATAAATGTTTTGTTTAATTTAATTGATAAATTTTATCTGCTTATTGATAACTAATGAAAAAACTGTGAAACTATTTCTGCTAAAATTCTTAACATTCCAAAACGAATATTACCCACAAGGCATTTCAATTCTTTTCGGCAGTTTTTCAAAACCAGAAGTACTCAACACTTTAGTGTTCAACTTTTTCAATCCAGGACTTATAAATATTGGATTAAATTGTCTCTAAATATATTCTAGTTTTGTTAAGTAGTGAAAGAAAGCATCCAGTATATAATATTGGTACCTATTTATTACACCAGTGCCCCTCAATCAGTTCCACAGACGATACCCAGCGGGTAGATAATGTATTTGTGTTTAATTACAATTATAGTGTCGGTGGTAACATTTATATAAGTCGTGAGGTACTTCTGTGTACAGACGGACAGGTGTACGGTGAAAGTTTTGGCGCCGGAATGCGTTGCGCGTTATTTGATTGGCCGACTGGAAAGTGAAGGGCGCGAGTTTATAAATATAAGTCAGAGGTGCACGTTCCTACCAGTGTCGTACTTGTAACCGTCTGCAAGCGGTCAACCTGCAAAAAAAAACACAACAACCAACCATCAACAACGACAACAACATGAAGACTACATCGTAAGTTTTGTACAATACAATATATATATAAATACCTACACAAATATTCTATATTCTATTATACTTACAGTCTTGTAGTAATCAACTAGCGTTGATTGTTTCAAATGTTCAAGCATGATTTACTTTCAATTTGTAAATGACATATTAATCGATCTTTCAAACGGGTTTTTGCTTACGCTAGTGCTGCTTATATTGCAATAAAATTATGACTTGTAGAAGGCGGAAATCATTACCTTGTAAACGAAATCGTATCGAGTCGATTTTGGGTGATATGTTAAACAATATAAGCATATTCTTTTCGATAATAAACACTTTACACAGAGCTCCTTTTCCTTTGTAATGTTCTAATTGTAATTAACAAATATCTGTTATATCTGCCTAAAGCGCTTTACTGGATTACATAAACTATTATCTCTTAGATTATTAATTATCTACAATTACGCTTCTTAATTGCTACTGTACCATAGGCTATTTTATTATAACCAATAAAATGATGCTTTACGGATTGGATTTCAATATAAAATACTGCATTTCTAAAACTGTTAACGGGTTGAAATATCAACAGGGATACTTAATCTACTCGACAACGAGCAGTACCATGTGTACGTGCTGGTCGGAAACAAAAAAAAACCCAAAGAAAGTAAAAGCTTTCTATGCATACAAGTAGTCAAGTGACGTCACACACGACATACAGAATATAATCTCGACGGTATATGTCATTCGCGGTGTGAATCTAACCTCGATTTATCAAACAGTTGTTGAATCGAAGAAGGACGTTTAGATGTTTTACAAGTATTGACTAACACACCCAATAGCCAACTAATGGTTTGGTAATTCTTTAATATTATCTGCCATGCGAAACAATGAACAATCGGTATGTGTGTGTGTGTGTGTGTGTGTGTGTCGAGCTGTCATGTAGGATCAAAGGTTATATTTGCGTCTGCAGAATCTTGCAAGGTGTAATGAGACGATAAATGAAAAATGCGTTGGTTTGATGACGGTTGATTACACTAATGTCACGCTTTGTCTTCGTTCATCTGTAACCGTTGTCGTGAATTCGTGACTAATTCAGCGTGAAATATTCGTGAAATGATTGAACAGAGATAGAATATTCAAGGATACGACATTTTTTAACAAATTGTACCGTTAGGAAACAAATAAGAGGATGAACTATCACGGAACATCGTATTTAGTAGAGATTTAACAATGAAAAAATAATAGTTTTCTTTTGAAAATGTTTATAATGTATTCGGTTAGTTTAATTATAGACTTGTTTACTTTAAATGTGGCAAAAATATGCGATTGTTTATTGGATAAACTCGCTAATATGCCACATTGAATAACACATTTAATGGACTATTAATGTTAAACTGGCTGCTTAAATTTCACCATAGTAATTTGCACATATTTACCCATGATAACATCACCAAAATTAATTGTTGTTTACTGAAAGTCCCATGTTGGTTACACACAGTCAGCAATGGTTCTAAATGGTTACAAATGGTAGCGTGTGGTTGGAAAACCACATGACGGGTTGTATTTTACCGAATTAATTATTACTGTGTAAATAACAAAATGCATATTGCAGACGGGCTGTTCAAATCAAGGTCAAGCAATGTTGAAATTTCACTGCATACTTAAACAGTATTGCCACCTTAATAGATTCCACAAACAAACGGTAACGATAATTGGTTATTAACTGGTAAATGAGGCAGTACTGAATAATTTTATAAATGACATTTCATTTGTATGGTTATGTCGTAATTATAATTTTAATTTTCTTTCGATATTTTCATATTTACGTCCTTTAAAATTTGTTTGTGAATTTGTATTTTTTTTTGTTAATGCGGAATTAATTAGTAAATTTAATTAATAAAAAAATATGTAACTAGTTCAATGACATTTACAAAAATATGTCACGCTAATACATAATTAATTTGGTTTGCCATGTTTTATTAATTTAATTAATGCAGAGTAATCACTAGTTTCTTTTTTAGTTACTGTCCACTGAACATTAATAAAGTATGTTGGTATTTGGACAGTGTACTTTGTTAACGAGTTAGAAAACAATATGGTATCCGTTTTAAGACAAAGGTGTTGCAACATAATCGTTAAGACAGTGGTTTATATAATATATATATATATATAGAACATCGAAAAAAAATTGTCTTCCGGTTAACATTTGTTTTTGGGCACGAAAGAATTCGAAATATTTGATTTGTAACATGAAACAGTGACAGTTTGCAGCCATTTTGTAACACCGCCATTATTAATTAAGGTTAAGTTGTAACGGGAAAATTGCAAACAATATTAGATCGTAGATTGTTTATAAAAGGTTTCTATTATCCTGGAAGATTTATTTGCATTTGTCAAAAAAAGTGAATCCACTCAGCGGCAAATAAAACAGATAATTACTATTGTATCGGCAATGCGAGAGGTCAAAAGTTCAAATGTTAAGGTAATAAATAATTGAAGGATTTCTTAGAATTATGTAAGAAATAATTGTATACATCTGTAGATTGACTGCAAGAATTATTCTTCGTTGACTTTCATTATTAACTCTAGTTGAATTCGTATTAAGAAATCAAAGATTCATTTATCATGAATTTTAAGGTTATTAATAGATTTTCAACAATTATGGCATGTTGAACATCAATTTTTCATGTTAATAATGTAATTTAGAACATTGATATATAAATTATGATTATTGGGGGCGTTTTGAAAGTGAGTTGCGGTATACGTAACGAATGTGTGGCGCTAGTATCGCGTCTGGTGCCATTATACGTTGTATGTCCTGCGGCCATTTTGTGAATTCCATAGAATGTTCGATCATTTCTCAATGACGACCGACTTACACATAAATGTAGTGCTGAGTTTGGTACGTGTATGTTCCGCTATACGTTGTCTGAGTGCGTGCGTGTTGTGTTCAATGTTTATGGAGGACCTTGATTAGAAATTCAGACCTAACGGTCCTGGCACACAACCTTCCTGCAACCTTTACCACATTAGTTGTCTACCTGGATTACCTCACACACGGCGACACTGACAAAGTGTATTAGTAATTAGAGCAGTGTTTGTAATGTATGTGACAGCCATGAGGTTAGAAATAACAGTTGTACTGTTTCATCTACTGGTAGGACTATCTGAAATGTCAAAATGAAACTTGTAACATAGAGTAAAGGAAAATGAATGGTGTTTAGACTAATGTGCTGTGATATATTAATTATATTTAGTTGTATGAACCTTGAATATTAGTTTCGAAAATCCAGAAGTAATTTTCAATGTGTACACCTTGAAATTACCCATAATAAAATGCACAAAAAACAAAATTTACACGTACACTAATTTCCCAATTGGATGGGTGTGAACTGTTTGACATTGCTCGAGTGTGTTTTTGAAAATTAAGTGCAAGGATACAGTTCATTATAATATTGTACAGAATGTTGTAATTAAATTAAACTTGATATTAATCACAGATTTATAATTACTGCTGTGATATCAACACACCTATGGGGACCTCGACAATGAAACGAAGGACTTTAAAATGAAAGTTTATAAAATGTCTGATGTGAGAGTGATATGGACATTCAATATATGTAACTGCTGAGAGAGATGATATGATATTCAATTTTAAATTTGTATATTGGAGATGCAATCTTTAGTTTATGTAAATGAAAATAATTTCGAATAAATAATTGATTCACTATATTTTCAATGAATTTCTGCTAAAATTACATATTAACCACTCGATATGACGACTGTGTTACGAATTGTTGTCACGAATTACACCAATGTCGAACTTTCCGAGAATAGAAATCGAAAATTGGCAACGTCGTAAATGTATAATGCACGACAGTGTTACCAACCCTCTTTCACCTTTGCATAATTTATGTACACTATCGTGCATCCTCGACCTTGTAAGTAAATTGTGTTTTTTTTTCAATACTAAACTACGTATTAGATATTGGAACTAAGAAAAAATTTTAGTATTTCTTTGTCGAATGAAACAAATTTTGTTCATCTCTCATTACATGGACGGTTTCTTAAAATATAAACGGTTACTTTTTGAGGTTAAATCGTTTCATAAGCTGTCATTTCGTATTTTAATAATTAATAAGTTTTGTTAAGGCCACCACCTACATTATTACGAAGACGAGCTGATGTGCTAATATTTTATGTAGGCGCGCACACACACACAACACACATACATTGTGATAGAATATAATTTTAATTATTCGCATTTCTTTGAAAGGTGTGACATAATAAAACCGGTATCCACTCAACTCGTGCCAACGTGTACAACCATTTACTTATTTACATAACTGTTGTGTTTTTATGTGCGCATGAATGTATGTGTGTGTGTGTGCATTTTTAACGAATTTCAGTTGTTTCAAACAATAAGATGCGCGCGCATTCATTGCACCATCCGCATTCCTCTTAAATATCAAAAGAACATCGTGCACAAGCACACTACGATGTAGATTTTATATTAGAGAAAGTGTCACACGGCGATTGGTTAATCAAATTATTAACAATTGCGCTGTACGAGATTTGAGGTTAGTTATTTGAGATTTAAGCAAAGAAAAATAGATAAACATTAGATTTCGCTGGATGAGAATCTTAATAATAATTAATTGAAAGTACAAATGTAATGTATGAAAGCAGATATAAGTGTTTTATATCCTTTTTCCGATTACATTAATTATTTTAATTACACAATAGTTTTTAATACATTTCTTTATGTAACGTACTGTTATGACAACGTAAACAATTTCACGCTGTTTGCTTTTTATAATTCAATATAACTTTCTTCACTTTTAGTCTGGGTAATGTAATGGTTTATTCCGGGATATGTCAACTAGTACACATCTTACATGACGATGATGATGATGATGGGAACGGTGTCAAACGGAATAAGAGGTTTTGCGTAATTATATATAGTTTCCGTAGTTTCGTATATCCTGTTTGCAAAATGTCTAATGAATTCTCTCCGTTCAGTTCTATTTGCAAGTTTGTTGCAACTCTCAACTTGAATGTACCGCGTTGCATTGTGTATGCTTTCCTGGCCAATTAACAAGCCGGATTACCTTGATAGAAATAACTTCAGTTTTGTCGGAAATGCTACCACTTAATACGGTAACAGTCACACATAACGTTAGTCTCGTGTGTATGGACATTTTTTGGCTAAAGTCAAGGATTCTAAATCAGAAATAATTTTTCCCATAATCTGAGATAAAAAACGACGTATTGCGTTTCGAATAAAAATAGCAATGACAAGTATATCAACTATGTTGTACTTTGCAATACGAACACGAAGTTGTTTACGGTAATTTTTTGCACTGAGATCTTGAATCAGCAGCAAAGAGAAAAGTCCTGTTAGAAATCTATCAAGGTCGGTGCGATAGTTTCTTTTTTATTATATTTCACGATCAGATCCCTGTTTTCATATTTTAACCTGCCTTACGTGTTATTATTTGCATCAACTAGTTTTAAAATGATTGTCATACGAATATCGCAAGATAGCAAATAAAGGTTGCAAGTAAAAATGACAAGAATTCCACTTTCATACAATATGGGGCCAACATAACCTGTCTACTAACCTAGAGACACGATGGCGGACTCTTAACCGGCCTGTTGGACCTGGTGCCAACACGGGTGACGTAACACAAGCATTCAAATCTGATTGGTTCAATCATTACGTCAGTTATGTTCTCTTCATTTTCAAAAGTAAATCTTCATTAATTATTTTAAAACGATTCAGGTCGTACCAGACGATAAATCGTGCTACTTAAATATTGAAATTAGTCAATTAGGCTCGTATTTATTTATAGTATTCCGTGGCAGTGCTTCTTCTAATCTTGACCTTTACGAGCATAAGAGCAAAAAAAAAGTGGCCGGTTTAGAGATACAAGTCTACTTTTACAGATGCACTCGCATATCACGTGACCCGGTAACATTAATCTTTTACTAAATGCCCAATGTTACGCCACTGGCGGCGAGGAGCGTTGTGAACATTGAAAATGTCAAAAAATTTATTGTGAAATCTTCCGTAGAAAGGAACGTGCGACTCCACGGTAACAGCATAGCACAGACCCGAACCAAACCAAACCTGTTTGTGCATCGAAAGTGAACATAACTTGTAAAACGACACATTTAAATGTACGTATGTATGTGTGTTGTATGTGTGTGTGTGTGTATGGCGCCATCGAACAGTCCAAGGCGCATCAAAATTACTTATTTGAATATTCACTACACAAACATTGCGTGTGAAAACGAAACTGTCGCCACGATTTTTAACACCATTTCAGCCACGTCCGGTTTCCGTGACCGGCGACTAGATGTCACCAGCAAACCAATTTCATTTCGACCAATCAGAAACAACGCTTTTGCCTTGTAATACAGAACAAACAACACAATAACACTACACTATTTATTTAATACATATTTATTTCCAACAAACCATACGATATTTAGTTTAATTTAAGTGTATTTTTCAATCATCGTTGTTTTCTTAGAAACACGTACAATCGTAACCTTGACAACGAATAAAAAAATTACCATTCTTCCACACGTACAAGAATAGAAAGTGAAAAAATCTGTTCAACTAAACACGAGAATATCGCACGATAACGCACCACACGTAACCTTTGTATAAGAGAAAAACAGTTGACAGTCGGCGAAACATCATTGGAATGTCAAATTCACCTAACCTAACATTTACAAGTGTAGGCAACCAATTGTATCACGAATTCCACAAATAAATTAACATTTAAATCAAGTGAAAAGTGATAAAATTAACACACACACACACACACACACACACATGTCATGTTATTGATATTCTGATTGGGCAAATAGAAATTGTATACGTGTATTGAAATGGAATGTTATCGGTGATCAAATGAATGTATAATGTACACTACACTGTTGATGATAACCTACTTGTAGAAATATAATATGATGGATGATTCTGTGGTGCTGCAGATTTCAGATCTCTTACAATATAATGTAATAATAAGGAGCGACTGCGATTTGGCATTCGAAACCGTTCGAAACGACACGACTTAAGGAGCGTACGTCAAGTATGTTAAGCAGGCTTGCCAACTCATGCAAATAAAAGCTGTACCAAGTGTCAGCTGTGATTGGAAATAAAAGTCCCTAAGTGCAAAGTTCGATTTTGTAATCGGGTAATTAAAATTCTTCGCGCAATAATTGCGTTACACATTATTAGAAATTATGAACTTGATGGATTCAATGCGGCATTTCGTTATTCAGATATTTAGAAACTGATAATAATTATGGCACTACACAAATTTGTTCTAAATTAGGTCAGCAATTATCGAAAGAAGAGAATAATTTTCTTCTTAAATAAATCTAGTCATGTATATGCTATTTAAAGCAAAGAAACTATACACGATTAAAAAGAATAACAATCAAATTTCTCCAGACAAAAAAAAAAAAAAGCGATACAACATCTTGTTATGAAAAAATTGATCGTTAAATATTACTATGGCCGATGTAATCTTCGAGATGTATCTATTTTAAACTATACAAGTTAGTGAAAGTGATACAGGAACCAGTGTCGACTCGTCCATGCCCCGCATATCTCCCAGCCCACGTACTGATCGTACGGATACGATGTAAGTAGTTGCTAACGTGTGTCAAAGGTCACTATCAGCCATTTTGTAAAGACGGAGACATGAGATTGAAACGTGCTCGGAAGATAATTTGAAGAATATTTCCTTGTCCCGAGTCTTGACATACGTGCAAAAAAAATACTACTGAAAAGATTCGTATATTTATTGTATTCTTCACAAGTATGACTTTCTTTTCTTCATGAAGCACGCGGTAATCACGAAAATCAAGCTGAAACACCGCAAGAAGCATATTTAACGCTTGTTTTATGGCTTTATTTATGCCAGCAGTAATGAATGTTATATAATCTGATATTTACTTTGGAAGTAATCGAAAAATAAACTGTGCCATAAAAATAGAAAGTGACAGCTGCCTGCAACCAACAACACATTAGTGTATATATGAGTGTATACATTGAATATTTCCGTAGATTTGTAGATATGTCAAATTATACATAATATGAATGATTGATTGAAACGTACACACGAAAAATTCTAATAAATAATATCAATAAACGTGGTAAATAATATATTTATTTTGTACATTAGTAGAGATATATGTTCTTGATGTGGAATATATAGGTTATGTTTTTGGATGGATTCTAAATGTACTATTTACAACGAATTAAATTAGTGGTTTTATTTGCAGGTTATTGGTTCTGTTATGTGTGGTTGCCGTGTGCATGGCTCGACCAAAACCACGTCCAGCTGACGAATATGAATACGACGAGGAACCAGCACCTGCACCGAAACCTGCAGCCAGAGCTAATCCCCTGCTGAGAAGGAACCCCTTGAACAGGGGCGGAGCCAAGTCCACAACTACTACTACTACACCAGCGCCTATTGTAAGTAAACACACCATGATACGGAAAATATGGATCAATTAATGTACGTTATTCGTTTACAGGAAGATGAAGAACCCATTGAAGAAGGTGAATTAGAAGAGGAGGTTGATGAACAACCAGCCACCACTACGACAGAAGCCACTAAGAAACTGCGTACAGGCGTAAGGCCCTTCCGTAGCAACGATGACCTCCTAGCTGCTCTGAAGAGAAGACGCGAACAAGCTGGAAGTAGTACGTATTCTGAAAATTCTATAATTGTCGTATTTGGAAATTTAATTATGAATTATCGAAACCGAAAAACGCGCGATAACAGCAGATGTATAGCGTACGGCCTTAGATGGGAAAAGAAATTTGAAATTTCATCATTTGTACAGCATGCCCAGTTTCACTGTCATTGACATGAAATATCGGTAAAATAGACACTTTCTTCATTACACACGGAACAGGCAGTGTGCACTGACAAAATAGAAAAGTATCTTGTTTAAATAGAAATAAATTTTCTAATAAATTAGAATCTAAAACATTTGAGAAGAACAAATTGAAATAAACTTTATTAATACAATGATGCAAGATCTAGTTATCCAGTGTGAAATTGAATCAGTTTGAGTGTTGATTATTTTATTTAAATGTTTTTAATCATTGACAAGGAACGCTAACTTTGAATGAGACACATTATAATTAATTAATTATATTAAGGTGAGATTAATGTCAAGGATTTGTTCTGTCCTTTAGGCAAGGCACAAGCTGCTAAGGTCCACGAGAACACCGATTCGGATCAACCGCGTGAAGAAGCTGCTGCACCTGCACCGAAACGTGCTAGTACTGGCCGAAAGAACCGTTTCAACGCCGCGCCCAAGGCCGACGAGCAGGAAGCGGACGCTGCCCCGGCTGCGGCACCGAGCAGGAGCGGACGCGGCCGATTCAGTGCTAGGGCGTAACACTATACGTACAAACTAGTGGCATCGGTGATATCACGAAGTCCGTTGTATCAACAGAACTAGCAAAATATGCAAAACACAAGTGTAATCATTCATTGAAAGTCTCTGCAAAATTATTGTTCTTCAAAGGATAGTTTTAATATTATATTTTATTCTAGAATGTGAACTACATATCTAGTTCTCGTCCAGAATATTATTACTCATTTGTAACGGATTTATTTGAGGTGATTTTTTGTACATTTTGCTAGTTTGTTGCGGCAACAACTTATACATCAGATGCTGTTATATTTTTTTTAAATTGTACATATGTGCTATTGAAGTTAAAAAACAGGGAAAATCTTAAAAAAAAAACAACAAGTATTACCTAAATGTATTATATACATTCCAATATACAGTAATGTCCCGGTGTATAACTTAATCATTATCTTCCAAATTATACGGCAATTATCGCAGCAGCAAATTTGGTAAAATTCGTAAAACATTTGGTAAATGTCACTACGCTGTAAATATGAAAAATTACCCAACATGCAAGTGTGCAATACCTACTTATATACACTGTAAAATGTTAAGGACGTTTTGATTTTGCGAAAATATATTTGTAATAAATGAGAGGACCAACACGAAAAAAATAATAATTGAATACTTTGTAATATTAAAACTGTATTATAATATATGTGTTATTAGAAAGTACGTTGATATGAGTATAATAAATAAATAAATAAATAAAATTACTAGTAAGGATATATTGATTTCAACATTATTTCATGGCTATGCTACTTGCTTAAGGAATAAAGAATATTGATTGATAATTTATAGAAATTATTTGTGTACATAATTATATATGAATTGTTTATTTCATTATAATTCTCAATAAGGACAGTTCATAATATAGAAGAGAATGGTAATGGTAAGTAAAAACTAAAACAGATAATAATTAGTAAAATCAGGCATAAATATATTTCATATATTGTCCAAAAATTGAGTATTTTGTTTACAAGTTCATTGATGCATATTTAAGTACTGTAAATAACGAAAGATATTTACACAATATTTTTCGGAAAAAAAATAAATAATAATTCCCAAGCAATATTTAATCGAAAATTTCACAAAAAGCCCCGGGGCAAGGTTGTTCACATACACGCAACTCAAATACAGGATAGTCCATCGGTGTACACTGAAGGACAAAATTATTGTCAACTACGTCTTGTTAAAACATTCAATTCCTTATGTACAATCGATAAAATGATAATTTAATTTCTAATTACTCGCTGAGAACTTGGAAATATTGAAAGTTGTTTATTAAATTTAATATTTCGAACGGTTTTGTGGAGATTCCAAGGTGATCATTCTTTTGATAGCGTGTGTGAATAAGTGCGTATATTGCTACTTTTTCATTCAATCGTGTGTGATGTAAATCGTGAACAAAATATGTCATTGCGCTAAATACCAGTGATCATATGTACTCGCATTTCTCTTGACATATATATATATATATATATATATATATATATATATATATATATATATATATATATATATATATATATGTTTGTATGCATGTATGTGTCTTTCAATATCTGTATTGTATCTATATATGCATACTGCTAATGTATGTATGTGTGTACATAGAAAGAATTGACAGGGAAAGTTTTGTTAAAAAAACAAAATTCCAAAAACATGACATATTTATTTTCTCTCTCTCTGATTTTCTATTGTTTCGCGGAATTGATTAATGAATGATTACAGACCAACAGTTCCCGAGGTATTTATTGGAAAATTAAGATCTCTCTCTCTCTTCGTTTCTCTCTTACTCAGAGTATTTTAAGAATAAAATAGGTAATATATTTTGTAGCTACTATACGATAGTGTAAAGTTATTATAAATAGAATTACATGTGACGCCTGCCATTTTAACTAATATGTACACGATGATATGAAATGGCCTTTTGCCCAATAGAATCCAAAAGTAATTTTTTTTTGGTAACTGTGTAAATGTCAATTTTTTATATCTTAAATGTTTAAATATTCAAGTATTAGATAGAGAAAATGTCATCATCGTAATAATTAAATAATGTGTACATGTGTACACTATAGAAATTTTAGAAAAATAATGTCGCTAGTTATAGTTATTAATTATAATTTACTAGGAAGTGTTAATGATATTTACGTAAGTTACAGCCTTGATCATGCATTGATATCTCCAATTTTTTTTTCTTTAATTCGCTCTATTTGTAAATAATAAACCTTCGAAATGTAAAAGTCATGTATTATCTTAAAGCATATCAGTTTATATTGAAATAGTAAGAAATAAAAATTATGTGTTGTTACGTAGTATTGGAGTCTCCAAGATTTATTTAATAAAACTGGGTATAAAATACTGATTATCGAACTAATATATAATTTCTAAACAATGCTTCTATATGTTTACTATATAAACTATAATTTCAAACTATTGATTTGTATTCAACAGTAAAAAAAGTCACGCAATAAAATTTGAAATTTCCTTAATTGGATTTTTTGAAATTCCTTTACAATTGACATACGTCTCTATGTAAAATATATAACCAAGTAAGTACAATACCGGGGGGTTACATTTGGTATTGAAATTTGACCGGGTTTGTGGTCTGCGTATGTTCTGTGTTCGCCTGTACATGTGTATGTACTGGTGGCCCAGCCTATACTTTCTATTGGCAATTTACATATATAAAATGCAGCATTCCCTTCACTTTTCACCGCAAATACACTCGGCCAGCTCGTTTCATATACACGTACATGCACACGGTATTCGTGTGCATGTACACGAATGACATGGTCCGCTGTCTGAGGTCATCACTTGGCATTACTGATCATGTGACTTGGTCTAAATGTCACAGCATCTTCTTCATATTATAGAAGTGAGAGTCTTCCACGTTGCATGTCATGGGCGTAGACGCACGGTGGGGCAGAGAGAGGGGAACAGGCGCCTCTAACACATTTATAATACATTGTTTAGGCCGAAAATACGATTGGAAATAAATGAAATCAATATAAATTCTATCGTGAATTGAAATTTCCTCGTTTGTGACGGTAAATTATTAGAAATATTATGTTAAAGAGCTGAAATGAAGAGTATCGATGATTGGTTAGTTAAGAGAGTGTACAATAATTACCCGTGAGATTGAAAACAATCTCGAAAATGAAACTGAAATTCTGGTTGAAAGATTGTCGTAGTTTTATTAGTTGGACAAGTTATAGAGAGCTTTCGATTTTTGATATAATTACAAGCAACTGACATACCCTTAACCTAGTTTTTACACTCGGCCTAATGTTGGAACTTTCTCTGACCATTCACGATAACACACTATCATTTGAGATTTAGCTAACCTAACCTAACATATTACAAGATCAATCTACACCATATATTTATAAAATAACGGTATTTTCTTTTTTCAACAAACTTTAAAATAATCCTTAATATGCAAAGCATATCAAATAGTTTGAATTAACTTTCAATACATTTACATAAGAAACAAACAAAAAAAAACACTGTTTGTAATTTTGTACTTAGAATTGTTAATTTGTCGTTAATTTAAATAAATCGTGAATTTCCTGGAAATCAGTTCCTGGATTATCCAAAATGTACAACGTGAAGGTCGATGTTGAAATGGGCTACACTTTTAGAATTTTCAATAAATTTAGAATTATCCATTGTGAGTCACACCAATGTACGTATGTATGTGTGTTGCTGACCTCGTAATTACAATATACTAGAGCAATATTCAAAGGCACTCGAGAAGGTTTTCCGTACATAACCCCACATTCACCACCGGTTCAATTGTTTGACGAGAATTCTTTTCGCATTTGTCATAATCATAACTGTTAACAATTAACAAAATCTAAGCAGC
The DNA here is from genome assembly GCA_963422195.1 of Carabus problematicus. Classification (NCBI taxonomy): domain Eukaryota; kingdom Metazoa; phylum Arthropoda; class Insecta; order Coleoptera; family Carabidae; genus Carabus; species Carabus problematicus. Next base: position 15,752,707 of record OY728582.1, read on the forward strand.
CCGCGGCCATGGCCAACTATATTGTCTGAGCAAAGTTGCAAAGATTAATCAACAGACAGATATTAAATACTGTATTTCACAAATGAATACGTTAAAATTGCTAACACATAACGTGTGTCATTTCTTGCATCATAAGATTCTATTTCATACTTGCATATTTGAATTAAAATTTATTATAAATTCTGACAGTTGTTCTTCTTTTGTTACTGCAGCAAATAATTAGTATTCACGAGATAATGTCCTTGTTACGCATGAAATTTGACAGATAAATCCATGAATTTATGGACATGTCAACGGCAAGGAACGAATGTAACCTTTTACTAAACGAATGTAAAATACTAATTATATTTCACATGCGTCTTAGCGCTTAATTAACATTTAGTTTAGTTAATAAGTATGCACGGAATAATGTGGGAAATTAGTCGCTAAATTATTTTGACAAAACAAATGTCAACATAAAAATACATGACGAAGAACTTATGGTAAAATCACTAGATAAAATTCACCTTATAAGATTACTATATCAATGTGAGCTGCATTTGTTCTTGTCTGTGACAGGACAGTGCGCGTGTGTGTGTGCGTGTTTCTGCACAGTAGCCAGGCTTATATTCTGACCTTGTGTCATTGAATTATAAATCAGAGCAGTAAACGTAAATCAGCCAAGATCAAGCAGGCTGCTGTACGACACAATGTGTGTCCAGTAGTAGCAGGCGGCGAGTAACGGTTCCGCACCCTGAACAACACACGTACACACGTACCTACATACTGAGCACTGGCGGGGCGGGGCGGGGACCTTGACAAAAGTCGTTAATTTAAAATTCCATACATAAGTTTTTATAACTAACTATAGCAACACAAACACGGATTCCAGTTGCACATAATTATTCAGTTGTGAATCATTTTGACATTTTGATAAATGACTGTAGGACGATAATGACATTTGTAGGTTAGATGCTAAACAAGATGGCGAACTGTCATGGCTTACTGTTTTCAGAGGATATATGAGAGAAATATACGGGTAGTATAACTATATGAAGTAACATATTATTTAAAATAAGTTTATAGAACTTAAATAGAAATTACAATAAGACAAAATGAATTCAATTTCTCGGTTATATTTCAACATACATATTGTATAGGTCAAGGTCTGGTAATGTTGCGTTATGTTTTCACATTATTATGTGTAATTAAATTAGACTTCCTATTGGCTATTTATCTCAAACGCACACACACGCAATGCATAAATACACTTATTCATACATATGTATTCTTATACGCTTTTACTTGTTAATGAAGTTCATTTTTTTTCTAATCTTGTAGATATTTTGCCAAATGAAATGAGACATGGTAAAACATACATCAGGATAAACGTGAAATATATACCTAAGAATACTAAGAAGTATATTGTTCCTTAATTTAATCCTAAATTTATATTTGACAAGCAGATAGGTATTTTTGTAAATACGTTGGTTAAAGAATTATTACACAAAATGTACTAATTATAATCTTTTATATCACAGGTAGAAAACCTAAATACAGTTTCAATTTATTATTTTCAGATTCTATAAATATTATTATGGATTTATTGTTGTATTATAGGCGGTTTAAAAAACTAAATTAATACTATAACAACTAGAATTATACTATTATACATATGTATGATGTGTGCTCATTAAAGTGGAAAAAGTACACGAACTAATCGTACATATGTAATTATAAACGTAGTCTTTGTGAATAGAAAACCTGTAATTATTATTGTGACGCTAGAAAGTGCACACAATAACCAACAATGGAACTATTGATGAACGAAACATTAAGATCAAACAAAAACCAAAAGCTGGTAATGAATGCATTCTTTTTATAATATAAAATGAATGTCTTACTAATTTACAATTTCATACACATCGTAACTAATCTTCTAGAAAAACAGTTTTTATTCTTATAAAAAATACATTACACGCTAAATACTTTCGTGATAGTGTCCCCTCCTTATAGTGAACCAAATTACTGGGCCCTTCGAGTTCGTTATAAGCGGAGTCCTCTGTATATGACAGAGGCATTGTGCAAGGTGAATCAACAAATGTACATACTTGTGTCCAGGGAATGTATTTTTAGTTATTAATTACGGCGGAGGGCGGGTGTCGGGGGTAGGTACACTCCGCGGTTGATATACATGTTCTTACACGGACTGTACCTAATGTCTTTGTGCTAAGAATTTAAAACCAGAATGCGCTGACTTAAAATAAAAATACAAATGAAAGAAAGTGAACAAGACGGCCTTGGTGGGTCGCGTACACACACACACATACACACGCGGGCATAACGTGTATTACAGTGTATGTCAAACTGTTTTAATAACTAATCATTAATAAATGATATATGGATATATAAAAATTTTTATATAATTTATAATAGTAGTATATTCTTTGAAATTATTTAAAAAATGTAGGTGCATTTTAAGTTTTATGATTAAGAAATCAGCGTTTAAATTAAAATGATTACTAATTCCAGTAAAAAAATGTTATATAATTAGGAATTAAACTAGTTTTTTTTATGTAAGTGCTACTGGTCAAGTGATTTGGAATGTGGTATATTAATGTATTTTTCAAATTACTGCGTCGAATGTAATAAATTCAAAGTATTTTCATGTTTAGCAAAATGTATATTACGTAATTTTATTAGTTCATCAAGAGCTCCAATAGTAGCCGTCTTTAATTTTTTTAAACGTTAATATTTTTCTCACAGACTGTATTCTATATTATTTTTTGTTCAATTTTAAATGTACCCATCACGTTATCCTTGGATGGGTCGACAAAAGCGAATCTCACATTTGTATAAATTATTTATTGCCTTACATTTACATATAAACTGGTCACGTCAGATTGATAATGTATTTTTTAATGTTTTCAATCCATTAATATACTATATATATATATATATATATATATATATATATATATATATATAAATAATTATAAGTGATAAGTGTGTATGGTATATATCTACGTATATGTTTGCTTGTGTATTGTCCTTGCAAATGCAGCGCATTCTTGATAAATGTCTGTAAAGTGTACACGACTGTGTTTTGTTTCTACTTGTTCGTGTGTTGTTCTTTCAACTGTACTTAACGAAGGTTACATGTAACACTAATGTTTACAATTGTACTGAAACGCTACGTGTTAATTGCGTTAAATAGTGGTTATTAACAAGTGTAAATGATACTTTCTTATTTATTAACACTCGTAACACAAATAAATATGTATATCAATTCTGACAGTGGCAAAATAAATGTTTCCAACTAAAAAATATAACATAGATTGACAATCAAAATATTCCTATCTGTAGATAAATCTTTGATCGAATTCTTTGCACTTTTTTGTTGTTTACTTTTTTCACGATCAACGTCGTCTGCCTACCATTTTAAACAATAGAGGATGGATATCATTAAATGCCAACAGATCTCAGTTGGCGATGACCTATGGTACGTTTTAGGAAACGTTGTACGTTGTTACGTAAAAATTACCAATAAAAAACACTGATAGTTGTATTAAAATGCGTGAAGTTTTGCTGATGTATTTTAAATGTAATTTTGCTAATATATTTTATAGGAAGCACATTGATAGTATTTGAATAATATTAATCAATATTTATTACTGCAAACACCGGTTGTTAACGATTTATTGAAATACGACTTTATTTATTATATACTTCTTTTGTGATATCCTCTACGGCTGTTTTTTATAATTTCCTTATGTCGACACCATTTAGAATCTTCTCCTCTGAAATGAGTGTACATTTCATTCAATACATTTGTTCATTTTCCTGTTAATCTATTTTGTAATTCAATCAACTTTATAAGAATTTAATTGGCGTTTGCTACGTTAGTAATATTTTAACTTTCGATTCAATATAAAATCTAGTAATTTTCTTTAAATATCTGTCATAGTTTATTAAAGAGAAAATGGTTCAAGGCCCTCTAGAGGAAAGTAAATGTATTCTTCGGGAAAAAGCGGTTTAGAACTGAAAACTACAAGAAATTGTGATAATAGAGAATAATCTTTTAAAATAAAACAATTGGCAGAGGATGAAAGTAAGATGTTTCATATAGATTTTTTTGTACTGTGTACCTGTGTATGTTGTTTTGCATACATGCGTGTGTGATGCACTAATGTAAATTAAATTGTTGAATGTTTGCAACCTAACGACTTTCTCCTCCACACTGTATAACGCCGTGTCACCTCGTATATGTTAAATAATAAATAAAATATAAATTGAGAAATGCACATCACGTCATATTACACATACACACACGCCTACATATATATATATATATATATATATATATATATATATGTATATATATATATATATATATATATATATATATATATATATATGCTAATTTTTAAAGTTTGAATCGCTTCTTCTTCTTGAGATATTATGACTTATAGAATAAAGATTCGTCCTTCTTTATAATATACAGTGATGTCTGTTTAAATTACGATTAAATGTTCAGTAAATCGTACAACACTGTAATTATATCCGTTCGCATCAACAATACCGAATTCAAATAAAAGCATTAATTAATCAAGGTGCTCCAGTGGTGTGTTCTTCTTTGTCTTACAGGGTTGTACTAGATGCGAATGTGTTCAAGGCTGTGAACCAGAACTCTAAAATTCGACCTTGTTTACGCGTCTCTTAATTGGCAACAATGTTTTTGTTTTCTGTCTCTGAATCTGCAGTTATTTATTGCCCCGTAAATCAGTGAATAGTGATTAGTATTCGTTAATAATACATGCAAGTCTCATATATAACATCACAGTATTTATTTTTAACCAAAAAAAAAAAAAAAAATACACTGCATTTCAACACTCATTTTATTTTAGCAATAATCGTATTTCGAAATTAAGACATTTCTGAAAACTCCGGTAATTATAGAGTTACTGGAAACAGTAAGGCCTTTTTGGTGTTAAATACACTTTGGTGAAAACCCCGTTATTGCTGAAATAAGTCTCGGGAGAATCCGGTGATTAACCGAATTGTTGAAACATTGAAAAATTAATAATAATTATATGCAAATGCAATAGTTCATTTGGAGAAATATGTTTCGTATCGTAAGATAAGACAGTGTTCAAATATACAGACTATATAAAAATCTCTTGTGTATTTCAGACTACAACTTTTTTGTTGCAATCAGTTCTGTTTTGCAGCATCACAATGCTAAGCAACACTAATCAATTATCCTTTCTCCCTCACAGCTGTTCACGAGATCTTCTACTGTTTTCTAAACTAAATACTATTGTTTAGAAATAGTCTAACATTAGAATGAACATGAAGATTACTTCAAGTTTTCCAATATTCACATTCTCTTTCTTTTGAAAACAATTACAAGAGTATAACAGTATTGTTTTATTGTCCACAGATTAGCATATAACAGTTTATAATTTGTAGCGAATCACGTATAAACCGCAAGCTGCTTTTTAATTAACATGTCTGACTATTTGTCCGTTAATATAATGATGTGATCTCATCATTGACCATGACATTCTAACAAAAATATACTTTCTTGCTAGATAATAATTGTTCATGAAAACGATTAAACGCCAACTGGCCAGGCACGAATTTGACATTTTTTTTTTTAAATGCCTGTGAGAAATTATTGTACAACAGCGTTCGTCTAACAGTTTTTGAAACTGTATTTAATAAGTTAACTAGTAGAGACTTGGATATGCTTATAAGGTTGTTATATAATACTGAAGAGACTCCAATGAATGTTGCATTGTAATAGCTGGCGACGCAGGTTTCCGTTCTTATTATGCATTGAATGCTGTGTGGAATATTAATGAATATATAATTTACTAACGCACATAATATAATACTTGTTGGTATGATATATTGACGGGAATACTAAATGTTGAAATGTATGGATTGTTTGGAAAATCCAGCAACAATTGACATTTCGTTACGTTAAATTGTTAATACATATTTCAAACATTAGCATACTGTAAGTATGATGTTTATACAAAGAAAGTAATGCTTTAATAATTAAACAATCTTATTTTGAATACATTTTCCGTCATTGTTGTTTGTCATGCATGTAAATACTTGTATTTTGCATAATTTATAATGAAACATTATAACAATATAAACAGGTTTTTAACTAGAAAACTAAATGATTCTTTCTTTCACCTCTTCTTTAGATTAATATCCGCTAATATCATGTACGATTATGAAATTCAACGCGCAATTCCTGTGCTAAAGTTACAAGGAACAGGTTTCAGGTTAAACTTACATCCACTAGTTGTGGTTTGAAAACAGGATGATACTTTTAAGGTTATGTTCATCCTGTGCTGCATGCGTGCGTGCGTGCGTGTGTATATGGGTCAGTGTGACGATGTGTACAGGGTGAAGGGGGCCAGCTTATATAAAGCTCTTGTGACCGATGTGAGAACGGTTACTTAAACCGTGCAACGTACGTATGACGAGCGAAAGTTGACTTGGCCGGCTCGACTCAAAAACCAACCACAAGACCGGATCAAACTTAGTGTGACTGTTTGCCGTCGTTACGAGCGCGCGTCGCCACTGTCGTGTGTGTCTGCTCTTCAACTGTGTACAACTCCAGGATCCTGTACATATCCTGCGACCGACGAAACAACTAGCACACACAGGACACTAGTGGATGATGTGTTTTATGCGTTAACGTTTTTTAGTTGATCAACGTCGCCACCTCACGGTACGGTGTCGTTAGCTGTACTGTACTTGGCTGGCTGTGTGTGTGTGTGTGTGTTGGTGCTTACATACACAGCAACACTTCGTGTTAGGTGCGCTGTCGGTCGGGAGGTAGAGATCCGAACGCACACGAATTTATCGGTCGCTCCAGAACTGAAGTCTTCGTACACTGTGCGATTATCACACGTACATTGTTGACAAGTGAATAAGTGCAACGTCGTAAGCCAGGATGACTCGATTATTGTAAGTACAACAATGATTCTATTTTGTTTTCTCATTAACGGAATATAAAGATAATTATTTTCGAAAAATTGGATTCGTGTAGGAATATTTCTCATGATTTAAAACAGTGTTTCCGTTCATTAATTAAGTGAAAAATATAATTAATAATTTTATTTTCTGTATTAAATTTTATGAGAAAAAGATTAATTAATGTACATATTTATTTATTACGGGCGAAACATTTAAATTGTAGGCAAGTTTCTTTTGTAAATATTATAATTTTATATTTATTGTAAATATGAGCCTAAATGAATAATGTTTATTGTATTAATTTACAAAAAATGCCAATTTTAAACATATGTTTTCTAATTATAATACGTGTTCTGTATAATTATAATTTGTATCGCAAGTGAAACAAAATTCGTAACATATGGTACCATGACAACTGACATAATTTCTTTAATATACACTGCCTACTTTGATCTCGTTCATACAAGATTTGTTTATTCCAACTTTCGTGCACTTGTATTTTCGTCGTGCATTGCAATTTCCTATAATAAAACATATATTTCATCCGATATCACTTGATATATTTTTTTTTCTTAAAAGTGAGAGAGTACTGGCCTTCTCCTCCCCACCTACATAAAGTGAAAGAAAAAAAACTCACTTAAATATTAATTAATACAGAGAAAATTAAAAACAAGCCGAGCTTGTCAATTTTTGTTTGACATTTGTAAAACTTGTGACCAATTCAAGTGTTCCAGTTAGTGTTTTGTTTTCATCGTTGCCGCTTTTGTTGTTTATTGTTAAAACAAATGAATTACTCGCCATATACCAAGGCATGCTTGGATCCTGTCTGGTTTAGTTACATATTTTGAAGACTTTTTCTCAATTTGATTGAACTAGATATTAAACATCAGAAAGTAAATGTGGTATCTCTACTTCTTTTACGTATGTATGTACAACTTTCAACACACCTGCGTCAGGTGAAATTCTCATTGCTTCTCCTGCAAGAGGACTGAAATTTTGCATTACCTTTTGCTTTATAAGATTTACAGTATAACAAACACGAGTATGACTGAAGGCAGCTACATTTGGTGCTGTATCCATTGTCCCTGTACAGGTTTAAAAGTGTTTAGCCTTGTTTTACTAATATGACTAATCGGAGATTTCTATGGAGGAGTGTCAATGATAGAGTTGAGTACTGTAGGCAGTGGATTCAAGCACAGTTACATGAGTAACACGAATGAATAATCAAAAACATTGAACAAACTTAGTTAACAAATATGAGAGATTATTACATTCTTACATAGTATTTTTACGACGATTTTCGTAATCTTATTATAACTAATTGTTTAGTGTTTACTGTACTAGTTTCGTGAAGAAATTACTTCAGATTACTGCAAGATAATCGTAATTAATTACTGTGTAATTTAACATCACTTTCCGTCCTTGCAAAACGTTGTTTTCTAAATGCAGAGAATCCCAACGAATTAAATGAATTGCTAGTTAGCTGCTGTCTACGTTTGTATGTATAATTACTAATTTGTACATGCGTGTTTGTGTAGGTATTTAACACTGTTTAATATGTGTTTGTGTGTAACACTAAATAGCATTTATATGCTTTTGTATGTACGTATGTATTTATACACCGGATAGTATATATGTAATACATCTGAAAGTATATGTAACAGTAAAAGCTTAGTAAATGTATACACTTATTAGTAAAAGTACCCTATACTACTCTACCCTCTAAAAACCTATTAGGAATTGCATGCAATGAATGAATTGATGTTTTACTCTGTCAAAATTTGTGACATTATCAGCTAATTTATGCATTATTTCTCTATATTTCTTTCTCTCCCTGTATTTGTATGTATGTATACATATAGTTACGTAACCATAGTTAGAAAATATTTTGTGGTTAACGGTTGCTCACATTACCACTGTACGTGATACGTTACCGATAACTTTTACATCAAATTGCAGAAATAAAAAAAAAACACGTAATTTTTCCACATTGACACTTTGATTTCCTTAACCGGCCGTTACCGTTAATTACCAGAATCTTTTATAGCGTTACCACTGAGGCTTACCGTTTTTTTTTCTTTGTCCATTGTATACCTACTTACATGGAATGGTATTAACGGTTAAATGGCGATGTACATTATTAAATACAATTTACTGAATCTAAATTTGATGTCATTGAAATTGAGTGAAATTTACTTCACACTTGACCAATACAATATATTTCGTCAGATTTAAATATCACGATTATGAAAAATAGTCATCGAACTGGAAATAACCTACAGTGTGTTGCCTCAGATGCAAATACACGTTTTACCTCGCAGCATTTAATATATTTACAAATTTCATAGCTCATTGCGTTCTTGCCAAAGAGATCTGTCATTAATTCCAATTAGAACTGGAATTACAATGACTTCATTACATCTGTTCCGTCATAAATTCGTAAAATATTTCTCATTGAACATTATATTAACATCATTTTTAAAATAACTTGACTAAATTCGATTTTAAATAATAACAACACGTTATAACATGGAAACTAGGATCGATGCTGAAGTTAGGAACGCGAGTATTGTCTCACTACCGTATAATTAGAGTTTCTTCTTCTTGTTCCTTGCTTTATTGCACGTTTAAGTACTTCTGGTATACGTAATTGAGTAATGTTTACCACCGTTTCACTACCGCGTAGAAAACCTGTCAATTTCTAGTCATCGTAAACAAATTTCGCTCTTCGTTTGTTTTATTTATTTATTGCGCGTGTGAGAAAAGAAAGTACATATTCCTGGCGACTTTTGCCTGTTTACATGGCCAACTTCCAAAATTCAAAGTGCAACGTACGTGCTCGTTTATATGCAGAAACAACAACAGAATGTCAAATGTGAATAAACAAGTATACTGTTGTCCCATAGCGTATTGTTAATAATTATAATGTTCCATAGAAATATTGTACACATATTGTTATTATAACTTCTTATGTAATAAGATTTCACTAATAACAGGCATTTTATTATGAAACTAATGATAAATTACATTTATATTGCAATTATGAAATAGTTCTTTTAATTTATAAAAAATAAAATTATTTAATTCTTGTCCGGATTCGAACCCGGGTCTTCTCAATGAACGGTCGGTTGTTCTCGCTCCACGTGTAATGTTAATTTATGTGTATTTAAACGAGAAAATTAATTCTCGATCGCAATAAGAAAGATTTAGGAATGCCGTCATGAAAGCAAGTGTAGACTTGTAATTGCAATAGTTATCTAATTAGCATCGGTACAGGTGTGTAGTGTTTCCTGGATAACTGAATATGCTAATATTCTGCTTCACCGGCGGTCGCGATATATTTTATATGAACTCGTGATTTGATCGAGAATATCACTGTGAAATATCACGACGACGTAATCATATTTTCTACTGACAGTACTTGTTTGAAGTTTTACCTTTGCCAGAATAACTTTCTTTACTCCTATATTAAAACTGTTAAAGATCACAGGACAGCTTAACTTTAGAAAGAATCACGACAAAACTAAAACGCCTTTGTTTTAAATCGAGTAACTATTCTGTTTCATTTGGCGATGAAACAAATACTTCTGTTACTGAATAATATTTGTATGTAAGTAAGAAATGCTGGTTTGTGGCGATGTATATATGTATGCATGTTTTTGTGTGTGTGTGTAACGCTCACGGAATTCAGTATTTAATGTATTCTTCAGTGAACTTTAACGGTACGGCAGTCGCATATTATCAAGGTTTTTACTTTTACTAACACAGCCGGTCGTCGCGGACGCATCTCAACAATCGTGCATTGGATAATGCATGTACACACACACACACATACGTACATACATACAGCAGCGTGAACGAGCGAAAGTTACTATGGCGCATCTTCAGTCATAGTTGGCCAGTACAGTTAACAATATGACGCTGCATCATCAAGGAAACAGCAACAATCTTACCTAACTTAACTGCCGAAGTAAATATGTTGATATTTGTATTATATAACGCATTGAATGTTAGCGAATACATCCACGTAATGGACATTTTCCAATTCATCCACAATTATTTGAACTCATGTTGCTCTTATTTCTTTTCTGAATGCTCAATTAATTCGAAGATTTTGACGTTTAATTTTTAATTAACCTAACATTAAATTGCAATAATAGCCGGACATCCTGTGTTACAAAATTTGGAAACACAAAAACACAATTTCCCTAGTCAAATTCTGTGTACAATTACGCAAAATTAGCATCTTCCAAATTCACGTTTAGAACGGTCTCTGTCTTGTCTTGTTTGATCGTTACAAAACGATTGCTACATTCGTGTGTATACTTGTAGGTAATTATTTTTTCGCGATGTTGGCAACAACACAAACACGTATGGCTGTGAGTGTAGTCTAGTTTCCACATTCTTTGTCGCACCCAGTTACAACCTGTGCTGCCCTCGAAGTTACGAAAGAAATTCTTGTCAAGTTGGCCATTGTTTGACGTGATTGGCAACCGACTGACGAGTGCGGTATTTCAGAATATTGTACTTCATACCGGCAACATTGCTCCATTCTTAATCATTTCAATTAAACGTTACCGGTTAGCTGCTAAATCTTCCAAATGGAACATACAAAATGTTGTGCTGAGTGCAAAATAATAATAAGATTGACAATCATGGAAACGTGTGAATTTAAAGTTTTTAAGTATATTGCTCTCTACAGTGACAGTAACACTTGGTATTCCTATCTCATTCTAACCTAACATTTCGCCAAGGTTATTTTACATACGTGACATTTGTCAAGATGTGAATCACAGACACGTTCTCTGAATTTAACGTTTTCGTATCTAAAACAATACCTGCACAGACCAGAATATCTCATGTATAAAATTAATATAACGAAAAAGCGGTACTTACAATATTATATGATATTGAAATAACATTGTTTATTCATAATTTCCGTCTTGCAAAACACATTCAATAACGGTCAACTGTCAAGGGAGGCCTTGAGTTGTGCATTTGTTCCTGGACGGTTACAAACATTTGAATAACTAATCGTGCGGTTTATTCCACGATGAATTAATGAATTTAAGTAGATATTATGTTATTACAAGTGTATGTGTGTACAGTTACTTGTTTATTATATAATTACTACATAGTTTTTCTATTACGTGATTCATGATGTTTATAATTGCCTGACGAATGGAAAAATGTTGTTGTTTATGATTAAGGCTGTCAGCAGGAAATGTTTTTAGCCCAAAAGATGAAGAAATTGCTTGAATAATTGTGAGTGAAATTTGTGATCTTTGGATTCGGTTATTACGAAAACGATGACATGGTTTAATTAAATGTAATATTTCAACAGATTATTCCTATACTAAATGTAAAAATTAACGAATATGTTTTATCGCCGAATAAAAAGTTATAATGCTAGTTATAATTTTTCTTAATATTGAAAACATTACAAGGACTCAACAATCGTCCTACGCAATTTCAATATCAAATTTTATGTTGTCGACAGCTGTTTCACTGATATATAGTCTATGCTACCTTGCCTACTAATTAATCAGTCAGGAACATGATTGTGGAATAGACTATACATATTATTTGTCGTATAGACGTGAATGTATATAAATCTGTTTGGCGTCTGTAAACTAGGATAGTTATCTATAAATCTAAACACATACACACACACACACACGTACATGTGTCCATTCTGTCGACGAGAGTGAAAGATCCGGAGAAATTTCTTTATCAAGGTTAGTAGCCTGAAGCAACGATAGCGTTGACCTTCCATCAACGATTTTTCTTGTTTCTTTCATTCGTTCCGTCTCTTTCCACCGTGCGTATATGTGTGGAGACAATCAAGATATTAACAGGCTAGATCCGTAACCGGAACTGCTCAACCGGAAACACAAACACAGTGCTTCTCAACAGTTTTACCGGGGAGAGATCTGGCCGATGAGACTTCCTTGTGTTTCACTAACGGATATTTTTTCTGTGTGTGTGGACTTTCTAACCTGTCTATGTATGATACGATATCAGATAATATATAAAATATATTCAGTTTTTTCCCGAGATGCAACATAGTTTATATTCCCTTGCAGAATTATAAAATTCAATGTTCAAATGAAACATTATTCAATGTAAAAATAAGTAATATTTTGATTGAAATATGTGTGTGACTGGTTTGGTATCTCTGGTTTAATAACTTAACAAGTTCAAGTTCGTTTATCGTTGTAAATTGATATCTATGCGGAAATAAAATGATCGATCACTGTTTCCTTCGCACATTTGTTTGTTTATATGAAAGTATCTGATGGATGAATGTCCATTAACCTAATTTACTAAAATACAATATAGTATTATGTATTAATATCTGCGACAATGTTCTAAAACATATAATAAAACTATTACGCACAAATAGCATAGAATCTATTAATAATATTCAACATGTAATGTTGTCAACAAAATACTTTCTCATTTTTGTCAAAAATAATTTCCAAATTATTAATGACATTAAAAATAACTGAAAAAAGTGAATGTACAATAATTCACAACGAGTATTAATTACAAAATACTGTATAAATTATATTTAGACAGGTTAATTTTATTTTAATGTGTTTATAAAGACATAATTGTTCATTGGTATTTTATGCAATGGGAATAATATTTTCCTATTTGCAATATGTATACAATCCCGCACGACATATACGAATAACTGGTTAACTTTGACGTTTAGCGTTTCATATCGTACTTGTAAATTATATACAGTGTTATTCAAGAGGCGCATCTTCAGTGAAAGGCAGGTTATTACAAAAAAATATCTCTATTCAAATGTCAACTATTACATTCACAAAGCGAAAAACGATTGCGACATGGTAATTATTTATCATATCGTATTGAAATAAAACAGAGAATTAAAAACGTCATTCAAAATGTACGTATTTGCTAGTACATGGAATATTTTCGAGGTTAGTTATTAATTGAAAATAGAAAGTGGTACGACATTAATCGATTCTTGATATGAACGTTTGCATAAAATGTCTATCTATGAAATGTACATATCTGATCCTGATTACGATCATGTTAGCGCTAGTATTGGTTAGTTAATTTTGTGTTTCAGATTGAACTATGTGTTTATGAATAACGTATATTTGTATCATTTGTGCTATGTTTAGCACTGACAGCGGAATGATACATACAGTAAAATACTAGAATTGTGTAACTACATCGAGAAGTAGGTGTTGCCAAGCTTTCAAATGTTGGAATATAATTAAAATGCAAATACTCGCATAGCACTGGCGGGTAATTATATGACAAGGACGAACTGCAGTCATATTCAGAATGTCACTTTCCTGTGTAGAGATACAAATAACAATAATAAAATGTTTGAAGTAAATAATGAAAATTTGTTTTCTTACCAACGGTCAAGTTTTAACTTAAATCTAGAACCTCAGTTGATGACAATTTATCTTGTCTGTTTGCAGAATATTACTAGCAGCTGTAATATTCACCTGCACGGTGACAGCCGAAGTGGACATCATCTCCGAACCGAGACCCGGACAGGAGTATGTGTTCGTACAGACATCAGGGTCGGGCGCGCGTCCCATCGCCCGCAAGGAGAAGGCGACGGACGCCGCTGACAGACCGTTTGAGACTGCACACAAGTTGCCGATAGCTTTGACATTCTTGCGTGAGGAATCTGATGGTAAAATCAAAGCAAAACGCGAAGCCAAAGAACCAATTGCTGCGCCCCCTGGCTCTATCAAGATTGATCCCAAGAAACTCATCGAGAAGTATAAGTAAGTAGCGAACATTATTTCTAACGGGTTTCACAATGAATTACAGTCTGTTCGTTGAAGTGTCATGAAATGAATAGATGGTTTGTAACTAATGTTTTAATTTTCCAGAACGAAAAAAGAACCAATCGATGCTAAATCGATAAATAAATATAGGTAAAATACCTATATATTGATAATTGTCTTGATTAATCTTGTCAATAACTGAATGAATCCATTATATGTTGTGTTCACATAATAACGCTCATAACTAGTACATTATACACCAAGGGAGAGAAACCACTTATTTTTCCTGAGGTGTAGTTTGAAGCCAGAGGGCTACAAATACACCGAGGGAAAAATGGTGGTCTCTCCCGAGGTGTATATACTATTTTTTCCACGTTCGGGAGTAGAAACACTTAATATCATAAATAATGAATTATAATAAATCGGGACGAAATTGCAATATTTAGAAGCCTTTGGAAATGTTTCCATGCAACGCGTACCATGACAACACACATTTATTTACAAAAACCTTTGTTATAATAAAAACTCCCCTATGAAAAGTGTTTTCGTCCCTAGGGAGTAAATGCCTCATTTCTGTCCCGCGTTTGACGCCATAGAAACCGACTTCTACTCTCGGACGTGTAAAAAAGTAATTTATTTTCAATGAATGCGGTTGTTTTGTGTTTTCTATACTTTTATCAAGTGACTATTACTGTCCAGTCTCCTATACATCTTCATCATCATATATATTCTTTATTATTTTATTTCTCTATGTATTTGTTATGAATTGTAAATGCTATTAGTCTGTGGGTAGAATATTAGCATGAAATTAGACATGATATAAACCTGTTAAATTTGCGTACTGTTCTTCAATCTTTATTTTCATTTGTATTTTATGTAAAGCATAAAATCCAATATCAGTGAGTATTAAAATGTTGTATTATTACAGGTCAGAGTTGCTAGCCAGTACTACTAAATCTCCGCCAGCGAGTAGCACCACTAGACGCACCACTAGACGCACCACTAGACACACCACTAGACGCATCAGGACTAAGAAGGAAGCGCCTGTGACTACGCCCGCGTCTGTGCTGACTACGGGTGCCCCAGCTACACCCCGCACTCTGCACATCCACGATGGCAGTGCACCGCACGCTGACGATAAACTGACGGCCAGCAGCTCCGAGAACAAGCGGTCCAGGATTCAGATCAAGAAGGGCCCGAATGGCCAGGAATACGAGTACGAATACGTGTACTATTACTACGATGACGAAGAAGAAGAAGCTGGCGGTGCAGGTGGAAAGGTAAGATACTTATTCACTGTTTATGAATTGTACTAACCAATTATGAAAAGATATTCTGTAGTCGTGGCTAGGTTTCAGAAATTATCAATAGAAATTATCGCGATGTCATTTTGATTTGTCATCTTGAGCTTAGCAATGACTACAGAATATCACCCCCCCTTTCAATGTGTCTAAACGTATCCCCACCCATCTCAAAAACATGTGACAATTGTGTATGACAAAATGGCTACTACACGCAACACTTAACTGCTTTTAAATATTATTTTTTTTTGGTTTGACGTCTATCATCCAAGCACGCGGCACCTTGGTTCATTAATTTTAATATATTTTTTAAATATTTCTAGATTAATAATAATATTTAGACCACCCACAACCACGGAGACCACTATGGAAGATTATTCCCCCCACCCCTCTGACACTAGCGTACCTATTTGGAACTAGCGAATCTAATTAATTTACTACTTATAGTTAATCGAGATGATTCATTTGACGAATTTGCAATCTCAGGTTTCTCATTCATGTCAAAAAATAACGCACGATTCAAATTTGAAATCTTGAAAGAATGAACAAAAGCCAGTGTGTGATATTGTTTTATTCAAGTAAAAATTCAAATTTGATCGTATTCATACATACACATAAATGTTTAGACATTTTGCATAGTAAAATTACAAAAAAAAGAATATCTCTCACTGTAATTACATACATGTTTCTTTTGTGTCTGTTTTTTTCATTTTTCTATTACTACTTACACATAAATCTTATTTTATTTCTACAGTAACTTCTACTCAAATAAACGCTTTAATCAATTACATTTAGTTTTTTCTTCTCCTTCAGCCCTGTACTTTCACTCACAATCAGAGTCGAGCTAAAACAAAATCTTCAACTAATCTGTTGTGTTTTTACGTTCTTCTAAAACTGTACATTTTCTAAATTTCTCATCTGTCAAAACATTTATTTATTTTCATTACACTGTCAGTTACTAAAAATCGACTTACCAAACAATTTCTCTTCGCCAAAACGTTTTCTGGCATCAGTCAACTTCTTCAGCAGTACTATTCGAGTATAGTATAAGTTCATTGTCGACTGTAACACCACGCTTATATCGCATTAGGGTAAAATTTCAAATTCGCACGATGGACCGCAACGAAACTCCGTCTCTGGTCGCGGCAGACATAGCACTAGTACAAGTCACCCGGAGCCGGCCGCCAACGAAGTCGTCCCATCGACCAGGGGCACTCGGCAACGTGGCCGACAGTTGAACCACGAGGTGACAGAGGAAAAGGTAGCGGAAGAGAGGTTACCACAGAACACCAGATTCCCACCGCGGTCCAGGAACATTAATACAACACCGGCGCCGGTTGAAGAAGAAGAAGAACCGAAACCTACGAGAGGAAGACAACGAGGAAGACCTCAAGTCGCTGACAATGCTGCGGATGAGACACAAGTAAGTCTCAGCTCCCACTAATCACACATTTTTGAAAACCTATGCATTTTTTAAAATTTCAGCAGCTAATTTATTACATTTTAATTCTTCAAGGTCAGTGGGCGTGGACGCAACAGAGCCAATGTACGTCGTCCATCGTTGGAACTGGTCGATAGCGCGAGTTTCAACACGCACTCCAGCAATGACCCGGCTATTGGACCGTACAAAGAGCCCAAGGCCCGTGGTGAGCATGCCAAGAACACCGCCTCCGGTCCCAGTTTCCCTACGGAGTTGCCAGAAGGTCCCGTCCGCTTCTTGGGCGCCACACCCAATGAGAAAATGGAATTACAGGTAGCGTAGGCGGGCATGCGTAAGAATAGTGCACCAATCGTTGACTAACACGTTAGATACGTTTAGACACATTTATTGTAGATAATATTTGCATGTTACGACGATTGTCAAATGTTTCGGCGTATTTCTAAGACAGCTGTTGTTTATTTAGGAATTGAAGACTCGCCTTGGTGAAGATCAGGAAGATGAAGAAGAAGAAGAGACTAGTACAGGTGGAACTGTTGAGGTTAGCAGTACTGCTGTGACTACAGAAGAGATTGGTACAACCGAAATGTCAGCCATGGATAAAGTGGCTTTAGATCTGTACGCCATCTTGCAAGGCACTCAGAAACTATCGGGCGAGGATAAAGATGTAATATAGTGACTGATGAAAAGCCACGAATGGATGTAATTGTTTGCTCTCTTTAGGAAACCACCACAGATGAAGGTGATTCTACAACTACTGAATTGGCAGACAGCACGTATGAAACTACGACTGAAATAGTGACCACTGAAGAGATTACCACACCTACGACCACTACTACAACGACTACGACCACCACAACTACCACACCGGCACCAACAACCACAACCACTACCACTCCGGAACCAGTAGGTCGTGGAAAGTAAGTGTTACTTGCAAGTACTCATTTTTCATGTTACATAAATCAATCATTGTATACAACGTTAATGAAATATAAATCATACTATAATTTATACTAATTATAGAAACTCAAAAACACGTCAGTATATAAGAGGAAATGGTCGCTTGGAATAAAATGATATAATTTTATAGTGACTATTTTAATCTTGCATAATCAGATTATCATTATATTAACGAAACTAATATCCATTCATCTAACAAAATTGTACTTCATACACAATTAGTAGATTCCGTAACAACCGTCCCGGTGGAAATCGCTTTAAATCATCATCGTCGGCCAGTACAACCGCTGCGCCAGAGGCATCAACTGAGAAGTCCAAGAGCCGCTTTGGCAGGCCAGGATTCGGCAGCCGGCCACGACCTGGTGGACGCACTACCACAGAAGCAAGCGTTGAATCTGAAGTAACCAAGGAGGATAGCAAACCATCGAGCAATTCAAGGGTAAATCATCAGTTTGTTACATTCTTTCCGAAGTTGGTATTTATTTGATTGATATTGTAGCCATCTGCTGGAGGACGTCCAAGATTCGGAGGCAGAGGAAGAACACCAACTGCTTCTACTGCTGCACCATCAGAGAGTTCTGATTCTACAACAGCTGCATCTAGTTCCAAACCGGGATTGACCCGGCCACGACCCGGATTCAATGTGAGGAGACGTGGTGGTAGTACCACCACCACAGAGCCATCTGAAGAAGGCGACAGTGCAGCTTCACCAAGTGAAGAAGGCCCCGTGAGCCCGTCCACAACAGCCAAGCCAGCTAGAGGTAATATTCTCGATCTTGTCTATTTTGTTTCCAGTGATGATATATTGGAATTCTTCAATTTACAGGAAGGGTCAACGGCAACTTGGGAGGACCCAGGCCACTGAGACCGGGACCAAGGATTAACCTGGCTGGAAGGGCTCGTCCAGGACAAGCTACGACCACGACCACCGCAGCACCAGAAGGTGACGCTGAGAACGAAGCTCCCGCAGAAGAAACTGCCGAAGGAGAGGAAAAAGTATGTAAAATTTAATACGAATATATCGTGCCATATGCCGTAATCTGTGAATATTTTCTCGTTTCTAGACTACCGAAGCTGCTCCTCAGCCCGCTGCCGAGAAGAACCCACTGATCAAACTGCGCAACCGTCCTAAGATCAACGTGAACGCAAACCGTCCAAAGACCGCGGCCAGCGCCCCGGTGCATGTACGCCGCACTAATCCACTATTGGCTCGTAGGAAACCCATAGCGGCCGCGGCAGCTGAACCCAGCGAAGCGCCCACGGAACCACCACAGGAATCTTCAGCCACAGACGAGTCAGCGGACGATGACGAAGAGGCGAGCGCACCGAGCGAGGCACCCAGCAGCACCACGGAGGAACCACGTGGTCTGAACAAACTGCTAGCGGGCCGCAGAAGGCTGGTCGGCAGACCGCTGCCTAAAAACTGATTAACTTGTAACTATAAGTAAATTACTGTGTAATTATCTGTAAAGTATTTTTACGTGTCCACAAACAAACAAACAAAACAACAACATCAGTTACTTCTTATATTATTATTATTATTATGTAGTATTTCAAGGTTAACTTGACAGATATTCCCGTATTCATAGATTGTATTTTTTCTAACCTCATTTCACCGGTGATTGTTTATGTCAAAGAGCGAACTGGTGGAAACTGTTTGTGAATACGGGTTTATAATAGTGGGTTAATATCGCTCAGTTGGCAGTTGCATCCAGGCATCTTGTGTATTGTTTATAATATTAATGTGTGTGATTGTACAAAAGTTAGTAATTCTAGTTTTTTTTTTTATTTTGTTAAATATAAATTATAATTAATTCCTTGCTTAATTTCTTGTTATTTTTCAAGTACAATGCTGAGGATATTGAACTAAATATACAGTGCACACACACACACACACTATTCAATGTTGTGCGTATATGAAATTTGTTGTATATGTGCGAATGTAGTATATCAGATATATGGTTTTTTTTGACATTGATTTTGTTGTAAATTAGAACTTCTCCCTCTTAAAACTGCATCATAACGCGGGCTGTCCACGTGCCAATACCATTTATAATGTATGTAGATACGTGCTAGGCATATCATTTATTTAATATCTATGAAAATATACCAACCCACACACACACATACTGTCTATCGATGATTATATTTTATAAATAAATGTAATTAATATGCCACGACTACATGCAACATTTCTTTTGTAAAAATTATTGTAATTTATTTTTGATATATATGATAATAAATTCTACTATCACAATATACAAGATTCTCCTGTTTCAAGGTTCACAGGCGGAGCTATCTGTAATACTTATATCCTATTGGTCGGGTGAAGTTCAACGGGGCGGGGCTACATACGATTTATGTTGGCAAGTAGGAGGTTCGAATTAGAACTCTTGTGCTTCTGTTATGTAGTAATTAATTAATTTATTTAGATTCTCTATTTATAAACACGTATATACATTAAGTACAATGATAGTGGTATGGAATATGTTTCGCATATACACCATACCGCGGGCATATAATGTTTGTTTTTATTTTCTTCTTTTGTATCACAATCTTAGAATTTACAAATTGAACAGAGTAATGAAAAAACATTTAAATACCTACATAATTCACTATAAATTGTAATTGTTACAGTTGGCCAAGAATAAGTCACAGCTATTACAGAATCATATGTTATGTATATAAGAGTTAAATCCAATTGACATGTCGCTCGGCTGATACGAGACAGTTTCAGTCACAGTTCTGCATCGACGAACTATGCAAACATTCACAGCTGAGTTATGAATACTTATTATATCATGTTTTATTTTATTATACAATTTTGGAATATACGACCTTTTCTCCATACCGATTACGGTACTTAAAACGATATTAATTTATTTAATTAATTAATTAGTAATGTAATCACAGGTAATTGGTATTTAAATGCTTAAAAACTAATGAATTCACGATTTCCTGAAAGATTGTTTATAAATTTAGTCATCTACTTTGGAGCGTTTCTCAAAATGTTCTTGTGTGTGGTCACTATAGACAGGCTGTTGAATTTGAGAACTGCTGATCTAATATCTATGTCATGTTTCACAACATTTACATATTAAAAATGTTTATGGTTGTTATTATTTGAGAATGTCATTTAAAATTCACAATTACATTATATGTACGTATATTATAGAGTAATTTCTGTTTTTTTTATGTCCAGTTCAGTTTTAATTTTTACGTAAATTTGTTTGTTAATGTCGTCGATATTCGATATATTAAAATACAGATTACTTTCATTTTATTACACGTATGATTTATAAAAAAGAATGTTGGCTATTGGTTACTATTAAAAAAATATATTATTTATTATTTAAGTCAAAATACACGCACCCTTGTCAAATGCAAACATTAAAATAACATAATCCATAAGCAAAAATAAATACACACACACACACACCGAGACATGTAGTACGTACGAATAGTAACTTGTCGCGACAAGTTACTATTCGTACGTACTACATATATGCGGTTACATTTCAATGTAGTTGTATTCGTAGATAAAAGCAAAATCAATAAACACAACGCAAATAGATAACAAATCATTTGAGCAAGAGGACTTACAAATAAAACCTATGGAATGATAAGAACACTGAAGACGGGCAAGAACATTGTTAATTTGTTACACTGTGACCTTGTTACTTGATTTAATTTAATTATATCTCATTGAACAGGTTGATTCACAGAAATATAACCTCAATCTAATACGACGACTATTATCAGCTGTGAATCGTACTGTTATGATTTAATTTATATAATTGGAACACCAGACCGCTTACTGAATTAGTAAATAAATAATTAAATACGTTACTGATTATATTGACGACCAGTCTCAATAATAATAATTTACAAATTAATAAGAGAATCAACGCAAATATAAACGATTCTAATAAAATTAATAACGTCAGAAATAAATACGATTGTTTTGAATGACTGAAGAATAAGAAGAAGTCCATATATTCTTGTGTATGTTTAGAACTAGACGTAACTGGTGCAGCAGTTCTACCGCTAGATGGCTCGTATTTTCCGTTGTATTATGTTACCGGACTGTGTTCGGTCATCGTATTCCTGCGCTTTGATATACAACAACACACCGGTTATAACCACGAATGTACCGAGTCCACTTAACAGTGTAACCGGGTTCCCGAACATCAGCACCGATAACCAGATGAGGAATGCACGCTTTGCCGTATTGGCAACACTGTAAACCAAGGTTGACGGGTGTTATAACCTCGAATATTGACAGTTCATAGTCGGGTTCGACTTACCTGTGGGTGACGGGACTAATATAGTCCATAAGAACGTAGGCTGTAATACTTTGGAAGTGGAAGAAGATACCATTCAACATGAACATCAGCAGCAGCCATACGTCAGGCTGGTGATTCACCTCCTTGATGTCAACTAACAGGATGGACATGGGTATTTGTACTACGATACTCGCCAGGCTGGTGTAGAACTGTAGCTCGGCGGGCCTACAAGATAACGTGTTATACATTGTACACAATTCACAGACGTTAGCACCACATAATGTGTCAAACAAACATGTAATTAATCGTTATTATCAACATAATACATTATTGCATTATGATAATATGCTGAAAATAAACATAGGCACATACGTGTATTTAAATTTATCACCAGAGATAAGCATTTTCGAGTAAACATTCTGTAAACACTCGGTCAAATTCGTGGCCATTGCAGCAATGAATCCATGCACTTCGAAACTAATTTCATTCGCTGAACACAAAGCCAAACCTGACATGACTGGAAGAAGACTTAGATTAACGAACAGGCCGGTTTGTTCACCTACAAATAACATGGCATTGTAGTTCATATATTCCAGGTTAAGAGATGTATTATATAGTGAAATGTGAAGTAAAAATGTACTTGCCTAAAAGAAATCTTGATATAAGCACCGTAAACAACGGTGCCGAACTCTTAATCGTTTCTGTAAAGCTAACAGCGACATAATTTAAGGCAACAAGCCCTAGTACTACAGTCAGAAACCTAGAACAACAAGCACATTTATAATATTAGATAGATATCTGATAGTTGAATGTAATATTCATAGAGTAAATACTTTATTAGTTTTGAAGGTTAGATGAGATGATACAGTACTAAAAATAATGACCAAGGTAACTAATTTATTACTATCAAAAACAACATGTTATGTTTGCGTGGCAAAGGTCAATGGAGTCTACACAGAACTATTAGATAATTCAACTCACCTCGTACAGCCGACTAATATCATATGTCTATAGAACCCTGGCGGCCTGTTAAGTCTTTGAGAAGGTTTATACATGCCGCACGGGAAATACATCTGTATGAAGCCACATGTCGCCGTCATTAGCATCTGACAAGCACCTACACCGTGCACAAAAACACATAATTATCACACACAATTACCGCCTACACCAATACATACCCAAGATAGTGGGGTTTCCATTCATATAAGTCAATATATACTTGTTTAAAAACAGTGTACACCCGCTAAATATGTACCATAACAATAGGAATATCACCGCTCGAACATTTAACAGGCCGTGTGATTTCGAATCTACCGCAGAGACCGGCGATTCAGTTTCCTTTTTCGATACGTGATTGTTGTCGACTTTCTTGTGTGGACTAGAGAGAATTTCCATTTTTTTTACTTTTCGCTGAGATCTATTTAACACCGTGTAACCCCACTTGTAGATTTTGTTTGTGTGAATGTAAATTGTACTTGAACGTTTTTCCCATTTATACACTATGGCAACGTCAGCGTTGGATGTATTTAGCGGCAATCCACGTTGTATTTACTAGCGAATATTCCGCGTTACTATCACTTACTATAATCAGCCACTTCCACACAGCTGTCACTGTCACTACAATTTTATTACAAAGTAAAGCTTGCTTTACACGTTAACGGTATTCGACTTCTAAATGGAAGTTAATTTTACTGATCATTGGCGGGTGACAACTCAACACATTAAACTTGGAATAAAAAAAATACACATAATTATTCAACAAGAGTTCATGTGTGAATTTTATTCGTGATTGAAATTACTTGTTTTGCAATTTATTATTGGCTACATACATTGTGGATGTTTACATAGTTGCATTCACATGAATCAGATACATCATATCCACATGTGAAGACTCTCAATTCGACTTTAACTAAGAGTGCATACTATAAAAAGTCGTATGAAGTAATAGCTGTCAAATTGACAGCTAAAGTGTACACAAATTATTTAAAAAGAGTTTTTCTCAGTATATTATCTTTCTAATATATTTGTTCAGTTATCTAAATCAGTGGATTTAATCTTTAAAAGTTTATTTCGTTCAAAATGTTTTATGAAGATACGTATATCGTGATTTTAGAAAGATTTTCATTATTAGCTATGAGTAATTGTTTTAAATAACCTATTTGCAATTGTTACAAAATTATATAACCATTTCAAAATGCATTTACGAATCTGGTAAGTATATGTTAATAATGATTTTGATTCAATTAAGCACATGTAATAATATTAACCTGTATTTTTAGTATGGCTTCTGATTTTTTCTATCCGAATATGGGTGGTGTAGAGGAGCATATATTTAATTTATCCCAGTGTTTGATATCAAAAGGGCATAAGGTCATCGTTTTGACCCATAGTTATGGAGATCGAGTTGGTATGTACATAGTAGAACTGATTATTTTGACACATTGGAGCTGTATTATAATTATTTTGCAGGCATTCGTTATATGACGAATGGTTTAAAAGTTTATTATTTGCCCGTTCGTGTATTTTACAATCAATGTGTTCTTCCTACAATGGTATGCAGTCTACCATTAATTCGTTACATATTTATCAGGGAACGAATCGAAATAATACACGGCCATTCAGCATTTTCCGCCCTTGCACATGAGGCCATGTTAATAGGAAGCCTTATGGGGTTGAAGGTATGTTCACAATGAACTAGGAATCGTTAAACGTTAATTTATTTGTTGCTTGTTTCAGACAGTATTCACGGACCATAGTTTGTTTGGCTTTGCCGATACCAGTGCCATTATAACGAATAAATTTCTAGAAATTACACTGTCCAATTGCAATCACTGTATATGCGTATCACATACAGGTATTGTCGTGTTAGTATTGAATTTAATATTCGAATAATTTCAATGTATAATTCTTATGTAGGTAAAGAAAATACAGTACTTCGGGCGCATGTTCGAAAAGAGAGAGTTTCCGTCATTCCAAATGCCGTCGATACGTACACATTTACACCGGATCCGAGCCAAAGGCCACTAGATCGTAGTAAGTTTATATGAAATAAATAAATATGGACTTTGTTGTGAATTCTTTAATCCAGTTTTTTGTGTCTTGTTTCATTGCATGTATGTTTGTGACATGGAACAAAATTGTAAGAGAATGTATGTTTTGTAAATTTCAGTTAATATAGTTATCATATCTAGGTTGGTGTACCGAAAAGGTGTAGACTTAATGGCCCAGATTATTGCCGAAATTTGCCCAAAATATCCCAACATAAACTTTATCATAGGTGGCGACGGACCAAAACGATGGTAACTTTGTCAATTGTTGTTAATAATACACTGCTTTGTGATGTGACTGTTGCTTATTTTCAAGGTTATTGGAAGAAGTACGCGAGCAAAAGTTGTTACAACACCGTGTCACCTTGTTGGGCAGTTTAGAACATTCAGAAGTGCGAAGAGTACTGAACAAGGGCCATATTTTCCTTAATACATCGCTGACGGAAGCGTATTGTATGGCCATAGTTGAAGCTGCATCTTGCGGGTAATTTAATTAAACTTCACGGAGCAAAATCACAGATTTTGTTTTAAAATAATGTTTGTAGATTACAAGTTGTGTCTACTAGAGTGGGCGGGATACCAGAGGTGTTGCCCGTTGACCTTATTTATCTAACAGAACCAAATGTACCTTCCTTAATAGACGGTAACTTTTAATTCTAGTCACTGTTGTGCTGCCACCTAGGTTCACTGAATACAACTATGTATTTGTAGGGTTAGAACGTGCGCTTGCCGAGTTAAAAGCTGGCCAACAAGTTTGTCCATACAAGTGTAACATGCGCGTGCAGGCAATGTACAATTGGTTGAATGTCACAACACGGACAGAAAAAGTCTATAATCGAATAACCGCTGAACCGCCGAAAGAACTAGGCGACCAGTTAAATAGGTGAGTATCTAGGCGGTCTTGGTACCACAGTGAACTGTCACTTGTGTAATGTGCATTTGTTTTTAGTTACTTACAAAGTCAAGTGTGGCCCTGGCTACTGCTTGTCACACTGTGCTACCTCCTACTGCAATTACTCGAGTACCTTGTACCTAGAAAATACATAGACATTGCCAAAGATTATCCAAATACGTCGACCATCACAGCAAGCCATGATGAGAAAGAACGCAAGAAACATGTATGATACGTAATAAATAAATAAACGTTAATATAAAATGAATTCATGTTTATATATTTGTATTTCAAAAATAAATAATACTCTACTAGTTGATATTTATATTTGTGTTTAACCTATGCGATCGTTGCAGGTTATGTATTCAAGTTTGACATTTGTAGGTTTCATAATTGTTTTATTTTTTATTGTTGTTTACAAAACAAATATCACAAGTACACAGAGAAGAATAAGTGAAATTTCCCTGAGACTGAGACGATACACATATTTGTATAAATATAAACATTTTATATACAAAAGTTCACACAATGCTTTCTAAATTATAGTTATATGTATCCACATTCGTACATACATACACCAATTACATAATACAGGCGTGGTGCTCTAATATCATCACCGGGAATCTCCAAAAAACAGTAGCAGTAAAACTGAGAATGTGTCAAATGCAAGGCTCTCTTGGAACAGAACGTACCGGGTAATGTTTAAATAATTCACTGGACAATATATACCTATATGTATGTACGATTACAAGTGCAATCTTGCAACATTCAATAAACAGTAACAAACAAATGTTGCAAAATTAATGTAAAATAATATTTACAAATAATATTTATGTATATAAAAAGAAAATGATGTTGTATCTGTTTGTCGTATGCATATAAAAATAAACTCGACAACAAACAGGATTTTGTTAAACGTCTACGAACGACGGCGAATGTATGTTTATGATTTACTACTACTAGTGGGGCTGCTACTGGGACTACTACTGCTACTTTCTGTACTTTCCGTACTTGTTGTTGGAGGAATGACAGGTTTGTATGATTCTTCTTTCTCCGACATGTATTGTATACTTTTGGCTTCTTGTTTTTCCTGTTCCGATTGCCAGTTCACCTTAAAAATATACATATGTCAGTATGTTGCATTCATTAAAAAACAGATGGTAAAACTGTCGTGTTACGCAAGTATATTTGTGTGATTATTACCTTCTGCTTGTGTTGTTTAATAGCGTCTCTCACGCGGTCCAAAACCATAGTCTCCGTTAGAACGCCATCTTCAGAAGCGTACGCGGCCGCCTGCCACGCTACACCGAGTTTGGCGATCTCACGTCCCGACATGCCTTGTGTCATCTTGGCCATCTCCGTACAAAGTGCTCCGTAGTCAAACTTATCCACTTTCAATCGCCTAATAACATTAATGACAGTCTACTTAATAATTACATTCTCAGTAACACTTTTAATTGATTTAAATATACCGTTTGCCTTCTGTAGCTGGCTGTAGCACGAACTTGTCAAAGTACAAACGTATCAATCGCTCTCGTTCCGCTAGACCGGGCAGTCCAAACTCAATCATCTCGTCCAGCCGATCGTTGACGGCCCAATCAAACTGCTCCGGTGTGTTGGACGCCAACACCATCATAACACGGCCACTCTGTTCACCCGTACGATACAGGAACGCATTGAGTGTCGCACGTAAATCTTCCGAGATAGTTTCCGACGATCGTTTGCGTAGAAATGCGTCCGCCTCGTCGACAAACAGCAGCAAACCTTTGCGCGTACCATTGGCCCAGTCGAACACCTTGTGCACGGCGGTAACACCATCGCGGCCCATGGGTGCCACGTCACCGCCCGTCAGGATGGCGTAGTCCATGCCAGAATGTGCTGCGAGACGTTTAGCGAACATTGTTTTACCCGTGCCGGGCGGTCCGTGCATCAGTATGTTCCTGTACATGCCACGGTTCTGTTTCGTGTTCTTCGTGGCAATAGCGATATCTCGCAAACGTTCTTCCAGCTTAGGAGCCAACACAACACCGGACAATGCATCCGCAGGTTTAGCACGAAGTTTGTTAAACGTTTCAATAGGATGCCGTAATGAATCGAGCAACGAAAACCGTGATGTTTCACGTACTAATGATGGTTTACCTACGTACAAACATGCCTAAGTATATAATCTACAATGTGAGGCAGTTGTGAACATACCTAATCGCGCTTCAACAAACCGTGCTGTCACACTAGTCGCACCTTTAGCTGAATACACGCCAAGCGCTAGCAATGATATACCACCAGCTGCGGCCAGAACTTTATCCCAATCTGTCAACAGTGCGTGTACACCGGTGCCCAGAACTGAACCAGCAGTCCTAGTAATTATCACACATTATAACTAAACACATTTCACTACATGCAATCACAATGTACATACTTGATACTCTCCAACACAGTCACACGATTCTCCTGCGCTTTTAAACGAATTTGTTCCAACGTCAAGTCGCGATTTTCGCGATCTACTTTCGCTTTAGCTTTTAATTCTGCCTCTACTTTCTTCATCTCGTTCTTATGCCGCAGTTCCATCTCGTGTTCAATGGTGGCCTTACGCATGGCTTCCTGTTTCGCTACAGACTCTTCTTGGCTATTTGAGGTAAGGAGTTTAGTATGTAAATGTAAACTTATACACACAAACACTTACCGACGTAAATTTTCCTCATTAATTCGTTGTTGCTGCTGTAATTGCTCTTCGTAACGTTTTCTTGACAACTGATCTTGGTACTGAGCACGCTGTTGATGCTGCCGTGTCTCCTCCGTTAACGTTTTTCTCTTCTCATCGCCGTCCGTACGTTTTTGTTCCACCTGCATTTGTGCAATGTGAGCTTCGTACTCTTTAATTTTAACCTGATATTCTTGTTGCCGTGTAACTTCTTGTAATTTCGACAGTTCCAAAGCTTCTTTAGCATGTTCTAAAAAAGAATTTATAGTATAACATAGAAATGCATAGATCATATTTGATTCCAAATTACTTACTTGATTTTTCCAATTCTCGGGCAGCCTGTGCAGCGCGTTCTAACGCAGTAGAATCAAATCGGTACGCTTCCATGGCTTTTTTCTCCGCTTTAGATAGATTGCTGATGTCTCCGGAGCCGCCTCCAGCAGCTCCGCCGCCGCCGGCAGCCGCATTACCACCTTCGCCCGCCGGTGGAATGCCAAACTGAGATAGGTCCGGGGTCTGTGATGACCCTTTACCGTATCCAAATAGCCATGACATGTTTGAAACTAATGTGACTGATTAATTATATTTGGAACTAAAACAATAATTTTCATTTACAATCTCTAGGTTATACACGTGAGACATGTATATGTAACTGCACCAAGTCAATCGCGCTATACAGACTATTGACGAGTTTTGTAATCGCATGAATTTGGCTACAAGTGCAAACGAATCAATCAAAAAATACTTCTAGATGTTTAATACGTGCATGAATTATGAAACTAATGATTTATCCAGATTTTTTAACTACATTTCACTTTTTATTTACGGATATAAACTTGTTTGTATCTTTAAAATCATTTTTATTTCAGCATATACCGGGCATTGCATTTGTGAACCAACCTTAATTTAATTTTTACCTTGGATTATAATTCAGTCATTCAAAATGAAACCACTGATTTCTTGAATTAAATTAGATGTAAAATAACAAACACACTTTTATTTTGACTTAATGCGTACACTATGACTGAAGATTAAAGTAATTCTGGTACATTGAAACGGGTGACAAGCTCCGACTTCTAGAAGAATGATGACATTGTGAATTGTGATACATTGGCCTTTTACAGCGCGTAAATTAAAAAAAAAAGTATGATGAAATAAACAAATGAAGTATGTAATGTAAATAAAATGTTACACATGTTTATTGAGCATAAATGTACATAGAAATATTAACAGATTATAGTTTTATTTATAAGGCAGTTGTATTTTCTTCTTCCACCAAGGTACCAAGGTACGTTTCACTAGCGATACGTTGCAATGTCTTCGTGACAGATTCATCGTTGTCCGCGACCAGTTTCGAGAAATATCCGTCTGTGTTCTGCAGCAACACGTACGGGTGTCCCATTTCAACTAGTTCGCCAGCATGCATCACCAGTACAACATCGGAATCCATAATTGTATTGAGTCGATGCGCTATTGTGAGTACTGTACATTTTGAGAATTTTCTTCGAATTGTGAATTGTATAAGTGCATCGGTTCTGTAAAATTACAAATATGCATTGAGATATATTGAGGTACTAAGCTCATAAATGCTCTTACTGTTGGTCTACGTTCGCTGTGGCTTCATCCAAGATTAGTATCTTATTGTTCCGTAAGATGGCACGCGCTAAACAGAGCAACTGTCGCTGTCCTACACTAAAGTTAGCCCCGCCTTCGTGCACCATATGTTCTAAGTTAGGTATGGAATCTTTCAATTCCACTTCCTCAAGGGAATTCCATACAGCATCGTCGTCGTATTCTTGGAAAGGATCTAAATTGTAGCGCACGCTGGACGAGAATAGAACCGGTGTTTGTGGAATAATGGATATCTTCGATCTCAAAGTGCCCAATTCGACACTCTTGGTGTCAACTTTGTCAACAAGAATTGTGCCTTCAATGATCGACAGCCTGAATAGTGCGGAGATCATTGAAGATTTACCCGCACCCGTCCGTCCAACTACACCGACCTAAATGGACAAATATGAAAATCATAAAGTAAAGAAGATATGTCAACCAGAATACCTTCTGTCCTGGTAAAATGTGTAAATTCAAATTCTTCAACACGGGTGGTTCATTTTGAGCGTATCGCAACACTAGATTCTTAAATTCTATACATCCTTCCGATGGCCAACTATTTTTGCTTATATCTGTAACATTTCATAGGTTAGGTATTTGCTTATTTCTAAAGTACAATAGTCGTACTTTTAACCACAGTTAATGACCGTTCTTTCTCCAACTTTGTGTACTCCAGTATTCGTTCTACACTTGTCATCTGATTGATAACTTCGGTGACTTGTTGTGAGCCCATTTGCACCATGCCGGTTAGGATCAGTGATTGTGAGATGGCTAGGCCAGCTTTGCTGTCATCGAACGTGCTATTTACTAAACAGAAGCACAAACATTGTTAATATTATTACAATGGTACATCTGCACACATTGTCGAACCTTCATTTAGTAGGATAAAACTAAACACTACTGCTGTTATAAACACTACGGTGCATATGTCCAGCCAGATGCCGAAAGCTGTCCGAGTTGCTATAGTCAGGTACCAGGCGGACGTGTGCAAGTCCTGCAGTACATCGAACTCATTCTTGTAATGCAGTTGGGCGAACGACGATCGGATTGTAGCCAAACCATCGTAGGATGCCTTGACATGTGAGAATACAGGACTGCGAGCTGTCAAAAATTAACCATCCAAACTACATATTTGTTCCAACACAATTAATTAAATAGGTCTGATTTTTCGAAGATTATACTTACTAATGCCTTCGAGACGTTTAATATCCTTCGCTGCGTTTGTATACAAGCATGCAAGTTTGTAACCGATCAATCCCAGTAATAAAATGGCGATTAGCATGTACACATTAGTGACGACAATGACAACTAGTATACCGGTCATCACTAACATAACCTAAAGGTAATTATTATTTAGCACAAGGCACTCTATATTACTAAACCACGCGTACCTGTATTGCTTCCAACATAGTCTTAGGGATAATCTCGTCCATCGTGCCCATATCCTTCGAGAATCGATTTAGTATCCTGCCGGATGGATTCGTGTCAAAGAAACGCATGTACGTTTGCAACAAACAATGGAACATTTGATTGTGTAGATTGATGGACGATATCATGCATAAAATGACGAATAAAATGGATCGTAGAAAGGTAAGCACTACCACCAATACAATGAACCCGGTATAAATGTACAATGCGTACTTTAATAGAAATGAATTAAACGAATAATCGTCTTCTTTGTGCGCGGACACTGTATGATTACTTGGCACTGTGTCGTACGAATACACGGACATATTGTTAGCCGTTATGGGCGTGTCATTGTAAAATGTATGTTCTATATGGGTGTCATTGAGTAGCACAATGTGAGGTTCATTTGATACGTTGTCAGATTTCTTTGCAGCTAACCTGTAAACACGAAACAATGTCAGTGGCGATTGTTTTTTGTTATATTAATTGTGTTGTTATGTACCAGTACGTGAGCCACAAGTCGGAACAGTTCAAGATGGCCTGCGCTAGTAGGAACAGTATAACAACTAATATCAGCAGACAATAATTACGGCTGGCCTTGAAGTACGGCCAATACAGTGGCTGAGATTTGCCCATTTCTTCTTCCTGCAGCCCTACATTATCTTCTTCCGGAATGGTGCTCTAAACAACACATATGTAAATAGTATTAACGGAATTATGGATTCTTCTTGACATTTACGTACAACATTCGAAATAACCGAGGTACGACGATCCAGTTCTTTGACTTTGGTCTTTTTTGGCACTGCGTCTTTGGACTCTTCTTCCACGTGTATGAACTGTTTGATATCCAAATTACTCTCTGCCAGTTCTTGGAATGTACCTTGTGCGATAATCCTACCCTAGAATATTCATTACGTCAACAAATAACAATAAATGGTGCTAGAATGTTTGCATACATCCTGAACAACAACGATGAGATCCGCTTTCTTCAGAAACTGTAGCTGATGTGTGACCAGTATTCTGGTTTTGTTCTTCAGATAACCCGAGATGCACTCGTCAAACAGATGGCGGCTGACATGTGCGTCAACCGCGGACAGTGGATCGTCTAGTATGTAAATGTCCGATTGTCTATACACCGCGCGTGCTAGATTAATGCGGGCCCGTTGGCCGCCACTCAGCGATACACCTCGCTCGCCTACAATTGTCTTGTCACCGTACGGCAGTTGTTTCAGATCTTTGTCCAATGCGCACACACGTACCACTTCTCTGTATCTATCTCGGTCGTACGGCGAACCAAACAGAACATTTTCCCTCACTGACGCCACGAACAACCACGGTTCTTGCGACGCATACGATACATCACCGCCAATAGTCATGGTTCCGGACGACGGTAGCAATTCGCGGATAATCAAATGAAGTATGGAGCTCTTACCCGAGCCTACAGGACCGATCACGGTGCACAGTGCACCCTGGTGTACATTGACGTTGATGCCGTGCAAACACCAGTCACTGGTCGGAACCCAGCGTGCGTTAATGTTCCGTAACACCACTCCACTATCAGCCGCAGCCCGTGGTTGCACTGGTTCACCAGCGTCGTTCGTTTGTTTCAAGTACGCGGGAATCTCCTCCAATAACAAGTACTCTTGAATCCGCCGCAACGCTACCAAGATCTCAGCGCCCATATTCACGGCCAATGGGAAACCGACAGCCATTGACACTTGTAGAACATTGTAGAATTGTGCAAGGGAGAATACCTTATCGGATGTTATGTCATAACCCATGACGGTGTAACAGACTATCGTCACAAATAGCGAGATGCGATCAGTGAACACGATGAAACCCAGGTACACTGCTTTCAGAATGGAACTTTTCTTTATCGCTGAGATCTCGTGTTTGCGCAGATGGTCTATCATCTTCTCGAACGGTTCCTCCCATGCGTACATCTTGATCACTTGTATACCGCTGATAATTTCACTCATATGCTTGACACGGCTGTCGGTTCTGTTTGCGACTTTCAGTCTGAATTTAGACGACAGTTTACCAAGAAATCCTAGGTGAATACACACACAAAGGGATTGTTAATAAATATTAGTGTTAGTTATGTAACAGCAAATTACCTTGAATTGGTATAGTTATGATTGCCATTGATGCTATGCCCAACAACGAAGACAATCCAACCTGATACCAGACGATATAAATGCCAACAACAATCTGGATTGGCATCACCCAAAAGTGGTGAACAAACAGTAAACCGATATCGAATCGATTCACGTCATTTGAGATCAAGTTGACAAGATGGCCGGCTGTTATTTTTCCCATTGCAGCATGACTTAATCGAAGCATCTACATAGATAAATACATACATGTGTTGGTAAAATAGTTGGATCAAGACATTCATATGTACCTTTCTGTATAACAACGAACAACAGGCAATGCGGATTTTCATGCCCAAAATGAAGTTGAATGCGAGATAATGATTGAACATGAATACTCGCAGCAGAGTGATCGCAACAATGCAGCCTCCATAAATGTATTTGGTCTGCTCGTTGCCCGGTGTATGTTTCGGTGATTCTGCCATAAGTTTCAGCAGATTTGACAGAAATATTGGTTGTATAACACTGCGAACAATATAAGATGTATACGAGTTTGTTTAATATTGCACGTAGCGATTTATATTTACCTCAAAAGTGAATATATTAACAAAGGAATGCCGCTTAAGAAAAAGTCGACGAGAAAGAGTTTACTAAGCGCCGATAAAATACTAGCTTTCTTTTTTCTCGTTTCGGCTCTGGCGAGTTCCTTTTGCCAGTAGTTCTCCAGTCGACTGCCGAGTAATGCGGATTCATGTGACTTCAGTGGTTGATACAGATCTTGAAAGTGTAGTTCTCGTTTTGTTTTTGTAATAAATATTTTTGCAACCCATCTGTAATACGTTTAAGTTGTTGTTGGAATTTTTGTAAAACATCTACGACAAGATATTGTTCACTTACCCGTATACTAGCTTGGAGAGAAAATTAACTTTTGTCAGTGGATTTTCGTTCAAAGATTTCGCAGTATGTTCCATGACCGTTTGATAGTTAATTTGTGTGAGAAAAGTCAAGAAACAGCCGTTCACTTCGGGATAAGTTCAGAAATGAAAGACCCAACAAACTGAAGCAAATATTCCATTTCATTCTATTACGAAACGATAACGGATGGGAAAAATACGGTTACCTAACATTTTAAAATTTATGTGGAAGGATAACGATAAGGTGTCAGAAATATGATTATTATGAGTTACGCAAAATATTATCGGCAGGCAAATAAGCAAGAAGTACATTCAGTTTGTACATGTTACATATAAATAGTTTTAGGTACGTAGATAAATAAGCACACAAACACGTAGAAAGTTCATGAAAAATACAACAATAAGGAAAGAATTGTCACTGGAAATAACAACTATACACTGAATTAAAACGGTTTTTTTTTTAACTGAATCATATGTCTACAATATTTTACAAATTATTATATACAATAATTTTATCTTATCATCTACAGTGCCAAGAAACATCAACATCAATTAAGATTAGAAAAAAATTAATCGGTCATTTGATGTGTATCATTGTGAAACTATTTAAGATTCTGTGTCTTGGTTACCAGGCACAAGATGGTGTTCGGGCATAGTTCCTGTATAAACTTTCCCAGAAGAGATAATCTATATGGTCAGGATTATCAATTACATGTAAATGATCGTCTATAACTAAACATTTTGCACTGTCACTTGTAGATTTCGATACCGCGGGCCAATGGATGTCATTCAGTAATGGATCAGATCCTGGTGTGGGTTCACTAACAACATACGTGCACACATAGCTATTACAGTTTATCAAAATGACTTGCAGAATGGGGCTAACGCGTAATGGTTACACATAAACAATGTTACATGTAGGTACACTGTTAACTATAATGCACATTATATTGGTATCTTTATAACAGCAGTGTATATGATCACAGTGCAAGTATTGTTAATATATGTATATCAATATCACTTACCCAGTTTTCACAAAGTTCGTAAACAATGTGGTCATTTTCTCGCGTATCTGTACATCGGCAGCGGTTTCCTTATAGTCAGAATTAAACAAATGAACCAGTTCGTCTGCATGTGCAACACCAATAAAACCTAACACACAGCCAACATTAATACACTGATTTAATGTTTCATTTTAACCTATAATACCTGGACGATCAAATACAGGATTGTCAGTTTCGTACGAAAATTTATAGAAGTACACGTTCTGATTGGTTCTCAACAATTCTACAGCCTTTCGTATACCACGAACAAACTTTTGGGACGTGTACTAAAATATTAAATAGTTCAATACGAGTACGTGTGAGCAAGACTGCAATGTCATACCTTCAGAAATAATGGTCGATTCGAAATGGATTCGTTTTTAAAGAAATGATGCACAATACGATCAGCAGCAATGGTAGTGTTGTTAATATTGAACGATGTAGGTACTAATAACGTTGGATCTTTCTCGTATATCAGTGGATCCAATCGTTTGTCTTCGATATCTGCAATACCATACTAAGTAAGTATTATTACCATGTGTAATAAATATAAGATTGTACTGTACATGATATAAAGAGTAATCCTTCATTTGACACGTAGCCCATCATAAGTGGTACGGTTTGTATTTGTTTTTTGGTCATTCGTTCATAGCTACATTTTGTTATAATGGCGTCGGTTGAGTCGTGCTCAACGCTGGGAATGAATGGTTGAGATGCTAGTGCATTGTACGCCCCCTAAAACATGACTCAGCCAATTATAAATGCATATATGCAACCCACTTGTGTGTAATCTACCATAAAGTTATAATTGACGGATGCGTTATACAGTTGCGCTGCATCTATTCTGCGGAACTTTTCAACAAGTTGTCCATTGTTCTGCACATTCTGTAATCTCAAAGCCTGTGCGAGACGTGAAACTATTACTTTTGGTTCCAATTGTACACTCCATTTGCTCAAAGTGCTGCCACTGAGGGCGATTGCACGATTAAACAAGCCTGCAACGTCAGAGTGATGACATAACCCAACTATTTATCAACTGAATTTGACGTACCGTATGTGAGGTTAGATTGCATCAAATATAGAACAGACATACCGCCTGCACTATGGCCGGCTATAGTGACTTCCTGTGGATCACCAGAGAATTTCGCGATATTCTCTTGCACCCAGTGCAGGGCCCTGACTTGATCTTTGAGTCCCACATTTGCATCGCACCCATTGTCCTGTGTATTCAAGAAACCTAACAATAAACATACACCAACATGTTTAATAGAATCATTCAATTAAGTAAAAAAAAAAAACAATGTACCGAATACGTTAAGCCGGTAGTTCAATGTCACCAGGATGATGCCTTTTTCAATGAGAAAGTCAGGTCCGTATTGACTAGTTGCAGAGGAGCCTTCTATGAATCCGCCACCGTGAATGTAGAACATGACAGGCAGTAGTGTATCATTCATTACATTACCGGGGAGCTTGCACCACGAGCAAATACAGCTGTCAATTTGTCAACGAATATTTAAAGCGATAAATACTTACAGTTGTTGTAAACACATTCAAATATAAACAGTCTTCTGAACCGCCGCTACGTTGGACACATTGTGAACCGTCCGCTTCTGTAGGGAGTGTACCATTCCAGCGTTTGGGTTTTATAGGAGCCTATGTAATATTTTATTCTCAATATATCTAAATATGTATTTTTAATTATTAATATATTACCTTAAATCTAAGTTCGCCGACTGGTGGTTGCGCATATGGAATACCTTGGAACGCATAATATGGCTTACCGGATACAGAATTTGTAGCACGGCGCCCTTCTATTAATCCACTACTAATACGAACCATCGGTGGTACAGCAACCTGAATCATTGACAAACAATAAATAACAGACTCGATAGAGAATAATACATTCAATAGTCAACCAATAGTATTTACTTCAGCGCTAACACAAGAAATAACGAACAGAAACAGCAGCACTATCGCCGACATGTTGCTTACAAATAGTCCAAACGCAGACAGAATCTAATAATTAGAAGAGAGTTTCTTTATAATCTGACGCTGATAGCCTGTAACTGAGCGACAATTTATAGCACATCCTACACGCAATAGACAATTATTGTTAAATTATTGTTATTGGACATAATGGATGGAAGCTCGTTCTTAATAATTAGAATACAATTTCTTTTTGAACGGTACTGATAACCTATGACTAAAAGATAACTGCTCGATATAAGTTTTAGATAATTATTATATAATGATTATTTATTGAACATATATGTATACAACGTAAAAGTGTACGAAAAGATACTATTTATTTAGGTGTTGTCCTGTAAATATTACATATATATATATATATATATATATATATATATATATATATATATATATATATATATATATATATATATATATATATAGTTAAATAATTGTATTCATTATTTAGTATTTTAACGGTGTTGTGTGTTTTTCTAATGCGCCTTTAGGAAACACGAAATCTTGTAGCTTGATATTTAGTTGTTCCAGTGCCAATTGTGCCTGTAATCGGGTGACATCATCCCGTTCGTTTATGTAGATTTGTTTGAACGTTCTGTAGATAGGCAGGATGTCGTTCTTGAAGAATACGATCGTCTCACTCTCTAGGTTATATTAATCTAAGTTAATCTGTCACTTGATGTGTATCATTACGCTTCTATTTTAGATTCTGTGTCTTGGTTACCAGGCACAAGATGGTGTTCTGGCATAGTTCTTGTATAAATTTTCCCAAAATAGATAATCGTCATGGTCAGGATTATCAGTTACATGTAAATTATCGTCTATAACTAAACATTTTGTACTGTCACTTGTAGATTTCGATACCGCGGGCCAATGGATGTCATTCAGTAATGGATCAGATCCTGGTGTGGGTTCACTAACAACATACGTGCACACATAGCTATTACAGTTTATCAACATGAATTGTATAATGAGACTAACGCTTAATGGTTACACATAAACAATGTACACAATGTTAACTATTATTCACTTCACATTGATGATCACAATATAAATGCAAGTATTGTTAATACTTATATGTATAATAATGTATGTATATCAATATCACTTACCCAGTTTTCACAAAGTTCGTAAACAATGTGGTCATTTTCTCGCGTACCTGTACATCGGCAGCGGTTTCCATATAGTCAGAATTAAACAAACGAACCAATTCGTCTGCATGTGCAACACCATTAAAACCTAATACACAACCAACATTACATCACGCTCATTTAATGTTTAACTTTAATCTATAATACCTGGACGATGAAATACAGGATTGTCAGTTTCGTATGAAAATTTATAGAAGTACACGTTTTGATTGGTTCTTATCAATTCTACAGCCTTTCGTATACCACGAACAAATTCTTGAGACGTGTACTAAAATATTAAATAGTTCAATACGAGTACGTGTGAGTAAGATTGCAATGTCATACCTTCAGAAATAATGGTATATTCGAAATGGATTCGTTTTTAAAGAAATGATCCACAATACGATCAGCTGCAATGGTAGTGTTGTTAATATTGAACGATGTAGGTACTAATAATGTTGGATCTTTCTCGTATATCAGAGGATCCAATCGTCTGTCTTCGATTTCTGCAATACCATGTTAAGTAAATCTTATTACCATGTATAATAAAGTTAAGAATATACTGTACGTGGTATAAATAGTAATCCTTCATTTGACACATAGCCCATCATGAGTGGTACGGTTTGTATTTGTTTATTGCTCATTCGTTCATAGCTGCATTTTGGTATAATGGCGTCGGTTGAGTCGTGCTCAACGCTGGGAATGAATGGTTGAGATGCTAGTGCGTTGTACGCACCCTAAAATATTACGCAACCGAGTATAAATGCATATATGCTACCCGATACATTTGTATGCAATATACCATAATGTTATAATTGACGGATGCGTTATACAGTTGAGCTGCATCTATTCTGCGCAATTTATCAACAAGTTGTACGTTGTTCTGCACATTCTGCAATCCTAAAGCCCGAGCGAGACGTGTAGCCATTACTTTTGGTTCCAATTGTATACTCCATTTGCTCAGAGTGCTGCCACTGAGGGCGATTGCACGATTAAACGAGCCTGTAACGTTAGAGTGATGACATAACCCAACTATTTATCAACTGAATTGACGTACCGTATGTGAGGTTAGATTGCATCAAGTATAGAACAGACATACTGCCTGCACTATGGCCGGCTTGGTGACTTTCTGTGGATCACCGGAGAATTTTGCGATATTCTCTTGTACCCAGTGCAGGGCCCTGACTTGATCTTTGAGTCCCACATTTGCATCGCACGCATTGTCCAGTGTATTCAAGAAACCTAACAATAAACATACACTAATATGCAGAATGTTCTGGAGAATAATTCATATAATGAAAACTAGTATATACCAAATACGTTAAGCCGGTAGTTGATTGTTACCAGGATGATGTTTTTTTCAATGAGAAAGTCAGGCCCGTAATCACTAGTTGCAGAGGAACCATGCAAGAATGCGCCACCGTGAATGTAGAACATGACAGGCAGTAGTGTATCATTGGTTGTACTGCTGGGGAGCTGCACCAGGAGCAATTACAGCTGTCAATTTGTCAACAAATACTTAAAGCAATAATTACTTACAGTTGTTGTAAACACATTCAAATATAAACAGTCCTCCGAACCGCCGCTACGTTGGACACATTGTGAACCGTCCGCTTGTGTAGGGAGTGTACCATTCCAGGGTTTGGGTTTTATAGGAGCCTGTGTAACATTTGATTCTCAATATATCTCAATATGTATTTTTAATTATTAATATATTACCTTAAATCTAAGTTCGCCGATTGGTGGTTGCGCATACGGAATACCTTGGAACGCATAATATGGCTTACCGGATACAGAATTTGTAGCACGGCGACCTTCTATTAATCCACTGGTAATACGGACCGTTGGTGATATGGCATCCTGCACCATTAACAAACAATTAATAACAATATATTCAATTATTAACTAATAGTTATTTACTTCAGCGTTAACGCAGGAAATAACGAACAGAAACAACACCACTATCGCCGACATGTTGCTTACAAATAGTCCAAACGCAGATTATTAATTAGAAGAGAATTACTTTTTAACCTGACGCTGATAACCCTTCGCTGAATGATAACAAATATCACATTGATACATGCAATGGACAATTATTATTAAATGTATATTTATTGAATATTTTACTACACAGATAAGTGCACAAAATGGATGGAAACACACTCTTATTAATTAGAATACAATTTCTTTTTAAACTGCTTTGATAACCTTTTACTAAATGATATGTTACAGATAATTATTACGAAATAATTATTTATTGGATAATTTATTGAACATATATGTATACAACGTAAAAGTGTACGAAAATATACTATTTTATTAGTTGTTTTCTTATAAATATTATAAAGGTAAATAATTGTATTCATTATTTAGTATTTCAATAGTGTTTTTCTAACACAAAATTTTGTAGGTTGATCCAGTGTCAATTGTGCCTGTAATCGGGTGACATCATCCCGATCGTTTATGTAGATTTGTTTGAACGTTCTGTAGATAGGCAGGATGTCGTTCTTGAAGAATACGACCGTCTCACTCTCTAGGTTATATTAATCTAAATTAATCGGTCATTTGATGTGTATCATTGCGCTTCTATTTTAGATTCTGTGTCTTGGTTACCAGGCACAAGATGGTGCTCTGGCATAGTTCTTGTATAAAGTTTCCCAGAATAGATAATCGTCATGGTCAGGATTATCAGTTAGATGTAAATTAGTGTTTATAACTAAACATTTTGCACTGTCCCTTGTAGATTTCGATACCGCGGGCCAATGGATGTCATTCAGTAATGGATCAGATCCTGGTGTGGGTTTACTAACAACATACGTGCACACATAGCTATTACAGTTTATCAAAATGAATTGTATAATGCGACTAACGCGTAATGGTTACACATAAACAATGTACACAATGTTAACTATTATTCACTTCACATTGATATATGATCAGAATCTAAATGCACGTATTGTTAATATATGTATATCAATATCACTTACCCAGTTTTCACAAAGTTCGTAAACAATGTGGTCATTTTCTCGCGTACCTGTACATCGGCAGCGGTTTCCTTATAGTCAGAATTAAACAAACGAACCAATTCGTCTGCATGTGCAACACCACTAAAACCTAAATACACAACCAACATTACATACGCTGATTTAATGTTGCATTTTAACCTATATTACCTGGACGATGATATACAGGATTGTCAGTTTCGTATGAGAATTTATAGAAGTACACTTTCTGATTAGTTCTCAATAATTCTACAGTCTTTCGTATACTACGGACAAATTCTTGGGACATGTACTAAAATATTAAATAATTCAATACGAGTACGTGTGAGCTAGACTGCAATGTCATACCTTCAGAAATAATGGTATATTCGAAATGGATTCGTTTTTAAAGAAATGATCCACAATACGATCAGCAGCAATGGTAGTGTTGTTAATATTGAACGATGTAGGTACTAATAATGTTGGATCTTTCTCGTATATCAGAGGATTCAATCGTCTGTCTTCGATTTCTGCAATACCATGTTAAGTAAATCTTATTACCATGTGTAATAAAGTTAAGAATATACTGTACGTGGTATAAATAGTAATCCTTCATTTGACACATAGCCCATCATGAGTGGTACGGTTTGTATTTGTTTATTGCTCATTCGTTCATAGCTGCATTTTGTTATAATGGCGTCGGTTGAGTCGTGCTCAACGCTGGGAATGAATGGTTGAGATGCTAGTGCATTGTACGCACCCTAAAATATTACGCAACCGAGTATAAATGCATATATGCTACCCGGTACATTTGGATGTAATATACCATGTTATAGTTGACAGATGCGTTATACAGTTGAGCTGCATCTATTCTGCGCAACTTATTAACAAGTTGTACGTTGTTCTGCACATTCTGCAATCCTAAAGCCCGAGCAAGACGTGTAGCCATTACTTTTGGCTCCAATTGTATACTCCATTTGCTCAGAGTGCTGCCACTGAGGGCGATTGCACTATTAAACAAGCCTGCAACGTTAGAGTGATGACATAACCCAGCTATTTACCAATTGAATTAACGTACCGTATGTGAGGTTAGATTGCATCAAGTATAGAACAGACATACTGCCTGCACTATCGCCGGCTATGGTAACTTTCTGTGGATCACCGGAGAATTTTGCGATATTCTCTTGTACCCAGTGCAGGGCGCTGACTTGATCTTTGAGTCCCACATTTGCATCGCACGCATTGTCCAGTGTATTCAAGAAACCTAACAATAAACGTACACCAACATGTTTAATAGAATCATTCAATTAAATAAAAAACAATTTTATGTACCGAATACGTTAAGTCGGTAATTCAATGTCACCAGGATGATGCCTTTTTCAATGAGAAAATCAGGCCCGTAGTCACTAATTGCAGAGGAGCCATTCATGAATCCGCCACCGTGAATGAGGAACATGACAGGCAGTAGTGTATCATTCATTACATTATTGGGGAGCTGCACCACGAGCAAATACAGCTGTCAATTTGTCAACAAACATTTAAAGCGATAATTACTTACAGTTGTTGTAAACACATTCAAATATAAACAGTCTTCTGAACCGCCGCTACGTTGGACACA
Organism: Carabus problematicus; assembly: GCA_963422195.1. Classification (NCBI taxonomy): domain Eukaryota; kingdom Metazoa; phylum Arthropoda; class Insecta; order Coleoptera; family Carabidae; genus Carabus; species Carabus problematicus. The sequence continues at coordinate 15,796,880 of OY728582.1, forward strand.
TTGTGAGCCGTCCGCTTGTGTAGGGAGTGTACCATTCCAGGCATTGGGTTTTATAGGAGCCTGTGTAACATTTTGTCTCAATATGTATTTTTATTTATTAATATATTACCTTAAATCTAAGTTCTCCGATTGGTGGTTGCGCATACGGAATACCTTGGAACGCATAATAAGGCTTACCGGATACAGAATTTGTAATACGGCGACCTTCTATTAATCCACTGGTAATACGGACCGTTGGTGATATGGCATCCTGAACCATTAACAAACAATTAACAACAATATATTCAATTACTAACTAATAGTATTTACATCAGCGTTAACGCAGGAAATAACGAACAGAAACAACACCACTATCGCCGACATGTTGCTTACAAATAGTCCAAACGCAGATTATTAATTAGAAGAGAATTTCTTTTTAACCTGACGCTGATAACCTTTCGCTGAATAACAAATATCGCATTGATACATGTAATGGACAATTATTATTAAATGACATTTTTTAAACGGCTTGGATAACCTTTTACTAAATGATAATATTTTACAGATAATTATTACGAAATAATTATTTATTGGATAATTTATTGAACATATATGTATACAACGTAAAAGTGTACGAAAATATACTATTTTATTAGTTGTTTTCTTGTAAATATTATAAAGCTAAATAATTGTGTTCATTGTTTAGTATTTCAATGGTGTTGTGTGTTTTTCTAATGCGCCTTTAGGAAACACAAAGTCTCGTATGTTGATATTTAGTTGTTCCAGTGCCAATTGTGCCTGTAATCGGGTGACATCATCCGGGTCGTTTGTGTAGATTTGTTTCAATGTTCTATAGATAGGCAGGATGTCGTTCTTGAGGAATACGATCGTCTCACTTTCTAGACCGACGAACAGCATACGGATGACGGAGACAGCAGCACGTCTTGCTTCTACGGCCTGATCTGTAGCTATGACGGCATGTATACATGACAGTACCTGTATCATATTACATACGTATAAGTATGGAAGTAATGCAGGAGGAAAATAATTGTAAGGTACCTCTGATACTACGGTGCCAAGCTTATATCCTAGCACGCGACACAGTTCGCCTAAATTCGATAAACTCGATGCTCGAATCCACTGATCCTCGTCACGGACACACGTCAAGAAAGTATTCAACAATAATGACTTGTACTTTGTGACAGCATCGGTTGCACCTGAAATATATGCATGCGTTAATAAACAGTGCAAGCGCTATGGTTGAGCACCGTTACCCAAAGATCGCACTACACGTAACAGTACTTCGCCCAGTTTGATTCTAGTTTCATAATCATTCGCAAACATATCCTTGCAGCCGTTCACGTATTCGTCAGCTAATGTATTAAGCACGAGGTCTGGAAAACTGTCACCTAACGCCGCCAAAACAGAGATGGCGCTGAGATAGACGTACGAATCGTCGCACTTCATTTGTTGCTACAGAGGAAGAACGTTAATGGAACCTATTTGCAAAGTGTACACGTCAAATCATAAAATGTATAATTTAACTGTAGTTTTGTTATATGTAAATAAATATAACTTACTTGACATATATTTAATATGTACTGTTTCTTCTCCAAAGCGCACGGATCTTTTTTCTTGATTAATCTAGCCAAAGTGAGTAGGCCATGGCCTCTGACAGGTAACAATGGATCACATACGTCTGTCATTGCTAAATCATATTCACTTTTCTCACTACTAGCACTGGGTTTATTCTTTAGTGTATCCATAAAGTGAATATCACGTATCAAAGATTTTAATTCAACATTGACAGATTCCTCAGCTATTTTATTCAAACTCATCGTTAAACTATCTAAATCAGCAGACTGCACGTCTAATGTTTCACCAATCACACTCAGTATCATAACTAGTAGGAATAATGTTTGAAATTGTTCCGAATCCGCATTAACACTCACATGTACTTTATTCGTGACAAGGGTGTTTATAGTATTCGCTATAAAGCCTACGATTTTCTTCGGATCGCGTTTCAAATGACTGTGTACTTTCTGATTGGCCAGCAGGGACGATAACAAGTGATACGCGACTATTTTCCGTTCTGTGTTAGCATCTGACTTACGTGTTTCTAGAGATATTTCAAACAGGTACATACACAGAGATATACTAATATTGTCGGCATTTTCAGCGCGTAATAAACCTAAAAGACATTCACAGTTCATCAAAGAATTTGCACCGTCTGTCACATTTGTCAATTCTAAATCCTCGTCTTTATTCATAATTAATTTATCGTGGCGTTCAAACAGAAACAATTCGAAAACATTGTGCTTTTCTTGTTCATCAGCGCTGTCTAGATATTTACTTAATAGACATTTGGTTTGTTCTGTTGTTTCTTTGAATTGTGATTTGTTGAAAATAAGACGTAGAATATGAATTAGTGTAAGTGTGACCGGGTTTAACAGTGATGTAGGTAACGTTTTAGTACTTCCTGAAGTTTCTATAAAACACTGGTAAAACAAAGATATGCTACTTATAATGTCATCTGTTACAACGCCAACTATATTCTCTGAATTGTTCGTATATTTTAATAACATTTGCATTAGTTCAGGTAAGAAATATTCCTTACATACTTGTGTATTATTTTCATACAAGTCCCGCACACACATTGCTACGATTCTCTGATAAAACGCAATGCGTTTACCATTTTGGCCACACTTTAACGTGAGCGCTAGTATCTGTGAGCAAATATTCTTGTAATACAAGTTATTCACTTGGTTGGCCGGTTTGGTCATTAATATTTTCACTAGTATGTCAGTCTGTTTCCAACCTGTACCCGTGTCAAATGTCTGTGAATCCGTCACTGCACGTACCAACGAGTGCACTCCATCACAACACTGTAACCTCTCGATGAGTATTTTAAATACAACCGATTTTAACCAGCGCGGTGAAGTACGTTGACCATATACACACATTAGTTCCTGCATTATTTGCGGAGCATACGAAGTTGATAATAAAGTATCCAAATGCACTTGGAAAAATGCTCTGTCAGTCTGAAGTTCATTATAGAAGCACTCTGTCATAGTAAATTCGTTTTTACTTGACACGTTTGTTGTTTCTTTGCACGGTTTCGTTAGAGGCGCATGGCATAATTGGAATAATGCACATAATATATCGTTAAAATGATTTACAAGAACACAGTTCTTTAATGTTGGTAGTTTTAGACATAATAATAAACCCGTCACAGTACCTTTCAATCTATAGTACTGTTCTGGTATGGTTTTTTCTTCTTTTGGTATTTTATCAATGTTTTTACATCGCTGATTCAAATCCACACCAACACCAGGTATTAAATTTGGTAAAACCCCGAGGGATATTATAAACTGATAGAGTGTCTTGATATTATTTAAGTTTGTAATGCTAATAGTGGTCTCCTCTTCATTTAAAGAAAGCAATACATGAAAAGACACGGAAATATATTTCCATCGTACACTATCATCTCGTGAATTTCCTAAATCAGATACTAATGGTTCTATTGAATTATATTCAATATTTAAATATTCTAAAACAGTTTTAACTTTCGTTGACAACACCTCGTCAAAATCACCTTGTATTTCTGGAAAAGAAATTTATTTCATGTATACATACTAGATTATGAATAAATAAATGTTCAATACCATTTTTACTAGTTAATAATCGCAATGCTTCTTCAAATTTATCCATATTTTTTATTACACTTCACAACACCATACACAAACTGTCAGATTTGACATTTGAAAATGACATTAGTTGGGGGAATTTAAGTCTGCAGCAATGGCAATTCTGTATTTCTCAGCAAGTACAATTACAAAATATTTAAAACATTTCTAGCGATTTCTAGGTTTGTGTGCTAATAAAATATGTACAAATCTTTTTTCTACATTTATTTTAACTGCTTAATTATAAAATTCGAAACAATATATTAGCGTAGGTTCACAATAAATGTAGATGGCATGACAATAAATGAAACTTAAACGGAAACTAGATGATAATTTAATTAACATACAGAGCAGTAGTAATAAGTAAAACTTATAAATGTGTCCATTGCGTTTATTTTTCACTGACCACCGCGTAAAGCCAGAACTAAATGCAATACGGAACCACCCTGTACTTTGTAATCCTGTGCTGTTTTTTCATCATTCCTGTGGAAAGAACAAATATGTACGTGTACAATACACAAATATTCAACAACAGACTTACATTTGTTTCCCTGAAAAAATTAACCGTTGCTGCTGTGGTGGAATGCCTTCTTTTTCTTCCACTCTTTCCTTAATTCGTTCTACTTTATCCGTAGGTTCTATGTCTATTTCAATCTCTTTACCGGTAAGCGTCTTTAAACATGAAAGTGTATTATTTTCTGGCATTCAACTACTTCAATTTTATGAACTAACCTTAACTTTTATCAGCATTTTGAAATATTTTTATTAGCTGTATCTAGAAGTGTAAAGGTATTTATTTATACTAGAAAGCACATATGCGATTACGTTGCCGATTTATTTTATACTGGTCCTATCGTTCTTTCTACTCACGATCTACTTCTAGCTAAAACAATATTCATCCGCACTGTCATAAAGGAAAAGTGACAGTTGGTACTGTTTGGTACTGTTTTTTTTTTTAACAATTTTACGCAGTGTGTTGCGATGTGTAAATGTATTGAATTCTGAACATTATCGAATATTCTCAATATATACTAAACATGGTAAATATTTAGAATAAAATATATTAAATAAACATGTTTTTTAAAAAAATAGGGATTTTGTTAATCATGATTTATTTTACTATGTGCAGCCAACTTCAAAGTCATGCTCACGTCATGCTTTGTAAAATGGCGCAGATGCGTGTCTACGATGCAGTACGCGATTTTCTTCCAAATAGCGTGTTGTGACGTCATGTCTTAGTAACTTAACGTATTTCTTTCTTAATTTTTATACTTTGTTTATTATTACTTAGTTCTACTGTGAGAAAAGTTTAAAATACATCATTTTTTCGTAAGCATGACCTAGTAAATATTGGCAAGGGTTTTATATACTTCGGACATTTTTTTTGTCGTGAATAGGTAACTAAATATTATAATTACATATGGCACGCGGTATGCGTGTTTGTATTTTATAGTTTATCAATAGCTGTTTTGGTGGTTGTACGGTTGACGTTGCAGTTGAAATAAAGCGTAGTTACACAAGTTTCCATGTTTTTTTTTCTCTTTCCAGATATAACATGAAATCGAATGCATGGAAGATGAGTGCCGAGCTACGACATACACTGTTCATAATTAATACTCATGATTATGGGCAGGCATATGCTGGTTTACTAATGCTGTGATCCAGCGAAATCTATTTACTCGAACATCAAGCATATGCAATTGCATAAATTATTATTACAATTAGTTTTGCGTTTGTAATTAAGCCGTTATCGAAAGTTCGAACAACAAAAAAAGGGCAAACATGGAGGGTCCACAATTTGTTCAGCCGCCACCGAATTTGCCACCGTCGTTACATATACCACCGCCGAACTTGGCGACACCGCCACCCAACCTTAACTTGCCGCCTCCGAATATATCCGGTCACGGAGCGCCGCTGGGTCCGCCCAGCATGAACAAGTACGAGAACCGTCAGAATTTCAATCCACGCAGTTTTTTTCGACCGTTTCAATCGTTCGGGCCACGTGGACCCATGGGCCCGATGACACTGGAGGACTTTGATGGAAAACGTTTACGGAAATCGGTGATGCGAAAGACGGTCGATTATAATTCAGCAATTATAAAGGCATTAGAAGTGAGTTGATTCAACGACCGGCGTGTGTGTGTGTTTGGATATTGTACGAACCGTGTTTTGTTTATTTGTACCTGTAGAACCGAGTTTGGCAACGAGATTTCCGAGATCGACGTGCATTACAGCCCGATGTAATGTACTATCCCGACCTGATGCCACCGCCCAGTTATCCCGACAACGCAATGAACTGTGTGACAACGCGTTTCGTTAAAACGGCCACGAACAAAATGCGTTGCCCGATATTCTGCATGGCATGGACGCCAGAGGGGCGACGACTGGTCACGGGGGCGAGTAGCGGAGAGTTCACACTGTGGAACGGACTGACATTCAACTTTGAAACAATTCTCCAGGTAAGTCTGTGTTTGAGGTTATGTTGTACTGTTTGATAGCATCATCTGTGTGCGTGTGTTACATGTGCTATGTGTGGTTATGGTTGTATTCTCTCTAGGCACATGACAGTCCGGTACGTACGATGGTGTGGTCACACAATGACAGCTGGATGGTGACGGGCGACCATGCCGGCTACGTGAAGTACTGGCAGTCGAACATGAACAATGTGAAGATGTTCCAGGCTCATAAAGAGGCGCTCCGGGGAATAAGGTACCTAATTCTGCAACTTGATGCACACCTAGCTCTCTATCTATCGGTCAAATCTCTAAACGAAATACCTACTAGTCCGTCATCAACGTTACTTCTTCTACTAGAGACTTGTTGTATCTGTGATAATAAATTCTTAATAACTATGATGATCATGTTTGTCCTCGGCCGCGCAACAACACTTATATGATAATATAAATACACACATATATGATATTCTAGTATTTGGTTCAGATTGCTGTGATATTTTTATACAATTTATAAGAGAACAAATAATAATAATAATATTAATAAAGCTCGTTTCGTTCTCTCGCTGGACGACATGATGAACTGCTGGCAGTTTGTCCGTGGAATGATTTGAACTTGTGTTTTTATGTAGGATGTAGTAGTTAAGCAGCAAAGTCTCCATGTATGATCCTATCACCATATCACATTCCTCGTTCATCATCATTTGTTGTTATTTGTTGACAATATTGTTCGTTGAATTCTGCTACGGCCCCGGTTGAGTAATTTTTACAAATGTACACTGATTACTTGCTCCACTAATAATAATAATAATACTATTTTCAATTTGTGAAACGGCAAATTGTAGCGAAATAAAGGTACCCTTTAGGTTGCAATAAAGAATCCTGATTCCCAAACAAACTGAATTGAATATAAATGACTGATTGCTGATTTGATTACGTTTCATTCTTCTTGTAATAAAAACTACATATTTACTTTAAACGTAATTTATTTAGGACACAAATGCAATGTACACATATTTTTTGCATTCAATAAAATTTAGATTGAAACCAGAAAACAGTGAGATATTTTCCAACAGTGCTGTTAGTATTTCCATTACCTCGGACATCCTCGCAGCACTATTGGAAAATCGTTTTTTATTTGCTCCCTGTACAAGTCTGTTTTATTGGAAAAGTCTAGTTGCGCGTCGGGCTAATAATTGAAAACAAAGTCGATAGTGGATTGTTAACGCGAGTCGTGTGTTTACTTGCTCATAACAAACGGATTGGACGTACAATCTTTGTAAATATATACATCTATATATCTTTGGGGGAATGTATAGTTACATACATTGCATTCATTCACATTGAAACTGTAAAGTCTATCGCGGATATAAACTTCTTGTTGTACGGATGTCACTAGTACTACTACTGCTGCTGCTGCTGCTGGCAATTATGATTAGTTACTATATGATGATTGTATGATTTGTATGTCGCGTTGTCACTACCGTATTGTGTGCTCAGCTTCAGCCCAATGGACAGCAAGTTCGTCACCTGCTCCGACGATGGAACATTGCGCATCTGGGATTTCCTACGCTGTCACGAAGAACGAATCTTACGAGGTATGAAATACTTACTCTATATACTTATAAATCGATCTACATACTATCTATCTATATACATATAGTTTCGTAGTAGATACAATTAATAAAGATACCATATTAAATTCATTAGATACACTCAATCGTTATTGTGTATTCATTACAGGACACGGTGCCGATGTGAAATGTGTCCATTGGCATCCACAGAAAGGTCTCATCATATCCGGCAGCAAGGATAATCAACAGCCAATCAAGTTGTGGGACCCGAAGACTGGCAACTCGCTGGCAACACTGTAAGTTCCGTTTTCACTTAATTACACCGTGTATAGAGAAATGTGTCACTGTATTGTTTGCGACAGGCATGCGCACAAATCAACCGTCATGGATCTTAAATGGAACGAGAACGGTAATTGGTTGATCACGGCGTCACGTGATCATCTGTTGAAGTTGTTTGATCTGAGGAATTTGAGTCAAGAGGTGCAAACATTCCGTGGACATAAGAAAGAGGCTTCCTCCGTTGCTTGGCATCCAGTGCATGAAGGGTTATTTTCCAGTGGGGGTTCGGACGGGTCCATTATGTTCTGGCATGTGGGGTAAGTGATTATTTTTTATTGTTGCGAGTGCTACTTATGTGTCAAGTCAAGAATGAATATCAGTCACGAGTTTTTGTGTTAATTACGATTACAGGGCTGACAAGGAGGTCGGTGCTATTGAACAAGCACACGACAGTATTGTATGGACGTTGGCATGGCATCCTCTGGGTCATATCCTCTGCTCCGGCTCGAACGATCATACCAGCAAGTTCTGGACAAGAAACCGACCGGGTGATCTGATGCGAGACAAGTATAACTTAAATACATTGCCTGCTGGACTTGCAGGTCTTGAAGATGCTGATATAGGTATTTGACAACTTTCTCTTATGTTTAAACTGTCATTAAATTTTGTGTTATTATTTAGATGAACCGTCAGTTATTCCGGGCATGGGTCCCGAGGATAAAGTAGAAATGTCACCAAATTTCGAAACAGCTTCCATTCCCGGATTAGATCTGGATATAACAGTTGCTGCCGGTGACGATAAACAGTCCAAGTTGAAGAAGGTGCCGTACAGTAAACCTATTCCACGCAACTTCCAAGCACAGTGGAACGAGACGAGTGGTGTGGATGGTGAGGGAATTTACATATACATACGTGTTCATCTGACATGAATTATCCATATTGTTAACAGATACCGAAGATGAAAGCGGCAATGATGCAATCAATGAAGTAATCTCACACATCGTAGAGAACACCCCCGGTGTAGTGCCTCTGCAGAAGATTGAACCGTCCGCTATTATAGTGTACGGCAAACTGTTGCCAGTTGAACGTAAGTACAAACTCGTTGTATTTAATATAAATCACTCTTATACTTGTGTTACATTTTATAGCTGGTTCAAAATTGGAGAAAGTCATAGCCGAAGGACCCGAAGCGCTGAAGAAATACATCGCGTCGGGCGCCATCGAGGAGCTGCACGATGTAATGCCCCATGACGAAGACAACGATTACCTGAACGACTCGTACGAGGACAACGACGATCTACCATCGTCGAGTAGCATGGCTGCCGTGGATGTTCAGCTACCGCCACCACTGCCCAGCTCAAAACTGGCTCAGGTGGTCGCACAGAAGAACCAGTTGTCCCTCGCCAGTCAGCTGCAGAACTTGCAGAACCAGGGGCTCACGTTGAATCTGGATCCTAAAGGCATCAGCGACAAGCAGCGTCGCAGTAGGTTCGCAGACATGGCCGATCAACAAGAGCAGGATCACTACATGGACCAGGATATGCGACCGATGTACGCGCCTTTCTCAGCCGGGTGCAACCAGCAGCGCAACGCTGACATAGACCTGAGGGGCGGGCCCGGGGGCGGCGGCCCGGGCGGTGGTAAAGTGGACATTCGGGCGCTGAAACAGCTGTCACAGGACATAGACATGCGGCAACATGACGACGACGATGACATGAACAATGATATGGACGATCAAGATATGGATTACAGAGGCGGCGGAGGGGGTGGTGGGTACTATGAGGGGCACGGCGGAGGGTTCAGAGATCAGCAGCAAGGCTTCGGTAATAATAGCAACAAGTTCAGTAACAACAGTGACCCGAGAACGCAACAGAACCAGCAACAGTGGCCACAGAATAACGGATCAGGCGGACAGACATTTAGTGGCGCAGGCGATAACAATTTCGGAGCACGTGGACCCAATTTTATGGTGAACCAGAACGGTCCACCGTACGGACCGCCTTTCCCCAACTATCGGCCGCCTCCGCACGGTCCACCGCCGGGCTTCCAGCCGAATTACCGGCCCGACGGACCGTGGAACGCTATGCCGCGGTCGGATTCATTCCGCGGCCGGGGCGGGTTCGGACCGGGTGGACCGCGGATGCCGATGCGTGGCGGCCCGCGACCGCCTAGAGGCTTCCCGGGTCGTGGCGGATGGATGCCGCCACCGCGCACTAACGGCCCTGCCCGAGGTCGGTTCTAAACAACAGACTTGTACATGTTCTACGTTAGTGAACAAGTGAACACAGTGACGTTTCCTGAGAATGTGTGTTCATCACAACACTTAGCCTCTATGCATACAAGGTGAAATAAATATAAAACAATATGGACAAAACATGTATTAGTACTTCACCGCAAAACATTTCTGTGCATGTGTGTGTTTGTACGCGTGCGTGCGCGCTCCTCATGAACATTCATATGTTTTGTTGGTTTCTTTAAAATGTATATTTTTATTAATCAATTATATACATACATAGAATAACATAATCACTTGAAACATAATTCTACTTCTTTTTTAGAACTGACAGTCTCACTAAATTAATAAATATTACAACTAACGTCATTGTGTCATCAGTAGCAGTTGGTGTCATGGATCATCGTCATCATCGTGGATATAGAAGAGATACGGGGTACAATTAGTTTTGAGAAAATCACTATATACGCTTAGTAGTAGTAAATTATGTAATCTAAGATTAAACCAATGTTTTTACACGGTTTTGATCTAGTGTGGTAGGTTTTCTCGAAACAAATATCTCTATAAGAATTAGTTGGGGAGTTCGTTCACTAAATTAACATTTAGTTTCCACTGGTCTAATAGCCTGCTCTTCTGTATGCGAACTAAATTGTTCTGCACTCGACGTTTGATTCTCCGAGGTGTCCGTGGCTATGCTGATGTCTGAGCCGATGGACATTGTATCTGCTTGCAGCACAGGTCTTCTAGTTCGTAGCCGGCTTACACTAACTAGTGCTATACAGCACACAGCGAACAGTGTCAGTACCGACATAATCAATGCCGTACTCGCTGGTTCTGAAATTAAACTATATTATAGATACAAACAAACTATATGTGTAATCTTTCAAAGCTTTCTTCCAACATACAAAGCAATTAAACTCAAATGTTTTTCTTAAACAAAATACGTAACTTTTGAGTGATCAAGACAAAGTGAATTGCAATGCACTAGTGTAATGTTGGTTGCCTATGAATTGTTTTCTAGGCGTAATAATAAAACAACAGCACTACACGTTATTGGGAATGTTTACCTTTTTGTTCGTTTTGCGATGAATTCGTATTCGCTGCTTCTAGTCGTGCTGGTCTCAATTGCCTGGATCGTCGGACATAGTTCGAGTTCTGCTGATCATTCGTGGTCGGTACAGCCGCAGCTTGCCCGTGACCAGGTCCACGAGCATTGGGCAGACTGAGACCAGCCCGCACGGTTAATGTTTCCGGCTGATACGAGCACAACACTAGGAAACGTCTAGTGCTGTGCGTCAGAATCGGTAAATTCTCCTGCACTATTACATACGTGGCTACGGTTGTCTCGTTCACTTGACTGCCACACACCTTGTGATCAATGTGCAACACGTAAGTGTCACGGGAACTCTCTGGTTCACCGTCCACGGTACAGCGGTCACCGTCAGCTGCTTCCACGGTGATACGACCGCCGAAATGCGGTCCCGTCGATACTTCTATTTCACTAGCTTGCGGCAGACATTGAGTAGCTCGTGCGGAAACTGTCAGAAAGATAACAATCCGAATTAATCTCGTACGAAGTAATATTAAAACAGATTTATCGTGCAAACAAGTGATTTGATAGTAAAACTAATTTAATATGTTTTATAAAAGTAAATATAGATGATACTAGAGATAAGATGAAGAAGAACTTACATCCTTTCGTAGGTATAACAATAGTATTATCTGCCCGATCCTCTCTTCCTGACACAGCTAGGGCAGGTCGTACTTGGAACGAGTACGTAGTGGCCATTCGCAGTCCATCCACATCTGCCGAGTATGTCTTTGAGTTATCGGGGAACAACTCGTTGGTACTGGGTTCTGAAACATCGTGGGTACGACACCGCTGTGTTCCCCATGATTGCAGTTCGCAGTAGCGTACTTGGAAATGGGGTAACGCCCGACCACTACGTGTGTACGCCTCCCAGTGTAACGTCACCTTGCGGTAATCAGGCTCACCCATGAGATTACGAACATCTGTAGAGAAATTAACTGTTTCTTCAGATCGTTACTAATTCACATCGCACATAGAAGAAATCTCATTACGTTCTAGCAAAAAAATACTGTTTTTTTTGGAATGTGTCAACATTGCGTACTGGTAATAATATATGCGATAACTTGAGAATGTACATAATTAGTTTTAAAGTGTTTGTGTCAACATCCACACACACATATATGGAGACTAATGGCTAGAGTGTTAATAGCCATTGAGATAAGTACAGCATTATGCAAAGTTAACGTAACATAATTAATAACACAGTATTTATGTGTGTGTGAGTGAAGAGATCTGAACAGCCGGGCAAGCGACGAACCTGACTCGCTTCTATAACTGTAGCTGTATAATCACACCAACTCGACTCTCTTGCTCTCTGTGTGTGTGTGTGTGTTTGTGCTAACGGGAGACTCGCACACATACAACCTTGATGAAATGATAAGAAAATGAAGCAAAATAATAATAATAAAAAAAGCACAGAGAATCCGTTAGGCTAGTTTGATGCAGTTTTATATCATCACATTATGATGATGCTACGTGTGTGTGTGTGAGAGAGAGTGTCATCTTCCACACACACATACATACACCGTGTACACACGGACCGTGTAATGTTACATGGTGGTGTGCGAGTTGCAAAGGTAATTAAAGTGGTTGAGGACTTTGAACCTGGACTCGTTTTCGTGTGGTCACAGCGGGCGAAATTCACCAACGCACCAACGGACGAACGAACGGCGAAGGAACTGCAGAATCGTCGTACCGTGTAGGTATATATCGTCACAGCGGAATGCATCCAAAAAGGAAACAGTACATGTGTGTGTGTGTGTGTGTGTGTGTGTGTGTGTGTTCGCTACGCTCTCTTCTCTTGTTTAGGCCGGGTGACACATTGGCAATGACGTATGTCTATGTGTGGGTATTGTTGCAAATATTCAGATACAGATCTGTACAATTTAGCGAATAATTATACAGAAACGAAGGAATCATATTGGACTAAACTAAAGAATGAAATTTCGAAATACAAATATTTAACAATTAAAAGTTGTTCTACGATTATTCAAATCTGATTTGACAGCTGGATATACAATCACAAACTGTAGTTATAATAATCAATTATCGATACACTCACCTATAATATCCGGTGTAGGTACCGCGGATGTCGTGCATATCCCCAGGGACAACAATGTCAGAACGAATTGTAACCGGTTGTTCATTGTTCTTGCTGCGATAACAATAGTTCTGTCTTGTGATACTGGTTCAAGTACAGGCTGACGCTTCAGTGGTGACTGTCTGTGTCGGAGCACAACACAACAATAACAACAGACAACGACGATGAACGGGGCACGTGAAGAGCACTACAGCGTGTGTGCTACGTGCGAGTGTGTGTGCGCACGAATGACCACTGCGCCAAGAGTGCTGTACAGCGTATGACAGAGTGCCGTCGTCGTCGTCGTCGTGTTTGTTGCACGTCGACAAAACGGGAGTGTACATACATACATACATATATAGAGAGAGAATCGCACGGCACATACATACATACAGCTAGCTTGTCTGCGGGTCACTGCGCTCCGTGCTAACGTACGTACGTGTGTGTGTGTGTGTGCGTGTACGTCACCAATGCCACTGGCATACACACACACATGCACGGACAAGGTAACTGGCCAAACATCATCATTCGCCATACGACAAATGTCAATCACATGCATATATGTATATAAAGATGTAATGTAACAACACACTATATGCACATTTACATCTGTAACTGTACCCGACGTATCTTTTACGCTCGCATCGATTAGTAGGCTATGCATGTAAACTCTCGAGTCAAGTGTTGGTAGCTGTTCTTGATGTTTTCAAGTTGAACAACACGATATCTGCATTACTCTAATTTCCGAACGCGTCTAATAACTATAATCAGCTGTTGCAGGTGAACACGGTGAGATTTGTATGTTAGGCATGTTTTAGAATTATACATCGTACAGATCTCAAAGGTTTGTGTATGGATATAATAACGCTTGTATTTAGCGAAAAGCATCTTTATTTATTTCACTTTGATAACATTCGTTCCAGACGACGGGTTTTTTTTTTGTTGACAATCAGAATACAACAATGGCTACAAATGAATTATTGTTTACACATCATATGTAGTATGTACAGTATATGGTGGTTGTTGATGTTGTTGGTAACTTATATAGTATGTATTTACATAGATCGGTAGTAAGTAGTATAGATATATCAGTTTTATAACGGCATGATTGAAGGGCTACCTACATATTGGTCCCTTGGCCTATCAAGCTTTTCAAATTCTACATTTTGAACATTCACATACACACATATCAGTTCTGCACATCTAACCTCACATATCAGCTGTCATATTATGTTAGAGACTCACTGATGAATATTTGTGTGTGTGTGTTATGTGTTTTCTCATATGTACAACGATATAGTCCACAGAAGGAGTAGGAAGTATTTATGAATTAACGATGGCACATGTATGATACGTATTTGTAATATTTTTTCTTGTGAACCATCATTCTTCGGAGCACAAACAAGCGAGCATGAATGTACGTTTGCAGTCAACGATATTCTACATTTCTACATCATCGTATATATTAGTGGATATTTTACAGTAAATAGAGTTTAATGATTTTAGTACTTTTGCTATACAAATAATGTACAGTGTATTCTATTTGGACGTCACAACAAAATTCTTCTCACCGGCTACATTCACTTCAGATGATGATGTAACAACATAACCTATAATATATACAGTGTATAACGTTTAAAAAAATACTACATGAATCATTATCGTCGTCATGATCATTTGATTCAAATGTTAACATATGCATGTATGAAGTGTTAAGTACATTCAATATTCAGGGTAAATAGTTCAGTTCTGTTTGAAAATCACAGTTGTGATTACAAACAACTGTACACGTACACACACACACACACAGCAGAGTGACTAGGTTAGCGCGGACAGACAGATGGACAGTTAATGTGAAACAATTGTATGCGCCACGCAATCAGCCAACAACAGATGATTGAGCTGGAAACAGACGTGTTCCAGTTAGTTTGTGAGATAACACGTGAGGAATGTAAAATGCAGGACTCCCGTACGTATGTTGTTGATTTCTATTCACTGCTGCACCGCTGACGAACGAGCGAGTGATTTACCGCAGGGTTGCACGATAACACACAAATAACTGTGCAGTCAAGTGAACGGATCGCACGCGGGATGATCGGACAGGAATCACAAATGAACACAGAGAGCGAGAGAGAGACAGACAGAGGTGTAGGAATAAAAAGAAAACTTGCCGGGAAATAACGAAACACATGTATGTTGTGTGAGTGTGTGTTCATTGTGGCCGCGGTGTGGTAGTAGCAGCAACTAAATCTGAGTACGTAGTGGAGGGCATGTCGTTGTACACGACACTAGGTCCCTCATTACTGCACACCGAATCTTCAGGAGTCCGTGACCCCTCAGTCTCTCCTTCTTGGACGTTTTTTTGTGAACGTGCTTGTTTATTGGCGTGTAATGCCTACATACAAAAACAGACATTGTTTATCAAAGTATTCTTACTTTGGAGTAGAAATACATGTACTTGCCTTTTCGCGACTGCCTTTCTTCTGTAATCAGACCGTAGTGAGTGTTAATTAATTAGAGGATTATTTCGAGGTTATGTTCGAAATAGAACTTATGATACTTGCCTGTAAGGAGAACCGTCTGTGTGCTACCTTACGACCACCTCTACGTTTAGAGATATGTGGATTATCGGCGCGGATGGTCTTGTTCTTGAGTATCTCCAGTTGCATGTACAGGCGCTTCAGTTCAGCGCGGATGTCATCAGGGCTCATGTCGGCCAGGGTCACTTCGCCGACCTCGACGTCACTATTGTTCCCAGTCAGTGGCCCGTGCGCGTTCACATCCTGACCCACCAACCAACCAGATGACATTTCGTACAGAACAAAACATAATCGCACAACATGTATTATGTGTCGCTTTCAGAGATGAGTTTAAAACACATTATGATGATGAGAAAGAACAAGAAGTTATAATGGAATATACCGTATGTATAATTACCGTTTTAAATGCATCAACGGGAAGACGACACGAATATTCTTGGGCCAACGATCTGGCCTGTTTGTGGTGGTACCAGAGCTTCGGCATAAAGATCAGGAACATGACAATTGTGCAGGTGAGCTGGGTGCGTAGGAAATACGCCAGCAACACATGGTCTGGGTGTAACAAAGGCAAATAGAACGCTCGGATGATGTAGAACAGTATATTCACTGCTAGTTCTATGCAAATGGACACGCAGAGAAACTGTCGTTCCTACAAACACGAGAGAAAGAAAGACAGAGAACAAATGTTATAACATGAACAACCGTCATAATGGTAATCCATCAATGTCAACCTGAAATTGTGTGGATGCATTACGACACGCAAAGCTCAGATGGATACCGAATATTAGTATCGTGATTTCACCCAGTTCCGTCACGTAATCCCACCATAGCGGTTTACACGAATGGAACTGGAGGCCATCGGTGGTGGTGCCGGTGGTAAGTAGACTGTAGTTCTCCTGCAGAAAGTTCAGACTGATCGCTGTGTATGCTGCCATATAGGCGAGCACTGATATCAGCATGACGAACAGGTATTTCAGGAGATCCGTGTCTTTGACAACCCAACGATGTGCTTTCCGCGTGCGGAACTCAATCAGATGTCGATAGAGTTTCAGAATGATGGAGCCGTAACAGATGATGAAACCCAACTCACGAGCCCACGGTTCCAGGAGACAGTACAGAACGGACGGTTCAAAATAACGAATGACAACCTGAGACGATTTGTTGATAATATATATTTAGAAAGAATTACGAAAATATCGGTAAGACTTACCGTAGAGTAGAGTAGAAATATACCTAACAAAATAGTCTCCAGAACAGTCCACATGGAGGACGCGATAGTCTGAAATAAATCACATTCAATATAAACACACACACACACACTTGATTAAGTTAGAAGAAACAGATTACTTTGCATTTTCTGTTCTTGAACACTGTTAACGCCAATATCAACGTGACGCCCATGAAAGTTAGTTGAACTGCGAGTACGACGGTTTTCAGAAGGAAATCTCTTTTGGCGAGGCATACCCCGCCATCTTCACAGCCGTCGCATACATGTGGACAAGCCATACACCTATCATAAATAAGAAGAATGTACAGCAGTTGTTAAGGTTTCATTTTGACAGTGATTCATTACTTGTGCGTGTCGGTGTATCCTGTATTATCTATATCCGTACCGGCCCATGTAGCATTTGCGCTCGGCGAAAAAAAACCAGGACGACAAATGCACCTGTAACCATCCCTGTACAGGTCCATGGACATTAGTGGGATACACTGGAAATTACAAAAGTCATTTCAGTGTTTGTAGTTGAATAAATGTTTATATATGTATGTACCAGTGTAGTATCATTATCACATCGATGTCTTCCACCGAACAGTTCCGCCAACGAATCATCACATTGATTGATGTTGACGGGTAGAAATACACCCACAGCAGCACTGAATGCAGACTTCACAACGAACGCATGCAGCCACATGCCCGGTACAATGGTACAATCACGAAATGGCGGTGCCCAGCCCGTGCTAGCGCTGTCCACCGTGCTCCAGAACATCTCTGCCTCAACGGTCCGATTGCGGAACACTAGGAGTTTGCCGCGTGCGTTCAAAGCAAGCACAGGCGGCCGTGGCGGTGAGGCCAGCATCACTGCGACCAGTTCGGGCCGCGTGGCCAACAGTTCGCGGGCAATCATGTACAACATCTCCTGGTCGCGGGCAGCAGTAATATTGCCCAGAAGTTTCGTCGCATCGACGGTAACATCGTGTGGAATGGGCCACGAGGGTGCTTTCGCCTTGGGGAGCACGGCTGGCACACAGGAGCCGTCATCATGCAGTGTAGTGTGATTGGTGCTGGTCGCGGTAACCACCAGAATCAGAACTGACAGCGCCGCTCTCATACCGGCCACATATCACACACGTGCAATGCTGGTGGTCGCATCAAAACAACAATACACTCTACTTGTCATGATTCTCGTTTGAGTTTTGTTGACAACGGAATATTCAACAAGATAAATGGTCTTACAAGAGATTAGGATTAGGTGTGCTTATGCAGAGTGTGTTGGCAAGGAACACAATGAGACGATTGTGTTGTGTGTCACTACGCCTGGATGTACTGTCACCAGCTAGGCAAATGTGTACGACGGCACGATCGATATGCGCTTGCAGGGCGGACTGTACCGCTAGACACGGGTGCAAGTGTGGTGTGGACATTCACACGTATGCATTCAATGACAGGTGCATGAATGAGCGAGAGATATGTGCGTCAATGACTTATCACTGTCACTGATGCGTGTACAATCATCAGAGATAGCGCGCGCTACAACCCTTACACTCACCTTGGATGATACCACTTGTGTGCAATGAATTTTATCACTAACTGCTACGACGAACAAACACACACACACACACACACACACACACACGCACACAATGTAGTAATTAAAGTGATTAGCACTTGTTACAAGCTGATATAATACCGTGTATATACGTGTCAGTAATAAAGAAAACAGCACACAAACACACACACGCAAACTAAGTGACAAGAACACAGGAAGAATTCGTGCACAAGAAACTGACAAAGGTCTACGTAATAATGAAAGGCAACTGTCCCGGTGCTGTGAGCGAGCGTGCGAATGAACGAGCGAAAAAGAAGGATCGTACAGCGAGCGGCGAGAGGAGAGAATAAAGAGATGGGACATAGAATGGTGCGACGCGCGGACAGTCGACGAGCAAGTGAGCCTGCGACGCACCAGCGACAATTGAGCCTTGTAGAGGACGCGCATGCGTACCTAAACATATAGGAATCGACCTGGAAGTGTCATAGCAACGGGAAGAATCACACACACACACACACACACACGTAAAGAAATCAAAGTATAATAAAATGTACACCTTTATTGCATTCCATAACAGTACAATATTAATAATAAATGTTTATAAATATGTATATGAGTTAAACTCCATCATGATTGAGTTTATGTAAACGTTATATCCTCAGAGAATGCACCGGCCAGTCGGAATTCGTTCTTGGAGAAAATGGCGCGCAACATTTGTTGGGTCGGCGCGGAGTATGGTGCAGGTCGTACTGCACTCACGCGCATCACAAACTCCCGTTTGCTCGCCTGCGGGAAGATGGACTTCTGTGCGTGCAGATTCTGCGGCTGTGGATCCCCGTCTAGCGGATCTGTGATCATATTTGCAGCACGCTGCGCTTCGGAGAACATGTGCACCAGTCGCTTGCCGACGAAACTCTGAGCACCACCTACCACCGGTACTTCGCGACCAGTTATCAATCTGGCCACCAGTTCATGCACGCGATCATTCGAAGATCCCGAAGGGTTGAACTTGAAAAGCAACGAGTTGATTTGCGAGACGAGCAACTCCTGCACGGTCAATTCTTGTACAAGTCCTTCGTATTTGTGGACGAGAAATCGAGGTTCTCGGGACAGGCGTTCGGCACTTTTGATACTGTGACGCAGCGCTACCATAACTTCTGGTACAGCTTCGTTGACCTCGGCACATTCCTCTGACAAACGGTAGAGAGCCGCATGTGTCAGCACGGCGAGAAGCATCGTGGCCAACGAAGACGGTGTACGGGAATCCAAGAAATGCAACACCTTCTCCGCTTCGCGGGTATCATCAAAGAGTCGTTTCTGTCGGTTGGCCGGCACGGGTTTTGCAGATTCCCACATTTGCACCCAAGTGTTATCCGATATCAACATGCGAGAACTCAGCCGACCCCTCCTCTGGCCCCATTCGTCCAATCCGCTATCGTCGTCTTCTTCGATCCAATCCCGTGGCGAATACCAACGGATGAAATCCTCCAAAATTGCGTCCGGATTGGCAGCTTTGAAGGATTCCATATCGGAGAGCAACGATGCACTCATCATACGCGCTCGCAATTCTGATCCTTGCGCATCGGAACCCAGTTTCAGTAAGACGTCTGTGTCTTCTTCCAATTGGTCTTCCGTCTTGGGCACTGGTTCTTGCGTCACAGGAATGTACAGTTGTTCGCCAGTTTTCAGTAACCGCAAGTTACCATGTTTGCTCAGTCGACCGACCGGTTTGTTCCACAACGAATGCTTCACACGCTTGTTAACGCCATCTTCTTCCGTTCCGTCACAATCGAAGAACTCGTCCTCAGAATCTTCGTCCTCATCGTCGAACGGTACGTCTGTGTCGCCTGAAGCACTGGCCATTGCTGTTTGCTCCCTGCATCGTTTACGTTCGATGCAACAGTTTAACATTTGTAGTTTCTGGTGAAGCAAACATGTGCGATGATCCGGGAACCCAATGGCAATTCTGAAACAATAGAAATACTCGGAATCAAACACACAATAGCGACTACACAACACGTATTCGTTTATTTAGTATTCTCAACAATTAAACTACATACGTATCGTTTAGTGATGATTTTCATTCCAAGTGAAATTCTGCATTGTCCTGAATCAGAGCAAATCAGATTGGCATTTATTCGCGATTCGATTTCATTTCCCTAACAGCTACGATCGGTGGTACAATTACAACCATTACGTTTGTAATTAAAATTACATTTCTCGATAATGAAAAATGATGAACTTCATCATACGCATGTACCATATGTGTTTGATTTCATTATAACGGGAGTTGCAGAATTGATTCGTACCGTGGAAGAATAATTAGTGAGTTTACAGTGAGTAAACGATAAAATATGCAGTTCGGTGAACGGTCATACATTCATCAAATTATACAGCACAGAGGAATATGAATATATATTCGGTTAAACACATACATATATGCTCTATTTATTCACAACAGATATGCATATTTATATTCTGATATTTACCGTTGAAAGAGAAAAACCGATTATAAATTGACCATTTATTTTTCTACATAATTCTTCATACATTCGCTCAATGCATATTTGTCACAACCGCCAGTCTATACATGTGTTTGTATTGGGTTTATTGATGTTTTTTGCAACATTGAACGCAATGATAACATGCGTTTCTGGGAATGGAATAACATGCAGATTTCCACATCGATGCATCAACAGCAATCGCTTGTGTAAGTAAACAATAGTCCGTATATCGTACACACAAGTCTCGGTTAAATGCAACGACAGCACAAATAAACAAACATGAAGTTCTTCTTCTCTCTGTCTACAAATGTTCCTCGCATGTTCACATACGCTAGAATGTATTTATTAATTAGTATTCATTAAACTATATTTAGTTTTTGTCCGATAATATTAGTTATCTGCATGACACTTCTTCTTCTTCTTTAGTTTATATTTCTTTTTAATCTAGTCAAAAAGAACGTTTAATTGCTGTTATTTCAAAACTGTACATACAGACGGTGATGGTAATGTAGTAAAACAAAAATGTAACTAATTTATTACTAAAATGCACGAAGAACAATGTAATTGTATGTGTGTTTGGTGAATGTCGGTGGACGGTGTTGAGCGGCGTGCAGACATTCTGGCGTTACTCTCTCCTCTAAGCTGTGTGAAGAGTGCGTGGGGCACCTGTCCGCTGTGGTACACCTGGGTCTTGTAGTGTTACACCGACACCAGTATCCTGTACACACTGGCTCAAGACACTACTTCGCATTCTAGCCACAGTCACAAGTCTAGTCGTCTGTCACAAACATCATTACATACTTAGATACACGCGCGCACTGTGGTCAATGGTGAATTCAAGTGACGACCCTTAAATAAATTCGTGCGTGCGAGTGTTTGTGCAGCACCTACATTAAATGGACAATTTATAATTCTGGTAAGTCTATCTATAAATCTATCCATTTTGACATAAGTAAACTTAAGTTTATTAGTACTGACATTGCGTTTTAAGATTGCATCTAAACTATACTAAGAAATCCATGTATTTGAAATAAGATGTATACTTTTCAGCAAACATTATTATTGTTTCTCTAAAAAGTATCTACATTCTTCTGAATTTCGTCAGAGTATTTGAATAACGTGTTACACATAGCTATACATTTTGTACACGTTGTGAAGATCAGTATTATGTAGGTAATTTACAAAAATCGTAAAACCACAAATTAATTACAAAAGTAACGGGGTAATTGTGGTCAGTCTGTAGACAGGTTGGACCATGGGTCGGGCAGCGGGTCGCTGTTTGAAACCGGGTCAAGCGTCCAGAATGAGATGGCGATCTGATATTAAATATATACGCTTGTATTGTAATGAATGTAAGAATGTTGCCGGCAACACCACCAAACACCAGCAGCCAGTAAGCAAGCGGTGTTGGAGTTGTGTCGTACGTTGACTCCTAACGGGAGACGACGAGACGGACTGTTGCTGTAGCTTCGACTGTACTCGTGAAATAACTCACAAGAAGATTGTACACACACTCAGAGAACGAAGTTCTTCAAATCTACCGACAAATGTCATTCGTACATTTAGAGGTTATGTTTAAATGAACATTGTACGTATGAGTACACTTAGATGCATAGAACTTGAAGGCTATTTCAACAGACACTAAACCAACATAATATGTTTGATGTAGTGAATCGGTCTGTAAATGTAAATGATGTAGACATAATCAGAGAACTTTGACAATATACATGGAACAATGCAGTCACAAGAGACGACGATAACATTATGAGACGGAGGCTGTCAAACTATTTGCAGGAAATTTCAAGAAATTTGGACATTCGGATCTAGTGTTGCAGCAAAATCGTGAACAATACCGCCGCACCATCGTGGTATACAACGCCCTGGCAAATACGTAATGACCGTATTTAAATATAATTATGAGAATACGACAAATTTCGAGAGAAGAAAGTTGATTGACCAACAACGAATACAATGAGCCCAGCGCCAAGTGACAATTTGTACGCATTTACAATTATGTCATTGTTCTGAGTTAACACGAAAAATGTTTCCTACAATTGGTAGCAGTGAACGTGCGGGCTTTTTATTTCCTTATGTTGTCAAAATTATAGCTAATAAAAACATCATTTCATTAGTGTGCTTGTATTGTTCTAATTTTTTGTTTCATAGAAAAATAGTTTCGGTAGTTTTTTCCTCGTTGATTACTAAATCAAATATGCGGATGTATTGTATGAATTTGCAGTACATGCTTGTGTGAAGTTCCAGATTATTTGACATTAGGTTTACTTTCATATATGTTAATCTTGAACGGTTTAGTTGTGCATCGAAGCATGCGACTACAGCGCCAACCACACCTAACCACTTAAATGATCAAGCGAAAACTGTGCCGAATATTTTCTGTAAAAGTTAGATCTTATATCTCGTACTATAGTTATATGTGATGTATTGCTATAATAATCAAATAACAATGTTTCAGACAAGTGACTTATATAAGTGTACAATTATATGTGTGTTGACCTACTCATGGGAGAGGCTGATTTGGTAACTTTCATTCGGAACAAAGTCAATCATTACACGCATTCTTACAGTTGTATTGCACGCAAAGCACGGGTGACGTGATTATCTGTTAACATTTATAACAGATACTTTCATTTTGTAATCTCCGTCATGCCGGTATATGTTCTGTGTTTATCAAGGGACTATACAAAGGTCTCATATAGCAAACATTTGTGAGATTACATGCGGGTAGCTTTCTTTTTGTACCGTAAGGGCTACTTTAAAAGAGGTTAGAATCAGTGACATTTGAAAACCCGTGCTTTAAAACATGACATATCGTCAGTATACAGTGTTCATTTGAATCTTAACGATTTTACATTATCTCCACACTAATTTAATATAATCAAACTGCAGCAATCGAGTTGATAATAAACATGGGAGAACTAATAAATTGTTGCAAAACGAACACGATACTGTTACAAAATCGTTGCTAGTTTTATTACAACATTTCCAGTGAAACAAAGTAATAACAAACTGCATGCATCCACCAAGTACAGTTGGTAATATTCTGAGACGAATTGCAGATGATTGGATGACGATGTCTCATATTATCACTAATGGAACAATTTATTTTTATAGAGCACTGTGTTCTCTAACTTAAATTGGAGCTATGATATCATTGAAAATATCTCACGCAATATCGGATACATTGGAAATGTGTAGATTGTTGTGATGATGATGATGATGTGAAAGAAAGCTTATATTTTGATTACACAACACCGATGACTTTCCACGGGCTCGCTATTGTGTCTGTTCTCACTTCATTGTGTAATGCAAGGCTAAATACCATTCGCGCGCCCCGATGCTTGTGAGGTTCCTTCCTCTAAAGCGAATGTCGTCAGCAGTCCGCGCGCCCGATATTCATCTACAGCCATTGTATGCAAACACTAGAACATTAGTTGTTCCGTAATTAATTATGTCACGTAATCAGTGTGAACACTTATTAACAAAATGAGCTAAACCATCATTGTTCATTACTGGCAGAACATTATGTGAAATATTTGAGATCCTTTTGTGTGTAAAATAGTGTACAAGTTAAATTTGGCAGATGAATATAAATAGGTTATAGGTTATGTGCGGGCGTTATTGGAAATTATCAATCTGCATAAATGAAACGTGACGTGGCAACCGTTAACATTCCTGCGATGAAGACGCACCTTGCCAAATTATGTTCTTGTAGGCCGTAAGGTGAGAGGTACTGTATGAATATAGCATCATCACTCATGACATGGGAATTTTCAAGGATATTCACACACACACACACACACACACACACAGAGATAGGTAGAGTTGTTTACATCGCTATCAAGTCATCTATACACATTGTGAAATATATCATCCTCCATACAGACGGGTTTGGCAGTATATTTCCAATGTGAAAACATTCCTGATTGCAAAAAGCCGCATAGTTTTATAAATATTACGCTTACATTTGTCGAGTAAAGGCACATTCACAATAGGTTTGCGTTAGTAACGCATTGCATAAACTGATAACACAAATTAGAACACTTTCTTTGTTGTTCTTTTGAAACAGGAAAACATTGCACAGCCAGTAATACGTTCGTTCTTTGTTTATGATCTGGTGCAGTAGTAAATTATATAGATCGTACGTATGTAAGGATAATTATCTAGTATTTTAAAAATTAGTTCACGTCTTATTTTCCGGAAATTGCTTTAGATAATGACGCTTGCCACGCACGCACTCCGAGGATTTTATAGAGAAAAGATTTCTAACTCTCCACACCAGCGCTAGTAGTAGCAGTGGTTATGTGCAAAACAAAACAGCGGACAAAAACCAGTAAATGATTTCATGTTTCTACAAAATGAAGAGCACATACACACGAGTATGTACATGTAATGGACTTGTGAAAGAAGCCAGAGAAAGGCACTCGTCGTTCCGGCTTGCTGCGCGTTTTGCAACACAATTTAATATCGGATTCAGATGAATGGTGCCAAATCGTTCGGAAATGGAGACGCATGCAACAGACATCTAATATGCGTCGTTAGAGATATAACGTTTGGCAACGGCACAGGAATGAATATTATATCTACGGTTCTAACCAAGTGTGTGATGCAGTAGTTGTTGAGCTTCGAAATTCGGTCAAGGCGTTGGCGCAATTTGTTGTAAAATAACTCCGGTATGAGATATTACACACATAAAGAGTCACTTATGAGCACAAGATGCATAAATACATATGTAACCGGGGTCATCATACATTGCAATATCTATATCATTACAATAATTTTACAGATACAACAGCCTGACAACATACAAGTCAGCACGTTACCAATGCTCTGTAGATTCTTACACATGTTTTACACAAGAGAGAATACACAAAATGAAACAAAAATCGTCAAGGAAGCTGTAGATATGAGAGTGAGTTTAGAAACTGGTAACAAGTTGCTGGCGCAGACAAAATAAAAGACACTTATATATGAAAGTAAATTGGGCGCGCGCGTGTTGATACGTTTTAGATTTACCGAGACACGCTTTTCCGTAACATAGTTCTAAATGTAGTCCGTTGATATTCTGTACAATAATATCGGCTGAATTTAATTATTAGAAATATTTTCAACATTACGCATATGACCTGTAAATATATATACGTGGATAATTTTGGTATAAGTGTTTACGTGATCTGGTTCATAGTCCAATGTTTCTGAATTCATTGCGGAAGTAAATGTATATATGTATGCGGTAAATATTTACATATTCGTACATTGCACTTCTATAAGTCTATATGTGTGTTTGTGGTTAGTGGACGTGACACTAGAATAAGGTGAACATAACTGTACACGGTGACTTATGGTCGAGTGATTAATGAATCGCAACCAGTTCATACCGGATATCTCTTTTATTATGCAGTGCTCCTAAATGACAAACTTTAAATACTAGATTCATTCGTTATTTAAAATCAACGTCGCGTTGATTGTTCACCCGGCTAGCGCGATACAATACCGTAGTACTCAGATAGTGTTTCTTGTTACTGGTAAATGCGTCGGTACAGTCAATATATAGTACGGTCCGTTGAAGATACCGCACAGTTACTGTAACGTGACACCATCTCCACACAATCAAGTGACGACGATAATATAACCATTACATCTGCAGTGTTGTGCACACACTACGGTTTTATACGAAATAAGTGCATTACTAGCCGCACCAGCATAGGATGACGACTTGACCTAGTGAAATTCTTAAGCAGGTGAAACTCAAAATCGTGCGCGCTCTATAAAAATGTACACCGAAAACTAGCAACCAGCCATGAAACAACAACAGCGAAAACTTTGGCACGAAATCTAAATTAACGTTTGTGTATTTATTTACTTTCGACACTGTAACAGTTTCACTATATGGACTGTTGCGTAGAATGTTGGTACAAAATATTAAACAATTGGAGCGATACAATACATCACGTATACTCTCAAGATTATTCCTGTAGATCAATAATGTCCGTTACAGTTTACCGAAATCATAACAAACATTTCATAGTTGGCGTTGACGGAGACGAGAGAATTAAGTTATTCACCAGCGAGATTTGCTACTTCAAAAACAAGAATACACTGTAATTTATTTTGCTATATTTATAAAAAAAAAAAACTAATATTTCTTGAGACGTTGAATTTACCATTTCATCATTTGACATTACGCATGCAATAAGAAAAAAAAACATTTAATTTCCGCCAACAGCGAGTGTGGGTAAATTTGACAACCACGCTTTACACAGCACCGGTGTGATGGTGGTTGCCTACGCGCCAGCCGTCAGAAAAATTCACAAAGGCAGACTTGTTCAAACTAAAAGTCGTATTGATCAGAGTGACTGAGAGAGCGAGAGAAAGAGAGAGAGAGAGAGAAAGAGAAACGGTAGGTTACAAATTGCTATCCAATAACGAGAACAACTGATCCTGTGTGCAAACATTAGTCAATGTTTACACTTTACTTTATGATCTCTGTGTGTGTGTGTGAGAATTGACATTTTGCCATTATTTAACATTACAGAACGAGCAAAGAAGAATCGCTGCTCACGTATACACTTTTGCTATACAGAGTATTGTATGTATGTGTGTGTTTAGAAATAAATACGAATAATTATAATACAAAACGGTACATTACGAGGTTATTTCGTGAACTTTCACATTGAACAGATTCACGCACGGTGACACGTGCATGTAGCCGCGTGTTCCGGCATTGCACGTGAAAAATCACATGTGTAGAATATTTATTGTGCATCTTGCATACATAATGATCATCATCAACGCATCACATGTTCATACAAGTAATCAATTACGAATTTTTCTTTCTTTTCAATAATCCTTGACGCCAACTATTGATAATTGAAATGTATTCTTCACATTTCCAATAATCAACGACTGCCTCCTCTTGTGTTTTGAAACTTGTGTCGTATCTTGTACCGTATGTTTGTAGGCGACGTGTTATTGTGTAGTCTGTGGATGTTTTTTTCCCGTAGATTAGTGCACACCTACGTTTACATGATGCTGTTTTGTTTCACGCCAGGCGACTCTCGACAAGTCACAAATGCCTGTTTTGCATAGACTAAGCACGCCGGCTGGACAATTATTGATTTTGCACGCGAACCCGGGATTTGAACCTGAGCTCCCTCAGGAGTGTAACGGAGGATGCTGTATGGAATACATTATACACCAGACGTAATCACATAATCACTGAAGAGTTTATTAGTTTTTTCTTTCTATTTTGTTTTTGTATCGTGGCGTGATGATGGATTTATTTTAAAAGTCCCTTGCAAATGATTAGTTATTATTGAAAGGTGAACATCGTGATTTGTTTTGCCTTTTGTTTGGCTGGCAATTAATGATTGTATCCGGTATATGTTATAGAGAAGAAAAACGAAAGAAACGTCAATTTGATCACTATTATGTAAATAAGATACGCGAAGTACAAATAGCTACGTAAATATGCAAGAATTATAATGAAACGTAGAAAATATATTTCACAGTTATCGTCTACATTGCAGTAAAACTATTTGAATTGTAATCTTCTATAGAGAATTAGGTATTCCGTACGATATTTAAAGTTGTGTGGTCTTACAATCCAGAACAGGCATATGCATTATTTAGATAATTAAAAATAACCATTACAAAATGTAGCTGTATATTGTGTATATATCTAACGCTAGCATTAAATTCAACATGGTTAAACATTTATATTAACAGTTACATTCAGATAAATACAAATATTTCAGTGTTCGGAAAAAATCACTGTTAATTCGTGAGCATCTGTTTACAGAAATAACAACTACAAACAACACAAGTTGTCCCGTTTATGAATATTTTATTCCATTATGACTAATCACGGAACATTTCTGAATTGATAATCAGCTGTGCAGTCAACCAGAACTTGTGTGGTGTATGCGTGCATTAAATACTGGTATTTACAAAAGAGAGAGAGATGGAGAAAATGCACGCACAAATTCCGTAACAGACTGGAACAAAATAATAACGC
The DNA here is from genome assembly GCA_963422195.1 of Carabus problematicus. Taxonomy (NCBI): domain Eukaryota; kingdom Metazoa; phylum Arthropoda; class Insecta; order Coleoptera; family Carabidae; genus Carabus; species Carabus problematicus. The sequence goes on from OY728582.1 coordinate 15,826,101, forward strand.
ATTAATCATGTTATTTAATTCGTAACTTTCTATAGAGAAGCCGTGATTGAAATTTCCCAGACGGTACACATTAAAAACCTATTAGAATGAGATTGGTTTAATGACGGACCGAAACAATATATCACTTGGGCTAGATAAAAATCAGTAATTGCAGAAATTCTACGCCATGAAGATCTGTTTTATTTTAACCTCAAGTCATTTATATACAGAGATACCGGGCAAATTATATTGCGCCTGGGGATGGTAAATACTCCTAGCACGGCACTGTGCACAGATTGCAAGATAAGTGCGACAGCGTAGGCCTTGAAGAACAGATGAAGAACAACAAAACACAAGCGTAAAACAAAATGATAACGTGATGCCGTGGCGCACAAGTACGATGTACTTGGTGTACATCCAGTGTACTGGATGTTGAGGTATGTGCAGTAACGAGGGAGGACGGCCATGACCTATCCACACACACACACACACACACGCACGTGGCGAGTACACCAACGACAAGCTATAATGGGCGACAACAAAGCTATAATCTTCTAACATTATAAAGAAATATCCGGCACTAATTTCTCGCCTATTTCTACTTGAACTTCCTTTAGAAGTATTCTTAATCTAGTAAAATAGAATCTAGATGTTCCTCGTGTGTAAATACAGAATCTTTCTGAAACATTTCGGTACTTTTGAACCACGCCGATTGTTTTTATTAGTTCAACGGACATCCGTCTCCAAAAAGGAAACTACACTTTGTATTTGTATTATAATTAACAATGAATCGTGCAATATTGAAGCAGAATTCAATTTATAGAAGTATATACGACAATTTTAAAACAATACAGTATAGTCATAGACATTACAACTATTCATTTTAATTTAGAATGTAATCAACAAAATCTACTGTTAGTTTTTCTTTTTAGGCTAGTAATTATTTCAATTAGCACCTTCTAACGAGCTACGGATAATGAACGTGAAAATTGAAAATCGTTGACACAATTGTGCATTGACGGGAAGGGCCTCTTCTTATTGGTCGCTCGCTATAATCTTACGTATTTCGTGCGATACATACCCGAGTGAATTTAGAATGATTTTTTTTCTGTTCGCATGAATCAAACGATCTGTGACTAATCATATGGCCTACTTTAGGTGAATTTGTATTTGCCTTTAGTTCAATGACGGTACGCAAACTGTAAAAGAAATGTTTAACTGTGTAAAAACGTGTATTTTTAGCGATTATCACATGCAGACAAACTGTTACGCCGTTGGCAATGAATTTATTAATATTAATAACTATTAAGTACGTCACTACGGTATTGTTGGAACATCAGGCAGATATGTTGAAGGTCTGTGTATAACTGGATTCTACAACGTGTTGAAAAAGTTAATTATTGTTTCTTCTTTTTATGGAAAATAGTTGACTGTATATATGGTAAAGAATTAGGATAACTTCTAATCTGATCTACGATTGCTTCACAAGAGACTAATGGATCATTGTTCTATGTTTGTGCTTACAGATGCAGCTACCTTGAACGCATGTACGGATGAGTCGAGTTCATGCTCGTCAAGTGGAGATGCAAAGTTCGCTTTCAACGGGGAGAGCATACACATTAGTCTAGCTAAACAGCATATGCTGTTTGCGCGGACAGCGAACCAGCCGCGACTTGAAGAGTCAACCAGTCATATAACGGCCTTCCTTGGGCCACTGCAGAAGTAAACGAGCTTCCTACAGGTCGCCGGAGTGTGACGGTGCACCACACCGCCTCCGAATCAACAACACACACTGCTTGGTGTGGACCGACAATGACACTACTGCTTGTCTAGCCGCTCAACAACAACTACTCCGTTAATCTACATAATGTAAGTGCCTTATCGACAATACCATACAGTCAGATACATCTTTATTTTCTCAAAATTTCCAGAACAAGAATGCCGAACAAATAATACAAGGATTTAGCCAAGGGATTTTGTTGAAGAAACGTGTGTATTTGTGCAGTGCAATTAGTATAGTTCGTACACAGGCTAGTGACATTGTGAAGGACACATAATGCGGTGGTGGTGTAGTGTATTAGTGGCCGTGTGCCTTCTGGCGCTATCTGCAGAACATGTATCAGGCCAATGTCCTTGGCATCGCGAGGTGCCCGACTTGCAATCTTCGTGTTTGTGCGCGTACAACCTAGGACACGAACTCTCCGTGCAATGTGACATGGTGGACTTTCCGAAACTGCTCTCAGCACTAGATAGATTCGCCAGAAATACACCGCTGGATCTGTTGTATGTTAATAATTCTACCGTTGGCGGACTACGAGATTCGATCTTCGCCAACTTGAAGATCCATAATATTCAGTTGTCCGGATGCAAGATAAAGTCAGTGTCGAAAGGAGCCTTTCACGGCCAAGAACCCTACTTGAAGAATCTGAACCTGCAAGAGAATGATCTGAGTGTTATACCGGTGGAAAGTTTACACACGTTGACGAATCTTTCGTTGTTGGATCTCTCCAAGAACCGAATCAGCGAAGTACCAGATGAAGCCTTCGTAACGCTTACTAAATTGGCAACACTGAAATTATCCGATAACAATGTGACTCTGTCGCCGGGAGCATTGCGCGGATTGGAGAACTCATTGAAGAACTTGAATCTGAAAGGCACACGACAGAAATCCGTACCGGATGCTGTCCGTGGCTTGGTGAATCTCGCCTTCCTCGATCTCTCGCAAAATAGTTTGCGAGAACTGCCCGGACCGGACAGTAGAGACTTTGACGGGTTAGAATCGTTGACTGCATTGAATTTGGAACGTAATCTCCTACAGACATTGGGAGAGAATGCTTTTGACGGTGTCAAGACCACGTTGAGCTCGCTCAGTTTGTTGAATAATCTGTTACCAGATTTTCCGCGTGGAGCGATGAGTACTCTGAAGGAACTACGCGTGTTAGATATTGGTTTTAACTTGTTGACTGAGTTGCCTAACGATGCGTTTCATGGTAATCCTTCGATAACGCTATTGGCGTTGGATGGAAACCCGTTATCGACTGTACCCTTTGCCGCACTCTCCCACCTCAACACCACGCTGCGAGGTTTGAGTCTTGGCGGACGATTTCTGCATTGTGATTGTCGCCTGAAATGGGTCATCAATTGGATACGCAACGGGGATTTGCAGGTGACAAGTCGTGAGCGGAATCCACAGTTCTGTGGCAGTCCACCAAGATTCCGAGAACGTGGGTTTTACAGTATCCAGCCGGAGGAACTGACTTGTACAGAGGGTATTGGTGTAGCGACTGTGGTAAGCGAAGAGGCCGATGAGATCTTCCTGCACGATGATGCCGTGGTACCAATAGTGAAACCAAGCATTACTTCGACGACGGAGCGTCCATCTACTGCTGTTTCGAGTACAACAACCAAGACTACGACAACGGGAACTTCCACGTCGACAATGGCCGTGTCTACACCGGGTTCTACCACAAAGGAAACGCGAAAAGCGGGTACTAGTAGTGTGGGTACAACTAGTACTACACCTAAACCGTCTAGTAAAGCCAGCAGGAGTACTGCACCACCTTGGCGACTCAATGCACAGCAGCGGCCACCACTGGTGATGGGATTCCCGCCGAGGAAGGCTGACGACAGTACTGAGGTACTGGTGAAGAACGCGTATAGACAGGATAACTCCGTTATTATCCAGTGGGCCTCGGACACGGCTAATATCCTTGGATTCAGAGTGGTGTATCGGTTGTTTGGAGACAAGATCTTCAAACAGGGTCCACCATTGGAAGCTAGTGAACGAGAGTTCAAAATAAAGAATGTCCCGTCACAGGTAATTGCACAGTCCAATGTATTTACGATTCTCGTCGTGAATCTTTTGTAATAATTGTTGTATATTTGTAGGAGTGTATAGTCGTGTGTGTAATATCACTGGAAGAGATCAATGTTACTCCTGAGACTGTTCCATACTCCCAGTGCCGGGAAGTACGCACTGTAGCGACTTCTACGTCCAACATGGACAAGATCACCATCGCGGCCAGTGCTGCCATCTGTGGCACGATCGTTATAGCGGTGATAGTGTTCATAGCAGCGTCCAGGCGGCGTTCACGTAAGATGCACGACATTCAGCAACAGAAGATGGGCTCGAAGGCGGGGATACCTATTGCAGGGTTGCCTGTGAATTGTTGTACCGGGCTAGGACCAACAGCTAGTCCTGGTGGACCGCTGTCATCACTGGCCACGTTGAATGCTTTCAATACACACAAGGTACATTCAAATGGGAATAACTGAAAAGGTGATGACAAATATACTAACTTATTTTTTCTAGGATTGGGATCAAGTATCAGCATATAGTTCACAGAGTATGCAACGACCTAGGATCTACTCCATGGAGCAACCCTCTTCGCTGACGGGTATGCAAGATGATATGCGTACACACTATAGTTCGAAAGGCAATAAGACTCGCTCAGTGGCTGACGGACAATCACAGCATAGTTTCTCTAATAGCTCCGGCCGATACTTAACAGGATTCCCCACTAATCTCGTCACATCACGTCAAGGTACTATGAATAGATATTACTATTAACCACTACCTACTACAAACTTTTATTACATTTAACATATATAAAGATATAATTTGATATATGTAAATAATCTTTTTACTTGTATTTTGTACATATTAAAATAACTTTTTATATTTGTAGAATTAGTACACAATAAATGCTGACAACACCAGTCACGTTTTCTTATCTTGTATAATAATCTCATAAACTTGTGTATAACATAACCATATTTGCTTGAATATTCGAGATTTAAAATAGAGTGTAACATAAGCACTAACATATTTGGTTTTAAGTAAACTGTATTAACATTTTCCGAGGGATTTTCTAAACTAATTTCACTACAACACACTATTGTTTCTTTCACTACATTAACTTAGCTTCGTTTCATAATTTAACCATCTGTCATTTGAACATTGTAACATCTAACCTCACTTATCATTCTCTCATCTCATCCGCTTTAGATTTGCGACAATCACGGCAATCGTTGGCTATGCAGTCCGACCGTCTGTCACGCACTTCGCACCCACTGAGTCATCACGCACCGCCAACACACTCCGTCACATCGTCGACACGTCGTACACGGCCACGGTCACGTTCGCGCGATCAGCAACATCGACCGGGCAGCCGGTACAGCACTGCAGGGTCCACGCATACACTGAACAACTATTGCGACAATTCGGACAACAACTGGACCGATCACGATATGGACATATACATGGCACGCAATCCAACAACACGAGGAGGCCTGGTACCATTATAGTTTTGTAACAAGTAAAGATCCGGCTTCCGTCCGTCCATTTCTAATGCTTAGCTAATTACACTCCACCTCAACACACTGACAGTTCATCATCAGTCTCATAACCTTATTCATATAGTTATTAATTTATTCCCTCCAAGCAACATGATTGAGAACAACGAAGATTATTCTGTAGGTATGACAATTCTAATTTAAACCTTAGTAATAAGTTGTGTAATGTATTATTTACAAAGAGTATGCCTGCATGTGTGTGTGTGTTTGAATAATAAGTGTATGTGTGTTTTGTTTAATGTATTTGTAATAGTTATTTATACGAAATAAATCCTTTGTACTATTATTTGTTGCTTTATAAATGTTGTAAGTGCATTTGTTTGTGACATATGCAGGTACTCACCCAGGTATTGTGATGTTTTTCTCCCATCTGTAGCGCATTTCCTGCACGAACTCGTACCAAAGGTAAGCCACGCACTTGGCCCCGCCCAGCGAGATCATTGCTTGCGCCAGAACAATGGACAATCGCCACACAAGTGAATCAGGAGCACAAGATTTGATACCACGCGACATGTTTTCAATATCCGAACTGACTTCTTGGTCCTGCAACCAGCAATACACATTAATATTTACTTATTTTACTGTATATTGTAATAACCTACGTTTATAAATGAACTCTCCGATGTATTCTCCTTGTTGCCCGGCTGACAATATGGCATCTTTGAATGTTCTTCAGCATCCGGGAACAGATAGTACAGTATTGTAACCAATGCATCATCAGCAATTGGTGCGTTCGCTTTCGAAATTTTTAACTTATGTCCCGCGGCACGTTTAATCACACTAGCGATGGTTGGTATACGTGATTCTGTCAACAGATCGAGTGGATTTGCTGAATCCGCCGATCCACTTGGCACCAAGTCACCCAACAGCTCTTCCAACGTGGCATTTATTCCGCACAATGTAACGAATTCACCCACACACTCTGACAGCAAACAGACAGGATGTTCTGTCATTGTCACTTCCACCGACCATTCGGGAGCTTGGAGAGGATCGAAATCCGAGTAATTCTCCGAATCCACAACCAAATGTTCGGGTAACTTCAGCCACGTTGCATTTAAATACAATTCACTGACGGGATCAAAGTTGACGCCGAACCGTAACTTGGACAAAACACTGTCACTCTCAAACAAAGCACTGTTATCGATTTCATGGGTCTCTTGATACCAAGCACTATGCAACCAATTGTTCAGATGATATGACAATTGAACTGACACTGTCACCGGTTCCAAGGGCAAGGCGGATGCTATTTTCGTTTTGAATAAATCCAACAGACCTGTAAGATACTTGCAGTGTTGTGGGCCGCGACGTAAATGTACCATTTCAAAGTTCGTTCGGATTCCATTCGTTTCGTATACACCTTGATAACAACGTTGCCATTTCTCTCTGATCTGCACAAATATCGGTACTTCACAACCGGAATTACTCAGTACAATGTTAACTGAACTCAGCAGCACCTTTATCTGACTCTCGTTGTTGACAGCCACATTATGGGCGGTTGATAAGATCATGAAATGTTGTAAACCATACCAGTACTCTATATAATACTCGGGACCTACATCTTTACCATTGAACGGTAAGAAATCATACTTGGAATTGAAAATATTCACAATCTTTGCCGTGTCCTCACTCAGCTCGTCCTCTACTGTTACATTCGCGTTTTGATACTGTGACAGCACGAATTCTACATCTGCAAATTGGATTTTCTCGGTTTTAATGTTCCAGTTATTGGTATTTGTAAGCACTGGGTCGTTTTTTGCATCTTGTATCTTCCATTCATGGATGATTTCCTCCATACGAGCAATGAATATCTCCCATTCTGATGCTGTGGTGAAGTCTTGGTGGTAAAATTCACCTTCATCGATTTCTTCGTTCATGGCTAAAAGTATACTTACAATTAGAGAATTATTTATTCATGAAAATATATCGATGGAAATTGTACAAGTCAACTAACCAAATAATTACGAAATGTCACTTTCACACAGTTTGACAGCTGTCAAATTAGTTCATACTATTTGGCGCTGTCGTCGCTTGACCTACATTTACAAACATTAGCGTCGTATTTAGGAAGGGGTACTTCGGTATTTGTCTCACATTTGTGAGGCACAAACGTTTTATCCATTATAAGAAAAATAATAATACAAAATAAGTTTCCATGTACTGTTTTATTTTTATTAAGAATATATAATTGACGAGATGTTACATTATTATTGCACACTGACAACCGTATAACTTATCGTATAAACTTAGAATGTATGTGTAAATGTATTATGAATGTGTGTTTAAATGTTTAGTTTTTGCATCATCCAATGAAACAGTCCCAAAATGCTGAACGATAATCCCATCGGTAAAATCGCGGCGCGTATCCATGCCCAGAGACTGAAAAAGATATTACAAATGCATATATAAAACTCGCTTATGCAACTCGCTATACACGTATGCAAGCACGGTGGTATCTCATAATCTACAGGCGAACTGTTAAAGATGTGGATTTTATACCTTGTGCACATGAAAGTTACAACATATAGCTAGGCTACAGGATTCTAGCGCATACAGGGGTTGTCATAGTTGAGCTGAACGAGGTCTGTACACGGCTATTTACTCATATGGCTGGTCTGACACAAAGAATGATTTGGGTGTCTCCACAATTCCACATTGTGTGACGACTACAACTTCTAGAGGACGGTCATCGCTGTCTGTCTTCACATGTTCAATTTTGTGTACCACATCTTGTCCTTCAACAACCTATAAATCAAATACAAACATTGAATTACGTGTTTAAAATTTTACAGTATTTCATGTCGTACTTTGCCAAAGACTGTGTGATGTGCGTCTAACCATGGTGTAGCGATAGTTGTAATGAAAAATTGGCAACCATTTGTATCTTTACCTATATAGACATGTCAAATAATAAATATAGTTATTTCTACCTTTATTTTATACAGCTGTGATTCTCTGGATTGTAGTGAAAGCATTGAAGCATGTTTATTTTAACCTCAAACTAACCTGCATTTGCCATACTGATGAATCCGGGACCAGAATGTTTGACTTCAAAGGTTTCATCTTCAAAATATTTGCCATAAATACTGATTGAACCGCTGCCATTGTTGGTAACAATATCGCCGCCTATAACATTATTGGTTTTATACACTTGCACGTATATTACACGTATTAAATATGGTTTACCTTGGATCATAAATCGTGAGATGACACGATGGAACTTGGTGCCAGCGAATGTTCTGCCATTAATGCCGTCCGTTGTAATGTCAATGAAGTTTTTAACAGTCTTGGGCGCGATGTTACCGAACAGACCAATTGTTATACGTCCTAATGGTTTGTCTTCGTGTTCAACATCAAAGTACACTTGATCCGTGACTTCATATTGTACTGCCTGCATAAAAATATAAAGAAGAACATAACGGTCACTGTTCAAAAATATTTAACTTGTACATAAGTCTGTTTCAGTTTTAAATTTCTGACTTTGTGCTCCGTAATATTCATGTTATTGGCTGCTTCATTCTAACAATACAAATTGTGTGAAATATTTCAATAGCTAGTAAGACCCAGAACAAAATTGTAACTGTTCAGAATTGACCTCCAGAAAGTATCCCAAAACCCGAACCATTGTGCAGGTACCCAACAACAGAATTGGAATAAGTGTGTTTCAGTAACCGTTATAAAATTCAATTTACCCATCAGGTTAGTAATTGAAAATTATTAATTCACAACCTAGATAATCTGCTAATTTAACACATATTAACAAAATTAGAATTGATATGTAAATGTCAAAATAGTTTCGTATTAAAAATAGTAGTTATTGAAATTCTCTTATTCCAACCCTGTAGTAGTCAGTTATACAATGGAATACTGTACATTCGGTACGGTTACTGGGATTCATTCTTGTGTCAGTATTCAGGTGGGTTACAATTTTGTTGTGTGTTGTTAGGATATAGCATCCTCAATAACCAAACCATTACCAAGCAACAAGTCACAAGGAATTTGAAAATGACACAGACTAGAGTATGTAGTTCAATGTATATTCTGTTTATCTGTGATGCAAAGTTTCATAACGGATATTAATTAGCATTTTATTTATATTACAACAGATTAGCATTGGAACTTTGTACTGCCAAAAACATACGATAAAGTGATAAGGGAAAAAATAACGTTCAAAAAACTCGCAGCGTCATAAAAATGATTGCATGACCTAATTGATGTACTTAAACGGCGATTACGCAATACCGGAACACAAATTCAAGTAACTAAGACAAAGTTTCAGTCGTTTAATAGGTCGAAGTCTCCAGATGTCAGCAGACTGAACAACGAACTGGCTATGCATCATATATTCGGCATACGAATACACATTATTACTTCACTTTTAGATTTCGTTATAAATAGATTTATATTTACAAATGCCGCGAGAATCAAAACCTGTGTACATTGCTAACTAAACAAGAATTATTCGATTCAAGTTACAGTCAGTAAATTACAACTCAACTTCTATATTTAACATTAATGAACGTTAGAAATCGATGAATGCTTTTTGAAAAGAGAGAACGCAATTCTGCTCTACTTGTTTTTGTTTATTGTATTACTGTGATAGGTAATGTTTATACGTACATGGACAATACTAGCTGCACACA